>OY747717.1:39354499-40554499 GCA_963556495.2 Valencia hispanica
CAATATTTCATTGTTGAGACAAGGCAAAAATATTAAAAAGCTGGAAAGAACATGTTGTTATAATGTATTTTAAATGTAGTTACAGATATTTAGAACATGATTCTCAAAGAGCATGTTTTGTACTTACTGGAGCTATTGTAAAAACTTTGCTTCTCAAATCATTTTGCATTAAAACCAGTGTTTTGTTTTTGTGATGGTAATGACATTTTGCTGTGACAACTTTGAAAAAAGCATCATAATATAAAAATTATCATGAAGTACACTCAAAGCTATGCTAAGATCTTTGTTCCAGACCAATTGATAAACCTTTTGAAGTAGAAAAAACAGAGATCAAAGAACATTATTTTTTCAAAATTCCCAAAGTCAAAAATGCCCCGAATTGAAGAATCACCCATATATATATATATATATATATATATATATATATATATATATATATATATATATATATATATATATATATATATATATATATATATATATATATATATATATATATGTATGTACAGGTCCTTCTCAAAAAATTGGCATATTGTGATAAAGTTCATTCTTTTACATAATGTAATGATAAAAATTAAACTTTCATATATTTTAGATTCATTGCACACCAACTGAAATATTTCAGGTCTTTAATTGTTTTAAAACTGATGATTTTGGCATACAGCTCATGAAAACCCAAAATTCCTATCTCAAAAAATTAGCATATCATGAAAAGGTTCTCTAAACGAGCTATTAACCTAATCATCTGAATCAACTAATTAACTCTAAACACCTGCAAAAGATTCCTGAGGCTTTTAAAAACTCCCAGCCTGGTTCATTACTCAAAACCGCAATCATGGGTCAGACTGCCGACCTGACTGCTTCCCAGAAGGCCATCATGAACACTCAAGCAAGAGGGTAAGACACAGAAAGAAATTTCTGAACGAATAGGCTGTTCCCAGAGTGCTGTATCAAGGCACCTCAGTGGGAAGTCTGTGGGAAGGAAAAAGTGTGGCAGAAAACGCTGCACAACGAGAAGAGGTGACCGGACCCTGAGGAAGATTGTGGAGAAGGACCGATTCCAGACCTTGGGGGACCTGCGGAAGCAGTGGACTGAGTCTGGAGTAGAAACATCCAGAACCACCGTGCACAGGCGTGTGCAGGAAATGGGCTACAGGTGCCGCATTCCCCAGGTCAAGCCACTTTTGAACCAGAAACAGCGGCAGAAGCGCCTGACCTGGGCTACAGAGAAGCAGCACTGGACTGTTGCTCAGTGGTCCAAAGTACTTTTTTCGAAAGAAAGCAAATTTTGCATGTCATTCGGAAATCAAGGTGCCAGAGTCTGGAGGAATGTCGGGAAGACATAAAAACATGGATGACCATAACTTTTTGCTTTTAAATTATGACAAAACAGAAGTTGCTGTCTTTGGACCAGAAGTTCTTAAACAGAAACTGATTAGTCAATCACTTCATCTGGATGGCATTAAATTGGCCCCCAGTAATAACGTAAAGAACCTCTGCGTTATTTTTGACCGAGACTTGACATTTAAATCCCATATTAAACAGGTTTCTAGGATTTCTTTCTTTCACCTCCGGAATATTGCTAAAATTAGAAACATCCTGTCCAGGAGTGATGCTGAAAAACTAGTCCATGCATTTGTTACCTCAAGGCTGGACTACTGTAATTCTTTACTATCAGGTAGTCCACAAAATGTCATTAAAAGCCTCCAGTTGATCCAAAATACGGCAGCAAGAGTTCTAATGAATATCAAAAAGAGAGATCACATTTCTCCTGTTTTAGCTTCCCTTCATTGGCTCCCTGTTAAATCCAGAATAGAATTTAAGATCCTTCTTCTTACATACAAACCCCTTAATAATCAAGCTCCATCATACATCAGAGATCTAATTGTTCCATATGTTCCTAACAGAGCCCTTCGCTCTCAGACTGCAGGTTTACTTGTAGTTCCTAGGATTTCTAAAAGTAGAATGGGAGGCAGATCTTTTAGTTATCAGGCTCCTCTCCTGTGGAACCAGCTCCCAGCTTTAGTCCGTGAGGCAGACACTCTGTTTACTTTTAAGGCCAGGCTTAAAACTTTCCTTTTTTAATAAAGCTTATAGTTAGAGTGGCTAAGGTCATCCTGAGCGATCTCTGTAGTTATGCTGCTATAGGCTTAGACTGCTGGAGGACAGACTTACCAATTTTCTTCTTTCTGCTACTTCCTTTTCTCCTACGACTCTCCTGTTGTATTACAGTACATTCTGTTATTTCGACTGTTAACTTTGTTTTCTCTCAGTTTTTTTCTCTCCATAGAAGATATACCTGGTCTGGTATCCTGCTTGGCTGCAATGCCCTGTTGGACGGGGGGTATCGACTGGGATGATCCTCCCAGTAACTGAACATCCACTGTGACCTGTTATTAACTTTTTACTTTCTGTAACATAGAAAGTTCTCTTATATCAGATCTTCTGTTCCTTCTGTGTTTCTGCTCTGTCTTCTCAAACCCCCAGACGGTCGTGGCAGATGGCCGCTCCTACTGAGCCTGGTTCTTTTGGAGGTTTCTTCCTGTTTTTCCTCTCCACCGTCGCTACATGCTTGCTCAGTATGAGGGATTGCTGAAGGATTGCTGTGGTTGAAAAGTCTGCATCAACGGGGCCCAATCTCACGCCAATGACTGACGCAGTCTGCTGGGATTCCCTAAATAGGAAACTTTTTAACTGACTGGAAAGCTTGTGTTAATGTATTGAAATGACTTCTTGTTAAGTGCCTTGAGAGGATATCTGTTGTGAATTGAAGCTATATAAATAAACTGATTTGAATTGAATTGAAACTGAATTGAGGAAGACTGGGGAGAAGGAAATGCCAAAATGCCTGAAGTCCAGTGTCAAGTACCCACAGTCAGTGATGGTCTGGGGTGCCATGTCAGCTGCTGGTGTTGGTCCACTGTGTTTTATCAAGGGCAGGGTCAATGCAGCTAGCTATCAGGAGATTTTGGAGCACTTCATGCTTCCATCTGCTGAAAAGCTTTATGGAGATGAAGATTTCATGTTTCAGCACGACCTGGCACCTGCTCACAGTGCCAAAACCACTGGTAAATGGTTTACTGACCATGGTATTACTGTGCTCAATTGGCCTGCCAACTCTCCTGAACTGAACCCCATAGAGAATCTGTGGGATATTGTGAAGAGGAAGTTGAGAGACACAAGACCCAACACTCTGGATGAGCTTAAGGGCGCTATCGAAGCATCCTGGGCCTCCATAACACCTCAGCAGTGCCACAGGCTGATTGCCTCCATGCCACGCCGCATTGAAGCAGTCATTTCTGCAAAAGGATTCCCGACCAAGTATTGAGTGCATAACTGAACATAATTATTTGAAGGTGGACGTTTTTTTTGTATTAAAAACAATTTTCTTTTATTGGTCGGATGAAAAATGCTAATTTTTTGGATTTTTGGTTTTTCTTGACTTTTATGCCAAAATCATCAATATTAAAACAATAAAAGGCTTGAACTACTTCAGTTGTGTGTAATGAATCTAAAATATATGAAAGTCTAATGTTTATCAGTACATTACAGAAAATAATGAACTTAATTACAATATGCTAATTTTTTGAGAAGGACCTGTATGTGTGTGTGTGTGTATATATATATATATATATATATATATATATATATATATACATAAACAGACCTTTACCAAGAAAATTTAATTTCATGGAAAAGTTTATTTATTTCCACAATTCCATTCAGAACATCAAACTTCCATAGATTACAGATGCAGGGCCCACAATTTAAACGATAGTATTACTTGATTATCTGAACATAATTTGGGCTTCCAGTTCATAAAACCAACGAAAACAAGAATTCAAAAAATTTGGAATACTGTGAAGAAATCAGCCCAAATTCTACAGTGTATGATTTTCTTAAACTGAGTGTCACACACTACTCATCAACTAAACTCAAAGCACCTGCACAGGTTTTCCCAGGCATCATCAAACTGCTTCACTTTGGTTCAACTGTCTCAGTTAGATTCAATATGGTGAAGACTGCAGACTTGACAACTGGCCAGAAAACCATCATTGATGCCCACCATGGGATGGGTAAGCCACAAAAGTTCATAGCTAAGGAGGCTGGCTGTTCACAGAGTGTTGTGATCAAGCATATTAATGGAAAGTGGCAGGGCACAATGTGGCAGGAGAAGATGCACCAGAAGAAGAGCTGACCGTGGGCTTCAGCGGATTATCAAACAGAGAAAATTAATGAATCTGGCAGAAATTCAGAAAGAGTGGAATCAAGGGAGAGTCACAGATTTAAGCATCAAGGAAATCTGGGCTTCCATAAATCCCAGGCAATACCACGGCGCATCAAGGCAATGATTATGGCAAAGGGACTCCCTTTTGATTGACTTATCATTTTGAAAGTACCATATTTTGATTGATTTGATGTGATCCTAATTTCTATCTTTTTTTCCTGCAAAAACCGAGAAGTAAATGGTGATTTGTGCACAGTATTCTAAATTTTTAAATTCTTGTTCTCGTGGGTTTTTTGAGCTGGAAGCCCAAATTATGTACAAATCAACAACTAAATACTCGAAATCGTTTAAGTTGTGGGCCCTGAATCTATATTTTTTTGGGAAAGGGTCTGTGTGTGTGTAGCCTATATATATTTGTCCCATTTGGATATATTGAAGTTTGTGGTTGGAACGTGACAAAACGTAGGAGAGTGAAAACTTTTGCAAAGCAGAATGATGCTCCACAATTTTGCACCGAGGCCCTTTGACGTTTGGTTTCGATTAAAGTTGCTTTTCTCATCGGCTTTGTTTCCTAAATTGACAACGAATAGAAACCCCAGTAGATGTCTCTGGTGAACTCTGAGGGTTTCCCTCGCTGGAGCCTAAAAAAAGATCGCTGCAGGACCCCTCACTGCAACGATCCGAAAAATCCCCATCAGCTGGAGAAATTGATCCACCCTCTGATTTATCTGGCTGCAGGGTGATTAAATGAAACATCATTTAATCAAATCTACTCAGGTCTTCGAACCCAACCCCCCCCCCCCCCCTTCCCTCGTGTTTTCGGTTTTTCCTCTCTCTCCGGAGGATCACGTCATGCTGTGAGCATCTCCTCTGGTATTTAAAGAGTCCGCGCTCCTCGCCTTGCGGAGCGCAGAGAGCACACTGGTGTTGGAGCCGAGGACCGTGAGAGCGCAACGGGCTGCAGCTCTACCACTCAGCCGTCCGAAGCTCTGTGGTGGGCGGAGACTGAAGCCGTCCCCCCTCCCACAAGAAAGGTCCGCAGCCAGAGCATTTCGGGACTCCCTCACACGCACACTCACAGACACACAGACACACACACACCCTCACACACAACCCTCCAACCAGTCCGACCGTCCGAGGAGCAAGGCATCATGGCAACGACCACTTGTACGCGTTTTACAGATGAGTACCAGCTCTACGAGGAGCTCGGCAAGTAAGTCTGTGTTCAGATCGTTGCGTCCTGTCTCCTGCATGCCGCCTGCATGACCCGGTCCCTGTCCTACCGGCGGACGCAGCGTGAGGGATGGGGGTGTGGAGGTTCCCCCTCCCAAGCCTCCCTCTGATCTGCAGTGATTGCTCCAGCATGTTCAAAAGGCCTCTTAAATTAGCCTTTGGACTTCTTTAAATGCAGAAGCAATTCAGGGACAGCCATCTGATGTGTCTGAAGATCATTGAGGCCAGAATCACTCCTGGGCATCCCTTACTTCTCCTCCTCCTCCTCCTCCTCCTCCTCCTCCTAGTGCTCCTCCTCAGCTTTCCATGCTCCAGAGGCTAATTAGGGACAAACAGGCCTAATATGAAGGAGAAGCTCTTGTTTGGGGAGTCAGAGAGCAATACTGCTGGTTTTGAATCTAATAAGGTGTGTCTTGTGATTTATTTTTCTTTATTTTAAAGAAAACAAAAAAAGAAGAACATGTGGCTGCAGACAAAATGAGAGAGTCTGAAGAGGCTATGGGTGGCACAGTGGGCAGATGAGAGTGGACTTAATGTCTCTGTCAAGCTGTGCGTGGGTAGAGAGGATCTCTGTAATGTCTGCCTCACAGGAACATTATTCCACAGCCGGCTCTGCTGAGCAGAAAAAAAGAAGCAAGTTGACTTCTGTAGGAGATCTTAGTTTTCTTTAATAATTTAAATGATTATTTTTGCAGTTCAGCCTTTTTTATGATCACTGCTGTCCTCTGCTCTGTGTTTGCGTGTATGGGTGTGTGTTATCATATGGGGAGTGATAAGTTTGAAACAAAAGAGATGCTGGAGAAGCTGCAGCTGTTTCTGCTAACAGATCATTGTTGTCACTTTGCTTGTGTATGATTTTCTGCTTTATTAAAGACTCCCTGCTGGAAGGTGTTAGTCAGATGGATCTCTCTCCAGGACTTGACAAAGATGCCTTGCTAAAGTACTAGCACCCCTTAAACTTTTTTTCTCATTTTGTCACATTACAGTCACAGACTTTAATGTACTATATGTGTACTATACTAAATGATGACTATGTACTAAATGACAGACCAACACAGAGCATAATTGTGAAGTGGAAGGAAATGGATAAATGACCTTTGAAGATTTTTTTACTTATAAAAATCTGAAAAGTGTGGTGTGCATTTTGCATTCAGTATACTTTCTAGTATTTTGGGGAGTGCATCTGTGAGCTTATTTGCAACGTGTTTGCCCATTTTCCTTCTAAAATAGCTGAACCTCAGTCAGATTAGGGAGCATCTGTGAACTGGATTTAAGTCTGGACTTTGACTAGGCCATTCTTTGATCTAACCTATTCCTTTGTAGCTGTGGCTCCTTGTTTAGGATTGTTGTCTATTCTCTGTTCCAATCAACTCTGACTAGCTTGCCTGACCCTGGTGAAGAAAAAGATCCCTGCAGCATGATGCTGCCACCACCATGTGTCACACTGGAGTGATCAGGGGATGTGTTGGTTTAATTTCCTCAATGGAAAACATTTTAAATGCAGGATAAATAAATAAACTTGCTCTCATCTGACCAGAGTACCATCTTCCACACATTTGCTTGTTCTTACTTGGCTTGTGGCAAACTGCAAATAAACTGGATCCTTAATTAAACATATAGTTTTTTCAATTGGAATTTCCATCAAAAACAGTGAAATACCAGTCTATTTCCAGCAGGTGGCGACGGTCTCTGCATTAAGGACATCAAAATTCAGAGCCATGGACTATGGCTAAATCAGTGCTAGGCTGAAAATTTTCAGCTGTAGCTCCTGTTACCGTGTCTACCACTTTATAGCCAGGTAATCTTGAGTCCAACCCAATAACTTCCAATTCCAACAATGAGTCCTGGATAAGCAGAGGAACGTGCCAGATTTGATGCCGCTGCAGGAATGACAGATTGATGCCGAATCAAAAAGTCTGAAGGTTGAAACAAATGTGATAAATCTAACAATGGTGTCTTGTGAACATGTAGACAATTATTATTTTGCTAATCTAACACTATATCCCACAGACATGGACATTTTCAGCTTAAATAATTTCACTATAAATGAGCTATAATTCTCTCAGAAAATCTCTTTACTTTTCTACAAGATGAGATGTGGCATCTATGCACTATGATTCCAGGTCAGTTTTCCCCTTTGTCCATTCATACCTTCCTACCTGGAACTAACTGATTTAAAACTTGTGTATTTTGACCATAAATTTATGTTTTTACAGTTAAGATAACTGTTCAAAAAATGCTTGAATCTCACATTTAATGTATTCTGCTGCACATTATCAACTGAAAACTTAATATTACATATTATTATTAAATTACCATTTAATATAATTCCAATCACAGTTTAGGACTCTTGACTCATAAAATCGAAGAGATTGTGACCCTTTATCAAGCTAAAATAACCTAAAGCGACATCCTGCTGGTATATATGATCTGTTGTGTTCATGTGTGGAATGTCCACTTGGTGCATATGAATTTATGTACGGGTAGTGCAAAACGTCTCTTGGTGCATAGCACAATACGAGCAAAACTGCATAGGTACATGATGGCGAAGTGGTGAAATGAACATTGACAAAATAGAAATGTGCATTATGAATATTTTGAATTCCGATTTGAATTTTCTACTGCCATCTTGTGGTGTAAGCGCTACATTACAAGAAGTTGTCGCTACAAAGAAAATGGATATTTGAAAATCAGTGCTCATTCATCAAAGTAGACATCGTTTCAGTGTCTCTTGTATGTTAGAAGTCTTCTATTTAGGTGTTACTGATTTCTTCACTGTTAGCAAAATGCACACAGAGCAAACATGTAAGAAATGCTCCAAATGCATAATTTAGGCCTATCATCACAAAAATGGGGCTATTGTTATCACATTTGATCATTAGGTGGCATTTTACAATGTGCCTCTCATTTATCTAATCACAGACAGTTTTCAAGCTCTGATGTCAAGCATCTGAGGAGAATGTGACAGCATATGTACAGCTCAAGCACAGTGTCAATGTCAGCAGTCCTGAAAGCACTGAAGCAGTTACAACTAAATCCCTTCTACCACCATGCATCAGTCATGTTTGTTTCTGAAAAGCTTCCTGTATTATTTGCCAAACATGGCTGTTATCAGTGCATAACTTCCTCAACCATGTCGTTTTATACATCCACAGGTCTTTAGGCAAGGCAATTTTATTTATATAGCACACTTTCAACAAGATGATTTAAGGTGCTTTTAGAATTACAGAATGAAAGGTTTGCTATCCCTTTTGTGGTTCTGTGTACTTTCTCAGTTTTAAGAAGAAAGGTGATCAGATTAGAGATCTGTTACCCTATGAGATGAACTAATCCAGGTTTTTGGACCCAAATAGGGCCCTCCTGCTGACTTCACCTGCCTTGCAGATAACCTGTCATGTTGAGGCTCTGCTGCCTTTTCCAAAGCGCTGTGGGAGGTCAACGAGTGTCATGCTTACTCACCCGGTCTCCTCATAATGTATGCAAGATGGAGAGCTTGTAAGAGGATGGGTTTCTGAGGGGAGAGTGAGTGTTTCATTGCGTAACAATACTGAGGTGGGATAAAATTAGCTTGGAGGGATGACAGAGGTGGTTATTTCCGTCAGTCTCTGCAGGATTCAATGAACAAAAGTGGAACTAGAAGCTTCAGAATGCTGCCTATTCCTAAAACGGAGCTCATGATGTCATTAACATCACCTAAGTTATTTCAGGCAGTATGAGGATAAAGGCTAATGTTACATCATACACATTGTGACTGCAGGGCTCGATGTTCTTGCATAGGTACTACTTTTAGCAAAGACTTAAATTATCCTTACTTGAAAGTGGTATTATAAATACAGGAGATACCTCAAAGGGCTGCTATGATGCAATATTGAAATTTGTTCACAATTAAATCAACTTACTGAAGCGGAGCTTTATTTTTTATTAATTTCTAGGTAAAGTTGAAACAAAAAAAATGTTCACAGCTCTGTTAAAATGTCAGTGCTTCTGTGATGTAAAAACTGAGAACATTATAAATCATTTCCAATTTTCTTACACCATCATCATGTGGTGCAGGACAATTGGATTACATTAGGTTTTGCACTTTACTCAACTGGTTTTCCCTCAGACTGTCATTAAATTATAAAACATAACCAAAATGTTCCAAGTATTACAGGAAAAATAAATCAAATCATCATATATCATACAGTGATGACAGATGATATGTTGCACATATGGGTGCATGTTCTTCTTGAGCTTGAATAGGATTAGGTAGGGTGACCATATTCTGATTTGTAAAAAAGAGGACACTTGGCACAGTCCTGAAACACTGTCATGACTGTGACCAGACGTTTGATTATAACATATTTAAATATGCATTGTCCATGTGGTTAGAATGAACAGTTAAATAACAAACTTCAGATAGGCTTTCACAAGTGCAAAAAAGACTTTAATATCTCTAGAAATTAATTAATAATAGATATAATTAATCTTCCGAATTAGAAAATTTTCCAGAAACGATAATAGTTTGCTTTTTAAGTCATACTGGACAAAAATTGAACAAAAATCTGAAATAACATTCTGAGAAATCGGGTATTATTTTCTTTTCAAAGCAATAAAATTAAAAAGCAGGAGTCTCAAAAACACAATAATGCCTGCTCCATTTTTTAGATTTTATTTTCATTCTCATCAGTCAGTTTATAGATAAATTATTATTATTATAGATTTCGTTTCCATGTGGCCCTACTGGAACTTTGCCACTTATGTCACACACAGAAACCCATATGCCAGCTATGCCAGCTCTGTTTGTCTGTAAAGCTACACTTACGCTTTAATATCTTGGTAACAGTCACAATGCTGTGTGCGCAGCACGGCAGAGGGCAAAGTGGTACAGTGCATCACCGTCCACGAAGCAGCAGCTCGGCGAGGAAGATATATGAGAGAAAATGTGTCGCATTGCATGCATCGCACCAGTCAATTTAAGTATGCTTATTAGATGAAACGATGAAAACCCTGACATTTTCATCAATCTATGATATCCCCCCGGACGCCCTGGACAGCACGTGAAAAGTGGATATGTCCGGGGGAAACAAGACGGTTGGTCACCATAGGGTTTGTATATGGTAACTAACGAGCTAGTTATCAAACTTGCTAAAGTTTTCTGTTTTTCTTCATTAGTCTTCCCATTGTTGCCCTGCTCTTAAATAGCTTAGTGTCCCTGCCGTTCCTTGTCAGTTTGTTGTTGTCGTTCCCACATCTTCCTTGTCTCCTTTCCTTCCGTCCTTCCCTGAGCATTGTATCTGGCCTTTCTGTAAGTTTTTCCTGCCAGTTCCTTTATTGAAGAAATGCCTTCACTTAAGGCCTGCTTGTCTGCGCCTGAGTCTAAGCTCCTAACAATGACAAAAGGTCAATCTGAGACTGGCAGGCTGTCAGTTCTTGCACAGGCTTTGGGTGTCTGGAGGTTCCCCTGCTTTGGGTCACATATGTCTTGTTTCCACTGAGCAGTACGGTTGAAAAAGCGGCCCATACAACCGACGAGTACCACACCATTCCTGAGCTCCTTTCAGTTGCGTGACCTCAGTAACTCCATTCTAACCTTGCCATTGTCGTATGGACCATGGAAGGGGGCCCAGGAATGGTGTGGTACTCATCGGTTGTATGGGCATCAACCCGTGCCATACCACTGTCAGGGAGAGAAAATATCTTCTTCCATCCATAAGGATGAGGCTGAAGACTGGATCGGTTGTTTCTTATATTTTATTACTGCCAGTCTTGTACATGAGCCCTCCTGGTCCAACGCTCGAACTCTCTCGCACCCTACATCATGTTTGCCCTCTCTGTAAGCAGCTTCTGCCTTCAGTCTCCTATTGTTATGTCTTCATTGCAGGGCTAACCAAAACATTCTTCACAGTTGAGGAGTCATGCAGTTAGATCAGAGTAGGTGAAAGGCCTCTTCACTGACTCTAATAATTATGCCATATTTCCTAAATGCCTTTACTAATATGTAAATAATGAATTAATTGACATAACCCTGACATATTGCTGTAACAACTGCTCGGTGGAAAAGAGACAATACACAACTGGGAAGATATGAAGGGAAAAGCACTTAAAGGCAGTAACACCAGCACACACCCCAGATGTGCAGAGGAAGACTGAAACATCTTTCACGAGCTCTGTACAACAATAGACAAACATAGCATAGTGTATGATACAAAAAGAAAATAAATGATCAAAAACGTTCGTCACAACCTACTTAAAAGAACAATCTGTCTTCTGTATGATAGTTATGAAGTGCAAAACACATTTACCTAAAAAAACTAATTTATGAGTCTAAAAGCACAAATACAGTTCAAAAACACATTAACTAATTCAAAAAACAAAAATACACTTCAAAAAGCACATTTACAAAAACAAAAACAAAACTACATTTCAAAAAACACGTGTAAACCCCCCCCCACCCCCCGTGTCCTGTCTGGCAGTGTGGCACTCAGAATTGGTGTCTGAGTACCAAGTAGAAGCCCAACAGATTTACTTTCTCAAGTGGAGCATTACGGCTTTTGTTATAGTACTCTACTTGATATACTGTATATATGTGAGAAATCTTCATAAGAGTTATGGAGACCAAAAATAAGGGGAAGAAAGAGAGAAGATGAAGAACAGAGGTAGGAAACAAAAACAGAGAGCGTGTGAGATTGTATGCTGAAATACAAGAGAGGGGGCAAAAAAAGTAAAACAACAACAAAAAGGAGCAACATTAACAAAACAAAACAATGTGAAAGAACTGCACAACCACAACACACAAATATGGATTAATAAATACAAAAACAATGTCACTGAAAAGCTTATGGCACCGATTATTCAAAATCTAGTAATGATAACCTCAGCCCAAGAATATATCTGTACACAGCGGAGTCCCCACACCTATGTGTGTGTGTGAGCATGCTGGTGCATATAAGGTTTCTCCATACGAGTGTTCCATAGCTGGTGATCGGAGCCATCGATCCATCTCCCAAGAATTGATGCAGACATGGAGGAGATCGGAGCCACAGATGCCCAGAGGACCATAGCCTATAGTAGCCCCAGGCGGACCATGCAGGGCCATCTCACCCCCCAAGAGAGGAGCAGAGGAGAGCCCCGGGAAACATCCAGCATCTAAAATGCAGGCCGGGGGGCCGCAGGGACGAGCCCCCGCCGGCAACCGGCCAAAGACCCTGAGACCCAGGGCCCAGGGAGCGCCCAACCCCCCAGCAGGGCCCCCAGCAGGGCCCCCAGCAGGGCCCCGATCAGGGATCGGCCGACGGGTGCTCCCCACCGCCACCAGGCCACTGGACCACAGCCGGCCGACCGCAGACATACGCCGTTGCTACCCCTGTGCAACTCCCACAGCTGACATCCCAGTGCCTACCCACGCCAGGGCGCCACACTAATAGCTACAGCCAGCACCCAGACACTGAGCTCTACCAGCTCCCAAATCCCGATCCTGCACACCGCAGAGTGCCAAGACCAGGCACCCAACCAAGGCCAAACAGACACACCAGTGAACTGACCTAGCACACAACATACAGAACAAGTGCTGGAAAACACCAGAGCCATCCCTCACCGAGCCATCGAACCACTCAACAATTCCAAAACTGGCACTCCCAAAAGAGGTGCCCCGACCAACAAAAGGCAGACTTCGGCCCGGCACATCGGCCGACCGACACACCGGTCCACCTAGGCCCACTCAGACACGCACCAGGGCTGAACCGACCGCCCCCGAGCACCCAGCCCCAGACACCAAGAGCCACCAATGCACCAGCGGGCAGGGGCATCAGTCACTGGCAGGGAGTGAGGGAGGGGAAACAGGCCCCCCATTAGATAAAGGGCCTGAGATGCGCTACGCGAGAGGGCAGCTCAGGACCCAACCTGACAGATAGACAGAAACACAGAGTCATACGTACCCTCCCACTTACGCACATACACTCTCACCGGCATACCAAGACACCCAAGAAAGGACTTTGTACATTTACTCATACGCCCCATACACACTCTATACTCCCAGGTCCAGGTACCGATGCCCCAGCAGAGTCACCAGCTCCGCACCCAGGAGGCAGACCCCCTACCCTCTAGGATGGAGATAAGCAGACCGTCAAAGCCCCCACAGTGGCGAACCAGCCCACCAGCCCAGGACCCCAACCAAACCGCCTGATCCACCTCCTGGACCCCAACCCCTGATGGTCAGAAGCAAAGAGGGGCATGGAAAGACCCCTAGCCTTCCACTCAAGTATGGTATTGATGCGTGCTGTTATAATGTGCATTTAAACCAAATGGGTGGGATGTGGGGAAGACAGCCAGACATCCCCATCCCCCACCCCGAGCCCTCAGTGTCTAAATGCATTTTGAAAGTTGGCACCGGCACCAGAGGTGAGGCTCATTGAAGGGCTCCTCCTCCGGAGCCGAAAAGTGTGCCCACCCCAAGATCCCTAAATGTGTGTCTCATGAAAATGTTATAAGTGAGAGTGTCTAAGTTGTACGGTAAAATTGGGAACTAGGCCACCATGGGATAGCAAAGATAGAAACCCCTCCCCGCACCCCAGTGACGTGCCCACGTCCCAAGACCCTATATGAGTGGTACAGTGATGGAGCAGGGGGACAGAGGCGTCCGGGGATGGGGAGGAAAAGACTGGTGTACAAAATGCCTTCCCAGAGAGCCAGCTTCCCCACTGACTCCAATAGGCACCCCTGTTCAACAAGATCCACCAGGGGAGGGAGGTTTTGGCACGTCCACCCCGGGGTCCACCGCAGCACCACCAGGCCCCATGGAGCCCAAGGCAGTCCCCCCGGTCCCATCCCAGAAGGAGACCTATACCCACCCTGACATTCAGTCTACTGTCAAAACCCAAAAGACCCAGGAGTCAAGTCCAGTGCCAAAAAGAACCCAGTGACGTGAATCGGCCCGTTGATACGGGCTGTCAGAGTTTGGTTCGCTTTGATGGCAGTAAGTCGGGCTCATTTCATGTGAGAGCTGGATTCCGCCCTTTGTCACCGATCCTGTTCATAACTTTTATGGACAGAATTTCTAGGATCAGCCAAGGTGTTGAGGAGATACGTTTCAGTGGCCTCAGGATCGGGTCTCTGCTTTTTGTAGATGATGTGGTCCTGTTGGTTTCATCGGAACGTGATCTACAGCTTTCGCTAGAGCGGTTCGCAGCCAAGTGTGAAGCGGCTGGGATGAGAATCAGCACCTCCAAATCCGAAACCATGGTCTTGAGCCGGAAAAGGGTAGGGTGCCTTCTCCAGGTCGAGGATGAGGTCCTTCCCCAAGTGGAGGAGTTTAAGTATCTGGGGGTCTTGTTTACAAATGAGGGAAAAATGGAGCGGGAGATTTGGTAGGGCATTTGCAGCTGTACCGGTCTGTCGTGGTGAAGAGAGAGCTGAGCCGGTGAAGCTCTCAATTTACCGGTCGATCTACGTTCCTACCCTCATCTATGGTCACGAACTCTGGGTGGTGACCAAAAGAACGAGATCACGGAAAGAAGTGGCTGAAATGAGTTTCCTCCATAGTGTCTGGGCTCTCCCTTAGAGATAGGGTGAGAAGCTCAGTCATCCGGAGGGGGCTCAGAGTTGAGCCGCTGCTCCTACACAGTAGTCAGTTGAGGTGGCTCGGGCATCTGGCCAGGGTGCCTCCTAAACACCTCCCTGGTGAGGATGCCCAGAGGAAGACAGAGGAGACGCTGGACTATGTTTCTCGGCTGGCCTGGAAACGCCTTGGGATTCCTCCTGAGGAGATGGCCCAAGTGGCTGGGGAGAGGGAAGTCTGGGTCTCTTTGTTAAGCTGGTGCCTCTGCGAGTCGAACTCAGATAAGCGGAAGAAGATGGATGCATGGATGGATGGATGGATGGATGTGTCACGATGTGATTATTTTCCCTGGTTCTGGTCCCTTTGTGTTTGTTGATTGTTTCCAGCTGCTCTGTTTTGTGTCCTGATTGTTTTCCCATGTATATATACCTACTTGTACCCCACGTTAGTTCCCGGTTTGTCGTCGTGTGTCGTCAGTGCTTAGCTACACTCGTCCTGTCCCCTGATGGTTGAATCTGAAAACAGATTCTCCAGGGGGACCCTGCCGCTGTCCTCGCCTCACCCCTGGAAGATGCACCTCGCTGCGACGTACTGGCCACAGTATTTTCTCGCCGTCAACAGCCTGTTCGGGGTTCGCCTCCTACCCTTCTCAGGCACGACCAAGCTCTGGCAAAGTTTTCTGGAAAGCCAGTCCTGGCTCAAGTTCCAGTCCCTGCTCCGTGTAACTCCCAAGTTCCAGTCCCTGCTCCGCGAGGCTCCCAAGTTCCCGTCCCAGCTCCTCGTGCTCCCTGGTTTCTGAGTTGGCACCTTGTGTTTCTGTTCCGGCACCCCGACAGCTCGAGTTTCCAGTCCAAGCGTCCGCTTCTTCCGAGGCAGTCACCGTTGACCCGCTTTGCGTCCAGACGTCCGCTGTGGCTGCAGCGGTTGCGATCTTCCTGGCCGTTACAGCAGCATTTATGAAGCCATTGCTGTCCACCGGAGAGATTGATACCAATCTGCCCCGGCTCCAGGAGACTGCGTCCGCCTAGATGATCACAGCTGATCGGCCTCGTTCCAAGGGGTCTGCCCTTTTCAGAGGGAGCAGAGACATCTGAACTCCTAGCTTCATCGCCTTCTGTTGGTCCTCCAATTACTCTTCTTCGGGGGTTTCTCCGTCGTGTTGGTTTTCGTGGATTTCCTCATCGCCCTGATCTTCTTCGTGGGATTCTTCGCCGTACCCCGCCCTGCTGGTCTTCTTCGCGGGTTTTATCGCTGTGGAACTAAAGCCCTTCCGTGTTTACTTTTGTAGGACTGGACTCATGCAACGTGGGCGTCATAGACGTCACCATTTGTTCTCTCGGCATAGTGGCCGTCCCCCGGACTTGTTTCTGCAACGTTTACGGCTGCACTGTCAGCCTCCAGACTTGTTTTCACATCTGTTTAGGCCTCATGGTCGGCCTCCGGACTTGTTTTCACGTCTGTTTAGGCCGCACGGTTGGCCTCCGGACTTGATTAGGAGCCGCTTGCGGCCTTATGGATAACTTCCGTCCATAATCTATATTTTCTGGTGTTTGGATTTCTGTGTTCCATTTTTTCCGCCTTCCTGGGCCCCCGGCTCCCACCCTGTTCTGGTTGTTTTTTGTTGGTGCACCAGGTGGCGCACCTTAAGGGGGGGGTATTGTCACGATGTGATTATTTTTTCCTGGTTCTGTGTTTGTTTTCCCTGGTTTTGTGTTTGTTGATTGTTTCCAGCTGCCCTGTGTTGTGTCCTGATTGTTTTACCGTGCATATATACCCCGTTGTTCCCCACGTTAGTTCCCGGTTCGTCGTCGTGTGTCGTCAGTGCTTAGCTACACTCGTCCTGTCCCCTGATGGTTGAATCTGTAAGTCTAAGTGACAATATATTTCCTGAATTGTTCCTTGTGGAATTACAATTAAAAAGTCACTGAATCTCAGCCTGTCTGCGCCAGAATCTGCCAACACAAGTCATGACAGGATGGATGGATGGATGGAAAGATGGATGGATGGATGGATGAATGGATGGTGGGATGGATGGATGGATGGATACTTTAAGAATTTATTTTTGTTAATTCCATATTGTGTAACTAGTGTATTAAAAGGGATAAAGTCTGTTCCCTCAAATTTGTGTTCCAGGTATTCAATTCCTTTACAACTCCAGTCTGGAAAATTTATCATACATGGGTGTACGTCTGCATGGAATTAGTGAGGACTCATTTTTAGAAATTCCCACCAAGCTGTCAGAGAGGGGCCGATTTTCAAAAAGCACATTAACAAATTGAAATAACACATGTTGTGCCATTCTCCATGATGACAGGACTGGACTATGAAGACAGACCTCCTGCCATAAGGACTAATAATCTCACAATGCACTGCATTAAAACCACTTTCCGTTTTAACAGGAAGAGGGGGAACTTCACTGTATGAATGTGACATCATCACCCCTATTTAAACACATGCTCTGCCCCCTCTTTTCCTCTTTGTCCGTGAGTCATTAACAGACTCACATTGGAGAGACCAGTGTGTTGTAAGCGTCCATCCTTTGCTGCCGAGGGTTGGAGCTCCTTGGATCCAAAAATACATATAATCTGCTGATCGTGGATCCGGTAACTCTATTGCAGCCGATGGAATAAGTCTTGAACTTTACTTGTTCGAAACCCTACAGAGGGAATCTATCAATTACTGATTCTACCAAAAAGAGAGACCCCTCTCTTTTGCCAATGCCCTGCTGTCCTGCTGTGGGAGAAGATTGCCCAGGACCGGACCTGGGAGAAGAACTCAACATCCGAGCTAACGTGGGCTAGCCGCAGCTGCCACTAGCCATGCATCTACGAGGCCTAGCTGCTAGCTGCAACCACTGTTAGCCACACCCCATGCAGCTGCTGACAACTGATCAGCTAACCACAGCTGAGTTTCCCTCTTTAATGCTGACCTTCCCAAAGACAACGGATTCACCCTTCGACAGAGATCTAAGAATCATTCAAGTAAGGTTGGTTCTGGGCAGAGATAAATTAGCTCAGGATAAACAATTTAAAGGTTGTTTTGATTGTTTGTTTATTTCACTGTGTTTTTGCTGCGTTTGTAAGATAGAATAGAATATAACTTTTTATTGTCTGTTCCAAAGAGCAGAAATCTGTCTTTAATTCAAGATTTCATTCTTCAGACTGCTTGGGTACGAACAGGCTGTACGGCCTGTGGTATCAACAGAGCTTTTAAAAGGTTATTGGCTGATAGAGTCATTTTAATCATGCAACATGAGTTACTCCGTCCCATCCATAGACCATATATAAAATGGAAGGATCCTCCATGATGTCACCTGTAGGTTTCTGAAGATCAGGATTTAAGCCAACTGGGCTATTCCCACTGCCGCCATCTTGGCTGCATCACGCGTCTTTTCACACCTGGAATAAAAATAAAATGGGTACCATGTCGGGTTCAAAAATTATCTTAACGAGTGCAGCTGGTTGATAAAACTTGACCCGTGCAGGACTCTGCCCTTCAGGGATGCGCATAGGCAATGGGCCATCAGTATGAATTTTTGGTGCAAACGTAAAGACAAACATTTCTTAATATCCTGTATGTTTGTGTGTGTGTTTTTTATTATTATTATTATTTGGTGTGTTAACTTAATTTGACAATAAACAGCAATATTCATCGCAAACAGCTTTATTTATGCATATTAAAGAGTTCATGGATTGTTTTGGGAGATTTAACATGCGCTAAACTGCCGACCTACACCGGCAGGATCCCAACACCACTCTCCACCACAGTATAGAATTCCACCACAGCCCCACAGCCCCTAAATATGAGGCTATTTCCGGATGGTTAGTACCGAGTCCATCAGCATCCCCTGCTGTATGCCATAGGCATTACCCACAAGTCACAAAACGTTCTTGACAGTGGTACAAATAGAGCGAAAAGAGGAGCATGTGGAAAAAGAAGGTGTGGCTTGTAAAGCAATTTTTGTGGCTCGCATTAGAGGTTTTGTGCAGTTGTATTCACTGATTTGTGTCTGTGAGCAACAAAGGAGTATACACAGGTTGTTGTTTTTTCACACACAGGTATGTGGATGGCTTTTGCAACAAATATTTTGGATCAATTGGGGCAAAACTGTAAATGTAAGATTTTTTAAAAGTGTGACTCAAATATCGTAAATTGTGCATTGTATTAAGGAATTGAACAGGTGTAACTGTTGTTTTGTTGTTGTGTAAGACTGAAAAAAGGCTTGAACATGTTGCAAGGATCAAAGGAACCGCACTAGGCTGGTTTAAATCTTATTTGTCTGATAGATTCCAGTTTGTTCATCTAAATGATAAATCTTCTTCACTCTCAAGGGTTACTTGTGGAGTTCCACAGGGTTCGGTGCTTGGACCAATTCTGTTCACCATATATATGCTCCCAATTGGTAGAATCATTAGACAGCATGGGATAAATTTCCACAGCTATGCAGATGATACACAACTATATTTATCCATAAATCCTGATGAACCCAGTCAGTTAGGTAGATTACAGGCATGTCTGGAAGACATAAAAACATGGATGACCCTAAACTTTTTGCTTTTAAATTCTGACAAAACAGCAGTTGCTGTCTTTGGACCAGAAGTTCTTAAACAGAAACTGATTAGTCAATCACTTCATCTGGATGGCATTAAATTGGCCCCCAGTAATAACGTAAAGAACCTCGGCGTTATTTTTGACCGAGACTTGACATTTAAATCCCATATTAAACAGGTATCTAGGATTTCTTTCTTTCACCTCCGGAATATTGCTAAAATGAGAAACATCCTGTCCAGGAGTGATTCAGAGAAACTAGTCCATGCATTTGTTACCTCAAGGCTGGACTACTGTAATTCTTTACTATCAGGTAGTCCACAAAATGTCATTAAAAGCCTTCAGTTGATCCAAAATGCGGCAGCAAGAGTTCTGATGAATGTTAAAAAGAGAGATCACATTTCTCCTGTTTTAGCTTCCCTTCATTGGCTCCCTGTTAAATCCAGAATAGAATTTAAGATCCTTCTTCTTACATACAAAGCCCTTAACAATCAACCTCCATCATACATCAGAGATCTAATTGTTCCATGTGTTCCTAACAGAGCCCTTCGCTCTCAGACTGCAGGTTTACTTGTAGTTCCTAGGATTTCTAAAAGTAGAATGGGAGGCAGATCTTTTAGTTATCAGGCTCCTCTCCTGTGGAACCAGCTCCCAGCTTAAGTCCGTGAGGCAGACACTCTGTTTACTTTTAAGGCCAGGCTTAAAACTTTCCTTTTTGATAAAGCTTATAGTTAGAGTGGCTTAGGTCATCCTGAGCTATCTCTGTAGTTATGCTGCTATAGGCTTAGACTGCTGGAGGACAGACTTACCAATTTTCTTCACTCTGCTACTTCCTTTTCTCCTACGACTCTCCAGTTGTATTACAGTACATTCTGTTATTTCGACTGTTAACTTTGTTTTCTCTCAGTGTTTTTCTCTCCATAGAAGATATACCTGGTCTGGTATCCTGCTTGGCTGCAATGCCCTGTTGGATGGGGGGCATCGACTGGGATGATGCTCCCAGTAACTGAACATCCACTGTGTCCTGTTATCAACTTTTTACTTTCTGTAACATAGAAAGTTCTCTTTTATCAGATCTTCTGTTCCTTCTGTGTTTCTGCTCTGTCTTCTCAAACCCCCAGACAGTCGTGTTAGATGGCCGCTCCTACTGAGCCTGGTTCTGTTGGAGGTTTCTTCCTGTTAAAGGGGAGTTTGTTCTCTCCACTGCCGCTACATGCTTGCTCAGTATGAGGGATTGCTGAAGGATTGCTGTGGTTGGAAAGTCTGCATCAATGGGGCCCAACCTCACGTCAATGACTGACGCAATCTGCTGGGATTCCTTAAATAGGAAACTTTTTAACTGATTGGAATGTTTGTATAAATGTATTGAAAATACTTCTTGTTAAGTGCCTTGCGATGACATCTGTTGTGAATTGGCGCTATATAAATAAACTGAATTGAATTGAATTGAAAATTGAATTGAATTGAATTGAAAATTGAATTGAATTGAAAAAAAAATCTGCAATTGCAAAACTGCTACAAAAATTTCCTTTGTCCATTCAACTACCCAGTTACAAGCCACAAATACTTTTGCACCAAATGTTTTGGATCATTTGGGGCAAAACTGTAAATGCAAGATTTTTTTAAAAGTGTGACTCAAAGAATGCAATTTGTGCATTGTACTTAAGAAATTGAAAAAGTGTAACTGTTGTTTTGTATTTGTGATAGACTGAAACAAATCTAAAATTACAAAACTGCTACAAAATTTTCCTCTGTGACTTCTACTTCCCAGTTACAAGACACAAATACTTTTGCACCAGAAATACCTTCATACATCTGTGCACACTTGCATGGAGCAGGTGATACTACATATTAAGAACACCTTGTTTAAAGAGATAGGAGTTAATCAGTCACCTGTTCATACTTACCCGCTTTTGAATATATGTACAAGGCTTGAAACAAGCCCTGAAGGTGGACTGCGAGTCTTTATTAGATGTAACATCACTCTCTCCTATAGAATGCTGCAGCATCCCTGCAGAAAATAAATCATGACTTTATGATAGAGGAATGGGTGATTGAAATAGTCTACAAGTCAGTTCAAATACTGAATATACAGAAACTGTGCTGGGAGCACAAGTGGATGTAAGAATTTGCATCAGGTTTTTAAAAGTGGTGGGGACAAAAATCATAAATATTGCCATGATATGAAATGATGCCTATGCCAGGAGGTGTAGAAAAAAAGGTAACACGACTATGTGGTGTTGTTTTATCATCTATCAGCAGTGCTGTGAAGACTGCTTCGCCTCTTTTTTTTAGGGCGGCACACCATCGAAACCAAAACAGATTTGAGTTTTACTATGCTGCTGTTGTTTAGAGGGTAGACCAGGACACGGGGGGAACAGAATAATTCAGGGGAAGAGAATTTCACACAAAAAAGGTATAAACTGACTGAAGCTTACTCTACAAAACATTGTTCATGTATCAGAAACTTTATAAATAATGTTCTGTGCTGTTATTTTCACCTGTCATTGAGTTACGGTTTAGCTGAACTACACATCATCTATCAATACTACAAGGCAAGGCCATTTCTTTTTGTTTTAGGATTTACATTTGTGTTTTCAAATTTGTCAGTGTTTTAAAAAATAAATAATTATATATTTTTAATTTATAAATGTGTATTTTGAAGTGTTATTTTGTCTCTGAATTTGTATATTTGTTTTTTAGATGTAATTTAGTTGTTTATGTAAATTTGCTTTTTGAAATCTAATTTTGTTTTTCAATTTGTTTTAAAACATTAGGAAACTGCTGTGGTACATATAAACACTTCCAAGCATGCAATAAAGAAAAATAAAATGGGGTAAACAGATTAATATATATACATGAGTGCAGGTTATGATCGGTGCAAAATTTGACAGGTGCAAAAACACACACAGGGTCATGTGACTGAAACGGAGTGGGTGGTGGGAACAGTCTTAGGGTTATTGTTCAAAATTGCTGAAAACTTTCACATATATCTGTTTATGTTGACTTAGGCCAAATGGGTCAGCGTCTGAGATGCCCATTTTGATGCTGACAAAGCTCTTACGACAGCTGACCCGTCTCTTCCTCCTTTGTGCTGTCTCTTGTCTCACAGAGGGGCCTTCTCAGTGGTGCGTCGGTGTGTCAAACTCTGCACAGGCCAAGAGTACGCTGCCAAAATCATCAACACCAAAAAGCTCTCTGCCAGAGGTGAGAAAAAGAAAAGTCACAAGACCTTATCAGATACACAGCCAATATGCAGAAGAAGGAGCATCTCATCATTATGTGTGTGTCCTGGATCGTGAAAGCCCACATTAGCATATTCTAGTGCTTCTAAGCCAGTGTTTCTCAAACTTTTTTAATCATTCCCCACTTTGGACAAAGGAGCATACACAAGCCCCCCATGCTTTAATCACCCCAACAGAATGGTGACTACGCCTGATTTTTAAAGTGTTTTATTTATTTAAATAGCCGAGTTAGTCTACAAGTTTTAAAGGGTATAAATTAGTTGGAAAAAGGGGTTGCGCACTGGTATAAAACCGGCTCAGAAATATATGCTGTCAGTAGTTGCTACATATAGAACTTCAGCTCACAGTTGGAAAAAATAAAAGTTGTAGTTTGATCAAATTTACAAAGGTTTCAAAAGTACAAAATAAAAATAAATAATAATAAAATAAATAAAGAGCAAGATCATCCCTGGGATTCCTCCGTGGTTGACCGTGTGACTTCTCTGACTCTGAAACGTTCCCTGATCTTTTTAGATATTTGTACATTTTGTGGATGGAATCTCTGATAATGCGGCTACTTCAGCTTGTTTTGTTCTGCTGCGATATAGTCCAACGTCAAACTCCCAGCCCGATGTTCCAGGTCCTGGTTCTGTTTATAATGATGATCACAATTGCTAATTTATTTGAGTGTGTTTAATTTTGTGAGAGGGGGGGCTGGTTGATTTAATTTACAGTGCACTGAAACATTCACGACAGAATCTAGGGGGGAAAAACTATTTAAATCCCGTTGATGTCACGCCCCACCTGCAATACCTCTGCGCCCCACTAGTGGGGCTCACCCCATAGTTTGAGAAACACTGTTCTAAGCCTTCATGTCTGTTCCTCAGAAAGCAACACATGATGCCTTCATTTAGAATCTAAGAGCATATTCACACCAGCCTTGTTTAGTTTGCTTAAAACGAATTCCATTTCGTTTCCTCCCTTGGTCTGGACCTTTTGTTCCAGTGTGAATACAACCCAGTGAATTCTGGTGCACACCAAACAAGCAAACCTAGATCCAGTTGAAGATCTGGTCTCGGAGCGGTTCCAAATGAACCCTGGTGCAGACCAAGTGTGACAGCAACCAGACTTTATCCCACCCAGTAAACAAAAAAGTCTACCCTTTTAGTCTCGTTGTGGCGTATTATAATAATTAATTGTTTTTATTTACTTTTGTATTTTATATGGATGTTTTGCCTTTACATGTGAATGTCCCCACTGTGACTTCAAAACAGTCTATTCATATTCTATTAAATGAATAGACATGTTAATTCTACACTATCCGTCTATCTGCATCCTGTTGTAGACCTCATGTTGCATCAAATGGTCTTGACCCTCAAACATTTCTGTTAAGATCTGTAGCTTTGTCAGAGGTTGCACTACAATCTTCTGTTGTCAATCCTTTTGACTGACGGGGTCAATAATATCCTGTCATTACCCATTTTTATCTGTCAATTTTTTAAATGATAATATATTAAGTAATTCATTTTCATTCATTTTATTTTATAATAAATCCGAATAAGCTGATCAGAGAATCCCCATAGTGCCATCACACATTGAACAGATTAATAAGCTACATGCATTATGAACATTTCACCTGCTTTGGCCTGACAGTTAACCTGAGGTAATACAAAATGCAGTTTTCAAGTAATTGTCATCTCTGAAGATAAATAATTAATCCAAACCAACCTGTTCCTAGAAATGTCATTATCCAAGTTATGATGTATCACAAATTGACTTTATTTAACCACATTGTTCGGTTCATTTTTACTCATTGCACCCAGGCCTGATTACTGCCTGACCAGTAGAATCAAGAAATCAATTACGTAGAAGCAGAGACAGAGCAGAGACACAGAAAGAACAGAAGATCTGATATAAGAGTACTTTCTATGTTAAAGAAAGTAAAAAGTTGATAACAGGAGGCGGGGGATGTTCAGCGGCCGAGACCATCATCCCAGTCGATGCCCCCCAAGATGTCTTGCTTTAATACAAATTTTAGGTTTGAGTCTCAAGCATTTTGGGTTAAAACAAGCTTGTTCTTCATTTAGTAAAGTTACTCGCTGTAGGAAGAGTAGCCCGAAATTTTACTCAAGTAAGACTAGCGAAACTTTATAATAATATTACTCAAGTAAAACTGGAGCCAGGCGTTAATTAGTAGGGCATAATTAACAGCTGCGGTGATTTTGAATGTGCAAGGTGTTTGCATTCCTGCTATCTGCTTGTTATCGGCATCCACTAGCAAAAAGTGAGGAGACAGCTGGTAAGAGACATGACCATTGTTTGAATAATGTTAGGCTGCCGTGGACTTTAGTATGGACTCTGCTCATGTTAGTTTAAGCTCCTGGACTTTTAAATGTTTGCACTAAGATGTGTGAGGTCGGGGCTTCTACTGTGGATGTGTATAAATATTAAGGCTTTTTGTAAATATTGGGTTATGTTTATGTGGGAATGTTATGGAATGTATGTAAATTTAAATGAATTAAGATAACCTCTTTCCATTTATGCCTTTTGTAAGCAGTTTTAAGGTAGAGATTACTGGGTGTTTATTTTCCACTATAAGTTGTTGAATATTAATTCTGGCATTTGGGTTTGTTCTCCCAAGGTTTTTTACCTGACTGTCAACCGAACCATTGAATCTCAAATAAATAAAGAAAAAGGATTCAGAGGCTCTGTCTGAGTAAATCCAGGTTACACCCCTCACATCGTGGGTCCACCCCTTTCAAGTGTGGGGAACAGCAAAATTAGCAAGAAACACTTGACAGTATGTGTAGTAAAACTACTTCTAAAATATCTTTTAAAAAAGTTAGTCAGGTAAATGTAACTAGTTACTACCTACCTTTGACCTTGTGCAGGTTGCTAGTCCATCACAGGGTAATGCAGAGATACACAAGACAAACAATCACACTCATAGAACACTCAGACCTAAGGACAAGTTAGAGAGACCAATTAATCTGACATGCATTAATGGACTGGGGAAGGGGTACTGGAGATGCATGCACCTAAAAATGTAATAATATATAAATATTCTGTGTTGTGTGAAGTGGTAGTGACCTGAAGCTCAAGTGCACACCAGCGAGTCTACCTCTAAAACAAGATGACACAAAAGCAAGGGTTTGGCGTGGCTTATTTAGAGTCTGGATTTTAATATGATTGAGATGATGCAGCCTGATCTTAAACATCTCTTTCGTGCACAAAAACCTTAGTGTGGCAGAATTAAAACAGTTCTGTAAAGGACAATGGGTCAAAATTTCTTCCACAGTGAGGTGAAAGACTTTTTGACAATTCTTGACAGTAACCAATGTTGGCACAAGTGGTGATTAGATTTAGGTGGAAATTACTTTTTCCACACAGGGTTGGTTTGGATATCTTTTATGCCCCATAAATAAAATCATGTTTCGAAAACTGCCTTTCGTATTTACTCTGGTTATCATTGTCTAATATTAATTTTTTTTCAATGTTTTGAAACATTTAAATGTGACAAAAAAAATCAAAACCAGAAAGAATCTGTAGGGGGTAAGGACTTTTTTATGTAAAGCAAACTGTGTATGATTTTATTCCCTGTTTCTTTATTCTTTCATTGCTTTAAGATGTGATTTCGTTCCTGTCACTCCAACTATGTTGAAGGAGCATCTGCTTTTTCTTCTGCTGCTCATATAATACCCATCAAATAATGAGCAAACGCCTCAGAGAACATCTGAAAATAGCAACAGTGGTGTTATTAACACTCAGAACAGAGATGATGTGGTGAGACTGTGCTGAAGTCTATATCATGGCACACGACAGCTGCTCTCCATCCTGCCCTCTGCTCGGGAGGATGAAGTCCTTCATCGCTTTGCAATTCATGACTGAAAAAAGCTGTGAGTGCGTGTGTGTGTGCGTGTGTGAGAGAGCTACAGGGCAGGACCAGCTGTCACTCAGCTAAATATTATTTTTTGGTAACTTAACCTCACATTTCCTCAAGATTCTCCATCTCTTCTCTTTTGCTTCGTCTGTTACCTTTCTTTGCTTTCTTCGTATTGCACATTAAGCTGAGTTACTTCTGTTTTCTTGCTTCATCTTCTGCCCCCTTCAAATCTATTCTTTATGACCCACATTTTCTCTTTCATTTTGTCCGTTATGTTGGTTCTTGTTTTATTTACTCATTTTATTTGTGCCACTTTTTGCTTCCTGATTTATTCTCAAATCTCTTGCTTTCCCGTCTTTGCCAGTTTGGTTTTAAAGAACCCTGGATTTTCTTGCTGAGAGACAACATTGTCCCCACTGTGCAGCCCTAGTTGTAATCCTACCTGTATATAGTTGCATTTCAGGAACTAATAATGATGAAATTAATCATAAAAGATGCATAATTTATTAAAACCTGATTTTGATTCAGTTACTTTGTCCTGTTCTTATCCTCTTGTCTCGTGTTATTTCTCTTCTTTCTTACTGTCTGGTTTCCTTTCCTCTTTGGATAAAATGGGTCATCAGAGCATTTGGGACAAACCTGTAGTTAGAGGAGTTGTTCAAGTTGTATGTATAACGCCTATCCTTAGTGTCCTTGTTGTTGATCAACTTTATAATGAGATTTGCTACCTGAAACCATCATTACATTTAACCACGACAGAACAGTAACTCTTAAGAGTTTAGCTGACTATATTTACTTGGACCACCATGATTTTCATACATTGTCTGTGTTCTGTTAAATACTCCTGCAGACCATCAGAAGCTGGAGAGAGAGGCCCGGATCTGCAGATTGCTCAAACACCCCAACATCGGTGAGCCTTTTTCAAATCTTCTTTATACTGTTTTTTTTTTTTTTTGTCTTTGTGTTTTTAAACAATTACAAGCTGAAATGAAATAGAAGCAGTGAGGCTATTTAAAAAATCACATCAAACAATATGAAGCAATCCAACTGTGTAGAGGTTTTCAGAACAATGCACTGTTCAAACCACAACATGCCCCCTGACACAAAGGTTTACCCTGACACAGAGCTCTTCAAGCGTTTTCTCAGGGACAGTTCAGTTGAAAACTAAAAAAAAAAAATTTACTCTACAGTACAGAAGAGTTCTACTCTACTCTTACAGAATACACTCTGTATACAATTTAAAACATTTGAAAATTGCAGTGGGTAACTTAAAGTATCTTTTTATCTGGACTTGATAGTGGTGAGCATTCAACATTGAACAGTCTCTGATGGTGTCCAAGGAACTGCAACAGGTTTAGGATCCAACATGCTTGAGGACTTGCATGTTCTTCTTCAGATGCTCGGTGTAGATTAGTGTTCTTTCCTTGCAGCCCGAAAGCAGACCCGAAGCACAGTTAAGCAAACTTGACATTTCAGATTCAACTGCACACAAATACAATTGATTGAACAAACATAAAAATTGCATTTAGCCAGAGGTAGTTAGAGTAGCCAAAACATTAATCTGGTAAAAGTAATTAAGCATTTCATGAAAATACCACTCAAGTAGTAGAAGTAGTAGTAGTAGTAACTTTGATTTCACGGGTGGGGGCACAAGTGTCTTGAGTAGGGTGAATCCCTAAGATTCTAAATCTTAAAGTAATTTATTGCGAATATAAAGATAAAAACACTAGTCACTTTTGCTTAATGTTGCGCATTAAAGGATAAAAAAAAAACACTCCATTAACTTCTTACATAAAATGTTTGAAATACAGATGCCACACCAAACGATGTGAATGTGGTCGATAACAATATATGAAAATGCAGAGAACATTGGAAAAATGTTTGTAAAATGATAATTAATTTTGATACTTTGTAAAATTGTCTCTGTCATAAGCACACAAAGGTTAATGCAGGATCAGTATAAAGAAAGAAAACATGTTTTATCTGTAAGATTTTACATCTTGGATCTGTAAAAGTAGTGATATTTGGTTAATGATACACAGTATTAAGCTAAAGATTTCAGTGTACGTCACTATAAAAATACTATTAGACTATTTTTAGGGTAATTGGTACTGCAATAAAAAAAAGGTCTTTTACCATTATTTGTGCCACAAAATGTTTTTCATAATAAATATTTGTGTTTTATACCAGGTGAAACTGTTAAAATTGAAAACCTATACATATTTTTCATTTATAATAATTAATAATTAATATAATAATTGATAATATTTACAAAAAAATGAATACTGTTTTATTAAACAGTCTAAGCTTGTTAGTTTTTTAAAACATTTTACAGCAATTTTCACATTCATTTTAACAATGTTTTGACATGTTTTCACTGTTAAAAGGAATGTTTTGGGTGATTGATATACAGTTGTAAATTGTAAGTTCAAATGTAAAATGCATTAAAGATTGTAATTTATACAAAATTATGTAACTTTTAAGGTGATTAACTGCAAATTTTATGGAATTTTCTGGTTTCTTTTACAGAAAATGTGATGTATTGATATAGATTAATGTTTTTTCAACATATTAGTACCATACATTTTTTTGGACCATTTCTCAATTTACAGTAATTTATTTATTTATTTTAACGTGTCCTGTTTGGCAGTGTGGAGCTCAAAATTGGTGTCTGAGTACCAAGTAGAAGCCCAATAGATTTACTTTCACAAGCGGAGCAGTACAGCTTTTGCTATAGTCCTCCAGTTGATATATGTGTGAAAAATCTTTATTATGAATTGTTGGGGTTTTTATTTCCTGATGTTATGGACACGGAGATGGAAAATTAAGGAGAAGAAAGAAGGAAGATGAAGAAGAGAGGTAGGAAACAAAAAGTCAAGAGAGAGGGTTAGTTGAAAATGCAAGAGAGGAAGGGGAACAAAGAAAACACAGGAAGACATTGAAGTCTGCCTCCATACCCACAGGACGGCAGAGAGAGGGGGAAAAACAAAACAAAACACGAAAAAGGAACATCGACAAAACAAACCAAACATTGTGAACTAAGAATTACACAACCACATCACACAAAAATAGATATAAAAATACAACAACAATGTCACAGAAAAACTCATGGTACCGATTAATCAAGCTCTAGTAATGATAACCTCAGCCCAATAATATATCCTTAAACACCAGAGACCCCACATCTATGTGTGTGTGTTAGCATGCTGGTGCATATAAGGTTTCTCCATAAGAGTGTTCGATAGTTGGTGTGAGCAGGCATCAATCCGTCTCCCAAGAATCGATGCAGACATGAAGGAGATCGGAGTAAAGACGTCCAAAGAACCCCCAGAGCCCCAAGCGGATCCGGGCGGGGCCAACCACATCCCCCAAGAGTGGAGCAAAGGAGAACTCCAGGGGAACGTCCAGCGGCTACTATGCAGGGGCCCGGGAGGCAGCAGTGATGAGCCCACGGACCCCGCTGGCAACTGGCCGTGCCAGGGCAGGCCGGTCAATGGACCGGGAGAGCAGGGGCCCAGGGGCACCCCACCCCCCAGCAGGGACCCGACAAGGGACCGGCCGACGAGGGGCCCCCGGCACTGCAGGGGCCGGCAGCCACACGCCGCCCCCACCCTAGGCCAATCCCCACCGCCAACATCCCAGCGCCCCACCCCTGCCCTACGTCGGGGCGCCCCACCGATAGCCGCAGGGGACGGACAGCATCCCCAGGCCGGGCACAGCCAGCATCTGGACACCAAGTTGTACCAGCTCCCGGGTCCTGATCCCGCGCAACGCAGAGCGCCGAGACCAGGCATCCAACGGCCGGTCCAACCCGCCAATGAACCGACCACGCACGGTGCGCACAGAACAGGTGATCGAACGAGCAGAGACACCGGATCCGCATCCCGCCGAGCCACCGAGCAGGCACCACCCAACAATCCCAAACCTGGCACCCCTAAAAGAGGTGCCCTAACCAACCAAAGAAAGATATCGGCCCAGCGCATCGGCTGATCGACACACCGGCCCCCCCAGGCCAGGCCAGGCATGCACCAGGTCCAAACCGGATTGATCACCGATGCACCGGCAGGCAGGGCCCCCCGTCACCGGCGGGGAGTGAAGGAGGGGAAATAGGCCCCCCATTAAGTGTAAGGCCTGAGGTGCGCCAGGTGAGGGGGCAGACCAAGATCCAACCTGACGATAGACAAAGACATACAGACACAGTCATACGTTCCCTCCCTCTTAAACACATACATTCTCACTGACTCACCAAGACACCCAAGAAAATTACGCTGTACCCTCACTCACACACCCCATACACACTTTATGCTCCCAGGTCCAGGTACAGAGTATGGTGTTGATGCGTGTTGTTATAATGTGAATTTAAAACAGAGGGGTGGGATGTGGGGAAGGCAGCCACACATCCCCCAACCCCCACCCTGAGCCCTCAGTGTCTATATGTGGTTTAACAGTGGGCACCGGCACCAGAGGTGAAGCTGATTAAACCGCTCCCCCTCTGGATGCCGAAAAGTGTGCCCACCCCAAAGTCCCTACATATGTGTCGCATGAGAATGTTATAAGTGGGAGTGTCTAAGTTGTATATTAAAATTGGGACCCAGGACGCCACGGGATAGTGAGGAGGGGCTTCCCTCCTCGCACCCCAGTGATGTGCCCATGCCCCAAGACCCTATATGAGTGGTAAAGTGATGGAGCGGGTGGACAGAGGTGTCCAGGGATGGGGAGGGAAGGACTGGGAGACAAAATGTCTTCCCACGGAGCCAGTTCCCCCACTGACCCCAATAGGCAACGCTGTTCACTGGGATCCACCAGGGGAGGGAGGCCATGGCACGTTCGACCCGGGGCCCACGGCCACAGCACCACAAAGCCCCACGGACCCCAAGGCAGTCCCCCCAGCCCCATCCCAGAAGGGGAACTAAACCCACCCTGACATTCGCTCTACTCTCAAAACACAAAAGACACTAGACACCCAGGTTGAGGACTGATCCGGCCCAGAAATGCCACCAAGCCGCCGCGACCAGCAGCCAGGCACCCCAACCAGCAAACAAGGCGAGACGCCATACAGGGACCGGCGATGACAATCGGCCCAGAGAAAAAAAAGAGAGGCGGCTGCACATGCCGGCCACCGGCCGGCCCCGACCCCCACAGGCGACAGACCCAACGCCGGCTGACCCCCAGCCAGGACAACAGCCAGGGGGCGCGGCGTCCCAGAGCCCCGAATCCCCAGGCCCACCCCATACCCTACCTAGGCTCAGCACGGCCACCAGGCCAGTAACCCATGTCCGCCAGTGCAACCCCCCTAAGGCACCGTATGCAGCCATCAGGAGTTACCACCCAAAGCCCAACCCCAGGCCGGCCACGATGTCCAGCGCACAGTACAGTAATATAACATATGTCCATCCATGTATCCATCTTCTTCCGGTTATCCGGGGTCGGGCGCGGGGGCAGCAGCTTAAGCAGAGACCTAGACTTCCCTCTGCTCAGGCACTTCGGACAGCTCCTCGGGAGGAATCCCAAGGTGCTCCCAGACCAGCCGAGAAACATAGTCCCTCTAGCCTGTCCTGGCTCTTCCCCTGGGCCTCCTGCCGGTGGGATGTGCCTGGAACACCTCACCAGGGAGGCGTTTAGGAGGCATCCTGACCAGATGCCAGAGCCACCTCAACTGACTTCTCTCAATGTGAAGGAGCAGCGGCTCTACTCTGAGCCCCTCCCAGATGAGAGAGCTTCTCACCCTATCTCTAAGGGAGAGCCCAGACACCCTGCGGAGGAAACTCATTTCAGCCGTTTGTATCTGTGATCTTGTTCTTTTGGTCACTACCCAGAGTTCATGACCATAGATGAGGGTAGGACTGTAGACCGACCGGTAAATCGAGAGGCTCGCCTTTTGGCTCGGCTCTTTCTTCCCCACGACAGACTGGTTTAGCGCCCACATCACTGCAGATGCCTTATCAATCCGCCTATCGATCTCTCGCTCCATTTTTCCATCATTTGCGAACAAACCCCCAGATACGTAAACTCCTCCACTTGGGGAAGGACCTCATCCCTGACCCGAGGAAGGCACTCTAACCTTTTCCGGCTCAAGACCATGGTCTCGGATTTGGAGGTGCTGATTCTCATCCCAGCCGCTTCACAATCGGCTGCAAACCGCTCCAGTGAAAGCTGTAGATTATGTTCCGATGAAGCCAACAGGACCACATCATCTGCAAAAAGCAGAGGGCCAATCCTGATGCCACCGAAATGGATTCTCTTATCACTTTGGCTGCGCTTAGAAATCCTGTCCATAAAAGTTAAGAACAGAATCTGTGATAAATAGCAACCGTAGCGGAGTCCAACTGTCACTGGAAACAAGCTCGACTTATTGCCAGCAATGCGAACCAAACTCTGACACCGATCGTACAGAGACCTAACAGTCCTTATCAAGGGGCCTGTTAGCCCATACTCCCCCAATTTCCACTGCATGCACTCTGCTCCGGCACACACTCCACAGCAAAAATGCTCCCATTGTAGTCAATTAGAGCATTTCCACAGGGCGCCCGCCGCCGTTTTGCGGCAAAAATAGGATCGATTCTATTTTTGCCGGATGTCGGAGCAAATCCGCAGTCAATCTACACAAATCACTAAGCACCAACCAGATATAGAACAACCACATTTCCGGGTGTTTTTCAAAATAAATCAATAAAGACAGACTAGAATTTTTTGTTTGCTTAGCTATATTAATATAAGCCCGCGTATATTTATACATATGTTGTCCAAAATATCTTGACACAGAATAACAGAGAATAACTGTTATTTTCTGTTTCTTTCTCCACTGTATGAAGAATTTTGTTCTTACTTCCTCATTTATTACTGGCTTTTATCGCGAGATCTCGCATTTCCCACGCATGCTTCTTTAACCACCTCTGGGCTGCGGACCGTAGAGGAGCGGATCTAAAGTGTATGCAGTGGAAATTGCGAACGACTGTGGAGTGCGTGGTGGACCGGAACGGAGAGCATGCAGTGGAAATTAGGGGTAAGGGACACGGTGAAACACCTTCTCCACATCCACAAAACACATGTAGACCGGTTGGGCGAACTCCCCCTCAGCCTACAGGACCCTGTTGAGGGTGTAGAGCTGGTCCAGTGTTCCACGGCCAGGACGAAAATGGCTTTGTTCCTCCTGAATCCTCCTGAACTGCCCCAGATGTCCACTCAACATTGCAGAGCCTTAAGGAACTCGAATCTCGTGTTCGTAATGGACAATCCATGACGAGCACAGACGTCCAATAACAAAACACCGCTCGGTTCAAATCAGGGGGGCATTCCTCCCAACCACACCTCTCCAGGTCTCACTGTCATTGCCCACGTGAGCGTTGAAGTCCCCTAGCAGAACAAGGGCGTCCCCCACTTGTAGGTGGGGGCAGATCATCCTCTGGTTCACTTGGTAAAACCCCAACGTACAGGCGAAGTAATGGGGGGCAACACATATGCCCACCGCAGCTTGGGGCCTCTCAACACCGAGCTGGGGTGCGATGATGTCAAGAGTGGAAAAGAGTCCAACCCCTTTTGAGGAGACTGGTTCCAGAGCCATGCGTCGAGGCGAGTCTGACGATGTCCAGTCGGAACCTCTCAACCTTGCACACCAGCTCCGGCTCCTTTCCCACCAGAGAGGTGATGTTTCATGCCAGCTTCTGCAGCTGAGGTCCAAGGATCATTGGGACACTCAAACCCCTCCACCACGATAAGGTGGCAGCCCAGGGGAGGGGATTTAACACATGTATTACAATCATTTACTTTTTCCAATTAAATAATAATTTACTGTAGCCATAGTAATTTTTATGTATATTTTTTACAGTATACGTAGTTAAAAAAGGGAGTGTTAACGAGCTGAGAGAAAAAGCTGGAAAACTCAACACCAGATTTACTGTGAGATCTACAAAGACAGACTGAACAGATATCACTTAACTTTGAAACATGCAAGTGAATCGTTCTTTTCTGAAATCATCAGTAGAAACATTATTCTAGAATTGCATTGCTCTGGGTGGCTGCATGTTGGAGTGGCTCTGTTGGCCAAATATTGAGTTTTGTTTTTACAGATGTTTCTTCTGTTTTCTTGAGGAACATTGCATTTTTTGGAGCTGTGTACTTTCTAGTTTTTGGTGCTGTGAAGCTGGAAAGATTTTTGCTCTTAATTTTTCGCTTTTTGATAACTTATGATGCGTAACCATGGCAACAAAGTGGTTTACAGATGGAAGCAGCTGATTAACCTTGCAAAAGCTGAAATAATGCCTCAACTGAAGCCACAAATCCCCGATGAGTTGAGGAGGAGGTGGCGTGGGTGCAGAGTAGGAGCAAAAAGGAGACAGAAGGGGGAAGATCAAACCATCTCTTCCATCGATCATAATGGGCAACGTGAGATCACTGGCTAACAAGATGGATGAACTTCAAGCCCTTACAAGGACTCAGCCAGAGTATCGGGAATGCGGTGTTATTTTTTTACTGAGACGTGGCTGCAGGATCATATCCCAGACTCCAACATCTCTCTGCCAGGCTTCCTGACTGTATGTGCAGACAGAGATCTGAAGACGAGCAGGAAAAGAAAAGGAGGTGGAGTAGCAGTACTTGACACCAACAGATGGTGTCATCCAGGATATGTTACTTTCCTTTTCGATAAAGCTTATACTTGGAGTGGCTAAGGTCATCCTGAGCTATCTCTGTAGTTATGCTGCTATAGGCTTAGACTGCTGGAGGACAGACTTACCAATTTCACTCTAGTACTTCCTTTTCTACTATTACTCTCCAGTTGTATTACAGTACATTCTGTTATTTCGACTGTTAACTTTGTTTTCTCTGTGTTTTTCTCTCCATGGAAGATATACCTGGTCTGGTATCCTGCTTGGCTGCAATGCCCTGTTGGACAGGGGGCATCGACTGGGATGATGCTCCCAGTAACTGAACATCCACCGTGTCATGTTATCAACTTTTTACTTTCTGTAACATAGAAAGTACTATTATATCAGATCTTCTGTTCCTACTGTGTCTCTGCTCTGTCTTCTCAAACCCCCAGATGGTTGTGGCAGATGTCCGCAACTACTGAGCCTGGTTCTGTTGGAGGTTTCTTCCTGTTAAAGGGGAGTTTTTCCTCTCCACCGTCGCTACATGCTTGCTCAGTATGAGGGATTGCTGAAGGTGACTGACTGACGCAATCTGCTGGGATTCCTTAAATAGGAAACTCTTTAACTGATTGGAATGTTTGTATAAATGGATTAAATTACTTCTTGTTAACTGCCTTGAGATGACATCTGTTGTGAATCAGTGCTATATAAATAAAACTGAGTTGAATTGAATTGAGTTACTGTGAAGTGTTGTCTCTGCAGCCCAGATATTGAACTCTTGGCAGTAAGTTTTCGTCCATAATATTTACCAAGAGAGTTCACCAGTGTTATTTTGGCAGTTGTTTACATTTCAGCTTCAGCCGTTGCAGACAATGCATGTGATGTCATCAGTTCCGTTGTCGCTAAGCTACAGACCTAGCACCCCAATGCATTTGTGACAATATCTGGTGATTTTAATCATGTATTGCTCTCCTCTACACTTCCAACATTTCAACAGTTTCTCAGCTGCTCCACAAGAGAAAACAAGACCTTGGATTTGTTTTATGCAAATATAAAGGATGCATACATGTCCAAACCAAGACCTCCTCTGGGACAAACGGATCACAATCTTGTTTTTCTCTGCTCACAATATAAACCACTTGTTCAGAGGCAACCTGTGACATAACGAACTGTGATAAAATGGTCAAAGTAAACTGAAGAAGCCCTGCAGAGTTGTTTTGAGACCACAGACTGGATGACTCTTTGCCAAGCACATGGAGAGGACATCAAAGCCATAACTGAGTGTGTGACTGACTACATAAGCTTCTGTGTGGACAACATCATCCCCACCAGAACAATGAGATGCTATCCTAATAACAAACCCTGGATCACCAGTGGCCTGAAGGAACTGCTGAACTAGAAAGAGAGCATTCAGGGATGGAGACAGGGAATAATTGAGGAGTATACAGAAGCAACTCAAGGTCAAGGTCAGAGACAGCAAAGAGACATACAGGAAGAGACTGGAGAACAAACTACAGAGGAACGATATCAGAGATGTAAGGTCAGGAATGAAAAAGATCACAGGAAGGATTGGATAGATTGAAGTCTGGACAAAGCCAATGAACTGAACACATTCTTCAACAGGTTCAGTTCAGGAACTAGCTCAGCATCCTCCTCTCCTCTCTTATCCCCAGCCAAACAGACACCCCACCCTCCTCTGACCCACAGCTTTCCTGTCACGCCTCGGATGTTTTCTCCTTAACCTCAGTCATGGACTCTTCTGATTCCACAAGTGTGTATTCAACCCAGTCAGGAGATACTGCTACCCCATTTGCTTCCCCCTCCCACTTGGCTTACTCTAAAAGTGAGGTGAAGAGGCAGCTGGAGAAACTGAACCTTGAACAAGGCTGCAGATCCAGATAGTTTCAGCCCCAGAGTCCTGAAGGCCTGTGCAGAGCAGCTCTGTGGGATTCTGCAGCACCTCTTCAACCTTAGCCTGACCCAGGAGAAGATCCCAGAGTCGTAGAAGACATCATGCCTTGTTCTAGGACCAAAGAGAACTCACACATCAGTCATCAATGACTATAGACCTATTGTCCTGACATCCCACATCATGAAGGTCCTAGGGAGACTCCTGTTGGCCTACCTGAATAAGCAAACAAGAACGCATCAGGACCCGCTGCAGTTTGCTTATCGCCGTAGAGTTGGAGTTGAAGATGCCATCATCCACCTGCTTCAACCAACCCACTTTCAGCTGGACAAAGCAGGCAGCACTGTGAGGATCAAGTTATTTGATTTCTCCAGTGCATTTAACACAATTCAGTCTGATTTGCTTTGTCAGAAACTCCTGAAGACACAGGTGGAGCCCTCAACAATCGCCTGGATCAATGACTACCTGACAAACAGATCACCGTTTGTGAGACTGAAGGATTGTCTGTCAAACAATGTGGTCAGCAGCACAGGAGCACCACAGGGGATCGTACTCTCACTGTTTCTTTTCACTCTGTACACCTCAGACTTCCAGTACAAATCATAGATCTGTCATCTGCAGAAATACTCAGATGACTATGCAATTGTTGGATGTATCAGAGATGGACAAGAAGCTGAATACAGAGAGCTGGTGACATGGTGTGGAAACAATCGTCTTACTTTGAATGTGAATAAAACAAAGGAGATGATTGTAGATTTCAGAAGAAACGGGGATAAGTCAAACACTGTTTCCATCATGGGTGAATAAGTGGAGGTGGTTGAGGAGTATAAATATCTCGGAGTTCACCTGGACAACAGACTGGACTGGAGGCCCAACAGTTTAGCAGTCTACAAGAAGGGATAGAGCAGACTCTACTTCTTGAGGAAGTTTAGGTCCTTCAAGGTTTGCAACAAGATGCTGCAAATCTTCTACAAGTCTGTTGTGGAGAGTGTAATCTCTTCAGCCATCATCTGTTGGGGTAGCAGCTTCAGAGCCAGGGATTTAAACAACCTGATAAAGAAGGCTGGTTCTGTTCTTGGGACAACTGTGGAACATCTGGAGATGATGATGCAAAGAAGGATTCTTCATAAAATCAAAAAGACTATGGACAACCTTGAGCATCCTCTTCATGAGACAATTCTGCAACAACAGAATGTCTTTAGTTGGAGGCTTCAGTTTCGCTGCAACAGAGACCGCTACAGGAAATCCTTTCTGCCCACAATCATCATGATCTACGCAACTCCTTAAAGAATTTATTTTGTGAGGTATACCAACACTTAATTTCCCTGTGGAATCAATAAAGTATTTTTGAAATTGAATTGACAATGTGTGAACTTCATTTGCAACAGTTGAAACACTAACTAATCCTCCAATGACTGTAGCCCCTGAACTAAATTCCACCAGGGCTTGCAATGAACTTGCCAGCTTTTTTACTGAAAAGATTCTGATAATTAGAGGGTCAGTCTGTCACATAAAAGCAATAACAAGGTCAGCCTTCTATCATCTGAAGAACATTTCTAGGATTATAGGACTAATGTCGCAATGGGACGTTGAAAACCTCATCCGTGTTTATTTTTAGTCGGATTGATTACTTTAATATGTTCTCACAGGTCTGGCTAAAAAGTCAATTAGACAGATGCAGCTGATCCAGAACGCTGCTGCTCGCGTCCTCACTAGAACCAGGAAAGTAGAGCACATCACCCCAGTTCTAAAGTCCTTACACTGGCTGGAGAAAAGACTTCAAAATACTTTTACTAGTTTATAAATCATTGAATGGCTTAGCACCAAAGTATGTGGAAGACTTGTCGCCACTATATCAACCCCCCAAACCACTCAGGTCTTCCAACTCTAATCTGCTAATCATCCCTAGAATTATAACAAAGCACGAAGAAGCAGATTTCAGTTTCTATGATCCCCTTATCTGGAACAAACATCCAGACCACTGCAAAGTTGCTGAAACACGGAGTTCCTTTAAATCAAACATCAGTTTAGAGATCTGTTTAGAGCTGCCTTTGAGTAAGCGATTAATATTAGCTGGCATGTCTTATGTTTAAATCTGTCATATGTTTTGTGTCTCTGTGTTTTATGCTTTTACTATCCGCTAATCACCCAAAGCACCTTGAATTGCCTTGTTGTTGAAAGTGTGCTATGCAAATAAAGCTGTCTTGCCTTGCTTTCAAATTTGTCATTACATTTACATAAGCTATTTTGATTTCAATGCTGCCTGAAAAGCTCACAACTTCCTTTGGTCAACCAGCATGTGCTCAATTTATAGGGGATCTCAATTGTTTCCAACTCAAAGCCATATGGGTAGCCAGTGCATAACTAGCTCTGTGTGTGGCACTGTATTTATTTGTATGGAGATCATGGACTATTCATACCAGCTGCTTGGTGAGATCGTTTTGGTTGCCCCTTGAGCAGTGACAGGACTGGGACAACATAATTGGCCAAGACTATTAGGTTAAATCACTTAAATCACTGAGTGCTGCTAGCCGCTCTGATTGCAAACGTGATGGATGAGTTACAACGGCTCTTCAATGGAGAACCCCGAACCCAGACATACTGCCACTGCAAAAATGGACTACCATGATCTTTCCGTTTTGTGAGGAGGTAATGGGGAGCACACTCTTTCTTAATGCAACCCAGAAAACCTCTGCAAATTTTTAATGTGAAGGAGGTCTTACCTTTACTGTCAAAAGGAAAGTAGACCCTCTTTCAGTTCTAGGGTATTATAATCAGGATAAGTTATCTGGTCCTAATCCAGGTTGTAGAACTGTATAAATCTGGCTTGTATAAAACCGCCTAACAGATTCCATTAAGTCCATGTATATTAAACAAAAACAAAGCCAAACGAAAACCTGATATTTGGGAACTCTGCAGGGAAACGGAACATCCAGTTCAGATGATGAATTGCAGAAAGGCTGCAGGCAAATTGTTTGTCCATCTCCATCTGAGTCAGGTTTTTAGAGCGCAACAAGCACAACCACATAGTTGTGACAGAGTTGATACATTTGGGCTTTGTATGTATCAATCTGTGACAACTCACAGCAGCTCAGCGTTTGATAGAAACAGAAAATGTGTCAGCCTGACTTCAGAAACATTTATCTGCTGGTCTGCAGACTAAAACCTTTGAGCATGCTCAAAGCAGTTTGATATAATAGAGTATTTCTAAGTGTTTTGAGGAGAAAGGGCAGCAATATTGTGCGCTACTGTTTAACAAAACATTAAGAATGATCTTGATGCCTCTCTTGCAGTTCGTCTCCATGACAGTATCTCAGAGGAAGGCTTCCACTACCTAATCTTTGACCTGTAAGTTTCCTCCCACCTGCCCACCTTTTTCCTTTCATTACTTGTAAACCCCGCTCCCTGCCTTGCTCTGCACTGATTTTAAACTCCCATCCTTCAGTCTTTGCTACATCTGTCTCCTCCATCTTCCATTCTTTACCTCGCATCCCCATCTCTGCATTCCTTCTCCTTCTCTCTTTATCCCCTCCTTGCTTCCAAAGCATTCCCCCCATTACATAACCCCACACACCCACCCTCTCCTCCTTGCTTGTGGCTCCCGGACGCTCACACACACATGCAGCCAACTCCTCCGCACTGGAGCCAGTCTCCATGGCAACACTGTCAGAGAGAATCCTGCAGCCGGGGTTTCCCCCTAATGAGGACATCCCCCTCCTATCCCTGTTTGTGTGCGAGTGTGTGTGTGTTTGCGTGAGAGTGTGTGTGTGTGTGTGTGTGTGTTTGTGTGTAAGCAGCCTGAGTGAAACAGAAGTGTGTAATTTTAAACTCAATCCCTTACATTTTTAAGGGTGACAGGAGGGGAGCTCTTCGAGGACATCGTGGCTAGGGAGTACTACAGTGAAGCAGATGCCAGGTAAATCCCCCCTGTGTTTCACATGTGGACCCCCTCCATCCCTCTTCTGTATCCTCCCCTCCATGTCTAACTTCTCCAGCCTCTGCAGTCCTCCAGCAGCCAGGAGAGTTTGCCTCCTCAGATTAGCGTGCAGAATATTTTGACACATTGTGTATGTGTGCTTTTCTGTTGGGCGTTGCGCATTGTAGCTCTGACAGATCCCACCTCTGTACAGTTCTTCGTGAGCTGAATTGCAAATGGAGGTCGAGGGAGATTTCCCAGAGTTGGAATTTACAGAGAAAGAACAAAAACAAAAAGTACACACACACATTCTTGTCTTGCTAGTTGTGAATAATTGCTAATAGTGAGGACCTTCATTGACTTTCATTCTAGTGACTGTATTATGCCTAACCCAGACACTTTTCCTAACCCTAACCATTACTGATCTATTTCTAACCCTAACTAAAACTTAATTCACACCATACCTCTAAAACCAGCCAGTAGAGCTCAGTAACATTGTCCGAAACAGGCAAAATGTAATTAAATGGTCCTCACTTTACAGGTTAAAAACCACAAAAGGTGAAAATTGGTCCTCACTCTGAATTCTAGACAGGAGTACACACGCACACACAAAATTGTACACACGCCCACGCTGTAGCCCCTCAGGAGGTAAACCTAAATCAATTTGAGTGAGGAGGCGGTTTGTGGAGGCGAGAAAGAAGAATAGAAGGGGACAGGAACGTTGAAAGGAAGAGAGAAACAGGGATAATGTGAGATGCAGTAAACAGATTTGAGCTGTTTCTGTCTAAAAACTCCCTAAATGGATCTCATCTTTCGCCTTCTTGTCACTCCTACACCTGTTGCCAAATTTTATTCTCTGTAGTTGATCATTCTGGGTTGTTTCTGTTCATTCTTATGGAAAAGCACACTTATGGTGAACCTAAAATAGCTTAATGGTAACTGCAAAAATGGGTCATACATACATGTAAAGTCCAGAGTTGTGGCAGGGAGAGGGAAGTTGATGTTTCTCTCTGGGACCTGTTACCCTTGTGACCCGAAGACAACTAATAGATGGCTGCAACACTCACCAGCTCATTCTGGGAGATTCAAAGATGTTCCATGGTGTCAGTTTTGACTGGTGGAGGCACAATGTTTAAAAGAGGTAGCAATACAATTAGGTTGAGGTGGCTTTATTGAACCATTACCTGTCACACCAACATTACAGTAGACAACTGGCTGCCTTTTATACCTAGGTGAATTACCAGAAGAAACCAAGAGAAGGGGTAATCACAGAAACAATAATATATTTACAGAAACCAAACACCAAAGATAATAAAATTCAAATTCAAAAATACTTTATTGATCCCAGAGGGAAATTAAGTGTTGGTATAGCTCATATTTTTATTTTTTCGCCTGGATCAATGACTACCTGACCAACAGACCACAATTTGTGAGACTGAAGAATTGTGTGTCAAACCAGGTGGTCAGCAGCACAGGAGCGCCACAGGGGACCGTACTCTCACCATTCCTTTTTACTCTGTACACCTCAGACTTCCAGTACAAATCAGAGACCTGTCATCTGCAGAAATACTCAGATGACTCTGCAATTGTCGGGTGTATCAGAGATGGACAAGATGCTGAATACAGAGAGTTGGTGGACCGCTTTGTGACATGGTGTGGAAACAATCGTCTCACCTTGAATGTGAACAAAACAAAGGAGATGATTGTAGATTTCAGAAGAAACAGGGATAAGTCAAACACTGTTTCCATCATGGGAGAAGAAGTGGAGGTGGTTGAGGAGTATAAATACCTCGGAGTTCACCTTGACAACAGACTGGACTGGAGGTGCAACAGTGAAGCCGTCTACAAGAAGGGACAGAGCAGACTGTACTTCTTGAGGAAGCTTAGGTCCTTCAAGGTTTGCAGCAAGATGCTGCAGACCTTGTACAAGTCTGTTGTGGAGAGTGTAATCTCTTCAGCCGTCATCTGTTGGGGTAGCAGCATCAGAGCCAGGGATTTAAAAAGGCTCAACAACCTGATAAAGAAGGCTGGTTCTGTTCTTGGGACAACTGTGGAAAATCTGGAGATGATAATGCAAAGAAGGATTCTTCACAAAATCAAAAAAATTATGGACAACCCTGAGCATCCTCTTCATGAGACAGTCACACAACAACAGAGCATCTTCAGTCGGAGGCTTCTTCAGTTTCGCTGCAATACAGACCGCTACAGGAAATCCTTCCTGCCCACAGCCATCATTATCTACAACAACTCCTTAAAGAATTGATTATATGAGCTATACCAACACTTAATTTCCCTCTGGGATCAATAAAGTATTTTTGAATTGAATTGAATTGAATTTGAATATTATTAATTCTTTAAGGAGTTGTTGTAGATGATGATGGCTGTGGGCAGGAAGGATTTCCTGTAGCGGTCTGTATTGCAGCGAAAATGAAGAAGCCTCCGACTGAAGACGCTCTGTTGTATGACTGTCTCATGAAGAGGATGCTCAGGGTTGTCCATAATTATTTTGATTTTATGAAGAATCCTTCTTTGCATTATCATCTCCAGATTTTCCACAGTTGTCCCAAGAACAGAACCAGCCTTCTTTATCAGGTTGTTTAGCCTATTTAAGTCGCTGGCTCTGATGCTGCTACCCCAACAGATGACGGCTGAAGAGATTACACTCTCCACAACAGATTTGTAGAAGATCTTCAGCATCTTGCTGCAAACCTTGAAGGACCTAAGCTTCCTCAAGAAGTACAGTCTGCTCTGTCCCTTCTTGTAGACGCCTCCAGTCCAATCTGTTGTCAAGGTGAACTCGGAGGTATTTATATTCCTCAACCACCTCCACTTCTTCTCCCATGATGGAAACAGTGTTTGACTTATCCCTGTTTCTTCTGAAATCTACAATCATCTCCTTTGTTTTGTTCACATTCAAGGTGAGACGATTGTTTCCACACCATGTCACAAAGCGGTCCACCAGCTCTCTGTATTCAGCTTCTTGTCCATCTCTGATACACCCGACAATTGCAGAGTCATTTGAGTATTTCTGCAGATGATAGGTCTCTGATTTGTACTGGAAGTCTGAGGTGTACAGAGTGAAAAGGAATGGTGAGAGTACGGTCCTCTGTGGTACTCCCGTGCTGCTGACCACCTGGTTTGACACACAATTCTTCAGTCTCACAAATTGTGGTCTGTTGGTCAGGTAGTCATTGATCCAGGCGGTCCACCTGTGTCTTCAGGAGTTTCTGACAAAGCAAATCAGGCTGAATTGTGTTAAATGCACTGGAGAAATCAAAGAACATGATCCTCACAGTGCTGCCAGCTTTGTCCAGATGACAGTGGGTTGGTTGAAGTAGGTGGATGATGGCATCTTCAACTCTAACTCCACAGCGATAAGCAAACTGCAGTGGGTCCTGATACGTTCTTGTTTGCTTACTCAGGGCTGCCAACAGGAGTCTCTCCAGGACTTTTATGATGTGGAATGTCAGGGCAACGGGTCTATAGTCATTGATGACTGATGGGTGAGTTCTTTTGGGTACTGGAATAAGGCAGGATGTCTTCCACAACACTGGAACCTTCTCCTGAGTTAGGCTAAGGTTGAAGATGTGCTGCAGAATCCCACAGAGCTGCTCTGCACAGGCCTTCAGGACTCTGGGGCTGACACCATCTGGACCTGCAGCCTTGTTCCGGTTCATTTTCTCCAGCTGCCTCTTCACCTGACTTTTGGAGACAGACAAGTGGGAGGGGGAGGAAAAGGGGATAGCAGCATTTCCTGACTTGGTTGAAGTCAAACTTGTGGAATTAGAATAGTCCATGGCTGAGGTGAAGGATAAAACATCGGAGGTGTAACAGGAAAGCTGTTGATCAGAGGATTGTGAGATGTTTGTTTGGCTGGGAACAGGAGAGGGGGATGCTGAGCTAGTTCCTGAACTGAACCTGTTGAAGAATGTGTTCAGTTCATTGGCTCTGTCCAGACTTCCATCTCTATCCAATCCTTCCTGTCCTTAAAGCCTGTGATCTTTCTCATTCCTGACCAGACATCTCTGATATTGTTCCTCTGTAGTTTGTTCTCCAGCTTCTTCCTGTATGCCTCCTTGCTGTCTCTGATCTTTACTTTAAGTTGCTTCTGTATACTCCTCAGTAATTCCCTGTCTCCCTCCCTGAAGGCTCTTTTTTTCTTGTTTAGCAGTTTCTTCAGGTCAATGGTGATCCAGGGTTTGTTATTAGGGAACCATCTCATTGTTCTGGTGGGGATGATGTTGTCTACACAGAAGTTTATATAGTCAGTCACACACTCTGCCAAGCACATGGAGAGGACATCAATGCCATGACTAAGAGTCATCCAGTCTGTGGTTGCAAAACAACCCTGCAGGGCTTCTTCAGCTTCCTGTGACCATTTTCTCACAGTTCGTTTTGTCACAGGTTGCCTCTGAACAAGGGGTTTATATTCTGAACAGAGAAAAACAAGATTGTGATCTGATTGTCCCAGAGGGGGTCTTGGTTTGGACATGTATGAATCCTTTACATTTGCATAAAACAAATCCAAGGTTTTGTTTTCTCTTGTAGAGCAGCTGACAAACTGTTGAAATGTTGGAAGTGTAGTAGAGAGCAAAGCATGATTAAAATCACCAGATATTGCTACAAATGCATTGGGGTGCTGTCTCTGTAGCTTAGCAACAACGGAACTGATGACATCACATGCAGTGTCTGCAACGGCTGAAGGTGGAATGTAAACAACTGCCAAAATTACACTGGTGAACTCTCTTGGTAAATAATATGGACGAAAACTCACTGCCAAGAGTTTGACATCTGGGCTGCAGAGACGACACTTCACAGTAACATGTCCTGGATGACACCATCTGTTGTTGACAAGCACTGCTACTCCACCACCTTTTCTTTTTCTGCTCGTCTTCAGATCTCTGTCTGCTCGTACAGTCAGGAAGCCTGGCAGACAGACGTTGGAGTCGGGGTTATGATCCAGCAGCCACGTCTCAGTAAAACACATAACACTGCATTCACGGTACTCTGGCTGAGTCCTTGTAAGGGCTTGGAGTTCATTCATCTTGTTAGCCAGTGATCTTACGTTGCCGATTATGATCAATGGAAGAGATGGCTTGAACTTCCTTTTTCTCTGTCTCCTTTTCGCTCCTGGTCTGCATCCACGTCTCCTCCTTATCAACTCATCAGGGAAAAATTTACAGCAAAAATCCTTCCAGCTTCACAGCACCAAAAACTAGAAAGTATACAGGTCAAAAAAATGCAATCTTCTTTAAGAAAAAAGAGGAACCAATGTACAAAAAACCAAAACTTAATATGTAGCCAACAGAGCCAATCCAACATGCAGCCACCCAGAGCAGCGAAATTCTAGAATTATTGAGTAAATTGTACCAATTAATATTTACATAAATACAAATCAGTACACATAAACAAATCTAAGTTCAATCAACAGAATAAATGAAGAACATAATTCCTCCAAGCATCACCCCATCCTAAAGCTCCAACAGCTTTAAAGCAGCTCCTGGAGAGTTTGTCTCCCTTTGCTGCCCCGCTGTGCTAAGGAGACAATACAAGGAAAAGGTGAGTGAAGAGTTGATGTTTCAAAACATTTTAATGAATAAACTTCAGCTAATTAAACACAAATGGACATTTTTACCTACATTCTTCTCTACACATGAAGGGTGGCCATCCATCTGCTTCAAAAGAATGCCTTCTCCAAATGTCTAAACCAATCTCACCAAACCAAAATAAAGAACTGAACAACAAAACATTTGATCTGTAACTCAGTCATAAATAACAGAATATCAGTACAGGAGTAGATTAATACATACACATTGTTAAGTTGTCGTGTGGCAACTGTGAAGTTGCACGAGACAGGGAAACGAGCATCCTCTGTATGCACCGTGCAACTGTGTCACACAATATTACCTGTCCTTTAACAAGCACGGCCACCGACGTTTGTCCAGCGCCCATGGTGGGGGCTCAGAACTGGGCCTCCAACGATCGATTTATGGCAAAGAATATTTTTCTTCAAAGCAGACATTTTTGTAAAAAAAAAAAAAGTCCAGGAGGTAAAGATGTGCTCTGCTGTGCTACAGATAAGAGCCACACTGTCCCCCCCTGAATCCTAGGTTTAAGAGTTGGTTGGTTTTCTTAGCCAACACCTCTGGAAGACTGGGAAGGGAGAACCTTCAATAGTTGAAACACACTCTCCAGTCCTCTTTGAAAAATCATGTTTAGTTTTAAAACTTTGAAGCCTCAGTTTTTGTCATGGAAATTAGCAGTTTTTACAATATTGTGCAGATTGACCGGATGCATATTCATCCACTATTTAAATAGCTTTCCTGACTTTACTTTACTTTAAAACAAAAAGACACTTTAACAACATTTTTGCAATCGCATAAAACGATCAGTTAACCTAATTTATTGTCATATCATCAGCTTTACCAGCATCAACAGTGTACTATGGACAGAGCTGGTTAAAGTACACAAATATTTTACTCCAGTAAGAGTAGCATTACTTCAACATATTTTACCCAAGTAAAAGTTTAAAAAAAACCTCTGTAAAAAGACTACTTGAGTTATAAGAAACTGATATATTTTGTGTTGTGTTTTAAAAGGTTGTCATCAGACAAACAAAAGTGGTGTAAATGCTGATATCTTAAAGACTAAAATGAAATTTGTTTTGTACAAAAAGCATGATTACAAAAACAGCTGCTGTTGTGAATCTGTATGATATCCATGTCTGCAAGAAGTCTTCTCATGTATGTGTCTGACACACAGGTTCCCCAGTACCAGCAAGTAGGCAGGCTGCTAAAGCAGCAGAAGTTATTCTTCTCCAGGGGGTTCAGGGAAGCTGTATGCAGTCTAATTTACACAGCTGCTGCTGGGGGAATCCCAAGGAAAGCCAAGAAAATTTGTCTTACCAGCGTGTCTCTTCCATTTGGGATGTGCCCAGAACACCTCAGCAAGGATGAGTCCAGGAGGCGTCTTAACAAGACCTGACAACTGGCTCCTCTCAATGGAGGACCAGGGACTCTACTCTGACCCCCTCCAGGATGACTGAGCTTCTCACCCTATCTCTAAGGGAGAGCCCAGACACCCTGGGTAGGAAACAAATTTTGGCTGCTTGTATCGGCAATCTCGTTCTTGTAAATGTAACTAGATACCAACCACCTCTGCCTATATATGGTATAGCTTATTGCTATAGCTACAGCTATTGGTATAGCTATTGGCAGCAGGTGGGTGCGAGGGAATCAGCACACAGACTCTGGTAAAGATATCTGGACAAAGCCAAGTAAAAAAGGACAGACTGAATTGTTACCTGCCAAGCTATCCAGCTTCCGGCTTGTGCATCTAGGAAGTCTGCTGGCATCTGAGCTATACCAAGATAGCTCTCTGAAGACAGGTCCAATTCCGGTCAGTGCCTGCATTTGGATGCGTACAACTCTGACCTCGGCTGTGCACAGGCACTTCTACCACCGTTTGAACACTTTCATTCCCTTTTTGCCATCGTTCATTGTGGACTTGTGTGGACGGAAGAGAATCATTGCCAAGTAGGATTAACCTGGTTTGTTTCTGCTGAGTCTGGGTAGAGGAGTTAGGTCTGACTGGTTAGATTCCTTCTTTTTGTTGGTTGATTTAAGTTTGTGAACTTGCAAACCACTGTTTACTCATCGCAAATTAGCGTTGCCGCATGCTGGTCTTGAGTGTTGTATGCTCTGTGTTGTAAACCGGTTGTCACTAGAAGCAGTGCTATGTCTCTTCTTTCTTTCTTTTTCTTTTATTCTGTTAACGTAAGCTGATTGTAGCCGTACTGCCACCTGGCTGTGCCAGATGCCCGCCCTAGACCAGGTTGTGTGGTATCCATCGTCCGCTAAAACTAGTGGTAATTGTCCCTTTGTTTCCACATCATCTCCACTGTGGGGTGAGTCTGGCATTTGAAGCTCATGCTTTCCAGCCTGTGTATCAGTGCTTCACAGAGTTGAGCACAGGGCCAATAAGAGCAAAGACTTTATGATTCATTCTCTCTCTCTCTCTCTCTCTCTCTCTCTCTCTCTCTCTCGTTAGATAGATAGATAGATAGATAGATAGATAGATAGATAGATAGATAGATAGAGGAGCAGTGCCTCAATTAAATCATTGAATCTCACCAATACTAATAACTTAATAGTTATTAGTCATAACTATTGATGTTGAATTAAACCAGACATTAATTTGTTCGCAGTCTGTGCCTTCTCTATCACAACACTGCTTTTATAAGTTCGTCAATGCTTTCTACCAAACCTGTTTTATTTGCTATTTTTACCACGTTTGAATATACTGCAACTGTTTTTAGTTCTCCTCAGATTTTATGTTTAACAGTTTATAGGCCTCCCAAAAAGAGCAAACCTTTTATTCAAGAATTTTTTTGAAAAGATCATTTTAGCTGGTGATTTTAATCTACATGTAGATAACCTTTTAGATCTTTTATCAACAGATTTTTAAACTAGTCTGAATTTTATGGATATTAACCAACATGTCACACATCCGACTCACAACAGAGGACGCACCCTGGACTTGGTCATCACGTATCACCTGTCCACCTGTGTGTCCTCTGTTGTTGACCAGGCTGTCTCTGACCACTACTGTGTGTTTTTTAACATCACCAGCTTTATCCAGCAGGAGACCTCTTCAGAACTGTCATCAAACCCCTGAAGTGGCTGCAGGTTTTCTTAAAGTTTTTGGAAAGATACCTCCGATTGCTTTACCTGTCCCCTGTGATTTTATTGTCAATGATTTTAACAGTAAGCTTCAATCCGCTCTCGACCTGCTTGCTCCACTAAAAGATATAAGTTCACACTCAAACTTACATCACCGTGGAGACATGAAAACCTTAAAAATCAAAAGAGGATTTGCAGGGTGGCAGAGAGAAAATGGAGGAAAAATAAAATCACAATAAACCATCAAAGATGCACAGAATTTCTCAAATCATACAATAACGCACTAAGAAATTCAACAAATGCATACTTTTCCAAAATCATCTCTCATCATAAAAATAATCCAAAAATTATTTTTTCCACAATTGACAATTTGTTTTACCATGCTACTAATGCATTTCAGAAAACCCCCTCAAACACTCTTTGTGAGGAGTTCGCAGACCACTTCAGAAGGAAAGGTGGTGTGATATTTTATCTTCTTAAAGTAACATGGTTTTAGACAAATCAGGGCATGTGTCTTTACCAGAGGAAACGCTGGACAGTTTTGTTCTGGTAGACGCTGAGATTCTTTACAGTTTTCTCTTCAGTGAGGCCCACCACATGTCTTTTAGACCAGTTTCCCACTTCTTTTTTTAAGCAATTTCATTGATCTTTTAGAGATGAGATTTTAACCTTGACAAATTGCTCCCTTCAGATGGGGATCTTTCCCGTCGCCTTTAAAGGGGCGGTAGTGTGGCCCCTATTGAAGAGCAATTTAGATTTAGAGACTGAATAGAATGAGACGCGCGAGGAACGAGAGGCAGGCAGAGTTTATATATTTATCACTGAGTGAATTGAAATAAACTGAACTGAATAGAATGAGACGCGCGAGGAACGAGAGGCAGGCAGAGTTTATATATTGATCACTGAGTGATTAAAGACGTGAAAGAGGCCTGGGGCGCCGGGTGTGATGAGTTAGAACTGATTATGCAGTACGAAGCGGTTTTGAAGCATGGTCCTGCTCCTGAACCTGTTAACTCCATTTCACTAGCAAGGACCACGCTACAGATCAGAATTAAACAGTTTATTGAAGGTCTGGGGAGATGTGCTGTCGGAGGCCAGGACGAAGACTCAGTGTGGGGGTGCAGTCTTCAGGAATTTGTCTTTCCGAGCCTGCTCAGGACCCCCAAAATGGTCTTAGCAAAGTGTTTGGCAGAGAAGTGAATGAGCGTGGCGCAGATCTTACAGATTGTTGCGAAAATAAGACCAATATGTTAGAGATGACAACGGCCTAAGATCTGAATCATGGTATCAGAGATCCCTGACCGGGCGGCCAAGGTGGCCGCTCCTATGTGGAGTGAGTTGCTGGAGAAGTGTTCTGGGGAGTTACCGGATTGGCGTAATACCTGGCGTAAGTAACAAACGAACCAGAACCTTGTAGGGGGCTACCAGATTCGGTGATAAAGCGGGACGAATGGTGAGGTGTTAGCAGATAACCGGGACTGAGGATAGCTGGAGATGGGTTTGTAGGTGCTGAGGTTAGAACTGGGACGGAATAGGTGGATTCAGACCGATGTGCCGAGCTGGTCTGTTTTACTTCTACGTAGGGTATAGATGAGGGTGTCCTGACTAAGGATGGAGATGTCAGAGAGAAAAGGATGAAAGGAAGGGTCGTGTCTGGATGAAGAAGGGGCAAATTCAGAACGGCACAGGAAACCGAAGTAAGCGAGAAGGAACATGGACTGAAGAGTTAGGTCGACGAAGGGGGATAGGTAGCCGGTGCGAAGCGTGAGAATGCAGCAGGAGAGGGGGTCGGAGGTGAGTGGTAAGCGATGTGTAGCTGTGGGTGGTTCTAACCAATTTAGACCTTTTTAGTACCATGAATATGTGGTATCTATAATTGAGGGCTGGACAGGGGCTACCTGTTGCCAGCTGGACGAAGAAGCTGATCCGTGAAAGATAGGATTTTAGCTGTATGGATTTTTTTAATTGAATGGGAGTGAGAGATGAACTGGCAGATTGACAGAGGAATAAGTGATGGAAAAGAGAGACCATACGTTACGTGAAAAGCCTTGAAGGCATTCCAGCCTGACAGGTAAGCTGAGAGGGTACCGGGGGAGAGAGACTGTTGAGGATGGAGTTCCAAAATACAGTGGTGAGGTCATGGAGCTGAGGAGTTAATTGAAGATCGTGGCTGAGAACGAAGGGACCGGAGTTGGGTTGAGGTCTACAGCAGGAGCCAAGGATCTGAATTTCTGGAAAGAGAAACGAGAGAGAGAATCAGCAAAACAGTTTTGGTGACCGGGCACATGAGCTGCGCCGAAAAGGAACTGATGTTGAGCTGATACGAGAGTGAGTCTGCGGATGAGCTGCATGATAGCGGGGGAACGAGACCGACCTTTGTTTAAAATGTCTATAACGGCTGCATTGTCTGAGTGGATGAGGGTTGAGTTTTGCGACCATTCTTGTCCCTAAAGAAGGGCAGCGATTACAAAGGGGTAAAGCTTGTGGAGAGCAAAGGAAGGGGGAGAGACCGGGGCTGAAGGGAGTCGAACTCCAGGGGCCACCCTGATGCGAACCACCGCCCTTGGAAGCAGCCCCCGAAACCGATAGAAGGAGCAGCATCGATATAGAGCTGAATTCCATCGGGAAGGGAAACTAAATTGTTGTAAAAGAAAGAAATACCATTCCAGGAAGACAGGAAATCGCGCCAGAGCTGCATCTCCATCCGACAAAGCTCGGAGATGGCAAGCTGATCATGGAGGCGTGGCACGCTGGCAGCATTGGAAAGAAGGTGGGACACGAAAGACTGACCTTGGGGAATGATGCAAAAGCATAGTTAAGATGACCCAAGAGCGATAGGAGCTGCTGCTTAGAGCACGTATCTGTGAGGAGGAAGTTGGAGAGGATCATGGAGATTCGGTGGACCTTCTCGAGCGGCAGTGTAGCCTGGAAGGAGGATGAGTTGAGGGTGATGCCCAGGGAACTCTAAAGTAGTAAGGGGGCCCACCGTCTTCTCCTCAGAAAGAGGGGCGCAGATGTCTAAGAAGGCCACCCCTGAACGGGGTGGAGAAAAAGCAGGGCTGATACCCAACAAGTCGTCCAGGAGGTGAAGGACATATGGCAGACTGTAAGTATTAAGCAGTACCCAGCACAGGGCCTCGGAAAGAGAATCGAAGATCCTTGGACTACTCCGGCAGCCGAAGGTGAGCTGGACCTTGAAATAGTAGGCCCCCTTCCACTGGACACCGAAGAAGCGCCAGAAGTCTGGGCGAAGGGGGAGGACCTTAAATTCACTGGCGATATCTGCCTACTCGAGCCAGGCGCCCCGGCCCGCCAGGCGGATTAAGCCCATGGCGTGGTCGATGGTGGCGTACTACATCGGAAAATCAGGGAAGGGGATAAGGCTAATGATGCTGGGCATGGATTAACAATGAGGTGCAGACAGATCGATGATTAAACGCTTCTTACCGGAGTACTTGCGGTAAGAAGCGGGAGGGGGAGCAGCCCAGCCCATTAAAGTTATTGCAGACCATCCGCCTCCCCTGGTAGAGCAGGGGATGGCCGCGCCTGTCAACGCCCCCGGGGGCCGGGGTGCTGACCCTGGGCCTGGTAGGAAGGGGTTTGGGGATGAAAGGAGGGGGAGGGGCGGTGACGGACAGGGGGTCGTGAGCCCCTAAGCTATGGGCCGTGGGGGACCGGAGAGGGGCGATGGAGGTGTAAGTGGTAGCGGGATGGGAGGGGGCGCCACAAAGACTGCAGGACAGAGAAGCCCGAGCCGCGAAGATGCAGCGATAAAGCTCTGAGTCGAGCGCACCCCAGTACGTCCCCTGATTGAACTGAGCGAGCTGGCCTGCAAAGGGTACTGGAAGGAAGAGAAGAAGACGGAATGGAGTGATGGGCGCTGGCGGAGGACAGGGAGGAGAAATAACTGGCCAAAAGGGAAGCGAAATGACTAAAAGGGGGAGCAAGGGCAGGGTGATGTGGCATTTTGCCCCCAGCAGGGGGTGCCGCGAGTGCTGGGCCTGAGATGGATGGGAAAGGAACTGCTTCACTGGAAGACCCGCCTGAGGAGGAAGCAGGAACAATGGTGGAGCTGGGATGCTCCAGTAGGGAGGAGGATGCGTGGGGCTGAGGCGAAGGAGACAGGAAAAGGACCTTGAAAAGACAGGCCTTGAGAGCGGAGCGGCTGAAGGGAATACCCCTTTCCTGGAGTGCTCGCTGGAGCCGCGCCACTGTCCAGCCGGACATGACAGGGTGCCCCAAAGCAGCGACCGGGAAGCGCCGAGCTCGAGGGGAGGCTCCAGAACGGAGCAACCGGGCGGCGAGGGGATGACGAAGGGAGGGCCACGGCTGGGCCAGCCGGAGCAGCGGCGTGAGAGCGCCGAGGTGACGGCTCGAGACGAAGAGAGATATCCCAGGGCAGGGAGAGGGAAGCATGAGAGGGAGGAAGCGGCCCGAGCGGCCACGAGGGCCGCCGCTAAGAGATGCGGTAGCCGATGGCATGGGAAACAGATCCGTCTATGAGAGCTGTGGCGAAGAGGCCACGGCCGGGGGAGACGGACTGGAATCTCGCTGGATCGAGGAGAGCTGGACACGGCGGGAAACTTGGCAGACCACAAGCCGTGGATATGCCCCGGGAGATGCGGGACCACCACGGAGCAACCCCTCGTCCGACTCGGACGGATCGAGGCAAACCGTCAGGATGTTCATGCTGAAAGGCACGAGCGCTGAAGGCAGAGGTAAGCGAACACGAAAGGCACGCGGATGTCTGACAGATCCGTGAAAAACGAGAGGGAGGCAGAGTTTATATATGGATCGCTGAGTGATTAGAGACATGACAGATGCCCGGGGCATCAGGTGAGACGAGTTAGAACTGATTAGGAAGTACGAAGTGGGTTTGTGGTGTGGTCCTGCTCCTGAACTTAAGTTAACCTGTTAACTCCATTTTCAGAACTAATTTTACCATACGAACCTTTGCGGTCTCTGCGCTCCCCTGGCAGCCGTCTCCTTTTCATTCCTAAAGTCAGGACACGCACTCATGGCGAGGCGTCTTTCCATTATTATATAATTCAGTTTATTTATGTAGTGCTGATTCACAACAGATGTCATCTCAACGCACTTTACAAGAAAGGTCATTTTAATACAATCATTCAAACATACAAACATTCCCATTAGTTTAAAGTTTTAGTTAGTTTCCTATTTAAGGAATCCCAGATGGTTTTGGTAAAGTATGAAAACTAATAATATAATTCTTCTTAGCATTGCAACCCACTACAGCATCAGAAAAATGCCACAAGAACATGTTAACACAAACAACTCGATTTTCATTGGAGTGGGTCTTTAATACCTTTTTTCAGTGTTTTACTATTTAGTCCTATCATATTTATCCACTGTTCATTTTTATATTTTAACATGTTTCTTTAATCTTCCTTCCAGTGTTTCCTCTATGGGAGCCCTCTGCCTTGGGAGCGGTAGTCGTCTGTGGCTGCCTGGGTGGTCTCCAGGTAGCGCTTGGGTGGAGGTGGAGGTCTCAGCTTTGCCTCCTCTGAGCACCCTGGGTCAGTGCCTTGGCTACTGCAGTTGATGTGCTGCTACCAGTGCAGATGGGTCATTTGATGGTGTTTCCTAACCTGGCTCATCTTTACTCAGCCGAATGTCCTTTTTATTGCTGCTCTTAAAGTTGTGCGTGCATGAAGGTTGGGTCTGTGGTAGGGTGGTATAACTGTGATCATGCTTTTATTTTGTGGGGGAGGGATGGGAATGTTGTCTTTGTGGGGTCATTTTAATTCTGTAAAGCACTTTGAGCTTCAACTGTGTATGAAAAGCGCTTTATGAATAAAGTTTGATTGATTGATAAATGAAACAGTTTGAATTCATAATATTGAAGGACCAGTGTTTTAGCTGTGCTTTGAATGCTGGGAATCTGAGCAAATTCTGCACTGGTTAAATGACACTAACAGACTATGACCTGAAATAGGCAATCATTTCCCTTTCTGCTGTAAATATTTGTGTAAAGGGTGAAAAAACTTATGTTATGATCATGGCCTTTAACAAACATTCAGCAAGCTGTGCACATGAAAATAGGCCTTGAGCACATTGGTGAATTTGTAGCACAGAATAGTTGTTGAGTTCTCCAATTCCAATCCTTGGGATCAGATTGCTACACCATCCAAAGGAATACTTATGAACTGGAAGAAGATATTTTTAATGTTGTCCCTGTCATATCAAAAATTAAGTTGCATGTCATCATAAAACATTAAGTGTTCTATTGTTTTTTGTTTCTCACATATTTTAAAATGTAAATCAAAAAACATTAATGTAAACACAATTTTTTTTTCAGCCTCTTTAAAAGGAAAAATGAAATGTCATATTACTGCTGTTGTCTGTACAGACAGCAAAATGCAGAGTGCAGCTGCAAAGCATGCAGATTTGAGCTTGGATGTTATTTGAAAACTTTGAAAGAGTTTAGAGCTAGTGGTATTTTCTTCCCATGCCTTTCTTGTAGAGCTGCTTTTCCCATTCTGTCCCTCCCTGTCCCTGCACCTCTCTGTTTAACCAACCCTAAGCTCATTGTCCTTCCCTTTATCTGCTCCTCCCCCTGTCGTTTTGTCTCCGCAGTCACTGTATCCATCAGATTCTAGACAGTGTGTCTTATACCCACCAACATGACATAGTGCACAGGGACCTCAAGGTGTGTGTCTCATTGTGTTGTATTGTGTCCCTGCATTTACATGCTTGTGTCCTGAGCTGTTATCTCTAAAATATGCCTGTGATTTAAAACGATTTGCCTGTGCCTGCTGTCTGTCTCTCTGTCTGCCTCCTTGTACGTCTGCCTGTCTGCAGGTTTTTGCTTTTGGGATTCTTGTTGCACTACTTTAAACCATAATGATCAGTTATTGTCGGTCCTGGCAACAGGACCTGCTGAGCCCCAGAGCAAGAGAATGAGTATGTGCTAGGTGTGCGAGAGGGTGTAGGTCAGCATTACAAAAGCAGAGGCTGAAACTTGAACTCAAATGCGGCACTGCTGCTGTTTATAAATAAATTACACAGGAAAACATTCAGACTCAGGGTCTCCCACGGATAGCTGTGTCTCACCATGTGCTGCCAGACTGAGCAAAGTATAGCTCCTTGTTGAAAATAAAAAACAGCACACATCTCTCTGAGTAGTTCACAGACAGGTGTGTGTGTGTTTGCATCGAGAGTGAGCCTTTTGGTGGCTGACTGGTGCCTCAGCATGAATGTGACTGTGGTGGGCTGGATGTGTATGGACTAACCTGCTCCCCCTGCTGTTTGCATGCAGTCATTGCATCCAGCAGATCCTGGAGGCCGTGCTCCATTGCCATCAGATGGGGGTGGTACACAGAGACCTCAAGGTGAGTCACTTGCAGGGGTGTGTGTGTATGTGTGTGTCTCTTTATGCGTGTTATAGATGTTTAGTTTTAAAACCAGCAAAAGGGACAGGAAATACTGTTTGGGGCACAGGAGAAGTGAGTCAGTTAATGAAAAAGGGGGAGCATCTGTGCATTTATTGATGATGTCATTCAACTGAAGAAATGTCATTCAGACTGATGACTGCATTCATTATTTATGATAAAAGGTTAAAAAATAATCCAGATAAAGATTTAGTCCAGGTCAAATTAATCCATTGTCTACGTACACTGCACAGTGGTCATTGGGTGAGAGGCAGGATACACTTTGGACAACTCTCCTGCCCGCCCACCCACACACACACACACACACACACACACACACACACACACACACACACACACACACACACACACACACACACACACACACACACACACACACACACACACACACACACACACACACAGAGTTCCATTCAATCTATTCAGTTTATTTATATGACATGCCAACGAATCATCTCAATGTACTTTACATGACAATCAGTTCATTTGTAACTATACTGAATAGAACACAGACCATATTCAGTTCAAATGAATCCAGTTCATTCCAACACAATCCAATCATATAGTCAGACTCCAATTACACAAAGTCCAATTCAGTGTGAGATTATTTCATGCCGATTGGTAAAAAGTTATGTATCTGCATCAAAACATTCTCCATGCACTACATGTAGCACTACCCAGATGCGCAAACATTTTATTAGGAATCATACTTTTTTATCATGATTAGGAAATTAAACACATGTTGCCAGTATGTACGTCTATAACCAAAGATATTTTAGCAGCGACACAAATTTCTTGCATTTTTATTTGTTTTGTTTATATACAACAAAACTAAAGTTGAAATAAAGTTTATACAGAAGTTAGGATGGAGCATGTCAGTAGTTTAAATCATCTTTCATGTTTTTCTTGAATTGGAGTGGCTTCTTTGTTTCCCTTCTTGCCACAAGGCCATTGTCCAAAAGTCTTGGACTCACAGTCTACAGGTCCTTCTCAAAAAATTAGCATATTGTGATAAAGTTCATTATTTTCCATAATGTAATGATAAAAATTAAACTTTCATATATTTCAGATTCATTGCACACCAACTGAAATATTTCAGGTCTTTTATTGTAAACGAGCTATTAACCTAATCATCTGAATCAACTAATTAACTCTAAACACCTGCAAAAGATTCCTGAGGCTTTTAAAAACTCCCAGCCTGGTTCATTACTCAAAACCGCAATCATGGGTAAGACTGCCGACCTGACTGCTGCCCAGAAGGCCATCATTGACACCCTCAAGCAAGAGGGTAAGACACAGAAAGAAATTTCTGAACGAATAGGCTGTTCCCAGAGTACTGTCTCAAGGCACCTCAGTGGGAAGTCTGTGGGAAGGAAAAAGTGTGGCAGAAAACGCTGCACAACGAGAAGAGGTGACCGGACCCTGAGGAAGATTGTGGAGAAGGACCGATTCCAGACCTTGGGGGACCTGCGGAAGCAGTGGACTGAGTCTGGAGTAGAAACATCAAGAGCCACCGTGCACAGGCGTGTGCAGGAAATGGGCTACAGGTGCCGCATTCCCCAGGTCAAGCCACTTTTGAACCAGAAACAGCGGCAGAAGCGCCTGACCTGGGCTACAGAGAAGCAGCACTGGACTGTTGCTCAGTGGTCCAAAGTACTTTTTTCGGATGAAAGCAAATTTTGCATGTCATTCGGAAATCAAGGTGCCAGAGTCTGGAGGAAGACTGGGGAGAAGGAAATGCAAAAATGCCTGAAGTCCAGTGTCAAGTACCCACATTCAGTGATGGTCTGGGGTGCCATGTCAGCTGCTGTTGTTGGTCCACTGTGTTTTATCAAGGGCAGGGTCAATGCAGCTAGCTATCAGGAGATTTTGGAGCACTTCATGCTTCCATCTGCTGAAAAGCTTTATGGAGATGAAGATTTCATGTTTCAGCACGACCTGGCACCTGCTCACAGTGCCAAAACCACTGGTAAATGGTTTACTGACCATGGTATTACTGTGCTCAATTGGCCTGCCAACTCTCCTGACCTGAACCCCATAGAGAATCTGTGGGATATTGTGAAGAGGAAGTTGAGAGACACAAGACCCAACACTCTGGATGAGCTTAAGGCCGCTATCGAAGCATCCTGGGCCTCCATAACACCTCAGCAGTGCCACAGGCTGATTGCCTCCATGCCACGCTGCATTGAAGCAGTCATTTCTGCAAAAGGATTCCCGACCAAGTATTGAGTGCATAACTGAACATAATTATTTGAAGGTTGACTTTTTTTGTATTAAAAACACTTTTCTTTTATTGGTCGGATGAAATAAGCTAATTTTTTGAGATAGGAATTTTGGGTTTTCATGAGCTGTATGCCAAAATCATCAGTTTTAAAACAATTAAAGACCTGAAATATTTCAGTTGGTGTGCAATGAATCTAAAATATATGAAAGTTTTATTTGTATCATTACATTATGGAAAATAATGAACTTTATCACAATATGCTAATTTTTTGAGAAGGACCTGTATACACATGCACTCACTCCTCATGCTGACAGTGTTCAGCAAGCTCTGCACTGGTGCAAATGACTTAAATTAATACAATGAAACCTGCTTCAATGCAGCTCAGCCTCCTAGCTCAAAGTTCCTGAAGGTCACATTACCCCTACAGTCTTTGCTTGCTGTTATGAATGATGGCTACACCCTTTTATTTGGAGACAACTAAGTTATTGATTTCAGTCACATCTGTATGTACAGATGTGACTGATAAAAGATGTCTTTTATAGCGATCCATCAGGATGTTAGTTAGACTGATAAAGTGATTCCAGGCAGGCTCTCTGATAAAGTTTGCAAAGGTAGAAAGACACTTCATCATCATCGCTGCTAAAACCTTTGATAAAAGATATGCACACCAGCCTCACATGAGATATGTCTGGATACAGAGCTAAGGAGAAGACGTTTTCACAAACATAATCATTGGGGGTCCTGTTGTGGCTTCTAACTTATTAACTAATAGGAAATGTATGGATGATCTTAACATGGTCACATTTGGCTTTAACAAATACATGGGATTTTATGTAATACATCAACACCTTCTGGAGCATAGCTGTGAAGTGGAGGGAAAATAATACACAGCTTTAAAATTTATTAAAACGGAGTTAGGTTTTAAAACAATATCCCAAGCTTTGAGCATCTCACAGACCTCTGCTAAGCCAATTATTTTAAAATGGAAAGTGTGAGGTTTTGACCTTTATGCAAAACACCATGTGCAGTGGAAAGCTTACAGTGCATGCCTCCCTTAACATACCACCCCCGTGTTGAATCGTGGTGATGGCAGCATCATGCTGTGGGGAGGCTTTTCTTCAACAGGCTAACTGGTCAGAGTTGATAGGAAGACAGATGGAGCTAAATGCAGGAATATCCTGGTTGGTAACCTTTCAAGGCTGCAAAAGACTTGAGTCTAGGGTGGAGGTTCACCCTCCTGCAGGGCAGCAACATTAAGCCATAGCTACAATGAAATGGTTCAGATCAAAGCATATTCATGTTAGAATGGCGCAGTCAAAGTCTGGACCTAAATGTAATTAATAATCTGTGGCAAGATTTGAAAATAGAGGTTCAAATATATGCTCTCCATCCAGCCTAACAGCTTGAACTATTTTGCAAAAAATAATGAATGGACAAAGCTGAGACATTTTCCAAAAGACTTGCATGTGTAACTGAAGCCAGATATGGTTCTACAGAGTATTCTCCTCAGTGGCTTCAACACAAATGCGCATCACACTTTTTATGTATCATTTTCTTCCACTTCACAAGTACACTTTGTCTATTGCATGAAGTCCCAATAAAATAAAAAAATAAAAAGTATGTTAAAAGTTCAAGAGGTATGGATACTTTTGGACGGCACTGTATGGGTTTTACCCAAAGCAGCATCCGCTTCATTTCTGCATCAAACACACAGAATAGGAAATTATTAGCAAGTCAGTATGCAGCAATAGCCAATATAATACGAAACCAATTTATCAGCTTAGCCACTACCTTTGAGGGCCCCTAATAAAAACATTGGTTGTTTGGTCCAGCCGACTGTAACAGTGGACTGTCTTGTTTATTTTAATTATCCTGTCCACTCAGTGCCATTTCATTTTGTCTGCAGTTTGGTCTTTTATAGTTGACGATGGCCACACCCTTTTGGAAATTATTGACGGGCCCTGATTTAATTCATGCATTAGAACAAGGGACCAAAGATGACCACAGAATATCTGTCTGGATCTCCTGTCCCACAGGCCTTAAAGGGGGGGTATTATGCTTCTTCCAGGCACATATTACTCTTCTATAGCACACTCCAATAAAATTGTCACCTTAAGTCTTTTAAAAGTCCGTCATATATCCAAATCCACCTTAAAGAAATTTACTTCCGTATTGGACGCCTTGATTTTCACCTTTGCCTCTCTAAGACCATCCTACTCTTTCTGACACTCCCCCTTCAGTTTGTCACATACCGTGCATCATCGCAGCATGCACGGAGTCGGAAAAAAAATCCCACAAAAGACACGCAGCTGCAGCTGGTGTGTTATAATTACTTCACCTGGGACTCAGTCGGAGTTGTGTGAGGTGGGGAGGGGGAGGGGTAGGGGCAAGGCTCTCGGCTGAGTACGTAAGGTTGGAGGAGGAGATGGGTTGAAAAGGCGGGGATAGGTGGGAGCAGGCGTTTCAGCAACCCTGAGAACTACCGGCAGAGACTCAAAGATTACTCTAACATGAGTGTATGGGTCAGAGCAACACTTCAGGTATGTTTTTAATGAGGGAAAGACAGGTTCTCAGGATATTATGCTTCAGAAAGTACCTTTTGCATAATACCCCCCCTTTAAGGCAAGTGTTGGACCCACTAAATGTGACACACCACCACTGAATCAGACATATTGAATTAAACATTTTCAGACCCAAATATGAGCAGAAAATTAAATGGAAATGCATAGTGGTGGTGAAATATAAACTTCATCCACCAGCCTCCCACTAAATATCCACCAGTTTCCCACTAAACAGACATCTGTACCAGTTGGTGATGGATGCTTATAATTACAGTTGATTTTTTTATTAATATAGAAATTTACATACAGAACAAGCTGGGCTGAAACGTTGCAGATTCTCTTCCTTTTACCATCTTTGGCCACCATGTTTGATTGTTGTGCAAGATGTTATTAAGTGGTAAGTGTGGTGAACATGTTCAAAACTCAGCATGTCTGCGCACGTCTCTTGAGCCAAAATGATCCAAAAATGCATGCATATATGTTACCAATAAACTGAATTATTGTGGCTGTTCTTTATTGTGCTGCATGTCTTTTTGTCTCCAAGAAATGGTTCATTTTAATAACATGTTTTTTTCAGCTGTCAAGTGAAGGGAGCATTCATGTTAGCATAGTGCTGTAATTAAGAGTGTGTCTGTAAACTATAACATCACTGTTGGACGTGGTCAAGTGCAACTGGGAGGAAGCTTTCAACAACTGTTTAACTGCAAGTTAGTTTTACAGTTTTCTTCTGATAAGAAACCAGGAACAAGGGGAAAATTGTCATTTAAAAATCAAAGTGGCAGTGCGTTGTACACATTTATTTGACATTTTTATTTTAAATACACATCTAAGTTTTCTGTGTAACGAACACATCGCCAACTGGCGGAAAAAGCTTTGAATAGTTTCCATGGAGAACATAGCGTTGATGACACACACAGCGCTACTTTTTTTAACATGGAAGAAACATGGAAAATGTCTTCAATTTGTGAAAAGTCACCTATTTCCAATAGGTGAGCGCCATCTGTAACAATTGACAAGGTTACAGTTGATTAGTCTCACGTCTATTAAAGTTTGAAGGTCTAAATTCTTGTCATCAGTCAGCTCTATACATTACAAAAAAACCCCCAGATTTAAATATTGTAAAAATAGATTTATTTAAAGAATTACAATATTGAAAACTGAATAATTATTCTCACTGTCTGAATCCGGAATTAACATGAGCACTTAAGGACATAGCCAAAATTTGCTGAAGAGTGGTGACTTTACAGCAAACATAATGCGAGCAAAGTCTCTAATTCCAATGTGAGTTCAATTCAGTTTTTTTATGTAGCGCCAATTCATAACAGATGTCATCTCAAGGCACTTTACAAGAAAAGAGTTCATAAGGTGAAGATTTATTTAGTGATCTGGTCAGGAAAGAGGAGGTGAAAAACAAACCAGCACCCCTTCCATGGATTTAAAAGCTCATTTTAGTAAGCCTGGTCTATTTGTAATGCACACCAATTGATAAGTGATTTGTGACAGAAACTGTAATTAGAATTCTGGCAGCAGTCATGTAAACATTTCCATTGTTCGTATTATTACTGTGATCTTTACTGGCTCCACCCTTCCCATTTCTATAAACAACTATCACCAGCTTACTTCCTATAAGCCAGCTAGGCACTGGTTGTGCAAAACATTGTTGCTGTGAAAGGAAGTGAAGGCTATAAATAATTATGAATGATTATAACTGCTTAAGGCAATTATTAATAAGATGAATAATTCTATGGAAAAATTACCAAGTTTGGGGCACCATCCTGGGATCCAGGATATAATAATAGCCAAATAGTTCAGTCTTGAGCTAGCTACCCTTAGCACGAAACGTCGTTATCCTCTCAGCTCCTATCTTCTCCCACACAAAACTCAGCAGCTCTTGGCTCAGCGGGTCCGGGTGAGCAGTTTGGCGAGAGGCTGTCTATCTCTTTGGTGGAATCTATAATTCAAAGATTCGTTCAGCAGAGTTTTGAACAGGTCATGTTTAGGACTTATTCCATTGGCCAGATACAGTTACCTGATCAATGATCAGCAGAGTGTACATGTATATTCGATCAAGGGAGTTTCTTCCAGAAACTCGTTCCCCCCTCACCAGCGAAGGATGGAAGTTCAAAGTGCGTGCCTTTCCCGATGCGAGCCTCGGTTAAATACGAATGATGATGCCACATTCACAAGTTCCTCCTTTTCCTGTTGAAACTAAGCATTGTGCATTGTGGAATTATTCATCCTTACAACTGATCCTGCCCCCATGGCTGTGGGGCAACACAGCTGAAGGTCTCAAGTTTCTAAACATATTCAGTCACTTGTGGAAAGTAACACACAAAGTACCTAAAACTAATATGCCAGTTAAAGTTGTTTCCTTATCGTGGGGCAACCATTTTTCAAATGAAGATACTGGTTTGGGTGTTTGAGGAATGATTCACCCTATTGATTTTCAGAGCTCTTTCTAACTCATGAACATACTGTATTCCTTTTACAATGACGATTTAGTCAAGAAATGAATACATTTTTGGTCCACAGTTAGCCATGCTCTATTGTTACATGTGCTTTCAGTTTTCATTCATCATCCTTTTTGTTTAAGAAAAGTGTCTTTTATGATTTACAGTATTTATGTTGCACACTTTCAAGGTTCTTAACATGTCTGGCTCTGAAAGGCAGAGATGGAATTGCAAAAACAAAATTCATAAGAGGACACATGAAATATCTTTAGTTTGTACAGTTCAATGCAAAATCAGAGCCAAAGTCAAATAGTAACTGCACGATTATTTCTAACCCTATTAAAAAAGGCATTGGAATATATTTATGGACAACTTTTCCTTTGGGGAACCACCCTGTTTTAAATTTTCCACAGTTGTGAATGAAAAACAGTCCGAGCAGTGAAAGCCAGGTGATCAACGTCCCAGGTTGATCGGTGATGAGTTCCCGAGTGGCGCTTTTCTTATCTAAGTTACCACAAATGGAAATGCACTGAGCTGTTGTGTTTCAGAGCCGTGCTGAAAAGCAGAAGGAGAATGGAAGCGTATATGTAGAGGATCAATGCGTTTCGCTCCCTGGGCTTCTGATTAGATGGGTTTAAAACAGGCAGCAGCTTTTTAAGTGGGGCCAAAAACAGATCCAATTTCCTTCTTTCAACAAATGTTCTGAGATAGAGGGGAGCAGGAAATGACCAAAAAAGCATAATTGCCTTCTCTCTATTCATTTAATCTGGTACTCAACCTCAACCTGACTTCTAAAGATTCAGCAATCTAAAGAGACTTAAAATGCTAATTTATGAGGATTAGGTGTGTTTCTTATTAAATGCCCAACAATAAAAACAAACAAACATAGTATACCGGGAGCCCCTTCACTTTTTCCATAACTTTCTCACACCCTGATTCTAAAATTTGAATTAATTAGTTCTCTATAAAATCTACCCCATAATGACAGTGTGAAAATGTGTTTTCAGACTCTTAAATTTGTCAAAACAACACCAACAAAAAAAGTGAACATTTAGAAATAAGTTCATATGTATTTACATCCTTTGCTATAACACTCAGAATTGAGCTCAGGCGCTTCTGATTTCCACTGAGGTCATCTGTGGTAAATTATCATATATATTCAGATTCCAGCAATTAAAAAGTTGTCTAATAAAACCAACATATTACATGATGCTACAGAGGAAGCACAGGGTGAGAGTAGAATGGAATGACTTCCTTTTAACAGAAAGAAACCTTCATTGTGAGGGGTCTGTAAAGACTGGCTGAGAATTAATATTATCAGCTTTGCTGATTTATGCAGCCTACATCAAGCAGATCTCCACTTGATTAAGTAAGGGGGTAAGATGATCTCAGTGCTACAGTTGGAGGTAAACACATTGCAGCTGCTCCTTTATGGACAGATTACTGTTTAATGGTACAGATCAGTCACTGTCTTTCCTCTTACCTGTTGTTAAATCAGCGTCACAACAGCACAGACACTACTACTGGAAACAGACAAGCTGTTGTCCTTAATTAAACAAAACAACAAAAAGGCTTTAAGCCCCATCTGTCAGTTTCAGCTGAGTATCTCCTGCTTCCACAGCTATTATTAGTTTTCACATGCTGGAATTACTGAGCTTCCTTTAATTCCATGAAAACAACAGTGGACAGTAAGATTGTGATGATTCATGTAAATGTGTTGGATTTTATTATATAACAAAAAAATTATGAATCAAAATACATGAACCACATAACTGCAAAGAAACAGAAATGGTCATATTGACAATGACCTCAGAAGAAATAAAAAGAATAGACCTGCAAAACAAATATGGAGGCGCATCATAGATGTGAAAATCTGCCCCAAGAGGACATAAATTACCCTTGTTTTTGTATTAAGATACTGATGATAAAAAAAATCACAAAGAAGCAAAAAATGCAAAATCTGTAAACGAATAAAAAATAGACAAAATGAAGATTCCTTTTAACGTGATACAAGCCACACAGATAAACTCCAACCACATGGAGATGCAGAATGTGTGCACAGTTAGAAATTAGTAGACTTTTATTAATTTACAACACTTTATGAAGTTTAAAATCATACAGTGAGAGACAGAAAGTTGACAACTGAGGAGGATTTTCTTATCTGCTGCTGCCAAAGTTCCAAAGCTGCTATGAAAATACTGACCCCTGACCTAATTCTGTCTCGGACAGTGATGGGAGTTTATGAATCTAAAATTATTAATTGGTGAACGCAGATTAAAATGCTCTCTTAGTCTCCCAATCTTTGTGCATTCTTTTCACTGGGTGCTCCTGCCGCCTGTTTGTTCAGACAGTGTTTATATAATAGGCATGTTGGAAACTGGTCTGGATGTACATGGAGGAGGAAAGCACCTTCAGATAACACACCGGCACCACATTGACTGGAAGTGGTGCAGGTGTGAGTGAGGTCATCTACCAGAAGGAAGCAGGATTGAAAATTTACAGCTCCTTGCAAAAATATATATACCACTTGGACTTTTCAAACATCAATTCATTTTAGCGAGAAATCATCATAAAGTAGCTCATTATTAATTATTAGCAAAAATTGGCTATCAATTCTTTCACAAATAGAAATGGTAAACGTGGTGTGTACATTTGTATTAAGCCCTCTGAGTCAATACTTCTGGAATCATCTTTAGCTGAAATTACAGCTGTAAAGTCCTTTGTGGTATATCTCCACCAGATTTGCATATATAAAGACTGTAAACATCTGTAATCATAAATTTTTTGCCACAAATTTTCATTCAGATTTAGGTCTGGACTTTGACTAGGCAAGTCTAATACTTGAAAACTAAGCTAAACAATTCTATTGTAGCTCTGGCTGTATATTTAGGGATGGTTAAAGCATTTTAACCCATCTGGTTGGTCTTTATGATGCTGTGTGTTCTCGAATGTTCTCAAACTTCTTTGGCCTTTCTAGAACAACTGCATTCATCCTGGGATTAAATTACATACAGGTGGACTCAGTTTACTAAGTAGGTGACTTTTGAAGGCAATTGGTTGCACTGGAATTAGAGTAAAGTAACCTGAATACAAATGCACACTAAACATTTTGGCTATTGTGATAGAATGTGGAAAACTACAAAAGTAATGACTGGTTTTGCAAGGCACCGTAAATTAGTTTCTGTCCTTTCTCCACCAAATCACAATAAATTCTTTAGGTTCTTGCTTTATTCAAGCATTGTGAAGTTTTTCCTTCCTGACGCAGTGACCATTCACAGCTGACTGTTTTGGTCATATCTGGTCTTGCTCTGTTATAAAGTCAACTCGATTCTGCTTCATACTATAGTGCTGATGTGACTGTTTATGGCGTTTGTTACACCTGCAGCCGGAGAACCTGCTGCTGGCCAGCAAGTGTAAGAACGCAGCTGTGAAACTGGCTGACTTTGGACTGGCTATTGAGGTTCAAGGAGACCAGCAGGCTTGGTTTGGTAAGTTATACACACATACACAAACAAATAATCCAAAAGGTTGAAGGTGACATAAACACAGGTTTATATTATATTATTCCACCCTGTCGACTTTGATGCCAGATACAACCCTTATTTAATAAAGTCAATCGAGCAATAAGAATACCCTCTCCAGATATAATTTTTGTGGAGAAAAAGCTGCCACTCTCAGTGGAAACTTGTAAAAAGCTGGTCAGCAATTGTAAGAAAGGCTTCAAAATAATGTCAAGAAATGTATTTTTCTCTCATTATTTAGAACAGTATCAAGGAATTTATATAAGCTATTTTTCTTAAATGTAAACACAAAAAGATTATTTAATTCATGCATTAACCATTATACATTGTTTTATTATGGTTTGGGAGATGCCTGTCTCATTCCCTATCAGAAAACACCTTCCAGGTTGAATGAAAATTAATTTAAAGAGAAATCCTCCAGGCTTATGAATAGTTTTGAGCTCAGCTTCTTGGCAGTATTCTAAACTGTAGCTAAGATTTGAAATCTATACATCTTTGGAACTGAAATGTTGATTAAGAAGTTAGAGATATCTAACCTTTAGCATACTATTTTTGAAGTAACAGCCATTTAAAGGGAACAAAAGAATGCACCAACAGATGTCTGGAACAGCTTTAGAAGCTGTATTTGAGTCTCTGCTGCCAGTCTTTCTCCTCCTACTACTCCCTCATGTTTAACTTGAAGATTAATGCAGGTCAAAAATACTTTGTCCATGGTGAGAAGGGTCAGTTGTGATCCAACCTGCACACCCAAGTGTCCTGGAGGTGTACAGGTCCTGTAAAGATGGGAGTCTGTAGCCAATCACCTTCTCAGCAGATCGCACAACACGCTGTAGTCTCTGTTTGTCCCTGATGGTAGCTCCAGCATACCACACGGTGAGGATGGACTTGATGATTGCCGCATAGAACTGCATCATCGTCCATGCTGGCAGGTTGAATTTCTTCAGCTGCCTCAGGAAGTACATCCTCTGCTGAGCCTTCTTTGTGACGGAGGGGATGGTGGGCTCCCAATTGAGGTCCTGGGTGATGGTGGTGCCCAGGAAGCGGAATGAGTACACAGTGGGGATGGGGGTGTCAGGATGATGGAGGGGAGTGGAGCTGTGTGCTTCCTAAAATCCACAATAATCTCCAATGTCTACATTCTATCGTATTGTATATTTCTCCACCTCCACCTCTGCAGCTGCTTCCTCCATGTATGTATATATATATATATATATATATATATATATATATATATATATATCCAACATGTATCTTAAATAATTTATTTGTTATTGTTTTGTTTTAATGTAACATATATATGTATATGTGAGCACTGGTCAAAGTGAATATCCCCTTTTGGGGGATAAATAAAGTGTCTGTCTGTCTCTCTCTGTCTGTCTGGCTGTCTGTCTGTCTGTGTATCTTGAAGCTCTACTGTCACTATACCAACCCACTAAGGTCCTCTAATTCCAGTCTACTCCACATCTTTAGAATTAGAACCAAACATGGAGAAGCAGCTTTCAGTTTATATGCTCTTCTAATCTGGAACAGACTTCCAGACAACTGCAAAGCTGCTGAAACACTGAGTTCTTTTAAGTCACGGCTAAAAACAAAATCTGTTTAGAGCTGCCTTTGAGTAATATTTTCATGTATCAAATGTTTTGTGTGTGCTTCATGCTTTATGGCTGTTTTTACTTTATCCTAAATTCATGTCTGTTTTTACTTTATCCTCTAATCATGTAAAGCACCTTGAATTACCTTGTTGTTGAAAGTGTGCTATACAAATAAAATTGCCTTGCCAGGCCTTGCCTTACTGAAGGCCTTACATTTTACCACTGGCTACTTTTTTTTTTGCTTTGCTTGCTTTTATCTTTGCAGTATTCTTACTGTATATTACCTGGAGAATAATAAGTATTCGTTTCACAACAAAGTTGTGCTCTAAATGTACTCTTATTTGGTCCAGAGCCAAGGCAAAGATGTATATAAAGAGGCTGCCCGGCAGTAAGAGCTCTTTCTGTACATCATCAATTTTTGAACAGCACTCACTGCAGTGATTATCGGAAATTCTAGAAAATTCTAGAATTGCGCTGCTCTGGGTGGCTGCATGTTGGAATGGCTCTGTTGGCTACATATTAAGTTTTGGTTTTTTGTACATTGGTTCCTCTTTTTTTCTTGAGGAAGATTGCATTTTTTTGACCTGTATACTTTCTAGTTTTTGGTGCTGTGAAGCTGAAAGGATTTTTGCTGTAAATTTTTCACTTTTTGACAACTTGTTATTATGCGTAACTATGGCAACAATGTGGTTTACAGCAGGGAGCAGCTGATTAACATCGCAAAAGCTGAAATAATACCTCAACTGAAGCCACAAATCCCTGATGAGTTGAAAAGGAGGAGACGTGGATGCAGAGCAGGAGCGAAAAGTAGACAAAGAAATAGGAAGTTCAAGCCATTTCTTCCATCAATCATAATGGGCAACGTAAGATCACTGGCTAACAAGATGAATGAACTCCAAGTCCTTACAAGGAGCCAGAGTACCGGGAATGCAGTGTTATTTGTTTTACGGAGACGTGGCTGCTGGATCATATCCCCGACTCCAACGTCTCTCTGCCAGGCTTCCTGACTGTACGAGCAGACAGAGATCTTAAGACGAGCAGGAAAAGAAAAGGAGGTGGAGTAGCAGTGCTTGTCAACAACAGATGGTGTCATCCAGGACATGTTACTGTGAAGTGTCATCTCTGCAGCCCAGATGTCGAACTCTTGGGAGTAAGTTTTCGTCCATATTATTTACCAAGAGATTTCACCAGTGTAATTTTGGCAGTTGTTTACATTCCACCTTCAGCCGTTGCCGACAATGCATGTGATGTCATCAGTTCCGTTGTTGCTAAGCTACAGACACAGCACACCAATGCATTTGTGGCAATATCTGGTGATTTTAATCATGCCTCGCTCTCTACTATACTTTCAACATTTCAACAGTTTGTCAGCTGCCCACAAGAGAAAACAAGACCTTGGATTTGTTTTATGCAAATATAAAGGATGCATACATGTCCAAACCAAGACCTCCTCTGGGACAATCAGATCACAGATCTTGTTTTTCTCTGTTCAGAATATAAACCACTTGTACAGAGGCAACCTGTTACAAAGAAAACTGTGAGAAAATGGTCACAGGAAACTGAAGAAGCCCTGCAGGGTTGTTTTGCAACCACAGACTGGATGACTCTTTGCCAAGCCCATGGAGAAAACATAAATGACTGACTATATAAACTTCTGTGTGGACAACATCATCCCCACAAGAACAGTGAGATGCTTCCCTAATAACAAACCCTGAATCATCAGTGACCTGAAGGAACTGCTAAACAAGAAAAAAAGAGCCTTCAGGGAGGGAGACAGGGAATTATTGAGGAGTATACAGAAGCAAATTAAAGTAAAGATCAGAGACAGCATGGAGGCATACAGGAAGAAGCTGGAGAACAAACTACCGAGGGACAATATCCGAGATGTCTGGTCAGGAATGAGAAAGATAACAGGCTTTAAGGACAGGAAGGATTGGATAGATGGAAGTCTGGACAGAGCAAATGAACTGAACACATTCTTCAACAGGTTCAGTTCAGGACCTAGCTCAGCATCCTCCTCTCCTGTTCCCAGCCAAACAGACATCCCACTCTCCTCTGATCAACAGCTTTCCTGTTACACCTCCGATGTTTTATCCTTCACCTCTTCTAATTCCACAAGTTTGACTTCAACCAAGTCAGGAAATGCTGCTACCCCCATTGCCTCCCCCTCCCACTACTCTGTCTCCAAAAGTCAGGTGAAGAGGCAGCTGGAGAAACTGAACAGGAACAAGACTGCAGGTCCAGATGGTGTCAGCCCCAGAGTCCCGAAGGCCTGTGCTGAGCAGCTCTGTGGGAATCTGCAGCACCTCTTCAACCTTAGCCTAACTCAGGAGAAGGTTCCAGTGTTGTGGAAGACATCCTGCCTTGTTCTAGTACCGAAGAGAACTCACCCATCAGTCATCAATGACTATAGACCCGTTGCCCTGACATCCCACATCATGAAGGTCCTGGAGAGACTCCTGTTGCCACCCCTGAGTAAGCAAACAAGAGCGTATCAGGACCCACTGCAGTTTGCTTATCGCTGTGGAGTTGGAGTTGAAGATGCCATCATCCACCTGCTTCAACCAACCCACTGTCATCTAGACAAAGCAGGCAGCACTGTGAGGATCATGTTCTTTGATTTCTCCATTGCATTTAACACAATTCAGCCTGATTTGCTTTGTCAGAAACTCCTGAAGACACATGTGGAGCCCTCAACAATCGCCTGGATCAATGACTACCTGACCAACAGACCACAATTTGTGAGACTGAAGAATTGTGTGTCAAACCAAGTGGTCAGCAGCACAGGAGCACCACAGGGGATCGTACTCTCACTGTTTCTTTTCACTCTGTACACCTCAGACTTCCAGTACAAATCAGAGACCTGTCATCTGCAGAAATACTCAGATGACTATGCAATTGTCGGGTGTATCAGAAATGGACAAGAAGCTGAATACAGAGAGCTGGTGGATTGCTTTGTGACATGGTGTGGAAACAATCGTCTCACCTTGAATGTGAACAAAACAAAGGAGATGATTGTAGATTTCAGAAGAAACAGGGATAAGTCAAACACTGTTTCCATCATGGGACAAGAAGTGGAGGTGGTTGAGGGGTATAAATACCTCGGAGTTCACCTTGACAACAGACTGGACTGGAGGCGCAACAGTGAAGCCGTCTAAGAGAAGGGACAGAGCAGACTGTACTTCTTGAGGAAGCTTAGGTCCTTCAAGGTTTGCAGCAAGATGCTGCAGATCTTCTACAAGTCTGTTGTGGAGAGTGTAATCTCTTCAGCCGTCATCTGTTGGGGTAGCAGCATCAGAGCCAGGGATTTGAAAAGACTAAACAACCTGATAAAGAAGGCTGGTTCTGTTCTTGGGACAACTGTGGAAAATCTGGAGATGATAATGCAAAGAAGGATTCTTCATAAAATCAAAAAAATTATGGACAACCCAGAGCATCCTCTTCATTAGACTGTCATACAACAACAGAGCGTCTTCAGTCGGAGGCTTCTTCAGTTTCGCTGCAATACAGACCGCTACAGGAAATCCTTCCTGCCCACAGCTATCATCATCTACAATAACTCCTTAAAGAATTAATTATATGAGCTATACCAACACTTAATTTCCCTCTGGGATCAATAAAGTATTTTTGAATTGAATTGAATTTGAAATACAGTCACTGGCCACTTTATCAGGCACACCTGTCCAACTGCTCGTTAACGCAAATTTCCAATAAGCCAATAACTCAATGCATTTAGGCATGTAGACATGGTCAAGATGATCTGCTGCAGTTCAAACCAAGCATCAGAATGGGGAAGAAAGTTGATTTGAATGACTTTGAAAGTGAAATGGTTGTTGCTGCCAGATGGGCTGGTCTGATTGTTTCAGAAACTGCTGATCTACTGGGATTTTCATGCATAAACAACTCTAGGGTTTACAGAGAATGGCCTGAAAAAGGGAAAATAGCCAGTGAGTGGCAGTTCTGTGGGCAAAAATGCCTTGTTGATGCCAGAGGTCAGAGGAGAATGGCCAGACTGGTTCAAGCTGATAGAAAGGCAACAGTAACTTAAACCACTCGTTACAACCAAGGTATACAGAAGAGCATCTCTGAACACACAACACGTCGAACCTTGAGGCAGATGGGCTACAGCAACAGAAGACCACACCAGGTGCCACTCCTGTCAGCTAAGAACAGGAAACCGAGGCTACAATTCGCACAGACTCACCAAAATTGGACAATAGAAGATTGGAAAAATGTTGCCTGGTCTGATGAGTCTCGATTTCTGCTGCAACGTTCAGATGGTAGGGTCAGAATTTGGCATCAACAACATTAAGGCATGGATCCATCCTGCCTTGTTGTATCAACGGTTCAGGCTGCTGCTGGTGGTGTAATGGTGTGGGGGACATTTTCTTGGCACACGTTGGGCCCCTTAGTACCAATTGAGCATCGCTGCAATGCCACAGCTTACCTGAGTATTGTTGCTGACCATGTCCCTTTATGACCACAGTGTAACAATCTTCTGATGGCTACTTCCAGCAGTATAATGCGCCATGTCATAAAGCTTGAATCATCTAAGACTGATTTCTTGAACATGACAATGAGTTCACTGTGCTTAAGTGGCCTCCCCAGTCACCAGATCTCAATTCAATAGAGCACCTTTGGGATGTGGTCGAACGAGAGATTGGCATCATAGATGTGCTGTCGAAAAATCTGCAGCAACTGCGTGATGCTATCATGTCAATATGGACCAAAATCTCTGAAGAATGTTCCCAGTACCTTGTTGAATCGATACCACAGAGGATTAAGGCAGTTTTGAAGGCAAAAAAGGGTCCAATCTGGTACTAGCAAGGTGTACCTAATAAAGTGGCCAGTAAGTGTATTCCTTACCTACAATGGAAAACATTTCTACTTGGATGCTTTGCTGTGGGCATGTTTATTTTTTAGCTTTTGATTTTATAGACAGTTTATCACCAGTCTTTGCTCTGTTAAAACAGTAATCTACCTTTTTGGAAGACAGACAAGCAGTTAAGCATTTCTAAAATGTCCTTCATCAAATGTAGCTGTCAGCAAACTGATTTAGATGTGCATCTCTGGATAAATCTTTATCCACCATCTGCTTGTAGCACTCCAAGTCGCTTCTGACCAAATTCACACAGAACCAAGACAAACCAGACGAAATCCAGACATTTCAATATATGAGGTAAAGTAGTGTGGTTTCTATTGATTGATTTGACAGCAGCAGGAAGCTGGAATTTAAATGCTGCCGATGGGTGGAGGAAAGTCATTAAAAACCCCCAGGAACAGTTTTACTTTTGAGAGTGAAGGCAGCCAGATCATTTAATCTTTAAAGATAAGACAGCAGTAGAAAGGTTCCAGCACTGGAGGACTGCAAGACAATCCCAATAGTGAAAAGAATAAGTATGAAATAAATATGAATAGTATTAAATAGTCCCAAGGTAAAGCTGTTGTGCAGTATGTTGTGCAAGTCAAATGAATAATTATATTGTATATGTTTTTTGGTACATTTTAGAGAGCAGTAGCATTACATTTACTTAAACGGACTCTCATCCTGGTTGCTTTGCTGTCTATTGCAAACCAATCCACTGCAATGTGAAAGTTATGTCTGGAAGACGCTAACAGACCCACATCTTCTTTAAAAAGCAAGGAGACCAAAAGATTTCCCGACTAACAAGAGATGATAGGGATTGAGCTTTACATAAAATTTATGAATCTGAGCTTTATTAAGTAATGAGGGCATTGCTTTGGTCTGATGTGGGAAGGTGCTAGCTAAAAAGGTTGAAAAGGGAATCTCTTTATGTACTTGCCTATCTACTGTATAGTTAAACCCCAGCCTACATTCCGCAAATATGTATCATAAGTGAAGGAATAGGGGTTGTAATGGAGCCGTTACACCCTATCATCAACAAACTCAGATGAGTTGGTTCAACCTTTGATTGTGATGCACGCTTGCCAATTTCATGTCGAACAGCCTTTTGGGTGTATCTCTTTGGAAGAAGGCTATGTATTCATTATTGCATGGGAATGTTCAGCGATCCCCCAGGATGATTTGGGGAATGTTGCTGGGAACAAAATATCTGGAATCTCCTCCAGGACCTGTTCCCTAAATGATCTGACCTTGAATACATGAAAAGTTGCACATTTCCTCTGGATCTTTTTTTTGGCATACACTATGATGTCTGCCTAGTGGCCCTACTGCTTTTAAGAAATTATGAACATATTATGGTCAAGTTTAACAAAAAAATCTCTACACTATTCACCAACCCAATTAGAAATTTGTTGTAGATCACCTAAACAACAGAATATAAAACAGATCTCTAATATGAAAGACCTGTTGTTCATCTAAAAAGAAACCCTAAAGCAAGGAACACTGCCCTAGTTTGTCTTTGTTTCTGTTTACAGGCTTTGCAGGAACTCCTGGTTACTTGTCTCCAGAGGTACTGAGGAAGGAGGCGTATGGTAAACCTGTAGATATCTGGGCATGTGGTAAGCTCTTTGTTGATGTCTTTATGCTGCTGCCTCCTTTTCTCTCGCTCGTCACTCAGACAGATGTATTTCTGTGTGTAGGTGTGATCCTTTACATTCTTTTGGTTGGATACCCTCCGTTCTGGGATGAAGACCAACACAAGCTCTACCAGCAGATCAAAGCTGGAGCGTATGATGTGAGCCTGCTGTTCCTTTGCTTTTCTCAGACTTAAAATGAAAAATGTTGCTCTGTGCATATTTATTGAATGTGTGTGTATGACTGGGTTCGATTAGTTTCCCTCTCCAGAGTGGGACACCGTGACTCCTGAGGCTAAAAATCTGATCAACCAGATGCTGACTATCAACCCTGCCAAGAGAATCACTGCCCAAGAGGCTCTGAAGCACCCATGGGTCTGCGTAAGTATTCACGCCTCCAGAATCCTGCTTCTGGTGACAGAAAACATTTCATCCCCTCCTCTTTGAATAACTTTTAAAGGCCTAATTGGGAATCTGAGAACATCTGATAGAAGCTCCAAACATAAAATCTCTCTGACATGAGCAGATACCAGGCCAGCTCATTCTGGACAGTTAGTGTCAATGAAAGACAAAAGTGTGACCTTTCTCAGAGAGCAATGCTCACCTTGCTGTTCATTATAATTTCAGTTAGATTCAAAATATTATAAAGTTTAAACCTGATATTTACATAAACCGTATGAAAAACATTATAACAATAATTCAGACTAAACTTACCAAAATAATTTAGCAAAATGCCTGAATAATAAGTGACAGACATCTTTAGATATATTTTACATAGCGCTTTTCTAGTCTGCAGATCTGTAGGCAATTTTGGGCTTACGGGCATTGCCCAGGGACACATTGACACGTGAAGGCTGGAATTGAACTCGCAACCCTCTGATCACAAGGCAACTACTCTACTCAACCAGCCACAGTTGCGTTGACTTTACATATATATACAGTGGCTTGCAAAAGTATTCGGCCCCCTTGAACTTTTCCACATTTTGTCACATTACAGCCACAAACATGAATCAGTTTTATTGGAATTCCACGTGAAAGACCAATACAAAGTGATGTACACGTGAGAAGTGGAACGAAAATCATTAATGATTCCAAACATTTTTTGCGTAATTATTCAAATGTAATCTCTAGAAAAAATCTCTGATTCATTCTAATAGAATTAGTGTTGCTAATCCTAACTGACCCAAAATAGGAAAATATTAGTGTGATTTAATGTCAGACAGTGAGACATTAAATACTGTAATGTAAAAAGATAAAAATTTGTGTATCTGTATACAGTATATGTAAATATGTAGTTTTAACTGTAAATGTGGAGGTGAAATTTACTCATCTGTAATATCAGTTTTAAAAGTAGAAAATGCATATTTTTTTCACCTTTCCTTATGCCATCTAGAATTTAGCCACCCTGTCCTGCTTGTGCTGCTGAACTGCCTAAGGGCATAGTTGGATCTAAGGTGGCATGTAGGTGTCAAGTATGAAATTAGGGATTTCCATGTGAAGGTATATATCTAAATATATTCATTGTCAACCCTCAGAGTTCAGGATGGAACAGAATTTAGCATTACACAAAATAAGCTTTTGAAATTCTTGAAGTCTTTTTAGGAAGGTTTCACTCCTGTTTGGCTCTGAGTTGGTTTGAGATTCAGCTGCAAACAGCAGTTTTCCTGAGGTCAAATATCATCCCTCACATAAATTTAGCCTTTGTAGTTCAGATTGCTGTATTTACAGACAGGTGGCTCTGCTCCATAACTTAGCAAACAACCAAAAAATACTTTGGCCAGAATCCATGAAAAGCAAAATAAATCTGTTTAGGCCTGGTACCTCAGGAGCCTCAGAATCAACAAATGTGTTGTGCAAAGCAGAGGCTCTCAGGCAGCTTCTGCCCACATAAATCTGTCAGTGCCAGAGCTGCTCTTGCGTGATGTTTTATTTTCAGCATCTCTCTCTCTATTTGTCTTCCCACAGCAACGCTCTACGGTGGCTTCCATGATGCACAGACAGGAGACGGTCGAGTGCCTGAAGAAGTTTAACGCCAGACGGAAACTTAAGGTGTGAAAATGCTAAATAGGTCCAAATTATTTTGTTATTCTTCTGTTGCTCTGGATCTACATTGTGCTTGCGTTTATTAGCCATACTTACTTTTAATATCATTTAATTATATGAGCTATGTAACACTGAAAAACATCTGCTGAAGCCATCCCCTAGTCCATCCATCCATCCATCCATTTTCTTCCGCTTATCCGGGGTCGGGTCGCGGGGGCAGCAGCCTAAGCAAAGAGACCCAGACTTTCCTCTCCCCAGCCACTTGTTCCAGCTCCTCGGGAGGAACCCCAAGGCGCTCCCAGGCCAGCCGAGAAACATAGTCCCTCCAGCGTGTCCTGGGCCTTCCCCTGGGCCTCCTCCCGTTGAGACGTGCCTGAAACACCTCACCAGGGAGGCGTCCAGGAGGCATCCTGACCAGATCCCCGAGCCACCTCAACTGACTCCTCTCGATGTGGAGAAGCAGCGGCTCTACTCTGAGCCCCCTCCGGATGACTGAGCTTCTCACCCTATCTCTAAAGGAGAGCCCAGACACTCTGCGGAGGAAACTCATTTCAGCCGCTTGTATCCGTGATCTAGTTCTTCTGGTCACCATCCAGAGTTCGTGACCATAGATGAGGGTAGGAACGTAGATCGACCGGTAAATTGAGAGTTTCGGCTCAGCTCTCTCTTCACCACGACAGACCTATAAAGCGCCCACATAACTACAGATGCCCCACCAATCTGTCTATCGATCTCCCGCTCCATTTTCCCCCATTCGTGAACAAGACCCCTTGATACTTAAACTCCTCCACTTGGGGAAGGACCCCATCCCCGACCCGGAGAAGCCACCCCACCCTTTTCCGGCTCAAGACCATGGCCTCGGATTTGGAGGTGCTGATTCTCATCCCAGCCGCTTCACACTCGGCTGCGAACCGCTCCAGCGAAAGCTGTAGATCACGTTCCGATGAAGCCAACAGGACCACGTCATATGCTAAAAGCAGAGACCCGATCCTGAGGCCACCAAAACGGATCCCCTCAAGGCCTTGGCTGCGCCTAGAGATCCTGTCCATAAAAGTTAGGAACAGGATCGTAACAAAGGGCAACCTTGGCGGAGTCCAACTCTCACTGGAAACAAGCCCGACTTACTGCCGGCAATGCGAACCAAACTCTGGCACCGGTCGTACAGGGACCTAACAGCCCGTATCAAGGGTCCCAGTACCCCATACTCCCGGAGCACCCCCCACAGGGCCCCCTGAGGGACACGGTCGAACGCCTTCTCCAAGTCCACAAAACAGATGTAGGACCCTCCTGAGGGTGTAGAGCTGGTCCAGTGTTCCACGGCCAGGACGAAAACCGCATTGTTCCTCCTGGATCCGAGGTTCGACTAGTCCCCTAGTGTCTTACTCAAATGAACCTACCATGAATCATCTTAATAAGTTGTAGACTCATTTTATCACTAGTGATTTGATTATTTTAACTCTGAATGATCAAATATACAGATTTATTTTACATGTTTTTATCAATGGGAGATGTTATAAAAAATAATGTCTTGTTGGGGGTTGAAACTCTTCAAAAGTCAGATTTTCCTTTGCAAAATCCTCAGTAGAGCAGGAGAAGAGAGGGGGAGGTTGTTTTTGAACCTCCGTTTTTTCGCAAATACAGGTGAAACTCGACAAATTGGAATATCGTGCAAAAGTTCTTTATTTCAGTAATTCAACTTAAAAGGTGAAACTAATATATGATATAGACCTATTACATGCAAAGCGAGATATTTCAAGCCATTATTTGTTATAATTTTGATGATTATGGCTTAAAGTAGACTATGTGAAAACCCCAAATTCTAAATCTCAGAAAATTAGACTATTACATAGATCAATAAAACAACGATTTTAAATAGAGAAATGTCAGACCTCTGAAAAGCATAATCATGCATATGTACTCAGTATTTGGTTTGGGCCGCATCAATTACTGCCATAGATGGCAGTGGCATGGATGCTGTGGAACACCAGGATGTCTCCCATCTGTCTCCTGGCAATGCATCATAGATTCTCTACGGGGTTCAGGTCAGGTGAGTTTGCTGGCAAATCTAGCACAGTAATCCCATGGTCATTGAACCAGGTTTTGGTACTTTTGGCAGTCTGGGCAGGTGTCAAGTCCTGCTGGAAAATGAAGTCAGCATCTCCATAAAGCTCGTCTGCATAAGGAAGCAGGAAGTGTTCCAAAAATGTCCTGGTTGATGGCTGCATTGACTCTGGACTTAATAAAGAAAAGTGGACCAACACCAGGAGATAACATGGCTCCCCAAATCAACACAGACTGTGGAAACTTCAAGCAACATTTGTAGTTCTTTTTTTCCCCCTTTAGCCCAGGTAAGACGCTTCTGACATTGCTTGTCGTTCAACAGCGGCTTGACAAGAGGAATACAACATTTTGATGGATTAGTATTCAGACCTCTGACCACTTGGTGCAAATGCGCATATATTTTCAACTTTACGGACGGAGTACAGGTAAGTAAATCAAGTAGAGAAAATATTCCAATGAGAGTATCCGAGCATCATCTCAGACCCAGACACCGTATTCAATGCATCTCGCTAACCAGCAGCTGACTGCACATCAAAAAGTTACTGAGGCTTTGAAATGCTACTGTGGCTGGTTAGAAGCCCTCCAAAGTGCCTGATGGATGCCAAACACCGGCGCATGCAGCTAGCTTTCATCCCGCGGGCTTTCCTCCGGCTGAAGCAATATTTTAAAGTCTTTTCAACTTCTGATCGTTTTAATTAAAGAAATGTTTCCTCATTTCAAAACTTTGGCTGAAGTGATGTATAATTCCAGTCTCCAGTGTGGCAGCAGAGGACCGATTCGGCCATCAGAACAACATCTAAACCCCCCTGAGAAGTCATTTCTCCAAGGCAAAAATCCAAAACCTCATGACAATAACTTCTGCAGGATTCCCATTATTTGACTATGCACAAATGGGTGTTCATTTCAGTTCCCTGCGGAGCATGAGAGAATTGTGAGACTGTGCATCAGGTCACAGCAGGTATTAATATTTTAAGTGCAATAATTTAATTTCAATTTTTTATACAGTATGGTTCTCTGTTCAGTTTGTTTGGATTTAATATTATTCAAAATTAATTAAAAAAAAAAATACTATTGAATACTATCATATTAAAAAATTGACAAGTAAAAATAGATTATGACTGGATTTTTGACCCTGTCAGTCAAAACATTTAGAGAGGTCTGTAATTTTCATCATACTACATGGGGGGAACTGGACAATGACCTGAAGAGAGCTGGAACACTCTATCTTTGATACATACTGTACACCCTAACTTGTGATTTCTAGTAAAGAGCCAGGTATTCCTACCTTTCCACTCGTCGACTGCTTTTGTGTCCAGTTAAAAGGAGAGGCTGATTTTGATGACATGATTCAGGCCTCAGTGCACTGCAGGTACCCGCTGTTCTGCACGGTCCAGGGTGCTTGTCCTCTTCACTGCTCACTTTTTTCTTGGCGTTTAAAACCGAAATGCTCCAGTTAATGTTTAGACATGATGTTAAAAACTTGAGTAAAACTTTGCCCAATCCAATCCCAGGCAAGTGACCACAACGTTTTAAACGTGCTTGATTTGCAAGAACCAAACACAGATTAGTAATAGCATGCTTGACGTAGCTTATGTCAATAAAAACAGCGCCACCATGGTCACAGAAGGAATTAAGTGAAAGTTATTTTCAGTAAAAGTCAGTGAGAAATTTAACACACAAAATGGACAAATTGGGATTTTATTTTAATCTAAAACACATTACACATTAGGATTCTTGTAAAAAATGATAATGTAAGCTAAATTGAAACTGGACTAATTTAAGAGCTCCCCCTTGGTGTGTCAGTTGAGGGCCTTCAGGGGAGCCCATCTTCCTTTAAGGGGAGCCGAGCTTCCCTTAGCTCCCGTAAGTTAAACCCTGAGTGTACCTATGATAAAAATTAAAGACCTCTCTCATCTTTCTAACTGGGGCAGCTTGCACAATAGGTGGCTGCGAAATACTTTTTTGCTGCACTGTGTAATGTAACTTAAAGTTGTATAAAAACTGTTTGCATTCATGCAATTAATCAACTCTTGGAATGAGAAAATTGCAAATTGGTCATAAAACTTTTGCAGAAAGCAAAGAAACACAAGATTATATCAGGGTGAGAAAGAAGAACAGAGCAGTAAAAACAGCAGAGGCCAGGATCATATCTAAGTGAATAAGATGCGTTCCGTGTTTTGGTCATTGTATTAATTATGTAGTCAAACGTAGGAGCCCTCCTGCTTTATGTTATCTGCTCTTAATGGATTTAAAGTGTATTCCCTGGACCAGTGATCTGATGGGACTTCAATTAGCAGCTGACTGTGATATTGTTCATACTTAATACTGTAGGTTGATAATGTTATTTTGCTTTATTTAATCATTTATATATATGCGTAATCCAATGTCTTTCGTCTGCTTTAATGGTCAGAATTTAAACGTTGAGATGCCGCATCATTTAACGCAACAATTTTTTGCACATGCTAAAAAAAATTTAATCAATTATCTGGGCTAAGCCCCGGATCTTCTTCCATCCTAAATCTGTTTTCCTCCTTATGGAGGGTGTCAATGATAGATTTCTGCACAACTGTCAGGTCAGCAGTCTTCCCTATGATTGTGATTCCTACTGAATTAGACTGAGGGACCATTTAAAGGCTCAGGAACCCTTTGTAGGTGTTTTGGATTAATTAGCTGATTAGAGTGTCACATTTGAGTCTAAAATATTGAACCTTTTCACAATATTCCAGTTTTTTGAGATTTTGAATTTGGGGTTTTCATAAGCTGTATACCATAAGCCATTATCACATACCTACCAGTATGTGGTAGGTTAGGGTCAAAGGGCAGCCTTCAGCTCCACCACCGTTGTGGTTGCCCATAGACAAAAAGGCCTAGTTCAGGGGAGCACTTAGTTTCTTCGGGGTTTGGGCCTTCCTGTTGAAACTAAGAGTGCATTGTGTGATTATCAGTCCTTATAGCTGGAGGTCCTGTTACCATGGCTGTAGTCCAACAATCATATATTAGTTTCACTTTTTAAGTTGAATTACTAAAATAAATTAACTTTTGCACGATATTCTAATTTTTCGAGTTTCACTTGTACATCTCAGCAAATAATAAGCGATTATCAGTGATCAATTTTAGGCTCAGCCTATGAAATTCTGTTCCCTCTCATAGATTGCACAAATCTGACTAGAAACGCTGTTAGTGGGGGTGATGGTCTTAATAGGAAGAGGGCCTCCGAGTCAAAATCTGCTTAAGGTCCCATAAGACCTTGGGGGAGAATATGTAAGGAAAGGGGCTTCATGGAGCAGCTGTGAAAGAGAGTGTGAGTCCTAGGAGTCTGTTCCCTGGAGATGGATGTGTAACCACTTCAAAAGAAGCAGTTTCACAATAATGGTACAACATTGATAATAAAAGTTTTGTTTACATTGGTCATAGCATTTTTAAGCTCTGACTTGAAAGATACCATCTTCTGTCTTTTTTTAAATTGAACGTATCTTGCTTAAAAACCTGGAAATTGTGTACTTCCCTTATGTAATTTCACAAACATGAAATAAATTGTTTCATTCATTGAAATGACCTTAAAAGCTGTGAAATAAAAAATATAAATAGATAAATAAAATATATTTTTGGTGCGATTTATCCCCAGTTTGGAAGCATTGGTAAAAATGTATGTTAACTTTATGACTTGCTGTGGTTACATGGTTTAAACTTACAATAGCCCATTATGACTGTCAGTCCTGTTTTTTAAAAGAAAATCAAGACCTACCTTTTCAGCTTAGCTTTTTATTGAGTTATTTTATTTATCAAATTTTTATTTTGTATCCTATCTTATTCTTTATTTTATTGATTTATTTATTTTCAGTTATTATTATTATTATTATTATTATTATTATTATTATTATTATTATTATTATTATTATTATTATTATATTATTATGTGTTATTGAAGTGTTTTTACAAACTTTTTCATACAGACTAACTCCATTGTTTCCTTCATGGGGATCCTTCACGCTGGGAGCCCTCCCAGTTTAGCCATTGGGATCGCTTTTGTCGTGGTGGGTGGGGCGATGCACTGCAGCCTTACGGGTGAGCTGTGGATACCTGCCTGACTGCCCTGATCATGGCGGTCCAAGTTGTGACTCTTCTGTGGCTGTGGGGTGGCTTTCAGTGTGGATGGATCTCCCAAATATTGTTTTCTCACAGTGGTTTCATCCTAGATGTTTATTTTTATTTTATGTAGATAGGAACGGATTGACCATTGTTTTTGCAGTGAAGGGATGGGCGTGTATGTGTCTTTTGTGTGCTGAGAGTTTAACTGGTTGTGTAGGATCAATTTAGCTTTAAATGTGTTTTCTTAGTTTATTTTTCTGCTTTTATCATGTAAAGCACTTTGTGGAGATTTTATCATGAAAAGTGCTCTACAAATAAAATTTGATTTGATAAAGTATGTCTAATTAGGGGGAGATGCTCTGCTAGTTAGTGCGTCAGTGTAAATTACTGTACTGTAACGTAAGTGATTTTGGACTTTTTGTTTAATGGCAGTGGCGTACATTACAGGACTTGAAACCAGTTCACTCATATGGTGTTTTTTTTTTTGCTTCATGTTGACGGCTCTCTTTTCTGTTTAACTTCAGGGAGCCATATTGACCACCATGCTGGTTTCCAGGAACTTCTCTGGTAAGAACACTGCTCTGATGAGATGGGGTAGAGGAAAACAGGGTGACATGCGATCTGTCCTTCACATTCACACCCACACATAAGTTCATGCTTGTTTTTTCATACGATGGCGAACTACAGTTAAAATATGAACCTTGTATCCAAGCATGCAGAGTGGTTGAGAGAGAGCCTAAGAAGATCATGCTGTATAATTAATCCTGTCAGGTTTTAGATCACTACCTTTCTGACTAATGCTGAATTTCTACCTTTTCTTAATTAGACCATTACATGTGATGTGTTGCAGTAGTGTGGGTAGGAAAAATATTGCTCAGCAACTGCAATAATTAAATAATGTTGCCAGTTACTCAGCCCAATAACAAGAAAAGAACGTTCCCTTTGCTGCAGATAAGTATTTAATCAGAAATCAGCCTACATTTGAGGGTACAGCCATCCCTTGAGCTCAAGCAGGACACAAGAACTACCAAGAAGATATCAACAGGTGCAAGGAACACATATTGGAAATGTTAATATCTGTGTGATGAGTCCAGAACCATAAAACTCACTAGCATATACCATACTATGACTACCAGCAGCCAGTCAGCCAGTCATTGAGTCAAAACACACTGTTAGGTAATATGATAGAACTGGACCAATCAGTAAAATGATTCAGAGATAAGGCTGAAAAAGTGAACAGGTCTTACAGATGGAATTCCATACAAAAGTATTCAAACCCCTTTGAACAATTATACATTCTGACATTACAAAATCACAAACTCAAATGTGTTTTATTGGGGATTGTATGTAATAGACCAACCAGAGTGTTGCATAACTGTGAAATGGAAGGTAAATTATACATAAATATAACTTTTGTATGTCTAAAAATCTAAAAAGTATAATGTGCTTAGCAGAGGGTTGGACTCAAGTCACATGACTTGGACTGGAGTCAGACCCGAGTCATTAATTTTATGACTTTAGACTTGACTTGAAAAAATGTTCAAAGAGTTTGATTTGACTTAAACTTTTAAACCAATGGCTTCACTCGGAAGTGAACCTGTTTACTTGAAAAGACATGTTATTTTACCCAGTATCTAAAGCTTAAAACATCTGTTATTTCCAAATTGCGTCGTTTTACGTAAATTTGTGTGAGAGCTGCAGAACAGCCAATCACATTACCAGATTTTAGAAAAGGCCAGCCTAACCCTCTGTCTTTGGCGCTGCAGCCAACGACAATTATGTTCAAAATGGTAATTTTTTTTCGGGTACATAAACTTCGAAGTAGTTAACAAAAAACACAGAGCAATCTGTAAAACATGCAAGAAGAGAATCACAGACAAAGATTGAACAACGTGTAACTTCTTCCGACACTGAAAGTTCGATAAGAAATGGTATGTAGTGCTTTTTTGCTAAGATGTCATAGCTGACTTTAGCTAAATTCGTTTTATGAGCACATTTTCTCCGGGCTACATTAATGATACTGTTTGGCTTTAACATGTATGCTATTTTTGTCATGGTTGCGGGTGGGATGTTACATACTTGAGGGTCAAACCTGTCTTTTCTTGCAACTCCCTTTTGCGTGACCAACCTTCCTCCCAGACATGTCCACGTTTCACAGAAGTGCACGGCATTGCAACTGTTTACTAGATATCAAAGCGCAAGTGTAGCTTTACAGATGAAGAGAGCTGGCATAGCGGACATATGTGTTTCTGTTTTTGAAAAAAGTGGTAAAGATCCAACAGGACACAAAAACTATAATAATTCTTTGCAAAGTGAGATTTCATCAATAGATTGACTGAAGAGGATGGAGATAAAAACTAAAGAGTGCAGGAGGCATTTTTTATTGTCATTTTGAAACTGCTGCTTTTTACTTTTATTATTACATTGAAAAGAAAATATTTATTTTCTTGGAATATTATTTCTGATCTTTGTTTAATTTTTGTCCAGTATGACTTAAAAAGTGAACTATTATTACTGGTACATTTTCTAATTCAGAAGAGTAATTATTTCTAATATTAAATAATTTCCAGAGATATTAAAGTCATTTTTGTACTTGTAAAAGCCAATCTGAAGTTTATTTAACTATTCATTGAGACCACATGAAGAATGCTCTCTTTAAATATGTTAAAATCAAAAGTTTTTATCAAAAGTGTCCTTTTTTTGGAAATCAAAATGTCACCCTAACATATTATACATCAGTGGAAAGCTAAGATTTTTGTGATTCCACTGGCATATGCCAATCAAGGATACAATATTAACTGTAGACACAGCAAGTGCTTTTGCCAAACTACACAGAAAGCAAAATAATGTGAAACTTACCGTCCGTAGCCTTTAATAATACACAGAACCGAGCCCACTCGAACAGGGCTGTTGTGCTGCCGGGAGGTAAACCTCAGAACCAGCCTTGAGGGCCTTTGCAGCTGGAAACATGGCATGGTTTATTCTGCACCCTTCACTTGGAATTTGTTGTAGAACGACTTAAAACTTAGTAAACTGATTCCATTGAGTGTTTTTAAGTCAAAAATGAGATGTTTCAAGTTGGACTCCCTCACATGTCATTGTTTTTAATTGATATTTTATTGTAAGTGCAAAAATGGCCTTTAAATTGTTTCCATTTATTTATTTTTCCATCTTTTTCTGTGTGTTTTTGTTTGTATGTAATTATGTGATGTAACTCAGTTACCTATCTTGGCCAGGTCCCCCTTGCAAAAGAGATTTTTAATCTCAATGGGCTTTTCCTGGTTAAATAAAGGATATAATAAAACACGGTTGCCCTGTATCTAGCTCCGTCGCTCTCATCAACTCGGACCAGCAATTCTATGCCTCCTGAAGCTAAGCCACCACACAGCATGATACTGCCATGTCTCACTATGTGTACGGCGTGCTCAGGGTGATTTGCAGGATCATGCCACTCACACAGCTCAAGTTCATAGTTCAAGTTCAGTATCATCTGACCAGAGCACTTTTTCCCACAATTTTCTGTGTCCCTTATATCAGATGTTCCCCAATCTTTTGATCTCTAGAACATTTCGTGGACGGTGGAAAGGGAGGTGTGGGTGGTCACAACTTTCGATTACTCCTCCCTGTCAGCTCACATGTTTCTCTTCCTGCTCCTGTTCACTCCGTATCTTAATACTTCTCAAGTATACCAACAGGAAGCACATGGACACTCCTGATTTTTTTTAAATATAACCACTCATATGCTCCTCTTATCAACGCTGCTACCAGTCTGGGGCCCAATGATTGGGGACTGCAAACAGGACTTCCTATGACTTTCTTTCAACGACTACTTCTTTCTTGCCTCTGTTTCATTAAGCCCAGGTTTATGTAGGACATGACTGATGTTGAGATTGTAAACTGTCTGTCCTTGCTGTATGTTGTTTGTTTTTATATTGTACTTCTTTTATTTGGAACTGTTTTAGCTGTTATCATGGCCAGGATTCCCATGGAAAAGAGATTTTGAATCTCAATGGGATTACTCCTGGTTAAATGACGGTTACATAAAAGAAAAAGAAAAATAGAGTTGCTATCCTTCAGATTTTCCCACCTGAGCTGTGGATCTTTGCAGCTCTTCCAGAGTTACAATGGGTCTCTTGGCTGTTTATCTGATTTTTGCACTCCTTGCTCAGTCTGTCAGTTTAGGCTATGTCTTGGTAGGTTTGAGTGAGGTACATACTACACACCGGTGGACTTAATTTACCAATTAGGTGACTTCTGAAGGCGATCGGTTGCACTGGAGTTTAGAGTTGACAAGACTAAAAGCAAATGCACACTACACTTTTTAGATTAAAAATAAATAAAATGTTGAATACATTTCTCATTTTCATCCCACAAATGTTCATTATGTAATGTTGGGCTGTTACACAAAACTGCATTAAAATAAATTAAAGTTTGTGGTTGCAAGATGGAAAAATGTGAAGTTCAGGGGTTATGAATATTTCGGCAAAGCATTATATATAGGTTATAACCTATAATTCAGTATTCGTCTTTACTGAAGTAGAAAACCCTGAAGCAAATGCAGTTACTGTCCTCTCTCTGCTGTGTTCCAGTCGGTCGACAGACCACGGCTCCAGCGTCCGTCAGTGGGGTGGCAGGTACCACTGCTGGCATCGTAGAACAAGGTGAGATGTACACATTTAACTGTCTCCTTCCTTCCTTCCTTCCTTCCTTCCTTCCTTCCTTCCTTCCTTCCTTCCTTCCTTCCTTCCTTCCTTCCTTCCTTCCTTCCTTCCTTCCTTCCTTCCTTCCTTCCTTCCTTCCTTCCTTCCTTCCTTCCTTCCTTCCTTCCTTCCTTCCTTCCTTCCTTCCTTCCATCCATCCTCAGAATCACATCACACTCTCTCCTAGCTTGTTTTAATCTCTCTCTTTAAATCTCTCTCTTCCGCTCCGTTCACCTTTAATATTTGCCAAGGTAAGCAGCTTCTGTTGGTTATTTTGAATGTTGGACCAGGTTAACATGGAAAGATATTGAGTCCAGTACAAAGCCAAACAAACAAAGCAAACAAACAAACAAACAAAGCCAACACAACTTCAGTTCTGGAATACAGCCTCTGCCGGTTTATTAGTTTACATACCTTCTCTGAGCAGGACAAAGCATTGATGACATACAGTTTTGTCGTCTTCAAATACCCCAGCAAGACTCTCCGGCAAGCCCCAGACTAGACTCCCTTGTACTATTAACACCCAGATTTTATACCTAGTTTGTGCGTCACACCGGCGCCAGTGCTATCTGCAATCCAGCCGCACCCCGAGAGAACATACTCCGCCAGTCAAGTTCACAATCCACCACGTCAGAGTGACCTTCTCTAAATAGACACACAAATTCCTTCACGTAGCATTTTCGATAAGAACATTTTGGATATTCATAATTCTACCACAACATTCTGGACATTCATCATGCTACAGCAAGATTCCCCCCTGTGGTGCTTTCTAAGGGCACCAAAAAGCTAATTAGACTAATTAACAACCTTTAAATGTGAGTAACATATATACCTGTGAATGATGAATGAAAAACAAGAAATAGTGGGGATATACTAACACCTATATGAGCTTACATGTAACCTGGATAAATATTGAAATAAACATAGTCAATCCTATGCCAGTGGTTTTGTTGTGTAGAGTCGAAAAACCTGTCGGCTGTTCTTGAACAGGAAAACTACTCTACAGCCCCCCCGGCCCGGGCGACTACCTTATTTTTGACAATGTTTGCGTACACCGAATCACCTTAACCGACATGAGGAATTGTCTTAACTCAAAATGTGAGTAAATGCAAACATGGATAAATTCAAAATACAATGAAATTACATACATGTTGACTAACACCTTAAACATACACTACATGTAGTATATAGGAATTTTAAAATGTCACTATTGTCCATTGGAAATGTAATTATGAAAATGTTGAAATGTCTCGATTGTCCACAAAAATGAAAAATAGATGTGTGAAGTAGATGAAGTAGGTTAAGCAAAGAACAAAATAAAGATTCTTGGTGTGGGTTCCGTTGAGGGCTGATGGGGTCCTGGAGGTGGACTTATTTATTCAAAAGACACTTTATTACTTGAGCTGGCTCTACTTAAGAGTCCTTGGCTTGGATCTTCAGATGCTTAGGAGGTGGCGAGGACAGTTCACAGTGGTCCTCTCCATCTGGACCAACTGGGATGCAGCTGAGAAGTCAGTGTCCTTATCCATATCCACTTCACAATGGGTATGATGCAACATGCCAATAAGAAAATTACAATTAGTACTATGGTCGCACTAATTGCCACCTTAATTGGCATTGCTTTCCAATCCCCTAAATTTAGATCTAACCAGCCCGGATAGAATGTATACAGCATTTCAAATGTCTGGTTTTAAATGTTAGTGTGAAATAAAAAAAGCTTTGCTGGAGGTTAGCTGCACACAGAGCTTCAGTGTTACTTTGATGAGGGATTAATGTCATCACTACTGCTGTATTTTATCATTACAAAAAGCATTTCAGCACCAAAGCACATGCTCTCTGGCTTCCTAGTGTGTTCCTGCTGCACCCATCAATGTATTCCAATAAGCCAGCCTACTCTTGAGATAACCCAACCCATTGTCGTTTACCTGCAGCTCTATTCCGCTTCCTCCATAGCTCCATTCCTAATCCCCCCGTGTAGCTTTGGCTTTGTGTGCATCTGTGTATGAGTGTGTTTGGATTATATGGAGAATTAGACTTTTTTCCTCCCCTCATGGCTCATGCCCTCTGCTTATCTAATGCTATGAACAGCGAATCAGTTAAGAGGTGGCAGTCGGATGGAGGTTGTTTTTTTAAAATATGTTGTTTGAGTAAGTGTTTGGGTGTTTTTAATGTTTTCCACTAAAGAAGGGACTTTTTTATTTGTTTTACATTTATTTGTGATATATCCAGCTTGCTTTCAAGCAGGTGCTGTTTTTTTCATGCATGCATGAATTACTGTGCATGTGCATTGGTGTGAGCAGATTTTAAGAGTTGTGGTCATCTGAACGTTTATGATGTGTACTCTTCCATCTGAGGGTGTGTCGTTCTGCCTCTCTGCAGCAGCCAAGAGTCTCCTCAACAAGAAGGCTGATGTCAAGGTATGAAATATTGTATTTTCATTTTATTCCCTATTTATTTTTCTTCTGTATCCATGTCTATTACTCCTCTGTGTCTGTTTTGTCCCATATTTATTTAATCAATGGCAACTTGTAGTTAGTCATTGTTAAGTACTAAGAGTTTTGGCATTGCATGAGTCAGTATTTTAATTCTTTTAAAAAATCAAAATCAAAGACAATGCCAGACCTCATTCTGCCTGACTCCCAGCAGAGGGAGTTTATAGACACTGAGTGTGTGTGTTTGATCTGTAGTTTAAACTGTCTGTCATGAAGAGGAGACCTAGATCACGAAATGTTTGGTTAATTTATGAATTAACAAAAAAATAAAGTCAAATATTCATATAGGTAAGCATTATATGCACAGACATGAGAGAAGCAATAACATGTTTTTTTATTTTTAAGTTTGATTAAATCCTCTAAAATCCACATCTGATTATCTGCATCCCTGCTCTCTCAGACTCCTTCCTTTGGCTCAGCTGGCACTTTACACCGCTCTGCTGCAGACATTTTTCACACAGAATATTCCTTCAGTGCTAAAGCAAATCTCATTAAAGAATTAACTTTTGCACAGTTTAAATCCTTCTTAGATGCTGAATGTGCACTTATTTGGGTTCTGACATTGTTGGAGCTCTTTTTTTTGCCTAATTTTCCTCTGAAGTCTCTGAAGTTTTTGCAGTCTGCTGCTTTCTGTTGTGTGTGTGTGCGTGTGTGTGTGTGTGTGCATGCATCAGCATGCTGTGTTTGCATGAGTCAATGTGTATATGCACAGCAATCTGAAAACTGCAGTCAGTTACAAATGCTTAAAATGCATCCTATTAAACCACAACTGCAAGATGAACAAATGATAGAAACACAAGCCTTTACAAATGGTTCCTAAGATGTTCCTTAAACGTCTCCAGTGTTTACACATCCTTTGTAATTATTCAGAACCAGCCTACGAACCTTCTGTATGTTACGCTCCTAATGTCACCCAGGGAATCTTAAACTGGATTATAAATTTTAGGGCAAGCCAAGGTATCAAGGGAAAGCAGGGGTGGGATTGTTGTTAAGTCAATCTGAGTGACTTGGTCGGAAACCTTGGCAGCACTGCCTCTAAGCACTTTATCCACATATGGGAAAGACAGGCTTTATCAGAGGGCTTAAAGACATTCCAAACAGGGGCAGGAACAAAACATGATATATCTTCTAAACAGCATAACTTTAGCAAACAATAGAGATTTCATAAAAATATGTGTATTATTTCTTATATGCTGCATTTCCTGGTTAAAGACTGATAAGGTCATCTGGAACAACCTCTACAGTCTGAATTTCAATATCTAACATGACTGTCGCATGTTTAAGATACTGTGAAATTCAGAAATAAACTGCTTATTTATACTTTCTGTGGTTTGTATCTCAAAATCAGCCAAGTAAATTTGAGGAAATTAAGCAGACATTTTCATGCACCTTGTTATTTTACTATGGGGACCATATCTTGATTTCCAAAAAAGAGGACACAGTGCTGAAACACTGTCAGGACTGTGACCAGACTTTTGATTTTAACATATTTAAAGCATGCATTCTCCATGTGGTTAGAATGAACTGTTAAATAACAAACTTCAGATAGGCTTTCAAAAGTGCAAAAATGACTTTAAAATCTCTAGAAATTAATTAATAATAGAGATAATTACTCTTCCGAATTAGAAACTTTACCATAAACAATAATAGTTCGCTTTTTAAAATTTAACAAAAATCTGAAATAACATTCTGAGAAAATGGGTATTATTTTCTTTTCAATGTAATAATAAAAGTAGAAAGCAGCAGTCTCAAAAACACAATAATGCCTGCTCCATTTTTTTGATTTTATGTTCATCCTCCTCAGTCAGTTATTAGATGAATTATTATTATTATAGATTTCGTTTCCATGTGGACCTACTGGATCTTTGCCACTTTTGTCACACAGAAACCCATATGCCAGCTCTGTTTGTCTGTAAAGCTACACATGCGCTTTAATATCTTATAAACAGTTGCAACGCTCTGTGCGTGCAGCACGGTGAAGGGCAAAGTGGTGCAACGCATCACAGCCCGCTGTCTGTTACATCTATGAAACGGTTCAGAACCATCCACAAAGCAGCAGCTCGGCGAGGACGATAGATGAGAGAAAATGTGTTGTATTGCATGCATCGGACCAGTCAATTTAAGTATTATTCCCCTTTAAAATGATGAAAATCCAGACATTTTCATCAATCTATGAAATCCTCCTGGACACCCTGGACAGCACGTGAAAAGTGGACATGTCCGGGGAACAGTTGGTCACCCTACTCTATGTGTAATATATCTTTTTAAAATATGAGTTTCACTTCCTCAAATAAGCTTAAACAATTTCTTCTTTTAAATTGTGGAAGAGTCTTGCATTAGGATTTCAGACCCCTAAAGTTGACCCGTCCCTATTTTCAGAGGGCCAGACTGAGGCCAGCTTCTCTGTTAGAAACGCACATACATCAGAAAATAACTAAGCAAGCATTGCCTTTAAGTATTCTCAATTTTTCGTGTATAATTACAGCATTTAGTAACAGCAATTCCATTAAATTTAGCTTTAGCAGCAGTTAACATTAGATACAATAGCTTTTCCATAAGGTTTAAATTATAGCAGTTTTGTAACAAATACTTTGATGTCTTAGTTATTCGTTTCAGTGACAACTTGAAACATTATTTGTCTCAGCATCTCTTTTCAACTTCAGATAAATGCATTTAGATGCTAAACACATATTTTGAAAAAACAATTAAAACCCCATTCTTAAATCACATTACAAGCTACAGGCAGCTTATGCTGATTTGAAATAAGTAGATAAATAATTTAGTTCATTTTTAGGTTTTTTTCATCAGAGTTTCTTTATTAAATCATGCAAAGAGTCAGAGGAATTCATGCTAAACTTTCTAACGTTAATCTCAAATCACAGTATAGCAAAAAATGTTGGCTAGTGGTTCTGTTGCCCTTAGGGACTGAAGTTACCCTGTGGTTCTCAGCTTCAGATCCAGCTGTTGACTGATTCACTTAATAACTCCTGCCCTGAGTTGGAAACCTGCAATCAGATGCTAACTTCTGTCTCAGTCAGGTTTTCTACCTGAAAAAACAGGGAGGTTAATAAAAGGTAGCCTTAGCAGATTACCAGGGGGTTTGCTCTGTCACAAGCCCAAGGAGAGCATCTGCCTGACATAAAAAAAATATATATTGTTTTCAAAATGTTCAGGTGTATCTCTAAATAATCTAGATCAAACCCATTATTAGTACTTTATAGCCTCTAGGTGCCATAATAACCACACTCAAGATCAGGCTTTTTTTTATCATTTGAAGTTCTATCTAGTATCATTAAAATATATATTAGATTCTTTTTTAATCATCCCTTTCTTTACTGTTATTGGTTGAACAAAAAGCTGAATGAAAATATGAAGGCAATTTTTTCCTCTTGTATTTAACAATGCAAATACCTAACAGATCAAATTACTCGCCAATGTCTGTATTGCTAGTGAGGAACACTTTGGATGTAAATGCTGTGTTATGGCTGAAAATATATTATTCTTCTAAAAACAAAGATGAAACTTAGTTCTTTTAGACGTTTAAGGTATTTAATTCAACAGCTGTTATGTAGCAACATCTCCCTATTTATCATGGTGATGGAGACTAACAGATATAATACATTGTTAAAAGAGCAAAACTGGTAGGGGAAAAAAAAGGTCTACTTTGTGTTATCATTTGCACCCTCATTACAGGAATCAACAAAACCAGAAGTTCACACATCAAACACAGACCTAAAACTAAAACGTGAAATTCAACAGAACATCCATCCATCTATTGCCCATCCATTCCCGTTTATCCTTGCTGGGATTATCCTTAAAGCATTCATTGGGCGAGAGGCAGAGGAGGAAGTTGGAGTACCCAAAGAGAAACCCCTACTTTCAAATTCCATGTAGAGAGACAGCAGACCCGGATGGATGGACGGACGGACAGACGGATGGATGGATGGATGGATGGATGGGTCACTCTTCATGCTGCACTTGAAAATTTAACCCCGTTGCCTGTATAAAGCCTAGTTTATGCTCCTCCGTCAGCAAGTTTGCACCCACACTCACACATATTGACGGAGATTTTTTCCTTTTATACTTCTCTGTTGGTGTGTCAATGTTGCAAAGCAATTCCCCACCAGGACAGCAGGGGGTGCCGACCTTTTCTGGCAGGTCTGCCTACCATTGCTGTGACATCTCTGGTCGACAACAGTTTATTTACTTCAGCTTGTAAATGCACATCCACTTAAGGAACAATAGCCGACAGAGAGCGAGTTTTGATTGAGCTAGAAAGCTTTTTACCAGAAGTGCAGCTCATAGAATACTCATTTAAGTGCCTGGTTCTCTCCTACCTCAAGATTCTCTCCGCCCCCCTCCTGGACCCCTATGGTTTGGCTACAGTACCAACAGGTCTGTAGATGACGCCATCAACATGGTCCTACACTTCATCCTGCAGCATCTGGACCCCTCGGGAACCTAAGCTAGGATCCTGTTTGAGGACTTCAGGTCTGCCTTCAACACCATCCTTCCAGACCTCCATAAAGGCAAGCTGTCCCAGATGAACATCCCTGACCCCATCTCCAGGTTGATCACTGACTTCCTGACAGACAGGGAGCAGCATGTGAGACTGGGGATGAATCTCTCGGACTTCCGGACCATCAGCACCAGCCCCCCTCAGGGTTCTGTTCTTTCTCCTCTGCTCTTCTCCCTGTACACCAACTGCTGTACCTCCGACCACCACTCTGTCAAGCTAATTAAGTCTGAATATAACGCCACCGTTTTATTGGACTAATCTCAGATGGGGATGAGTGTGCCTACAGGATGGAGGTTGAACGTTTGGTGTCCTGGTGCAGCCACAACAACCTGTTGCTGAACACCTAGAAGACAGTGGAAATTATTGTGGACTGTAGGAAGCACACAGCCCCACTCCCCTCCATCATCCTGACTGATACCCCCATCATCACCGTGGCCTCATTGTGCTTCCTGTGCACCACCATCACCCAGGACCTCAAGTAGGAGCCCACCATCACCTGCGTCATAAAGGAGGCCCAGCAGAGGATGTACTTCCTGAGGCAGCTGAAGAAATTCAACCTGCCAGCACGGATTATGACGCAGTTCTATAGTGCAATCATAGAGTCCATCCTCACCTCCTCCAATCACCGTATGGTATGCTGGAGCTACCATCAGTGACAGAGACTGCAGCGCGTTGTGTGCTCTGGTGAGAAGTTGATTGGCTGCAGAGTCCTATCTACAGGACCTGTACACCTCCAGGACACTTGGGCGTGCAGGTCGGGTCACAGCCAACCCTTCTCACCCTGGAGACAGAGTTTTTGACCTGCTCCCCTCAGACAGGAGGTTCCGGTCCATTCGGACCAGAACATCTCGACATAAGAACAGTTTCTTCCCCTTTGCTGTTGGACTCACGAACAATAATCCTAAGACTGTTCCCACCACTGGCTCTGTTTCAGTCAGATGACCCTGTGTTGTGTTTTTGCACCTGTCTGATTTTGCACTGATCAAAACCTGCACTCATGTATATATTAATCTGTTCACCCCCTTTCATTTTCATTTTTATTTATTGCATACTTAGAAGGGTTTATCTTATGTTTGCACAAAGTACACAAAGTACTGCAGCAATTTCCTAATGTTGTGAACTTGTTCACACATATGGCAATAAAACCTTTATGATTCTGATTCTACAAATCCAACAAACACAACGGTCTGTTTTGTTGTTCTTTACACCTCCTGGTGTTCAAAATTTCCATAAGACAACATTAGATACACTGGCCTATAAAAGCATCTAGTAGTCAAAAGCTGCATTGACTACTAATTACATAAACTATAAAGCACCATTCTGGTGAAATGATGTTGGGCTGTCCGTTGTGTTTGATGGGTAGTTATTAAACGGGGCTCTATTCCATCCGTCCTCACGTGCATGTTGGAAAGGCCTTGCGTCAACGAATGATAGTGCTTTGTGTCTCCGCATCGCTGCAGACAGAGAAGCATAAACTAGGCTTAAGCCGCAGCCATTTGGGCTTGTGTTATTTGTAGAGATAACATATCATCATAAATGATAATGCTGAGAAATGATTGGAATTTGTCTTTGGAACACCACCAGCAGAGTATAACACTAAGCTAGTTATTTGTTTAAGCGGCAGCATAAGAGTTGCATTGCTGTTAGCCAATCAGAAGCGAGACATTTGCATATCATGAATATTAATGAGTAAGACTTGTAATCTGTTGTTTCTCCCCCAACCACAAACTTTAACCCTTGATTCAAGAGCTCAAGAGTATTTTTTTTCCCACAGAAAAAGACTCAAAAGGCATTCATTCATACTAAAGACCACAGCAAATATATTGAAAAAATTAGTGAATGAAACCTTTAAATTATGGGAGAAGACTGGAATAGAAAGCTAAATGAAACTCAGATTAACAAAAAAAATCTGCTGATGGTCCAAAATTTAGGAACACTATAACCTGATGCGCAGATGTTTGTCTTTGATATCAAGCATACAGTCAAACATCTGTGATTTACTCATCTTTTTTATTAGTAAAGCAGTTTCTCAGTCTCCTCTGACTTGTTTCTGTATCCTGCAATCTGTCTACTCTAGTCTCTCTCCTTTTCACATCACTAACCCTCCTCTTGCTCGCGTGGGGTGCCCTGATGCTAATCTCAGATTATTTCCCACCAGATGATTAATCTGTCATTACATAATCACAGTCCTGCCAGATCTGCACTGTTAAGTCACAGGAAGGCAGCCAACTTGGGAAATGTTGTATTATCCTTGTATGTCTACATCACCGCCTTTGCTTTATCTTTAGACAGGTACATTTAAAACCTCAGGAAAAATTAAAGCTCATCTTTAAATTGCACTGTTTATCATCTGTTTCTATCCCTCTCCATACCTCTCTAGCTAGTGGTGTTAAAATCTTTTGGGTGCTTTTCGTGACACCCATTTTGTACCTGCAAATAAAATGAGTTTTAATCCCATGATTATATTTTGGAAAAGTTAAAATTTGATTTTGTTTGCGTGATGCAACTTATGACACTTTCAAAAACATCATCTTGGCTGTTTCAGATCTTGAAACATACGGCCTCTACTGGGCAAGACAAATTCACTAAAACCATGATGAAAGTATTTCGTCACTGCCCTTTTTTACATATGAGAACTTGACTAAACCTCAATAAAAATAAAAAAAGAGTGAAGAAAACTATGACAAAGGTGACTGACATTCTTATCAAAAAACATAGTAAGACCAAGATATTGTTGAAGGATGAAAAGGATTCATTGAAATGTAGAACTATGTCCTAGGTGGAATGAAATGGTTTTCCTTTTAAGATGTGAGAGGAGCTAAACTGGTAAATTTTGGTGTTCCTCTGTAATTTCATATATTTGTCAAATAAAGCTACAGAAAATGTACTTGACTAAAATTAAAATGACAACAGACAACTAAAATGCGACTAAAACTAAATGGTACTTTAGACTAAAAAATACTATAACCAAAACTAAACTAAAATGTGTTGTTAGAATCAACCCTGGACACAAAGTCAGTTCTAATGGTTCACATTGCCTTATGCATCGCTAAGAAAACTATCCTCCTGAACTGGAAAAATAAAAATGCTCTTAATATTAATCAGTATAGAAATCTCTTGTTGGACCATATAGGTCTTGAGACGGCCTCTGGCTCCATATCTGATCAATCTCTCTGGGCTCCTTTGATCGGCTCCATCACCTAGTGGGGGTGGGGGGCACTTGGTTTTGTCGTTTGGGACACTGTTGCTGATGTGGGGGTTTTGGGGTTGGAGGCGTCTGGGAGGGACCCCGGGGGGTGGGATCACTGGGCGGATGGGGCGCTGGACGTCGTGGCCGGCCTGGGGTTGGGCTTCGGGTGGTGACTCCTGATGGCTGCATGCGGTGCCTTGGGGGGGTTGCACTGGCGGACATGGGTTACTGGCCTGGTGGCCGTGCTGCGCCTTGGTAGGGTCTGGGGTGGGCCTGGGGATTCGGGGCTTGGGGGCGCCGCGCCCCCTAGCTGTGGTCCTGGCTGGGGGTCGGCCGGCGTGGGGTCTCTGTTGGCTGTGGGGGTCGTGGCCGGCCGGCGGCCGGCATGTGCAGCCGCCTCTCTCTTTTCTCTGGGCCGATTGTCATCGCCGGTCCCTGTATGGCGTCTCGCCTTGTTTCCTGGTTGGGGTGCCTGGCTGCTGGTCGCGGCGGCTGGGTGGCGTTTCTGGGCCGGATCAGTCCTTTTTTGCACTGGACTTGGCTCCTGGGTCTTGGTCTTTGTGTGGGGCGCTGGGGTTGGGCATTTGGCCGGGATCGGTCGGACTTGCGGGTGGACTAGCCGGGTGGACTAGCCGGGTGGTGGGCGTGCAGGGCAGGTGGGTGGGGCGCTGGGTTTGGTCTCCTGCCGGGCCGTTGAGCAACAGTGGTCGCTCCACAAAGAATGAGGCTGGTGGATGTCGGCCTGGTGGGTCGGGCGCCCGGCTCATCGGTTTGCTCCTGGTCTGGGCAGGTACGTCGACGTGGTTCGGGCTACGGGGGCCTCCGGTGTGCGGGTGGCGCTGGGGGCCTCCTTTGCTGGCGGGGAGGCTGCTGCTGTGTAGCGACAGGTGCTCTCCCCCTTCGAGGGCACTTGGACGGGGGGAGGGGTGTGCGGGAGGGGGGGGGGGGGGTTGTCAAACTCAACCTGGGTGTCTAGTGTCTTTTGTGTTTTGAGAGTAGAGCGAATGTCAGGGTGGGTTTAGTTCCCCTTCTGGGATGGGGCTGGGGGGACTGCCTTGGGGTCCGTGGGGCTTTGTGGTGCTGTGGCCGTGTGCCCCGGGTCGAACGTGCCATGGCCTCCCTCCCCTGGTGGATCCCGGTGAACAGCGGTGCCTATTGGGGTCAGTGGGGGAGCTGGCTCCCTGGGAAGACATTTTGTCTCCCAGTCCTTCCCTCCCCATCCCTGGACACCTCTGTCCACCCGCTCCATCACTTTACCACTTATATAGGTTCTTGGGGCATGGGCACATCACTGGGGTGCGAGGAGGGGCTTCCCTCCTCGCTATCCCGTGGTGTCCTGGGTCCCAATTTTAATATACAACTTAGACACTCCCACTTATAACATTTTCACACGACACATATGTAGGGACTTTGGGGTGGGCACACTTTTCGGCATCCAGGGGGGGAGCGGTACAATCAGCTTCACCTCTGGTGCCGGTGCCCACTGTTAAACCACATATAGACACTGAGGGCTCGGGGTGGGGGTTGGGGGATGTGTGGCTGCCTCCCCCACATCCCACCCCTCTGTTTTAAATGCACATTATAACAACACGCATCAACACCATACTCGAGCGGGAGGATGGAGGCTAGGGGTCTTTTCACACCCCTGTTCGCTACGGGCCATCAGGGGTTGGGGTCCGGAGGAGGACAGGTGGTCTGGCCGGGGTCCTGGGCTGTCGGGCTGCTTTGCCACTGTGGGGCCCCTGGCGGTCTGCTTGTCTCCATCCTAGAAGGTAGGGGGTCCACCTCCCGGGTCCGGGGGCTGGTGGCTCTACTGGGGCATCGGTACCTGGACGTGGGAGCATAAAGTGTGCATGGGGTGTGTGAGTGAGGGTACAGCTTCCTTTTTTTGGGTGTCTTGGTGAGTCAGTGAGAATCTATGGGTTTAAGAGGGAGGGAACGTATGACTGTGTCTGTGTGTCTTTGTCTACCTGTCAGGTTGGATCTTGGTCTGCCCCCTCGCCTGGCGCACCTCAGGCCTTACACTTAATGGGGGGCCTATTTCCCCTCCGTCACTCCCCGCCTGTGACGGGGGCCCCTGCCTGCCGGTGCGCCGGTGGTCAATCCGGTTCGGACCTGGTGCGTGCCTGGCCGGGCCTGGGGGGGGCGGTGTGTCGGTCGGCCGATGCGCTGGGCCGATATCTTCCTTTGGTTGGTTGGGGCACCTCTTTTAGAGGTGCCAGGTTTGGGATTGTTGGGTGGTGCCTGCTCGGTGGCTCGGCGGGATGCGGATCCGGCGTCTCTGAATGTTTGATCACCTGTTCTGTGCGCACCGTGTGTGGCCGGTTAATTGGCGGGTTGGACCGGCCCTGGCCCTCGTTGGATGCCTGGTCTCGGCGCCCTGCGTTGCGCGTGATCAGGACCCGGGAACTGGTACAACTTGGCGTCCAGATGCTGGCTGAGCCCGGCCTGGGGATGCTGTCCGTCCCCTGCGGCTATTGGTGGGGCGCTGGGATGTTGGCGGTGGGGATTGGCCTAGGGTGGAGGCGTCGCGTGGCGGCCGGCCGCGGCCCCTGCAGTGCCGGGGGCCCCTCGTCGGCCGGTCCCTTGTCGGGTCCCTGCTGGGCGATGGGGTGCCGGTCCGTTGACCGGCCCGCCCCGGCGCGGCCGGTTGCCAGCGGGGCCCGTGGGCTCGTCACTGCTGCCCCCCGGGCCCCTGCATAGAGGCCGCTGGATGTTCCCCTGGGGTTCTCCTTTGCTCCTCTCTTGGGGGATGCGGTCGGCCCCGCCCGGGTCCGCCTGGGGCTCTGGCGGTCCTTTGGACGTCTTTGCTCCGATCTCCTTCATGTCTGCATCGATTCCTGGGAGACGGATTGATGTCTGCTCACACCAACTATCGAGCACTCTTATGGGGAAACCTTATATGCACCAGCATGCTAACACACACACATAGATGTGGGGTCTCTGGTGTTTAAGGAAATATTCTTGGGCTGAGGTTATCATTACTAGAGCTTGATTAATCGGTACCATGAGTTTTTCTGTGACATTGTTGTTGTATTTTTGTGTGATTTTTGTGTGATGTGGTTGTGTAATTCTTAGTTCACAATGCTTGGTTGGTTTTGTCGATGTTCTTTTTCGTGTTTTGTTTTGTTTTTCCCCTTCTCTCTGCCGTCCTGTGGGTATGGAGGCAGACTTCAATGTCTTCCTGTGTTTTCTTTGTTCCCCTTCCTCTCTTGTATTTTCAACTCACCCTCTCTCATGACATTTTATTTCCTACCTGTCTTCTTCATCTTCCTTCTTTCTTCTCCTTAATTTTCCGTCTCCGTGTCCATAACATCAGGAAATAAAAACCCCAACAATTCATAACAAAGATTTTTCACACATAAATCAAGTGGAGTACTATAGCAAAAGCTGTACTGCTCCGCTTGTGAAAGTAAATCTGTTGGGCTTCTACTTAGTACTCAGACACCAATTCTGAGCTCCACACTGCCAAACAGGACACGTTAAAGAAAAAAAAAAAAGAAAAGAAAAAAAAGAATCAACCCTGCTCCTAGGCAAACCAGCTGACTCAGCTTTGAGTGGCACACTCTGTCACGCTGCCCTATTCACTCCTCCTCATTGTCCTCACCTGTGTCTCCCAAATCATTCACACCTGATCCTATTCACCTCCTGCCTCACCTCTCCACTCAGGGCCGGATCATTAGCGTTGTTGTGTCCCATGGTGTGTTGTCTTCCTGCCTCTCCGTTCCTGCCCGATGTCCAGAGTCTCCGTTCCTTCCGTCTTCACCACCACCAACACCACCATCATCATCATCACCACCATCATCATCACCTCCCCCACCTTTTAATAAACATCCTGCACCTTCCTTCAGTGTCTGCATTTGGGTCCATACTCCACACACACCCCTGACACACTCCTCTCTAACTACAGCTGTTTTAGGGCTTTTTTCTGCTGCCACCATCTTATGCATAATACCCCAGATTTTTACTTTAAATGCCCAACACAGAGCAAAATCAAGACTTGGCATGTTGTCTGTATTAGAAACTAGAGCATGATGAACAGTAAAGGTATTTACAATCAGACTACCCACACAACCATTCCTGCTTCAGTATTTCTACAGTGGAACCAACAATAATCTGCTGTCTCAGAACTTTAGCAGCAGGAGCATTCAAGGAACAGATTTTTTTATTAGGATCAAATAATTATGATGGGTTCCAAATACTTTGATTGAAGCTCATATCTGAGAATAATGTCAGGTCAAATTTAACAAGTAACTAATTCCCTGGCTGGAAATAGTTATATGTTACATCCAATCTGATTGAGCTTGAGCTATTTTGTAAAGGAGAATAAGGATGAATTTTAGTCTCTAGATGAGCAAATCTGTTAGAGCAGGGATCTCCAACCTGCGGCTCCAGAGGCAAATGTGGTCCTTAAGGCCCTGCACAGTGACTCTTCATAACTCTGGCCAAAAAATGCTGAAGGCCTGATAAATACTTTTGAATATAAATGGTAAAAAAAACTTAGTTCTAGTATATGTTTTTTCATGCTACATTTGCATTTAATTTCCACAGTAAAGTATGACTAACTCTAATGATACAAGGAATTCCTTTTTGCTGAGTTCTTTTGTTTTGTCTTTAGGCGGAAAACTACTTTCCTTATTTCCATAAATATTAAACATTTCATTCAAGAAAATGATTTTACTGTCTTCTTGTAAAAGTTTGCCTTTTGTTCTAAAAACTAAAATTAGATATACATTTTAATTTCTTTACTGAACTATAAAACAATTTCTACAGTAGGTGTTAAAAAAAAAGGGGTTGCATAGGTTTCTTTGAACTAGACAAATTTTATTTATAAAAAATAAGTACAAATATTGCTTTTTGTATTGTTAAAGTTGCTGACCTCTGTGCTAGAGATATGCTCTGCAGCTGTCACCCTACCCCTACAGCAGAGATGGGGACTCGGGTTTGAGACTCCGACTCCAGTGCGACTTAAGTCGCACACACAGTGACTTGAGACTTGACTTGAGACATGTCCTCGAAAGACTTCAGACTCGACTCGACTGCAGATTATACCCTTATAACCCTTAATGATGCTCTGCCCCTCAGAGATCTACTTCACATTCCTCGACATTACTAAGTATATATAAACATTTATGTTTGTAACCAATTTTCTTCCCCATGGCAGCTTTCAGTGAGAGGAAATCTGAACGTTACACTGTGGAGTCTGTGCGTCATGGTTGAACTTGTGTTTCTGCTTGCCGATTTAGAAAATTAACACTTACATTCTAGCTATTTATTTAAGAAACAGCTTGGATGTATATTTAGCATGTTATGTCGTCTGTGTGGGAATGTACTGCTTTTTATGCTTCACAGTTCCGTCTTGTAAACTCCTCTAGCAAAATGAAGCAGTTGCATGTTGCTGTTTCCTCAGGAAGGGTTTACAAGGATTTAGTCCCAAAGCTTGCTTGATTCTGTAGGTCTGGAAAATGTTGACAGATTTAAATAGCAAAATGCTAAATTGCATCTATAGCCAAAACCTGCCAAGCATCTCTTGACTGCAATCTTCCTTTATTAAAAGTTACTTGTTACTCACAATTTATTCAGGATTTGCAAAAAGGAGTACTGGGTTACTACTCTCAGAGAGGGCCAGGTTGATTTTCTCTTAATAAATGAAGTCATTATTTGAAAATTACCTTTCATATTTCTAAGGTTTCTAAGGTCTACCTAAGGTTATCTTTGTCTTGCATTTAAATTTGTTTGTTGATCAAATTTTTTTTATGGTTATTAAAAAACAGAAATAAAAGAAACTTAAAAGGGGACTGCTACTTTTTTTTCATTGTTTATAGTTGTAACTGATCCAATACGCTTTAGAAATTTTATCCAAGTTATTAAAATTGCTATCAGAACTCTTTGGAAATTCTTTTTTATACTTGGGTGAAAACAGTCTAATCTTCCTAGTGGTTTTATGTCTGGAGCACTCCTCCACTATCTTTTTTTACCTTGATTACACTGTGTATCCATTTTTTCCAAGTAACCACCCACTTCACAGCCAGCAGATGGCACTTGAGCACTAATCCCATACTTTGTGTTTCCATCACAGCCCCAGACAAACAGCACGAGAAACAGCATAGTCACCAGTCCCAAAGGCAACATCCCTTCTGCTGCACTGGTACACAGCTCTGTGTCCTGTCTTTCTGTCCATACTACATCACTGCAGAGAGCGCTGATGTGTGTGTGAGTGTGTAAAAGAATGTATGATGGTGTGAGTAGTTTCTGAAAATATTAATGATTTGCTTCGGTGTGTTTGCAAAAAAACAACAGAGTTTTGTATAGTAGTTTTATTCAAAATTATGACCACTGCTAAAGTTGATTTGAAGTTTGGGTTCTATAATTGTCCTTTTTGTTCATGATGACATTCATGTGACAGCCTGAGACAGTATAATCAAGTTAGCTGAAAACCCCCGAATACCAAGGTCTTGTATGGTATTTTGAGATACTCTGTTATGACCAAAATATTTTTTTTTAGGTAGTTTAACAACTTTTGATGAATGTGAAAGCTTATTGAATCAAATTTCATCCTGTCAGAGTTATAAACAGAAAGGATCAGGCATGTCGTCTGCACAGACAGAGAAGAACACATCAAGTTGGATGTCCATTGAGCTCCTGCCATCTTTTACTTGTAGTTTCCTCATTCACAGGTTCCTCGGAGATCAAGCAAATGACCTCCTTCACAAATAGGCAGGGTTCCTGACTCACTTTGAACTGTCTAACTCTACCTTTCTGGGACTATATAGGAGATGCTCTGATATAAAACAAAGTTCAGTGCTTCTCCACCAAAGCTGTTGTAAGAGTTGGTTCTTTTTTAGTTGTAAAGAATCATAAAACTTATTTGGCTTTCCATAGACAGAGAACCACCTCAGTGCCATATCCTTACGTCACTAAAGATATCTCTTCCACCAAATCTCTGATTCCTCCTCTGTTGTATTCTGGGTTTCAGTAGAGAACTGCAGTCTGTCTAATTCATAAACAGCCAATGTTCATTAATGTGCTTTTTTCATACCAATCTATCATTTGTGATTCATAAGGACAGCATGTATAAGCACAGACTCACAATTGATTAAAGGACAGATGTTATCCAAAACAGCCTACCCCTGTGTAAAAAAAGTTATCCTCACTATATGGATCGTCTAAAAACATAAAGTAGGCTTAAGGATATTAAAATCAACACATCTGACATTTAAGAATATATGAGAGGCAGTTCTTGTTCTGACATCTACCAGTCTGTAAGCCATTATCTACCATTTGGGAAAAGACGGAACAGTAATTAATTTTCCTCATCCAAGTTGCAAAACATTAAGACCATTTTTGTTTGTGGTTTTGTATCGTCCACCAGGCCCTTACTCTCAATTCTTGGATCAGATCTCACATTTTTTATCTGATATAGTATTAAATACTGATAGGGTTATTATAGTGGGGGACTTTAATATTCATGTGGATGCTGAAAGTGATAGCCTAAATGCAGCCTTTAGTGCTATTTTAGACTCAATTGGCTTTACTCAAAAAGTACAGGGATCGACCCACTCGGGAAAACACACTTTGGACCTTGTACTGACATACGGTATTGAGTGTGAGGAAATAACAGTCCACCCACATAACCCGGTCCTGTCTGACCACTTCTTAATAACTTTTGAATTTACTTTAACTGACCATCTTAAATCTGAAAGAAAATTTCATTATAGTAGAGCTTTATCAGACAATGCTGTAACAATTTTTAAAGAATCTGTTCCATTCTTACTTTCCTTAGTGTCTCAGGGTAACACAGTGGATTGCAGCAATTCTATCTCTAACCCTTCAGAAATTGATGATCTGGTTCACAGCGTTACGTCCTCATTGCGTTTGGCATTAGATAGTGTAGCCCCCTTAAAAAAGAAAGTGGCTAGCCATAGGAGGCTGACTCCTTGGTTCAACGCAGAGTTGCGTACTTTAAAGCAGAATACTAGGAAGTTAGAGAGAAAATGGCGCTCTACTCACCTAGAGGATTCCTATTTAACCTGGAATAACAGTCTGCTGCTGTATAAAAAGACCCTTCGACAAGCTAGAACAGCATATTTTTCATCATTAATAGAGGCGAATAAAAACAATCCTAGGTTTCTTTTTAGTACAGTTGCCAAACTTACACAGAGTCATAGCTCTGTTGAGCCAACTATTCCCCTCTATATATATAGCTCTTAGCAGTGATGATTTTATGGGATTCTTCGTAAATAAAATTAATTCTATTAAAAATAAAATCATTGCCATCCTCCCAAACATGATTACTTCTTCCTCAGTAAATGAGGCAGTATCGGAAAGAACTGTAGATCCTCAGTTGTGCTTAGGCTGTTTTGATTCAGTCGAGCTTTCGGAATTATCAAAAATATTAGCCTCATCTAAACCTTCAACTTGTATGTTGGACCCAATTCCAACCAAATTATTTAAAGAAGTGTTCCATTTGGTTCCTGGTCCCATTTTGGATATGATGAATCAATCCTTAGTAAACGGATACGTACCACAGGAATTTAAAATAGCTGTAATTAAACCTTTACTCAAGAAACCTTCCCTTGATCAAGATGACTTAGTGAATTACAGACCTATATCTAACCTTCCTTTCTTATCCAAAGTCCTTGAGAAAATTGTTGCTAATCAAGTCTGTGAGCATTTAAACAATAACGAGCTGTTTGAAGAGTTTCAGTCAGGTTTTAGAGCTCATCATAGCACTGAAACAGCACTGGTGAAGGTTACTAATGATATTCTCATGGCCTCAGATAATGGCCTTGTGTCTGTTCTGGTTTTGTTAGATCTCAGTGCTGCTTTTGACACAGTCGATCATAATATTCTCTTAGAAAGGCTTGAACCTGTTGCCGGGATCAAAGGAAAAGCACTAGGCTGGTTTAAATCATATTTGTCTGATAGATTCCAGTTTGTTCATCTAAATGATAAATCTTCTTCACTCTCAAGAGTTACTTGGAGTTCCACAGGGTTCTGTGCTTGGACCAATTCTGTTCACCATATATATGCTCTCAATTGGTAGAATCATTAGACAGCATGGGATAAATTTCCACAGCTATGCAGATGATACACAACTATATTTATCCATTAATCCTGATTAACCCAGTCAGTTAGGTAGATTACAGGCATGTCTGGAAGACATAAAAACATGGATGACCCTAAACATTTTGCTTTTAAATTCTGACAAAACAGAAGTTGCTGTCTTTGGACCAGAAGTTCTAAAACAGAAACTGATTAGTCAATCACTTCATCTGGATGGCATTAAATTGGCCCCCAGTAATAACGTAAAGAACCTCGGCGTTATTTTTGACCGAGACTTGACATTTAAATCCCATATTAAACAGGTTTCTAGGATTTCTTTCTTTCACCTCCGGAATATTGCTAAAATTAGAAACATCCTGTCCAGGAGTGATGCTGAGAAACTAGTCCATGCATTTGTTACCTCAAGGCTGGACTACTGTAATTCTTTACTATCAGGTAGTCCACAAAATGCCATTAAAAGCCTTCAGTTGATCCAAAATGCGGCAGCAAGAGTTTTGATGAATATTAAAAAGAGAGATCACATTTCTCCTGTTTTAGCTTCCCTTCATTGGCTCCCTGTTAAATCCAGAATAGAATGTAAGATCCTTCTTCTTACATACAAAGCCCTTAATAATCAAGCTCCATCATACATCAGAGATCTAATTGTTCCTTATGTTCCTAACAGAGCCCTTCGCTCTCAGACTGCAGGTTTACTTGTAATTCCTAGGATTTCTAAAAGTAGAATGGGAGGCAGATCTTTTAGTTATCAGGCTCCTCTCCTGTGGAACCAGCTCCCAGCTTTAGTCCGTGAGGCAGACACTCTGTTTACTTTTAAGGCCAGGCTTAAAACTTTCCTTTTTGATAAAGCTTATAGTTAGAGTGGCTAAGGTCATCCTGAGCTATCTCTGTAGTTATGCTGCTATAGGCTTAGACTGCTGGAGGACAGACTTACCAATTTTCTTCACTCTGCTACTTCCTTTTCTCCTACTACTCTCCAGTTGTATTACAGTACATTCTGTTATTTCGACAGTTAACTTTGTTTTCTCTCAGTGTTTTTCTCTCCATAGAAGATATACCTGGTCTGGTATCCTGCTTGGCTGCAATGCCCTGTTGGATGGGAGGCATCGACTGGGATGATCCCCCCAGTAACTGAACATCCACCGTGTCCTGTTATTAAATTTTTACTTTCTGTAACATAGAAAGTTCTCTTATATCAGATCTTCTGTTCCTTCTGTGTTTCTGCTCTGTCTTCTCAAACCCCCAGACGGTCGTGGCAGATGGCCGCTCCTACTGAGCCTGGTTCTGTTGGAGGTTTCTTCCTGTTAAAGGGGAGTTTTTCCTCTCCACCGTCGCTACATGCTTGCTCAGTATGAGGGATTGCTGAAGGATTGCTGTGGTTGGAAAGTCTGCATCAACGGGGCCCAACCTCACGCCAATGACTGACTCAATCTGCTGGGATTCCTTAAATAGGAAACTTTTTAACTGATTGGAATGTTTGTATAAATGTATTGAAATGATTTCTTGTTAAGTGCCTTGAGATGACATCTGTTGTGAATTGGCGCTATATAAATAAACTGAATTGAATTGAATTGAATTAATGAACCTTATGGTGGTGCATCAGTGACTTATCCAGACAGAAAGACAGAACCACACTGCAGGCCCTTTCAATAAGACAGAGAGCTGGCAAAAATAGCTTCCATGGGAGAGTTCCAACGTCAAAACCACTTCTTAACCAAATGGAAAAAAAGCCTTTCTCAAATTTACCGTCTTGCCCCCCTTAATTTTCTTTCATCTTTTTTTTTAAACTCTTAATATTGGAAACTGGTCAATTCTAATGTGCATCCAACACATCGTTTCTGAAAATTTACAGTAAGTTGTGCCACCAGTCAAACATGAAAGGGGTGAAGTGATACTCTGGGGCTGCTTTGCTGCTTCAGGACCTGGAACACTAGGTGTAAATGATGGAACCAAAAATTCAGCCCTCTGCCTGAAAATCCTGTTGGAGTATATGCAAGCATCAGTTTGTGATACCCCCTTAACATTTGGAAATTCTTAAGGGGGACAGACCCCTTTCTTGGCACATAAATACCAATTTGATGCAACAGACATTTTTTAGTTTGGATTTGTTTTAAGATGGCAGTTTCTCTTGCCAGCCAATAGTGCTGAGGTCGTAACCTCTTCAAAAAAAAAAAAAGAAACTGGCCCTTTAACAGAGGTAAAAGTTTATCTGTCAGGATTTTAGAGGAGGTGAATTTCAGGAACAAGAACCAGTCCTATTTGGTGTGGGTTTAGTAAATCTTGTTTGGTTTTAAACACTCAACTGTATAACAATATTCTAAATGTAAATTTTCTGCAAAAGAAATCATTTGTTTAACCATGTTGATGGAGAAGTACAGGGAAGACAAGAGGGAGCTACACTGCTTCTTTGTAGATTTAGATCAAATGTATGACAGAGTGTTGAGACAAGCTGTGGTATTGCATGAGATGGTCTGGAGTGGCAGAAAAGTATGTTAGAGTGTTGGAGGACATGTAAGACAGCAGTGAGGTGTGCTGTAGGAGTGACAGAGGAGTTCAAGGTGGAGGTGGGACTGCTACAAGGATCGGCTCTAAGCCCCTTAGGGTTTGCTTTGGTGATGGACAGGCTGACAGATGGCATTAGACAGGAATCTCCATGGACTATGATGTTTGCAAATAAAATTGTGAGGTAGAGGAAAAGCTAGAGCGATGGTGGTATGTACTGGAAAAGAGAGGGATTAAGATTAGCCACTGAAAGAAAGAATACATGTATATAAAGGAGAGGGGCACAAGTGGAACAGTGACGGTACAAGGAGTAGAAATAAATAAGGTAGATGACTTTAAGTACTTAGGGTCATAGATCCAGAGCAAAGAGTGTGGAAAGGAGGGAAAGTGTGCGCAAGCAGGCTGGAATGGGTGAAGAAAAGTCTCAGGTGTGATGTGTGATAAAAAGGGTTTCAGCAAGAATACAAGGAAGGGTATGCAAGAGAGTAGTGAGACCAGCAATAATGTATGGTTTAACGAAAGTCCTAATGAGGAAAAGACAGGAAGCAGAACTGGAGGTTGCAGAACTTTAGATGTTGAGATTCTCTTTGAGAGTGACAAGGATGGTTAGGATCAGGAGAAATAAAATCAAACTAGAACATTTTAGGACCCCCTGCAGTTTGATTATAACCATGGAATTATGTTGAAGATGCCATCATCCACCTGCTTCAACCAACCCAATGTCATCTGGACAAAGCAGGAAGCACTACTGTGAGAATGATGTTCTTTGATTTCTCTAGTGCATTTAACACAACTCAGCCTGATTTGCTTTGCCAGAAATCCCAGAAGACACTGGTAGAGTCCTTAACAATCACCTGAATTAATGACTGCCTGACCACTAGACCATAGTTTGTGAGACTGAATGATTGTGTGTCAAACCAGGTGGTCAGCAGCACAAGAGCACCACAGGGGACTGTGCTCTCACCATTCCTTTTCTCTCGGTGTACCTCAGACTTATTGTACAAATCAGAGACCTGTCATCTGAAGAAATACTCAGATGACTCTGCAATTGTCAGGTGTGCAAGAAGATAGACAAGAAGCTGAATACAGAGGGCTGGTGGATCGCTTTGTGCCATGGTGTGTTTTGTTCATATTACCTTGAATGTAAACAAATCAAAAGAGGTGATTGTAGATTTCAGAAGAAACTTGGTTAACTCAAACACTGTTTACATCTTGAGAGCAGAAGTGGAGGTGGTTGAGGAGTATAAATACCTCGGTGTTCACCTGGACAACAGACTGGACTGGGGACTCAACAGTGAAGCCGTCTACAAGAAGGGACAGAGCAGACTGTACTTCTTGAGGAAGCTTAGGTCCTTCAAGGTTTGCAACAATATCCTGCATATCTTCTACAAATCTGTGGTGGAGAGTGTACCCTCTTCTTCCATCATCTGTTGGGGTAGAAGCATCAGTGCCAGGGACTTAAAAAGGCTCAACAACCTGTTAAAGAAGTAATAATAATAATAATAATGGCTTGCATTTATATAGCGCTTTTCGAGACCCTCAAAGCGCTTTACAACAACAACTCCATTATTCATTCACTCTCACATTCATACACTGGTGGAAGCAAGCTATGATTATAGCCACAGCTGCCCTGGGACAGACTGACAGAAGCGAGGCTGCCATTTTGCGCCATCGGCCCCTCTGGCCAACACCAGTCTGGTTCTGTCTTGGGATGACTGTGGAACCTCTGGAGATGATGATGCAAATGATTCTTTATAAAATCAAGAAAAGTATGGACAAACCTGAGCATCCTCTTCATGAGACTATCATACAACAACAGAGTGTCTTTTGTCAGAGGCTTCTTCAGTTTGCCGTAACACAGACCGCTACAGGAGATCCTCCCAGCCCATAGCCATCAGCATCTACAACAACTCCTTGAAGGATTAAATAGTATGAGCTACAACAACACTTAATTTCTTACTGGGATAAATACTGATTTCAAATTGAATTGAATTGTAAAGCTCATGCTAGATATTTTGGAGATAAAGTCAGGGAGGCCAGACAGATAGTTTGGACAGAGCAGAAACAGTGATAACATTGATAGAGGGATGCTGAGGTTAGATTCACAGGGCAGAAGGCTAAGAAGAAGACCTAAAAGAAGATTTATGGATGTGCTGAAAGAAGACATGGAGTTTATTGGTGTGAGTGAAAAGAATGCATAGGATAGGACTAAATGGAGACAGATGTCACTGTGGTGACCCCTAAAGAGAAAAGCCAAAGAAAAGAAGAAGAACCATGGTCTTTGGTCAGCTGTCATGCTGTTTGTTAAACTGCTTTAGAAATAAATTTGACTTGGCTTCTAAATTTATGGTTCAACACACCATGGGACCTGGCCTACACTGCAGGCCAAGAGCTTGGAAGCAAGATCAGATCTGTACAAAAAGATTGTAGCTTTATTGGGATACTTACAACAAAAATAAGATGACAATTGGACAAAGAGTCTCTTGTTTGAATTCATTTTTATTTTAATCATTTAGTATCTGGCTTTAACAACATCATAGCATATATATATATATATATATATATATATATATATATATATATATATATATATATATATATATATATATGAATACTGTGAAAACTGTGATTTGTTTTTTTGTTTTTTACTTTTGCACTCAAATTGTTACTTTAACAACTCTTCCCATCCTTTAAACTAAGTTCTACTGCAATATAGCCTTAAATCTACAGTAGAGACCCACAGCTATGGTGTATTTCCTATACTCATTGACTTCTCTGTTAGCATCTATTACCTTCTAGCCGTCTCATTCCTAATGAAGATCTAAATCTTTACAGTTCACCTATAAACCATGTCTGGTCTCATCCAATCATTCCTTTCCCCGCTCCACCTGTTTCCCTCACTATTTAAATGCCTCCTTTGTCATGCTGCCCTAATCTCCCTCTCCTAATCATCATCCTCACCTGTGTCTCCCATCAACCTTGATACTCCTTACATTTTGCCTTTAAAGCCCATCACTTCCCTTCACTCAGCGCCGGATCATTGTCTGTATTGTCTTGCCTCCATGGTGTGTTGTCCAGTCGTCTCGTTCCTGCCCGATGTCCTGTCTCTTCGTTCCTGCCATCACCACCACCATCAACATCACCCCTAATAAATATCCTTCACCTTTCATCAGCGTCTGCAATTGGGTCCTTACTCCACACATTAGTGACAGAATGATCCGGCCGTAAAAATGGACCCAGCACTCGCCCGGGAGATCGCCCCCCTGCAGAGGGACATCTGGGCCAACCTGTCCAGGATCTCCATCTCCCCTCACCTACCTCTTCGCGTCTCCGGGGTTGAGGAGATTCTGAAAGTTCTCCCACACTTCCGGAATGTCTTCTATGCCGGGATCTCGCCGCGCTGCAGGGCGAGGTGGAGAGGGTTCGCCAGGAAGCGTGGGACGAGATCACCGGTCCACCCTCTCCGCCTTCACCATCTAACCACAGGCGGTTTTCCCGCTGAGCCGGAATTGTTTCCGGGAGCGGGGAGCAGAGCGGCGCTCCAACACGGACTGCCAGCATGGGCGTTCCGGCTGAGAGCGGTACTCTGCCGACCGAAGAAGCACTCCCACCGCCTCCTCACAAGCGACAACGCCGGCGAGGTGGGGCTGCTTCCGGGGAGGAAGTCCAACTGTCCGCTCGCCTCCGGTCCTCCTTGCTGCAATCTGCGCACTGGCTCCGCCCAGTCCCTCGGTTCTCGTCAGCTCGTCAAGACCAGCTCCTCCAGTCAGCTCGTCGAGACCAGCTTCCCCTGTCTCACTACCGGCTACAGCTCTGACCTGTCCGCTGGCTTCAGCGTCAGCTTGCTCTACTCCAAAGTCAGCGTCAGCCTGCTCGACTCCGAAGTCAGCGTCAGCCTGCTCGGCCCTGAAGTCAGCCTCTGCCAGAGAGCCAGTCAGCCAGCCAGAGGACGCCACCCTGGCCGTCCACCCGACTGCCGTCCTGTCAGGGGATGCTACCCGGGCCGTCCACCCGACCTCCAGGTCCTCAGGGGCCGCCCACCTGGTCATCCGCCAGACTTCCTGGGGTGTACCCAGAAAGACTCGGGAGATCCAGACTGTCACCCCAAGAATGGGAATGAAGGTTCCGCAAAGGGTTATGCTTCTATTGTGGAGGGGAGGACCACCAGATCCGTCAGTGCTCGTTAAAAGGCCAGACTCAATAGGTAGAAGGAGGCTCCTACTGAGTCACAATTCATTCCGTAAATCCTTTCGAGTCAGTTTAATCCAAGTTCAGGTCATGGTTATTGGAGTATCTAAGAAAGTTTAGGTATTTGTGGATTCTGTGGATTCTGACACCGAGTTTATGGATTCGGATTTGGCCAACAGTCTGGGAGTCAAATTACAACTTTCCCCTAGGGCTCAAGATGTGATTGCCATTGATGGTCATGTCCTTCACCACATAACGCATAAGACAAAGCCTGTCAGAGTGATCATAGGGGGTAACCATCATGAAACTGTGTCCTTTCTGATCATTAGGTCCCCTGATCTTCCTGTGATTTTTTTTGGAGCATCATGGCTCAAGAAACATAGTCCCCACATTGATTGGAACAGAGGTGTGGTGCAGTCCTTGTCACCACAATGTCTTACCACATGTTTGCTGCCTGCTAATGCTCCTAGTCAGACCCCCTCTGAGGTTCAGGAGGTTTTTTCTGACCTGTCCAAGGTTCCACCAGAGTACCATGACCTCAAGGAGGTTTTCAACAAGCACCACACTTCTTCTCTTTCCCCTCATAGGCCCCATGACTATTGATCTTCTTCCTGGTGCCTTTCCCCCCAAAGGACGTCTGTATTCCCTATCTGCTCCAGAGAATCAAGCTATGAAGAACTATATTGAGGAGTCATTACAGGCTGGCATTATCCGGCCTTCTTCGTCCCCTGCAGGAGCTGGATTCTTCTTTGTAGGTAAGAAGGATGGCTCTCTTAGGCTCTGTATTGAGGTCGACCAGGTCAATGAAGTCACCATCAAGAACAGATATCCTCTGCCTCTTATGAATACAGCATTTGATCTAATTCAAGAATCCAGGATCTTCACTAAACTAGACCTCAGAAATGCATACCACCTGGTTCGGATCAGGGAGGGAGATGAGTGGAAAACAACTTCTAACACCCCCACAGGGCACTGGTCATGCCGTTTGGTCTAACCAATGCACCAGCTGTTTTTTTTAGCCCTGGTGAATGATTTACTGCAGGACATGATATGTCAGTTTGTGTATGTCTACCTGGACAATATACTAATCTTTTCTAAAGATCTTCCCACACACCAGGAACATGTCTGTGCTGTCATCCTCCATCTCCTACAGAATAACGTTTTTATTAAGGTGGAGAAGTGTGAATTTCAACAGTCTACCACTTCATTCTTAGGTTTCGTAATCTCTCCGAATCGTATCTTTATGGACCCCTTCATGGTGGCAGTTGTTAAGGGTAGGCCTATTCCTCAGAGTAATAAACAGCTTCAAAGGTTTCTTGGATTTGCAAACTTTTACCGATGATTTATCAGAAACTACAGTGCTGTTACTTCACGCCTCCATTCTCTTACATCACCTAAGAACAAGTTTAGCTGGAACAAACAAGCACATCAAGCCTTCTCCAAGCTAAAAGTACTATTTACTTCTGCACCGGTTCTCAATTCCCCAGATCCAACTCGCCAGTTCATAGTGGAGATTGATGCCTCTAACACAGGAGTAAGGGCTGTGTTAAGCCAGAGAGCCCCCAAGGGGGTTATTCAGCCATGCGCTCTCTTTTCTAGAAGTCTATCAACGTCAGAACGAAATTACGATGTGGGGGATCGAGAGCTGCTGGTTGTCAAGCTAGCCCTGGAGGAGTGGAGGCATTGGTTAGAGAGAGCCAAGGAGCCCTTAATAGTGTGGACTGACCATAAAAACTCCAATATCTACGTTCTGCCAAGAGACTAAACCCCAGACACGCCAGGTGGGCTTTGTTTTTTAGTCGGTTCAACTTCTCCTTATCTTACAGACCCAGAGTAAAGAACACCAAACCTGATGCTCTCTCAAGGATTCAGGAGGATCAGGTCCAGGAGTGAGGGGACTTTATCCTGCCCCATTCTATGCGGCTGGAAGTTTCTCGGCTCGAGTTGGAGGAGAGAATAAGGGAGGTCCACCAACAACACCCGATTCCAGAGGATTGCCCCAAGGATCGTCTCTATGTCCCGGACCACCTGGTCCCTGAGGTGCTTACTCTGTGCCATTGTTCTCGACTTTACTGTCACCCAGGAATAAACAAGACCTTGTCGGTGACTCTGGGTCACTTTTGGTGGAAGACCATGTCTCAAGACGTCAAGGACTTGGTTTCCTCATGCCGGGTGTGCTGCCAAGTGAAGTACTCCCGACGACGGCCTTCAGGGTTTCTTTAACAACTCCATATAGGAGTTGCCTTCTTCTAATAATTACACTGTACTTCTCACTATCGTTAATCGTTTTTCTAAGATGACACACTTGGTTTCCCTTGTCAAACTGCCCACGTCCAAGGAACTTGGAGAGATCCTAGCCCAAGAGGTGTTCAGGCTTAACGGTATCCCCTTTGACATTGTCTCTGACCAGGGGCCCCAGTTTGTCTCTCGTTTCTGGAGAGTTTTGTAGTCTTCTAGGGATCCAGCTGAGTCTCTCCTCAATCTCTCCTCCTGGTTTTCATCCCCAGTTCGATGGACAGACAGAACGCGTTAATCAGGAGGTAGAGACAAAACTATGCATACTCTGTGAAAAAGATCCTACTAAATGGTCACAAAATGTCCCCTGGATAGAACATGCTCTCAACTCACTTCCTTGCAGTGCCACAGGGTTGTCACCATTTCACATTGTTTATGGCTTCCAACCTCCAGTGTTCTCCCTCCAGGAAGTGGCAGCCAAGGTTCCCTCTTCACATGCAGCAGCCAGGAGGTGTCAGAGAGTTTGGAGACAGGCTTGTAGGGCCCTCCTTAACACTTCTGCTGTTTATTCTACAGTAGAGCTGCTAATCGTCAGAGAACTCCTGCTCGAGTATACCAGGAGGGGCAGAGTGTGTGGCTGTCAACGAAGTTAAGTAAGTTGGCTCCCCGCTTCATTGGCCCGTTTCCTATCTCCAAGGTGGTCAACCCTGTGGCCGTTCAACTCCGCCTTCCAATAAATCTCCGGGGCTACCCAACCTTTCATGTATCTAAGGTTAAACCGGCGGCTGCATCACGTTTCTGGAAGAAACAAAATTATATTGGACACTTCCTCATGGCTACAAAATGCTCGGTTTTCTGCAACTTTAACCAAATATTGGTAGGGATGTATGTTTATATTTCAGCCTGTATCTATAATTTTGAACCTGGGGGATAGAACACCCCCCACACACATACATACACACACACGCGCGCGCACACACACACACACATTTATTCAAACTGGGGTGCCTAATCCTTGTTTTTAAAATCGATTGAAGGTTTACCTTTTATCATTACTACACTTTAAAGAAAGTTGCTGACCAGATACTTTTAGAAGAATTAGGACCAGCAGAGCAAGGTCTGTTGGGATCACTGTCCTAATGAATGCCCCTGAGTACAAATAAGTGGATTATTGGTGTGTTTTAAAGGGTTTAAAATCGCAGCACAATAAAAACAGTCTGTTAGTTTTTCTTTTTTCTTGAGGAATATCTCCAAAAGCGCTCTACTAATAATTTATGATGCACAGTAGATTCTGTATTCCTGCAGTGCAGAATCTACAACCTGGATGTATGGTCACAAATATTTAACTGCTGATGTGAGAGACGAGTATAGTATTAATTACATGATTGCATTCATTTTTTGGTCTCACTGTTTGTCCAAGAGTCTTCCAGTGTTCTGAACTTTCTTCCCGTTTCCATGTGTTACGCATCTTACACTGTGCTGACTCTCACTTGGTCATAACTCATCATCCCTTTTGCATTCATTTACTCCCCCTTTCTCTTTCCCTGCCCCTTTCTTTCTCTCCATTGTTCCTCCAGGAGCCACAGACTACTGTTATCCATAATCCAGTTGATGGAATCAAGGTACATCCTCTCTTTTCCTCCCTCCATCTCTGTATTCCTCGTCTTTCCCTTCATTTGCCATCCTCCTCTTCACCCCATTTCTCTCCCCTGGTGGGCCCAGCAGTGTTTTTTGAAAGGTATTTTTCTACGCTGTGAAGTTATTGTGATTTTGTTTTTTCTGCATGAGAGAGATGTGTGGGCGTGAATCCATGGAGCTGTGGGTGTTTTTTTTTTTTTTTTTGTCTTATGCTGCCTCACTGTGTTCAGATGAATGAAGCTCTATGGCTCTGATAAATCAGTGTATGTCAGAAGGAACACAGCCAGATTAACACTCATTCCACTCAGACTATGAGCTAAATGTGGCTAAACGTTCTACCTGTCTGTGTTTGTTTTCACGGAGATGGCTCAATCCACAGTTTGGATTGGCTGGATTGCAGCAGAGGAAGAAATGCAGTATGTTTGTATTATTGGCAAAACTGTTGTGTGAACACAGAGCTCAAATGTAAGCGTGTTGTGTATAGATCTGCATGCTGTATTAATATGAACAGATAGGTTTGATTTTGCTTTCATGATTTCAACCATCAAGACAGTGTATTCTTTATGTTTCAGGAATCATCCGACAGCAGTAACACCACCATTGAAGATGAGGATGTAAAAGGTAGGTTCCTGACTACACCCAGGGCTCACTTGAATAAAAAATACTGAATATTAATGTCTTGCAAAAGTATTCACACAATTTGAACTTTTCCAAAAGATTTTATGTTACAACCACCAACTTCATGTTTTTTAGGATTTGTATGTGACAGACTAAAATTAACTAGAGCATAATTGTGAACGAAATTATGCATAGCTTTCAAAATGTTTACAAGTAAAAATCTGAAGTGTGGTGTTCATTTGTTTTTTTTAGTCCCTTAGTCAATATTTTTGTAGAACTACCTTTCACTGAAATGAAAGCTTCAAGATGTTCAAGATATGTAGTGGGTATTATCGATTAACATTCATTTTAAAGACTTTACATATATTCTCAATTAGAGATTGACTGAATCTATTTTGAACATGCTTTGATCTAAACCATTCCACTGTAGCTCTGGGTGTACATTTTGGGCCGTTGTCTTGCTGGAAGGTAAACCTCCAAAAGTGGATCCAAAATATATAAAATGGAGTTTGCACGATGTTATCTCCAGTGTGAGCCTGGTGATGACCCACGAACAAAGAGGTTGAGTTCTGGCAAGCACCTAGTGTCTTTGGGGTTCACAACTCCTTCTCTTCCTGTTAAAACTAGTGCAATGTGTGATTTAGCACTCCTACTGGCAGGAGGTCTGTGTTTTGGTCCAGTATTCACAGCTGTATGGCAACAACAGGGAGCCAATGAAGGAAAGCTAAAACTGGAGAAACGTGATCTCTTTTTTTAATATTAAGCAGAACTCTTGCTGCAGCATTTTTGGATCAACTGAAGGCTTTTAATTGCATTTGGTGGACTTCCTGATAGTACAGAATTACAGCAGTCCAGCCTTAAAGTAACAAATGCATCATCAAATAGTTTTTCAGCATCACTCCTGGACAGGATGTTAATAATTTTAGCAATATTCCAGAGGTAAAAGAAGGAGATCCTAAAAACCTGTTGTCATGTTTGGTAGGATTAAAGGACCCAAATGCAGCAAAGTACAAAAAAGGATGATTTAATAACAAAACAAGGAACATGGACTTACAAACTTAGGCGGATCAAAAGAGGCAGCAATGAGGAAAACAGGACCAGGCAGCAAAGACGGACGACAGGGAAGCCAGGGAACAAACAGGGAAGAATGACGACGAACCAGCGAGTAGTGACTGAATGAGAGCTGAATATATACTGAGGAGGGAATGAAGTGACAGAGAAGACCAATGACCAATTAGTGGAAACAGATGCAGGTGAGGGCAATGAGTGAAACTGGGTAAAGAGTTGAGTGGCAAGGAGACAACAGGAAAGGGAAGAAATGGCAAGGGAGACAGAAAACTCTTAAAGAACTAGAAACTAAAGATAATATGTCTAGGGAGGAATCTTAAGGAAACATTGGAGAACAGAAGGAAGAAATAAATTAGGAAACTATCTAAAGAGAAATAAACTACGGAAACAAATAAGAAGGAGGACACAAACAAAAGGTGAAAAACATCTAAGAGCATGAAGGGAAAATGAAAACAAGGAGGTACCATAAGAATAAATACCAAAGAATACATAAAAATGATAATTAAACCGAATAAAGAACTATGACACCTGTTTAATATGGGAGTTCAATGCCATGTCTTGGGTTAAAAATAACACAGAGGTTCTTTACTTTATTACCGGAGGCCAATTTAATGCCATCCATATGAAGTGATTGACCAAGCAGTTTCTTTTTCAGAGCTTCTTGTCTAAAGACAAAAACATCTGTCTTGTCAGAATTTAAAAGCACAAAGTTAAGTCCTCCAGGTGTTTATGTCTTCCAGACATGCCTGTAATCTACCTAACTGATTGGATTATTCAGGATTTATGGGTAAATATAGTTGCATATCATCCTTTTTGCTGATTGTACCAACTGGAAGCATATATATAGTAAAAAGAATTGATCAAGGCACAAAACCATGTGGTACTCCACAAGTAATCCTTGAGTGTGAAGAAGATTTATCATTTACATAAACAAACTGGAATCTGTCGGACAAATGTGATTTAAACCAGCCTAGTGCTGTTCCTTTGATCCCTGCAACATTTTCAGGTCTTTCAAAGAGAATATTGTGATCAACTGTGTCAAAAGCAGCACTGAGATTTAACAAGACCAGAACAGACACAAGTCCATTATCTGAGGGCATCAGAATATCATTAGTAACTTTCACCAGTGCAGATTCAGTGCTAAAGTCAAAGCATAGAAACTATAATCAAACTTATCAGTTCTTATTATATTGTTTCAGTGAGGCTTTATATGTAATAATTTAGCAAATGAAAGTATATCATGCAAAATTTTTGTTTATCATTAGGGTTGGTAAAAGAAAAAGGCACGGAACATAAATATCACTGGCTGCTTTTGTAAGCTGCTAATATGTTACGTTATTTGTTAAATACTCAAAGGTCTATTGGTTGTCCAAGCTTTGGATTATGTGACAGATGTATCTCTTTACTTTCACAAAGAACAATCCAGTGTTGCCTATGGAGATTAACGAAAAGGAGCACTGAATCTCTTGAGCGTTGAGAGAGTTTGATTGAGGTCTTCTCATGACTGGTTCTTTCAAAAACAAATGAGAAAATAAATTTATTTCATAAATGAAAGGTATTTAACAGTACTGTCCAACTAAAACATATTTTGTTGTTTTTATTGACCACTTCTACAGCTGTTGCATCAGCAGATAAAATGCATCTGTAGAGCTGCCCTCTATGTACATGGGTAAGAATGTTTGTAAACCAATAGACTTCTGCCTGCCTGAGCATTATTATGTGACTGAATAAAAAAGAGAATTTGTTGGCTTTGGCAGAAGTTGATTGATTTAAAGGGTTGCTGTGTTGCAAGAACTGCCAACTTGGCTGAATGAGTACTACTTTATCATGGTCAGTCTATCAATCACAATCACTGGATGTGATCAGCCGCTAGTCTTTTCAAAGAAATAGCCTCCAAAGACCTCTCAGGTGTCTTAATATTATCCATCTTGTTATGTAACAATAGGTCTGTTTTGGCTCTGAATGACTATAAATAATTGTTTCGGGTAGTTATTAATAAAACTACCCATTTAGATCAAAATTATCAAGTTGGGTTACCACCTTGGTTTATGAGGAAATAATAACAATAGCCAAAACAATAAGTCTCACTTATTGTTTATGAATATCTGCCTGATAAGGCTGAGGTATTAAAATAATAATAGATGGAGTAGGTTCGGCACAGGCGTTTTTTCCAACAACAAGTTGCTACACGTTTATGGAATTATGACAAACAATGACTTTCCAAAATAGAAGAGTTTATTAACAAAAAGAATTCAGCCTTCCAGTTAGAGCACTTAAATCAACAAACTCACTAAGCTAGTAATACACAACTAAACCACTAAATAAAAGATGAAAGAATAATAAAACTAATAAACTACCAAAAGTAAAAGAGTAAAAATGTACTAATATGCAAATAAGTAGAAACAATAACCAGTAAATTGATAGTGATGTCACAGTCCAGGTTGAATATGTATGCTTAAAGACCAAGGCTTGTCTTGAGGAGTTTTGGAAGTGAGGCTAAGTTAGTCTTAAACTAATTATGATTAGTTTAAAGGAGTCATAACCTAGTATTACCTTGGATACCCACGCTCTATTATAGTCTTTCAGGCCCTTCTAAAAAAGGAAAGTTGAAAAAAAAGGAAAAAAATAAACCCAGAGCTCCTCTGACCCTTATTTCTGAAGGCATTATTGTCTTCCGAGGTCTGATGCGATATTTTGGCTGTGGACGGGCATTGTAATGATGCAAGTGAGGGACGGGTTGATTGGTGGCAGGAATGAGGGGGGTTTACACCGCAGGCAACGCTTCAGCATATCTAACCCATATCTACTACTCTCGCTAGAATACAAAAGCCACATTAGCAGTTAGCAGCTGTTTGTTACACACAACAGAGCAATAAAAACACAGGCTTACCGTTTCAATTGCAGGCAAGCCTCTGATTGTTGGAATTGCCCCTTTTTCCAAACGGAGCTTCGATGCCAACTTTGCCTGATATTGTCCCAAATTCATAAAGGATTCCGGCGTAAAAAAATAGAAAAAATATTTCCATGTTGATTCTGGCAGTCAACAACAGAACAACTCATGTGTGCACTAAGTTTCTGCATCTTTCACGGTCAAGTTCGTACTTCGAATCGGTGATGTGTCGGTCACGAACGAACCGGCTCTAAGAGCTTACTCTTTGAAGTGAACGATGGGAGCCGGCTTGTCTGGAGATAACTGTGGGTAAAGGGTCAGGTTAAAAAAATCATCTTGATGCATGCGGGTTGGTAAAATTGGACCAGTGCAGGACTCAGTAAAATGTATACTTTTACTGCAATTATTATTATTATTTTTATTTTTATTTTTTTGCTGTCTTTTATTTATTTAAAACCACAAGTTATACCAACACACATCCAAACTATGCTTCATAATCATATCGAGGTCATATTTTCAATGAAGGCTAAAGGAAATGTGTTTTGGCACTTGTTCCAATCCTCAAACACATGCTCTGTTTACTTGAGGACTTTTGACTTACATATTTAAAGTGTTCCTGCTCTATGTGGTTGGAAATAGTAATTAAATAAACTTCAGAAAAACATTACACAAAAATAAGAAATTATATTCTGAGAAAATAACTATTATATTTCTATTCAAAGTAATAGAAAAGAAAAAGTAGCATTTTGCCAAAGACAGTCAAAGTATACTCCAGTCTGTTTTTTTCCGCTGTCCATTTAATACAGAACTCTAACTTTGCACAGCGTTTTCAAAGCCAAGTTTCCCCAGAGCTAATCACTATAGAACTTCAAAGTTCCTGTGGGCTTTTTGCTCAAGAACAGTGTGTTAAGAGCTTCATGAAATGAGCTGTCATAGCCAAGCAGCTGCACCAAGCCTTACATCACCAAGTATAATGTAAACTATCAACCTGACTGCACAGTGGCGGTCCTTCCTACAGGCAACATAGTCGCTTGCCTAGGGTGCCATCTAGTGAGGGGCGCCAAATATGTATATAAAAAAAAATATATATATAATATATTATATATATATTATATATAATATAAAATATATATAAAATATGTTTTATATAATATAATTTTGCACACAATTTTTTATTGTTAATTTAGTTTTTTGTTTGGATTCTTTAGTGTGCACTTTTTGTTCTCAGATGTTGCACTACTGTTCAAGTTAGACTTATTTATTATTGAACAGCTTTATTCTTTTGCACATGTTATATTGTTATTGTTAGTGTTATACTATCATTATCTAAATAAATGTGCAATTCTTTGAACATGACTTCTTTTTTTCGTGGGCAAGGATCAAGCTCGCCTAGGGCACCAAATGGTCTAGGACCGCCACTGTGACTGCATTGTGTCAGGTGTAAAGTTAGGGCCAGAGAAGATTAAGAGTTGTTTTTCGGAAGTTGGGCTCAACCTCTGAGTTCCAATTAAAGGAACTCAAAGATATTTTGGACATTTCCATGCTCCCAACCTTGTAGGAACAGGCTCCTTCCTCTCTAAACATGACTGTGCATCATTGCACAAAGCAAGGTCCATAAAGACATGAATAAGAAAGTTTGGTGTGGAAGAACTTAACTGCACTGCAATAGGTCCTGACGTTAACCTGCTAGAGCACCCTTGGAATGAATTAGAATGAAAACTGTGTGATAGGTCTTATTGTCCAACATCAGGGTCTGACCTTTTGAATGCTCATGTGAAAGAATGGTAAAAAATTCCCTTAGACACATTTCTAAACCTTGTGGAACGTCTTTCAGGTGGGGACTTTTTAAGTTTAAATTACATGATAACCAAGTACTCCGTTCTCATTTAGATGTACAGAAAAATTATTTATTTTATTGCTCTGTTTACACCCTTTTCTTTTCATTTGACTGTTTCTGGTTTCTTCAAAAAAAAATTTTTGCAGATAATACAGGAAACGGTGGATTTACAGCCTTTACTGTATTTAATACTCTAAGCAGCTTAAGACAAAGATCAACTCATCTGCACTTAATTTTAGTGTTGCCAAGTGTCTTATCGAATAAATTTACAATAAAAAATTAACTAAGGAACCAGCAGTACAAATTTATAGAACAGGACTTTGTTGTAATTAAAACTGAAATGTTGCTTTAAGCACATTAAAGAGGGATACTCCCTTACATCTGTTTCTCTGACTTTTCATTATGTGACATGCAGCCATGTGACAGCAGAGCATGTACTGTAGATGAAGTACAGAGGTGCTTCCATGATAGAAAAGGGTACAAAAAGCAGAGAGAGAGCGAGAGAGAGAGAGAGAGAGAGAGAGAGGGTAAGAGAGAGAGGGAGGGAGGAAAGTAGACAATCCGAGTAAGTTAAGCCCTTCACTTAGTGTGGGGAGGGAGCGACAGGAGAAGGACAGGATAAATCTCATCCAAAGGCCTGGAACAAGAATAGCACCATGAGCTCAAGCAGCCTGATGTGTACAACAGAGATATGATGGATGATGAAAGGAGGTAGAGGGCAACGTGGTGCGAAGACACACAATGGGGGGTACGTACACTGTGCAGTCTCTTTGTGTAGAGTTCAAGGAGGAGATGGAATCAGGAGAAGGATCACATAGGCTGATCAGCTCTGCTGTGACTTGGTTCAGCCTCTAATGGTTCTCAGTGATTTTTGCTCTGACTTAGCAGTGGCTTTGCGATGAATGTCACTTGAGAAGTAGTCACATCCTTCTATCTTTCTTCCTCTCCACAGCTCGCAAACAGGAGATCATAAAGATCACGGAGCAGCTTATTGAAGCCGTCAACAATGGAGACTTCGAGGCCTATGCGTGAGTCCCCCCCATACTTCACTGCTTTTAAAAGTTCAGCCAGAAGCAGGAAAGAGCAACCTGGAAAGTGAACATTTGAGCTCTCCATCAGCCATGAAGGACCATTAATCTGATTGACATACAAAATGTGTTGTATTAAAAGATTAAAGAGTAATTACATTCATTGTTTCATCCACATCCCCCCCGCTTTGCTTACCACATAATTAAGAGTAATGCCAGGCAGATTGAGGGATGGTAAGGGCTGCGTGGGGTGGGGTGGGGTCTGTCCTCAGTGATGGAAGCACAATTCCACAAAGATGGGAGATACCATGTGAAAGATTAATGTGATTAAAATAGACCCAGTTTCAAATCAAAACCACAGCTGTACACAGCTAAGCTCAGAATTATCCATACCAGAAGTTTATTTCTGATAGGAATGGGACAGTCTCATTATGGAAAAATTGTTATTGGCATTTTGCCAATCAAACCCTTCTTTAATAGCTTCCACGCCTTCTGCCTATTTCCACTGCCATTTTGATGATTTATCTTTGGTGGCAAGCTCTAAGTCTTTCAGGTTGGAAGACCTCCTCACCATCACCCTAATCCCATCAACTTCATCCACAGACTCTATTAGATTCAAGTTTGATTTTCATCTGGGCCACTCCAAAATATTATGTATTTTGGGTATGACTGTACCAAGTCCAAATTATAAAAAATAGTGTTTTTGTACCAAATGTAAATTACCAATCCCAATAGAAAAGTTATATGGTACTGACTTAAAATTGTAACCTGCTGTGGTAATCATGTTAATGATAAATATGAGATAATAGCTAAAAGTAAAAATGTAAATAGGCTGCAAGCATCAAGTTTAAAATTTGTCACAAACATCAGTTCAGATTTTTCATGTGAGGTTCTGCTAACAGTAAATATTGTAACTGCAGTGGATAAATCTTAGCATTAATAGATTTTTTTTGTTTTTCAGTTCGTCAAAGTGGGATTAGAACAAATGTGTGCTTCTGCATAGCTGTCAAGTCTCCCATTTTAACCAGGAAACTCCCGTATTTTACCTCTCTTTCCCACCATCCTACCATATTAGTATTATGGTAAATTGTATTGGTAAATTGTCACTAGCCTCACAAGAACCTCCACCTGCAGTAGGGTTGGTTTATGGGTAGGACTGTATTTGATTAAAGGGGGGTATTATGCTTTTTCCAGGCACATATTACCCTCCTATAGAACACTCCAATAAAATTGGAGTCTCTTAAAAGTCCGTCATATATCCAAATCCCTCTTAAAGAAATTTACTTCCGTATTGGACGCCTTGATTTTCGCCTTTGCCTCTCTAAGACCCTCCTACTCTTTCTGAGACTCCCCCTTCAATTTGTCACATACCGTGCATCATCGCAGCATGCACAGAGTCGGGAAAAAAATCCAACAAAAGACGCGCAGCTGCAGCCGGTGTGTTATAATTACTGCACCTGGGACTCAGCTGGAGTTGTGTGAGGTGGGGAGGGGCAGGGGACCTCTGCAGGGGCGAGGCTCTCGGCTGAGTACGTAAGGTCGGAGGAGGAGATAGGTGGAAAAGGCGGGGATAGGTGGGAGCAGGCGTTTCAGCAACCCCGAGAACTACCAGCAGAGACCGGCAGAGACTCAAAGATTACTCTAACATGAGTGAATGGGTCAGAGCAACACTTCAGGTATGTTTTTAATGAGGGAAAGACAGATTCTCAGGATATCAAGCTTCAGAAAGTCCATTTTGCATAATACCCCCCCCCCCCCCCCCTTTAATGAATATCACTTTCATCCCAGTATGCCGGTTAGAGCATATATAACAGACGTCAATTTGCAGTTACTTCACTTCAATTTCTACTCAAATACAAAACAATGCACAGGGGAGGTCACAATAATCCAACGGTTAACGACAATAATGCACCAAAACCGATTAGTGCTTGGGTGTGGTTCTGTTACAAAGAAACAGAAATGGTCCCCAATTAACAATACAAGTAATACGATTACCTAATCCAAATAGTTGCATACACTGATACACAGACTGATAATGGCAGTTATCAGCATCAATTTTCATGAGCAACATTACTTATTACTTTTCCGTCTTTTCTGGCCTATTTAAAAGGCGTGGCTTTCTCACCACGTTCCTTCATTGGCATGCTTTGAAGGCAATTGTCGACGCAAAAACACTGTTCGACTGACACTCTTATGTCCCCATCTGCTGCACAGTGGGTAGCCACATGCCTTTGAAGCGAAAAGGTAGCACAGCAGGGACTGATTAGTGCTTGGGTGTGGTTCTGTTACAAAGAAACGGAGAAATGGTCCCCAATTAACAATACAAGTAACACGATTACTTAATGCAAATAGTTATATACACTGATACACAGAGTCAATCAATTTTCATTGGCTACTGTACATTACTTATAATTCTTCAGTCACATGTAACCCTATTACTAACATCATAGTTACCTTAACAGTGACTAATGCACAATACCAAACGAACTGTGCCTTTACTGTACTGAAATACGCTGCGCTGACCATGACAACTACGTTCAGCTGTGATACATTATTAGATTAATTGAAGGATGACATAAAATTTCGCTAGAAACTACTATTAAACACAAATTAAACTGTTGTGAAAGTGAAATAAATTTGGTAACACTCACCTCGCTTTCTCACCACGTTAACTGCAGTACGGTGTTCATTTTAGGACATCCTCACACTCAGGTGTCAGATTCAGAAAAACATCCGTCATCTTCAGACAAAACTCCTTCAGCGTCAGAAAAACCTCTTTCATTCTCAGAAAAAACTGCTTCAACCCAAACGGCCTCAGAAAAATCTCTGTCTTCCTCAGACAAAACTCTCTCAGCGTCAGAAAAATCTCTGTCATCCTCAGAAAAAACTTCTTCAACCCAAACGGCCTCAGAAAAATCTCTGTCATCCTCAGAAAAAACTGCTTCGACCCAAACGGCCTCAGAAAAATCTCTGTCATCCTCAGACAAAACTCTCTCAGCGTCAGAAAAACCTCTGTTATCCTCAGACAAAACTGCTTCAACCCAAACGGCCTCAGAAAAATCTCTGTCATCCTCAGACAAAACTCTCTCAGCGTCAGAAAAACCTCGTTCTTTCTCAGAAAAAACTGCTTCGACCCAAACGGCCTCAGAAAAATCTCTGTCATCCTCAGAAAAAACTCTCTCAGTGTCAGAAAAATCTTTGTCATCCTCAGAAAAAACTGCTTCGACCCAAACGGCCTCAGAAAAATCTCTGTCATCCTCAGACAAAACTCTCTCAGCGTCAGAAAAACCTCCTTCATCCTCAGACAAAACTGCTTCAACCCAAACGGCCTCAGAAAAATCTCTGTCATCCTCAGACAAAACTGCTTCAAACCAAACGGCCTCAGAAAAATTGCTGTCATCCTCAGACAAAACTGCTTCAACCCGAAACGGCCTCAGAAAAATCTCTGTCATCCTCAGACAAAAACTGCTTCAACCCAAACGGCCTCAGAAAAATCTCTGTCATCCTCAGACAAAACTCTCTCAGCGTCAGAAAAATCTGTGTCATCCTCAGAAAAAACAGCTTCAAACCAAACGGCCTCAGAAAAATCGCTGTCATCCTCAGACAAAACTGCTTCAAACCAAACGGCCTCAGAAAAATTGCTGTCATCCTCAGACAAAACTGCTTCAACCCGAAACGGCCTCAGAAAAATCGCTGTCATCCTCAGAAAAAAACAGCTTCAAACCAAACGGCCTCAGAAAAATCGCTGTCATCCTCAGACAAAACTGCTTCAACCCGAAACGGCCTCAGAAAAATCGCTGTCATCCTCAGAAAAAACAGCTTCAAACCAAACGGCCTCAGAAAAATCTCTGTCATCCTCAGAAAAAACTGCTTCAACCCAAACGGCCTCAGAAAAATCTCTGTCATCCTCAGACAAAACTCTCTCAGCGTCAAAAAAACCTCTTTCATCCTCAGACAAAACTGCTTCAACCCAAACGGCCTCAGAAAAATCTCTGTCATCCTCAGAAAAAACTGCTTCAAACCAAATGGCCTCAGAAAAATCTGTGTCATCCTCAGAAAAAACTGCTTCAACCCAAATGGCCTCAGAAAAATCTCTGTCATCCTCAGAAAAAACTGCTTCAAACCAAATGGCCTCAGAAAAATCTGTGTCATCCTCAGAAAAAACTGCTTCAACCCAAATGGCGTCAGAAAAATCTCTGTCATCCTCAGAAAAAACTGCTTCAAACCAAACGGCCTCAGAAAAATCTCTGTCATCCTCAGAAAAAACTGCTTCGACCCAAACGGCCTCAGAAAAACCTCTGTCATCCTCAGAAAAAACTGCTTCAAACCAAATGGCCTCAGAAAAATCTCTGTCATCCTCAGACAAAACTGCTTCAACCCAAACGGCCTCAGAAAAATCTCTGTCATCCTCAGACAAAACTCTCTCAGCGTCAGAAAAATCTCTGTCATCCTCAGACAAAACTCTCTCAGCGTCAAAAAACCTCTTTCATACTCAGACAAAACTGCTTCAACCCGAAACGGCCTCAGAAAAATCGCTGTCATCCTCAGAAAAAACAGCTTCAAACCAAACGGCCTCAGAAAAATCTCTGTCATCCTCAGAAAAAACTGCTTCAACCCAAACGGCCTCAGAAAAATCTCTGTCATCCTCAGACAAAACTCTCTCAGCGTCAAAAAAACCTCTTTCATCCTCAGACAAAACTGCTTCAACCCAAACGGCCTCAGAAAAATCTGTCATCCTCAGAAAAAACTGCTTCAACCCAAACGGCCTCAGAAAAATCTCTGTCATCCTCAGAAAAAACTGCTTCAAACCAAACGGCCTCAGAAAAATCTCTGTCATCCTCAGAAAAAACTGCTTCAAACCAAATGGCCTCAGAAAAATCTCTGTCATCCTCAGAAAAAACTGCTTCGACCCAAACGGCCTCAGAAAAATCTCTGTCATCCTCAGACAAAACTCTCTCAGCGTCAGAAAAACCTCTGTCATCCTCAGAAAAAACTGCTTCAAACCAAATGGCCTCAGAAAAATCTCTGTCATCCTCAGACAAAACTCTCTCAGCGTCAGAAAAACCTCGTTCTTTCTCAGAAAAAACTGCTTCGACCCAAACGGCCTCAGAAAAATCTCTGTCATCCTCAGAAAAAACTCTCTCAGCGTCAGAAAAATCTGTGTCATCCTCAGAAAAAACAGCTTCAAACCAAACGGCCTCAGAAAAATCTCTGTCATCCTCAGACAAAACTGCTTCAACCTGAAACGGCCTCAGAAAAATCTCTGTCATCCTCAGAAAAAACTGCTTCAACCTGAAACGGCCTCAGAAAAATCTCTGTCATCCTCAGAAAAAACTGCTTCAACCCAAACGGCCTCAGAAAAATCTCTGTCATCCTCAGACAAAACTCTCTCAGCGTCAAAAAACCTCTTTCATACTCAGACAAAACTGCTTCAACCCGAAACGGCCTCAGAAAAATCTCTGTCATCCTCAGAAAAAACTGCTTCAACCTGAAACGGCCTCAGAAAAATCTCTGTCATCCTCAGAAAAAACTGCTTAAACCCAAACGGCCTCAGAAAAATCTCTGTCATCCTCAGACAAAACTCTCTCAGCGTCAGAAAAACCTCGTTCTTTCTCAGAAAAAACTGCTTCAACCCAAACGGCCTCAGAAAAATCTCTGTCATCCTCAGAAAAAACTCTCTCAGCCTCAGAAAAATCTCTGTCATCCTCAGACAAAACTGCTTCAACCTGAAACGGCCTCAGAAAAATCTCTGTCATCCTCAGAAAAAACTGCTTCAACCCAAACGGCCTCAGAAAAATCTCTGTCATCCTCAGACAAAACTCTCTCAGCGTCAAAAAACCTCTTTCATACTCAGACAAAACTGCTTCAACCCGAAACGGCCTCAGAAAAATCTCTGTCATCCTCAGAAAAAACTGCTTCAAACCAAATGGCCTCAGAAAAATCTCTGTGATCCTCAGAAAAAACTGCTTAAACCCAAACGGCCTCAGAAAAATCTCTGTCATCCTCAGACAAAACTGCTTCAACCCAAACGGCCTCAGAAAAATCTCTGTCATCCTCAGACAAAACTGCTTCAACCCAAACGGCCTCAGAAAAATCTCTGTCATCCTCAGACAAAACTCTCTCAGCGTCAGAAAAACCTCGTTCTTTCTCAGAAAAAACTGCTTCGACCCAAACGGCCTCAGAAAAATCTCTGTCATCCTCAGAAAAAACTGCTTCAAACCAAACGGCCTCAGAAAAATCTCTGTCATCCTCAGAAAAAACTGCTTCAAACCAAATGGCCTCAGAAAAATCTGTGTCATCCTCAGAAAAAACTCTCTCAGTGTCAGAAAAATCTCTGTCATCCTCAGAAAAAACTGCTTCAAACCAAATGGCCTCAGAAAAATCTCTGTCATCCTCAGAAAAAACTTCTTCAACCCAAACGGCCTCAGAAAAATCTCTGTCATCCTCAGACAAAACTGCTTCAACCCAAACGGCCTCAGAAAAATCTCTGTCATCCTCAGACAAAACTCTCTCAGCGTCAGAAAAACCTCGTTCTTTCTCAGAAAAAACTGCTTCAACCCAAACGGCCTCAGAAAAATCTCTGTCATCCTCAGAAAAAACTCTCTCAGCCTCAGAAAAATCTCTGTCATCCTCAGACAAAACTGCTTCAACCTGAAACGGCCTCAGAAAAATCTCTGTCATCCTCAGAAAAAACTGCTTCAACCCAAACGGCCTCAGAAAAATCTCTGTCATCCTCAGACAAAACTCTCTCAGCGTCAAAAAACCTCTTTCATACTCAGACAAAACTGCTTCAACCCAAACGGCCTCAGAAAAATCTCTGTCATCCTCAGAAAAAACTGCTTCGACCCAAACGGCCTCAGAAAAATCTCTGTCATCCTCAGAAAAAACTGCTTCAACCCAAACGGCCTCAGAAAAATCTCTGTCATCCTCAGACAAAACTCTCTCAGCGTCAAAAAAACCTCTTTCATCCTCAGACAAAACTGCTTCAACCCAAACGGCCTCAGAAAAATCTCTGTCATCCTCAGAAAAAACTGCTTCAACCCAAACGGCCTCAGAAAAATCTCTGTCATCCTCAGACAAAACTCTCTCAGCGTCAGAAAAACCTCTTTCATACTCAGACAAAACTGCTTCAACCCAAACGGCCTCAGAAAAATCTCTGTCATCCTCAGAAAAAACTGCTTCAACCCGAAACGGCCTCAGAAAAATCTCTGTCATCCTCAGAAAAAACTCTCTCAGTGTCAGAAAAATCTCTGTCATCCTCAGAAAAAACTGCTTCAAACCAAATGGCCTCAGAAAAATCTGTGTCATCCTCAGACAAAACTGCTTCAACCCAAACGGCCTCAGAAAAACTTCTCAAAGGAGTCAGGTCTCGGAAAAAACAGAGTCAGACGAAAAGTTATCAGAGTCAGGTATCAGACATCAGATGAAAATTAGTCGGGTCTCAGGAAAACCGCTGTCAGAAATAGTGGAGTCAGACGAAAAAGTCTCAAATGAAAAGTTATCAGAATTAGCTGAAAAATATCACGCGTCACGGAGGAAGCTGAAGTTAGCTTCCGATTCGTAAATGTGTAAAGGGCAATTCCATTTAATCTTTGCTAGACTAGACTACATTAAACCAAGTCCTGATCAAAAACTGCAATACTTGGACTTTTCAAATCTGGACTGAAGTACTCTACACAGCATGTAGATTCATTAAAATACTGTTTCTGATTTGTGAAACCTTTATTCTATTTGTGAAAATGCAAATTAGGTTCATTTTATAACTTTTTGTCAAATATACTGCACTGCATGCATGTGTTGGATCTTTTAACATTTTCATCAATATTACTTTAGCTCTTAAAGATTCTGTAAATTTCCTCCAGTCAACCCAAACATTATATACATATTCAAATGGATTCATTCAAATCTGAATAACAGCAGTTCAAACCAGGATAGTCATGACAGTGTCATACATCATAAATATGTGGTGTTGTTTTGTTCTGATCTTTTGTTCTTGTGGATGAACCTGATATTGTGAAATTGTGGGAAAAAGAGTCAACAATTTGTTAACCTGCAGTATTAGTGTAGCCCACAACACATGAATTTATACTTCTGCCTACTGCTTTTCAAACAGGAAGAAGAAATGTAAACGTGTAAATTGTGTAAATGTTAAAACACGTTTAAAATAAACTACCCTGGCTATAGCCAATATATAATTAACTCTCATCTTTTGTTTTATTGCGCTGTGTGCAGCACAGTAGCTGTAGGCAATTGAAGTTATCCATCTATTGCAGCAAATAAAAAACACCATGACCCAGGCTCTCCCTTTCTGCTCAGTAATCCCTGCAGCAGACCCACCGTTAGGAGCTCTGGTTTATTTGTCTGCCACTCCGTCCTGCTGCTGACCCACCTTGTCATCAAGGAACGACAAATGCCTGGACATCGCCATTAGCTTCTTTTAAATAAACGTTTTAAATTAACTTTATTTCTGCTTTGGGTCCACTTTCCGCCCGCTATGTCATGTAGGTTACCAACACGAAGACGTGTGCTACTATCTGGTTTAAGGTGCAACGCCAACATGATCAGTGTCATCCAAGCATCAACATTCTCCATGTCTCAGCCTAGTATGAAGTACAACTTATCCATTGATATAATATTTCTCTGATCTAGGCTGCATGTTTAATCATTCAAAGACAAACACAGTTTATCCAGTTTTCACCACAAAACTTAAGTAGACTAATAAGTTTCACGTTTTTACAGTAAAAACTATCACTTTTAAGGCACATTTCACGATTTTACAATAAACCATCAAGTTATATGTTTCACGTTTTTACAGTAGTAGTAGCCTAACGTTATAACACACATAGCCTATCAAAAACAGAGAGGTCAGTTAAGTAATCCGTGCGCCTGGGTTGCAAAACAGAGAGCACAGTTTATAAAACTGTGCGCATGGATTTCCACAGAATTGTGGTCTGGACGGTAAAAATATCATAAAATGAACCTAATTTGCATTTTCACAAATAAAATAAAGGTTTCACAAATCAGAAATGGTGTTTTAATGAATCTACATGCTGTGCAGAGTACTTCAGTCCAGATTTGAAGAGTCCAAGTATTGTAGTTTTTGATCAGAACCTGGTCTAATATGGTCTGGATGTTAAAAATATCATAAAATGAACCTAATTTGCATTTTCACAAATAAAGTAAAGGTTTCACAAATCAGAAACGATGTTTTAATGAATCTACATGCTGTGTAGAGTACTTCAGTCCAGATTTAAAGAGTCCAAGTATTGTAGTTTTTGATCAGAACCTGGTCTAATATGGTCTGGATGGTAAAAATACCATAAAATGAACCTAATTTGCATTTTCACTAATAGAATAAAGGTTTCACAAATCAGAAACAGAGTTTTAATAAATCTACATGCTGTGTAGAGTATTGCAGTTTTTGATCAGGACTTGGTTTAATGTAGTCTAGTCTAGCAAAGATTAAATGGAATTGCCCTTTACACATTTACGAATCGGAAGCTAACTTCAGCTTCCTCCGTGACGCGTGATATTTTTCAGCTAATTCTGATAACTTTTCATTTGAGACTTTTTCGTCTAACTCCACTTTTTCTGACAGCGGTTTTCCTGAGACCCGACTAATTTTCATCTGATGTCTGATACCTGACTCTGATAACTTTTCGTCTGACTCTGTTTTTTCCGAGACCTGACTCCTTTGAGAAGTTTTTCTGAGGCCGTTTGGGTTGAAGCAGTTTTGTCTGAGGATGACAGAGATTTTTCTGAGGCCGTTTGGTTTGAAGCTGTTTTTTCTGAGGATGACACAGATTTTTCTGAGGCCATTTGGTTTGAAGCAGTTTTTTCTGAGGATGACAGAGATTTTTCTGACGCTGAGAGAGTTTTTTCTGAGGATGACAGAGATTTTTCTGAGGCCGTTTGGGTTGAAGCAGTTTTTTCTGAGAAAGAAAGAGGTTTTTCTGACGCTGAGAGAGTTTTGTCTGAGGATGACAGAGGTTTTTCTGACGCTGAGAGAGTTTTGTCTGAGGATGACAGAGATTTTTCTGAGGCCGTTTGGGTTGAAGCAGTTTTTTCAGAGAGTTGAAGAGGTTTTTCTGACGCTGAAGGAGTTTTGTCTGAAAATGATGGATGTTTTTCTGAATCTGACACCTGAGTCTGAGGATGTCCTAAAATGAACACCGTACTGCAGCTTTCTGCATTACCCAAATTGTCCACCAAACCTAGAGATGGCATCATTACCCCAATGTGTTTGGCCTTTACAAAAAGTAGCCTGACTTGTAATCGGAGGGTTGTATGTTCTATTCCAGCTTCCACCTGTCACATGTTGATGTGCTCCTGGGCAAGGCACTTTACCCCAAGTTACCTACTGATCCGCGTATCGGTGTATGAATGTTTGTGTTTGTGAATGCGAATGGGTTATTGTGGCTCCAGTGTAAAACGTTTTTAGTGGTCAGCATGACTAGAAAGGGCTATATAAGTTCAGTCCATTTACCACTCAAAATGTATACTTTTCCTATTCATATACGTATCGGGAATGGCCCTCCATGTTTCAAGAACAAGTTTACCTTGCTTAGGGAGGTTTTCAGAATCATGCCATTTGTGTTCTGTGGCGAAAGCAGCATTTTGAAAGGAGACTTCTTCTAGATCTGCTTTCAGGATTTTGAACTTGGACGCCTATAGGTCTTTATCTGCCATGTTGGCCAGTTAAATTTTAAGATCAGGCTGACTTAAACCTTTGAATGTAGATATGTTTAGCAGGGATTGGTCAATTTCTAGCGATATCACAAGGAAGGACAGTGTTGTTTTTCCTTTCTGAACTCACCAAATCTTTCTCCAAATTCAGCTGTAAATAATCACAATTGATGGGATTGTTCTGTTCTTCGAAATCTCTCATTGAGGCAAACACTGTCATCTTGCACTCAAACACCAGAACATCCTCCGGCAAGTGCAGTGTCATTCCTTCTTTTCCCTGGAGATTTCTATTCAGTATGTTTATGTGACTTGTCACATCCACCATGAAAAAAACATTTTCCAGCCAATCAAAGTCTCCCAGTTCAGGATAGCTGAATTAAAATGCAGAATTAAACTCTCAGTTTTCTTCTGAAATTCTTCCTTTTAAGGATGTATTTGTGGTTAGCTAAGGCAAGCGCTATAGAAATGGATGTGACGTAGACTTTTATTGACAAATTAAAATATTACCCTGAACTCCAAGATACCTGTCAACAAAATAAACAAAATAAAATACATACAAATGACCATTCTTTTTTTAGTTATTTTTTTGTCCATCTATCAAGGCCAAAGGTTGCCACAACAAGGATGCAGAAGAGCTGCATACGGCTCCGAAGCCGCAAGTTGCCAACTCCTGTTAAAATGGCCCAAAGTCCTGACCTTTATCAATTTGAGAATCTTTGGCAAGGTTTAAAAATTGATATTCACAGATTCTCTGCATCCAATCTGATTAATCGTTATCTGTATATTCTGTAATTATTCATAATTTTTCTTTTCACTTCTTTTCCACTTCACAATGATGTGATGGTCATTGTGTCATAAAATGTGTATATGCTGTACCTATCTTAGAGAGAAGAGATATATTTATGTTGTTTTCGGTTGCTGATAATAGCTAAAGAAGTTTATGTAGATCTTTAATTACAATATTTCAACAAGTATAGTAAACATTTTTGAAAGATGATTAATTGTTGATATTCCTTGCCATTTTCAGTTTGAACCATGTTTTCTTGCAGGAAGATCTGCGATCCTGGTCTTACCTCATTTGAGCCTGAGGGGCTAGGAAATCTGGTTGAGGGCATGGACTTCCACAGATTTTACTTTGACAATCGTAAGATCACAGTTTAACATCCTATTGGTTTTTATAAAACGTATTGTTTTTAACATCTATATCCTGTCTTCCTTCTTTCCTTTAGTCCTTTCCAAAAACAGCAAACCCATCCACACCACCATCCTCAACCCTCACGTGCACATGATCGGAGAGGACGCAGCCTGCATCGCCTACATCCGCCTGACACAGTTTGTGGACAGTCAGGGCCATCCTCGCTCCAGCCAATCAGAGGAGACCAGAGTATGGCACCGCAGGGATAGTCGGTGGCAAAACGTGCATTTCCACTGCTCGGGGGCCCCTGCTGCACCGCTGCAGGGATGAGGTGAGGGCAAAAAGAAAGCTTAAGCGTATTTTACATAAAGGTCGAACATCAACATGCACACAGGTGACACAGCTCTGTTTAAATATCAGGTTTTTGTGATTTAAAAAAATGAGACTATACTAAATCATTTAAAAACTTTTTTTTCCACACTTAGTTTATGGGTAAGTGTGCATACTATTAAACTAATACTTTGTCAAAGCCCATTGTGATTAAATCTTAGCATTCTTCTTTTCTAGGAGTCTAACAGAACGTCACATCTTGATATTCCCACTCTGCCTTGGGGAGGTTCTCTGTGCAGATTGTGAGGAGACCCCCTGTTCACATCTGCAGGGGGCCCTACAGATTTTCTGTCAGATTAAGTTTTGAACCCTGGTTAAAGCGTTTTAAACGTTTACATTTACTCTCATGAAGTCATTCTTTTGTTTGTTTCCATGACTGGACTAAGTGTGACCCTGAAAAACACAATCTACCTTTATCTTAAGCTTTAAAGCAGATAAGTGAAGGTTTTAGTCCAAAACTGACTGGCCTTTGGGACCTGTGTACTATCTCCTTAATCTTGATAAAAACCCTAGTTCCATTTAAAGAAACATACCCATGTAGCATGATGCTGCTACCATCATGTTTAACTGTTGGTATTGTGTTCTTTTGGTGATGAGCTGTTTGTTTTAGTGCCAAACTTAGCTTTTGGAATTGTTATCTTAAACTTCAAGTTTGGTTTTCATCAGACCTGATCACATTTTGGTTCACAAGATTTTGGCCAGGCCTGGATTTTTCTTTGGAAGAAAAAGGCGTCTGTCTTGCAACCTTACTCCTTCAGCTAGATATACAATACAGGAGAATGTCCCTTGTAGAACACAATAGGTCCCTGTTGGAAATACTTGCAGCTTCTTTAGTGTTGTATCTTGGCCTATTGCCAGCCTCCCAGTTTCAATCTTGTCTTTTCAACAATTTTGTTTTTTGTAAATTCACTGTTTTGCTAAATTTTCATCAGTTATTACTGACTTTTTGTACCCTTATCCTGACTGATGCCTTTGTAAAACAAGGTCTATCTGATCTTAGTAATCTCTCTGCAGACTATGACTTTAGCTGTAGGATGCAAATGTGGAAAAATTCAAGGAAATTAAGGCTGTACAGGGGAAGTTCCTTTTAGCTTCAGAAGAGTGAAAATAACTGAAGGCAGGCTTGAACCATAGAAAACTGAGAACAAAAATGTAATAAAAAGGTGCTTCAACAAAGCATTAGTTGGGATGTGTGCACATTTGCAAAATCTGGTTTTTGCACTATTACACTCTAACGTGATAAATGCCACAATAAATGTGGTAAAGTTTTGAAATGATTAGGGCTGTCAAAATTAACGCAGGTTGATTAATTTGTAACGCATTAACGCATGCACAGGATGACCCGCTATGTTTATCCTACAATTCGGCCCACGCTGCGTTCAGTGCTCCCCACGTAAACAGCAAGGCAGTCCCGAACTGAATCCGTGAGCGTCTCTTCTCAGTCGCAGGCCAGATAGAGGGATTATCTGACTATGTCACTCTCTGCTCTACTGCGCGTGTAGTCTGCAGAAAGAGACGTATTCAGATGTTGTGTTTAGAACAGATGATTACAAGTGCAGTAATCTGCAACGATCACTTCACATCAGGTAAACCTTGGCTAACAAACAAGCTAATATAGATAACCAACAATGCAGCTGCAAGATAACCTTAAATAATAACAGTGGGAACTGGAGTTTTGTAAAGTTTCGGTGCCACACAATTTGTGCGCATGTTGATAAACAAATAATCCCTCTATTGTTCAGAAAAATACAATTCAAATCCAAATTTTTTGCCATAAAACTACTACTAAATGATTATTTAGCTTTAGATTAAAATGTAATCTAAAACCTTCTCTATTTCTATCCATCCATCCATTATCTATACATGTCCATTCTCTATGGGGTTGCAGGGGGCTGGTGCCTGTCTCCAGCAGTCATGGGGCGAGAGGCGGGACACCCTGGACAGGTCGCCAATCTTCTCTATTACTATTTTTCTGTAATGCTTGTGAATATGGATCATGGATTGTTTTGTTAAATGGATATGAATCCAGGAACTTTACGTTATTTGTATCGTGGTTCTGACAATGTCAAATATTTCCATTCCTGAGGCTCATAAATGATTTGAAGCACCAGAGTATTTGTTCTTTTGAAGTCCTAGTTTTATGGCTCAACTTGGATAATCATACCACTTCCTCTTCAAGAGTGTTTTTTCTTCATTATGTGTGAGTAATTTTCATGTAAGCACAGTTAGCACGGCTAGCATTACAAAAACAGCGGGCTCAGTGTGCATTACAAAAAAAAAAGATTTAGATCCTTAATTTATATCTGAGAAATCCCAATAGCTACCAACATTGTTTAAAGCTCTCTAATGGTTCCCTTGTCTCTCTCTATCACAGCCAGCCGGAGTAGAAGTGAAGTTGGAAGAACCGAGCCAATGATCTGAAAGAAGCCTTTAGCTTTGAGAGAGACGTACAGGTGGATGGAAGGGTGGGTTTGAGGATTTCTGGGATTGGGGTCATCCTCCTGCTCTCTGCACACCTACCTTGTTCTTCTCTCTCTGCAACCACAGCAGACAGTTACAGCAACACCTACCATACGTAACCTACAGCAAGGGTGCAATATCAGCTGTGACCGGGAAGTTCTATATGCCTGCGTCTCGTCCTCAGCTGGCCTGCATGCAGCCAAACACCTGGACTACCCCTCCTTGTATCACCCTGACATGTGGTGCCCTCCTGTCGATGCATTCCCTTCTCCACTATTATAAAGTTATGGATATTGATGTTATTATGGCTGCAGTCTCTTGTTGTGCTCTTTCTACTGTACAGTATATTTATTATCCATTTGAATCCATTTCTTTCTTCTTTTTATGACAAGCATGATTCCTACATGTTCTCTCAATATTATCGTGGCTGTTTTTTCTGCACGACTAAAGCTGCTTGTGTGAAGCGAACAAACAGAACCACGTCTCTCACAGAGAGAGACATGTGGGTGTATTTAACTATGTGTTTTGTTACTTCTTTGTTGTTTTTATCCTCTTTCTCTGGAGTGTTGTTGACCCCGAACCAACGCCTCCGTGTATTCTCTGGACGCCTCCAAGCTGCTCTTTGAGACAGTAAAAAACCATGCAGCATGCTACAATATTCCTGTTGTTGTTAAAGATTTCCATTGTGTTGACCTGCTAAAACTATGGCAACGGTTGAGCTTTACACCCTCTTGTTGTATATGTATTTTCCGTTTCATTGTGGCGGTATTTACTTGCATGATATTTCCAAGTTAATTCATCACTAAATTGGATGTTACTGTGCATTTGGTTAAATTTCTCTCTAATGGACTGACCTTCTGTTGAGCTTCAATATGTTTCCTGAGCTGTGTAAATGCAGATCCTGCTATAATTTCAGTATGAAAAATGGATGTAAGCATTTTTGACTATTTCCTGGCTCCTGAACAGAGTAAGAATGGCTCTTTACTGTTTAGGAAGCAAAAATAATAATAAAAAAATATCCTGGTTGATTATTTTTTGGTGTTTTAGATTCAAAACAAATGTAGCTGATAAAAGGTTTCAAAACCTCAAATAAGGATGTTGGACTCCTAAATGAAATTATTGTCACATTTTACCATGCGGAATTAAAGCTGCAATGAAATGCTTTTTGCACTTTACCTTTAATTCTGTATATTACATACAGTGCAATGCAAAACTATTCACACTCTTAGACCCACAAACTTTAGTGTATTCTACTGGAATAATATATGACAGATCAACACAAAATTGTGCATGAATTTGAAGTGCAAGCAAGAGATAAATTGTTTTTACAAAAGAAACTGTTTTGTATTTGCCAGAACTACAATAGAAGGGTGTAGATCAAAGCATATTCATGGTCTTTTATGGTCTAGTCAAAGCCCAGATCTAAATCTAACTAGGACCATGTGGGTGGAGTTAAAAGTGCATGCAAAAATGCAAGACTTTTGGCAGATGAGGAATTTGTACAGTTCATCAACACACAAATTGATCTTTTTCTTGAGACAAACAGTTCACCAGATATTAGTTACACCCTCCTGTGGGAGTCTTTTAAAGCCTTCATAAGGGGACAAATAATTTCCTATAGTGCTAGTCGCTTTAAAAGAAATTTGAAACGCTTGTCAGATATTAGTGACAGACTCAAATCAATTGATCAGTGCCATTCAGTCTCACCATCTGCAGATCTTATGAGGGAAAGATCATTACTCCAAAGTGAATATGACCTCTTGATGAACGAAAGGGCCATAGACATGCATTTGAAATCACGACAGCAATATTTTGAACATGGAGAAAGAGCCAGTAAGATGTTAAGTCATCAGCTGAAACAAATGGCTGCAGCAAATTACATATCTGCAGTTAAGGATAAGAACGGTGACACAGTCACAGACCAATTGGGAATAAACAACCAATTTAAGACATTTTATGAGGAGTTATACACCTCCTCTGAACAGTGTGAAGAGGGGCCGGTGGAAGATTTCTTTAAGAAGATCAAGGTTCCTGTGTTAGAAGACGCAGACAGAGACAGTATAGAGGGTGAAATACAGCTAATGGAAATAGAACGGGCAGTTAGGAAAATGAAGTCGGGGAAATCCCCAGGGGCAGATGGATTTCCTATAGAATTCTATCGAACTTTTTCACTGAAATTCCTCCCTCTCTCATGGAAAGTTTATGATGAAGCTTTCAGGGTCCAATCCCTTCCTCCGACGATGACATAGGCGACAGGCGGATATTTACTTTCGGCCCTCAAAAATTTGGGATTCTGACCTTCTTTTTGCTTTTGGGTGAATTTGCTATACGCCTGTCCACAGGCTGGAGTTAGGACTAACAACAATATGTCGAAATATTTCTCCTTATTCAGAAGAACTAGACAGGGGTGCCCCCTATCCCCTCTACTCTTTGACATTGCCAATAAGCCCTTGGCTGTTTCACTGAGATGCAACAACACTTTGACAGGAATTGTCAGAGGAGGACACATTCACAAGCTTTCGTTATATGCTGATTACCTCCTTCTTTTTTTGTCTGACCCCAGGAACGCCATCCCAAGGGCTCGGAAAACCATCACTGATTTTGGATTAATTTCAGGATACAAAATAAATATGGCAAAGAGTGTAAACTTTCCAGTCAATGACAAAGCTAACCAAATACAATTGGAGACTTATCCATTTAAGATAAGTAAAGATAAATTTAACTATTTGGGAGTGTCGGTGACCAAACATTATAGGGACATGCCCATCCATCCATCCATCCATCCATTTTCTTCCGCTTATCCAGGGTCGGGTCGCGGGGGCAGCAGCCTAAGCAAAGAGACCCAGACTTCCCTCTCCCCAGCCACTTGTTCCAGCTCCTCGGGAGGAACCCCAAGGCGCTCCCAGGCCAGCCGAGAAACATAGTCCCTCCAGCGTGTCCTGGGCCTTCCCCTGGGCCTCCTCCCGGTGAGACGTGCCTGAAACACCTCACCAGGGAGGCGTCCAGGAGGCATCCTGACCAGATGCCCGAGCCACCTCAACTGCCTCCTCTTGATGTGGAGAAGCAGCGGCTCTACTCTGAGCCCCCTCCGGATGACTGAGCTTCTCACCCTATCTCTAAGGGAGAGCCCAGACACTCTGGGGAGGAAACTCATTTCAGCCGCTTGTATCCGTGATCTCGTTCTTTCGGTCACCACCCAGAGTTCGTGACCATAGATGAGGGTAGGAACGTAGATCGACCGGTAAATCGAGAGCTTCGCTTTTTGGCTCAGCTCTCTCTTCACCACGACAGACCGGTAGAGCGCCCGCATAACTGCAGATGCCCCACCAATCCGTCTATCGATCTCCCGCTCCATTTTTCCTTCATTCGTGAACAAGACCCCCAGATACTTAAACTCCTCCACTTGGGGAAGGACCCCATCCCCGACCTGGAGGAGGCACCCCACCCTTTTCCGGCTCAAGACCATGGCCTCGGATTTGGAGGTGCTGATTCTCATCCCAGCCGCTTCACACTCGGCTGCGAACAGCTCCAGCGAAAGCTGTAGATCACGCTCCGATGAAGCCAACAGGACCACATCATCTGCAAAAAGCAGAGACCCGATCCTGAGGCCACCAAAACGGATCCCCTCAACGCCTTGGCTGCGCCTAGAGATCCTGTCCATAAAAGTTAGGAACAGGATCGGTGACAAAGGGCAACCTTGGCGGAGTCCAACTCTCACTGGAAACAAGCCCGACTTACTGCCGGCAATGCGAACCAAACTCTGGCACCGGTCGTACAGGGACCTAACAGCCCGTATCAAGGGGCCCGGTACCCCATACTCCCGGAGCACCCCCCACAGGGCCCCCCGAGGGACACGGTCGAACGCCTTCTCCAAGTCCACAAAACACATGTAGACCGGTTGGGCGAACTCCCACGCACCCTCCAGGACCCTGCTGAGGGTGTAGAGCTGGTCCAGTGTTCCACGGCCAGGACGAAAACCGCATTGTTCCTCCTGGATCCGAGGTTCGACTATCCGTCGGACCCTCCTCTCCAGAACCCCTGAATAGACCTTACCAGGGAGGCTCAGAAGTGTGATCCCCCTGTAGTTGGAACACACCCTGTGGTCCCCCTTTTTAAACAGGGGGACCACAACCCCGGTCTGCCAATCCAAGGGAACTGCCCCCGATGTCCACGCAATATTGCAGAGCCGCGTTAACCAACACAGCCCCACAACATCCAGAGCCTTGAGGAACTCCGGTCGAATCTCATCCACCCCCGGAGCCTTGCCACCGAGGAGCTTTTTAACGACCTCGGTGACCTCAGCACCAGAGATTGGAGAGCCCGACCCCAAGTCCCCAAACCCTGCTTCCAGATTGGAAGGCGTGCTGGTGGGATTGAGGAGGTCTTCGAAGTATTCCATCCACCGACCCAAAACGTCCCGCGTCGAGGTCAGCAGCACACCATCCCCACTGTAAACAGTGTTGGTGGCAGACCGCTTTCCCCCCCTGAGACGCCGGATGGTGGACCAGAATCGCTTCGAAGCCGTACGGAAGTCGTTTTCCATGGTCTCTCCAAACTCCTCCCACGCCTGAGTTTTTGCCTCAGCAACCATCCGAGCCGCATCCCGCTTGGCCTGTCGGTACCTATCAGCTGCTTCAGGGGTCCCACAAGCCAAAAAGACCCGGTAGGACTCCTTCTTCAGCCTGACAGCATCCCTTACCGCCGGTGTCCACCAGCGGGTTCGGGGGTTGCCGCCGCGACAGGCACCGACCACCTTGCGGCCACAGCTTCGGTCAGCCGCCTCGGCAATGGAGGCGCGGAACATGGCCCACTCGGACTCGATGTCCCCCGCCTCCCCCGGGACGTGTTCAAAGTTCTGCCGGAGGTGTGAGTTAAAGCTCCTTCTGACAGGAGACTCTGCCAGACGTTCCCAGCAGACCCTCACAACACGTTTGGGCCCTCCAGGTCTGTCCGGCGTCCTCCCCCACCATCAGAGCCGACTCACCACCAGGTAGTGGTCAGTGGACAGCTCTGCCCCTCTCTTCACCCGAGTGTCCAAAACATGCGGCCGCAGATCAGATGAGACGACAACCAAGTCGATCATTGAGCTGCGGCCTAAGGTGTCCTGGTGCCAAGTGCACATATGGACACCTTAATGCTTGAACATGGTGTTTGTTATGGACAATCCATGACGAGCACAGAAGTCCAATAACAAGACACCACTCGGGTTTAGATCGGGGGGGGGGGCATTCCGCCCAACCACACCCCTCCAGGTCTCACTGTCATTGCCCACGTGAGCGTTGAAGTCCCCCAGCAGAACAAGGGAGTCCCCAGGAGGAGCACTCTCCAGCACCCCCTCAAAAGACTCCAAGAAGGGTGGGTAATCTAATCTGCTGTTTGGCGCGTAAGCACAAACAACAGTCAGGACCCGTCCCCCCACCCGAAGGCGGAGGGAGGCTACCCTCTCGTTCACCGGGGTAAACCCCAACGTACAGGCGCCGAGATGGGGGGCAACAAGTATGCCCACCCCAGCTCGGCGCCTCCCAGCGTGGGCAACCCCAGAGTGGAAGAGAGTCCAACCCCTTTCGAGGTGACGGGTTCCAGAGCCAGAGCCGTGCGCCGAGGTGAGTCCGACGATGTCCAGTCGGAACCTCTCAACCTCGCACACCAGCTCCGGCTCCTTCCCCACCAGAGAGGTGACGTTCCACGTCCCGAGAGCCAGCTTCTGCAGCCGAGGATCGGACCGCCAAGGTCCCCGCCTTTGGCCGCCGCCCATCCTGCACAGCACCCGACCCCTATGGCCCCTCCCACAGGTGGTGAGCTCATGGGAAGGGGGGCCCATGTTACCTCTTTGGGCTTAGCCCGACCGGGCCCCATGGGTAAAGGCCCGGCCACCAGGCGCTCGCCAACATGCCCCACCTCCAGGCCTGGCTCCAGAGGGGGGCCCCGGTGACCCGCGTCCGGGCGAGGGAACACTGAGTCCATCTGCCGTTTTCATCATAGGGGTCTTTGGGGCTGCACTTTGTCTGATCCCTCACCTAGAACCAAATTGCCATGGGTGACCCTACCAGGAGCAAAAGCCCCCGACAACATAGCTCCTAGGATCATTGGGACACTCAAACCCCTCCACCACGATAAGGTGGCAGCCCAGGGAGGGGTATAGGGACATGTTTAAACATAATTTCAAACCAGCCATTCCGATGCTACAGGCAAAAAAAGACATGGAACGATTGTCAACACTTCCTCTGTCAATGGCAGGACGCATAAATTCAGTAAAGATGGTAATAATGCCAAAATTCTTATTTCTCTTCCAAACTATTCCAGTATTCACAGAAAAGTCATTTTTTAAAGTACTGGACAGGGCTACTTCATTATATATATGGAAAAAGAAGATACGTATCAGAAAGGAGTGCTTGGAGAGGCGGAAGGAAGAAGGTGGGTTGGCCTTGCCAAATTACATGCATTACTACTGGGCAGCTAACACTGCTAAGTTGAGCATTCTGATGTCCCCTCCTGAAAGCGAACAAATGCCCCTTTGGGCACTTATGGAGCAGCGTTCCTACAGCCCAATAGCACTGAGCTCCTTAATCTGTGCTCCACTGCCATTGAGTAAAAGACCACTTGGGCACAACCCAGTGACACAAAGATCACTTAAGATATGGAAACAGTTAAGAATCCATTTTGGGTGCAAACAGGGCTCTTTTAGCTTTAGCTCCTATCTCGGCGGAGGCCCTCTTCCCACCATCTCTGATTGACACAACTTTTCAGTTCTGGACAAAGAAAGGTGTAGGCTTGGTCAGGGATTTCTTTAAAGAAGGCAATTTCATGTCATTTCAGCTACTAAAAACAAAACTTAATATTCCACAATCACATTTTTTCAGATATCTGCAGGTCCGAAGCTTTATCAAAAAACACTTTTCTCCCTCTCTTCAAAATCTACAGAGCAGCTGGTTGGAATAATGCTTGAAAGCTGATCCTTTGCAAAGAGGATGTGTGTCAGTTATATATGAGCTTTTGCAGGGGGCAGCAACCCCCTCTTTGGACTATATTAAACAGCAGTGGGAGACAGAACTAGAATTTGTTCTTTCTGTAACAGAATGGAGGAGGGCAGTTGGCTGGATGCATAACTCATCTATTTGCATCAGGCATGGACTTCTCCAATTTAAAGTCCTGCACAGACTTCACCTATCAAATAGCAGACTTGCCAAAATTTTTCCAGGAACCAGTGAAAATTGTCCTAGGTGTAAATGTGACCTGGGTACCTTTAGCCATATGTTTTGGGGCTGCCAAAGACTAAAAGACTTTTGGGAGGGGTTTTTTGATACAATCACTGCAGTGTGGGAAATAACAATTCAACCGAACCCTGTCACAGCTTTATTTGGTGTGGTGCCACTGGACTGCAGGATTTCAGCTACCCCATGCCACAGCAGTGGCCTTTGCCACACTTATGGCATGGCGGACTATCCTGCTTAAATGGAAAAAATCGGTACCCCCTTCTCACAGGCGATGGGTGATGGACATGGTGGCTCATCTCAGAGTAGAACAACTGAGATTTGTAACCCAGGGATCAGAAAGAAAGTTTAAAAAGCTTTAACAGCCATTCCTACTATATGTTGAGAAGCTCCCTGCTGCATAAATAACTACGATGACCCTGTGAATCTATTTTTTAATTTATAATTTTTCTTTTCTTTTTCTTTTTTGTTTTTGTTTTTTGTATCTTAAAATGTTTACCCAGGACTTTTAGCTGTTAATGCAAATCGTCAAACCGACAATAGATGGTCTGTGGTGCTATTTTTGCTCTTTGACGGTACGTTTGTTTATTTTGTTGTCATGAACGCTAACATTTTTTTCATTTTAGTTCTGTTTATTTTAATTATCATTTTATGGATTTTATGGTGTGTATGTGAAGTATTGATTTTTGTAGATGTTCCTGAGTTTCTAGATGTTCTTGTGCTGTATGCGCAGCTGTGTGTGTGTAAAGTAAAATCCAATATAAACATTGAAATATATGAAATAAAAGGAACAAACCAAAATTAGCTTCTGAAGATCTCAGTATTACCATGAGTCTGTAAACTAATTTTCGGCAAAACACTTATACGTCACCAACAGTGACATATTTGTACTTTGTAAAGTTGTAAATTTACAAATTTGTAAATTTGTATATTTCCAATTTTCTGTAATCATGTGCTGGTTGTAAAGAGTTTCACGTGGAACCATACATAATTAGAATTGTCCATAACATCATAAAATGTGGCGCAGTTGGTAGCACTGTTGCCTTGCAGCAAGAAGGTCCTGGGTTCAAATCCCAGTCTTTCTACATGGAGTTTGCATGTTCAAAAACACAGCTGTTAGGTGAATTGGTCTCTCTAAATTGCCCCTATCTATGAGTGTTTGCATGCATGATTGTTTGTCCTGTATGACTCTGTCTTGCCCTGTGATGAACTGGCAACCTGTCCCCCCCCCCCACAACCCTGCACAGGAATGACGGGTAAAGAAAATGGATGGATGGATGGATGGATCATAAATTGTGAACGCGTGCCAGTCCATACTTCAAGCTGGACATAAGGAACAGTCCATAAATCACATCACATTCTGCCCCTTCTTAAAAAATAGAGGTCAGGTGGCAAAATCTCCCAGCCTAGGAGGTGGTTGAGCAGCCGGGGGCGACTGAGGAGGCACAAAAACATCCTCAGGTGGTACACAGGTACTGGTTTTGTGCACCTCAGGGGAGGGGTAACTTGCAGGGGACAGGTGTATAGCGTTCCATACTTTACCATCAGAAAGTTCGTAGGTTGTCAGGCAATCTAACTTACCTTTTTTAAGCAAAATTTTAGAAAAAATTGTTTTAATTCAACTTAATGATTTTATTAATGAGCACAATGTCCTGGAGAAATTTCAGTCTGGTTTTAGGGTGAACCACAGCACAGAGACGGCCCTTCTAAAGATTTTAAATGATTTTAGATTAAACTATGATGCACAGAGGGTGACAGTGTTGGTTCTACTGGATCTAAGCGCTGCCTTCGATACAGTAGACCACACTATTTTTTAACCCGTTTTAAACAGATTGGCCTCTCTGGTGCTGTTCACAAATGGTTCACATCCTATCTCACAGACAGGACTTTTATGGTAAGTTTAGATACCTGCTCCTCTAGGGTCCGTAGGATTACATGTGGTGTGCCCCAGGGTTCGATTTTAGGCCCACTGCTTTTTAACCTGTATATGCTCCCTCTTGGCAGTGTCATCAGAAGACATGGAGTCAACTTTCACAGTTATGCTGATGATACACAGCTGTACATCTCCATGTCTCCCGATGAAACACTGCCAATGGATGCACTTTTTAACTGCCTTTTAGACATTAAATCATGGATGGCAGAAAACTTTCTCCAGCTCAACCAGGACAATACTGAAGTTTTAGTAATCAGTCCTGAGGCTCAGAGAGAGAAACTTTTACCAAAACTACAATTACTGTCTTTTACACAGGTACTGGTTTTGTGCACCTCAGGGGAGGGGTAACTCGCAGGGGACAGGTGTATAGCGTTCCATACTTTACCATCAGAAAGTTCGTAGGTTGTCAGGCAATCTGAGCAACAACTGTGTGAACTTGAAGTGTCCTTTATTTATGATTGCTGGATTTCTGATCTGAACGTAGGAACCACACTGAAACTTTGGAGACTGTGTGCCATGGTGTTCATCCACATAGCGCTTTGCTTTGGCTTGTTTCAGAGTCACAGTGTCTCTCACATCCTCCTTTCTTGTATCTTCAGCTTACCCTCTCCCTCTTCAAACCAGGGCCTCAGGAGAGGGTGGACATCATTATCGGCCTTCCAGCCGCCCAGCAGTTCATCAAATGAAAGGCAGGTTGGATCCGTGCCATAGCTTCAATCACACGGGCCAATTTTGACTACATCGTCGCCGCCGGTCCGGTCTACCATCCCGGGGACATGGTCTGCTTGTCTCCAGAATAGTCCAGAAGCTGACCCCCCGATTCATCAAGCCATATCCCATCCTTCACCACAACAACCCTGTCACCTATCGGCTCCGCCTTCCGTTCCTCCCTCAAGCTGCACCCGGTCTTCCACTGCACCCTGCTACGGCCTCACACCACTGTCTCCGCCTACCGCTTGACCTCCATCCCCCCGCTTTGTTTTTAGCGGTCCCATCTACACGGTATGTCGGATCCTGGACTCCCGTCCTCGTGGGCGGGGCTACGGGCCAGAGGAGCGCTCCTGGAAATTGTGCCACGAAATACTGTACTCCACACTCATCACATAATTCCACCGTCTCCACCCTGAACGACCAGGCTGTTCAGAGGCCAGCCCTAGAGGGCCGTGTTTGATCAGCTCCCCACCTGTCATTGGACTGGACATCCACTCCAGCCTGAATAAAGGACTCCCGTACTTACCGCTCTTCGAGCAGTCATCGTCTCTTACTTTGCCTAGAGCTCCTAATTGTATCAGTTCGACCAGCCTCGCTACGACTCTCCTCGAAGACCCCTATCCAATCTGCCTACTCCGTTCCTCCCAGGCACAGATCCCCCGCAGCTCCAGCCGGAGCCCCGCCTCCTCACGCTCCCAGGACGCTCGTTGCCAACTACTAGCCCTGGGGCTAGCTCCTCCTGCAGCTCTGCTCCAACTCCCCTCTGGTCTCGTTAGCGGCCCAGTCCGGTACTCACACCAACGAAAGATCCCTTCGTCTACCCATCCATCGCAGCGGCCCCGACCCCACATGTGATTTCTGTTCGTTCTGATGAAAAGTTTCCTATTGAAACAAAGAAATCTTTGTTCTTTAGGTAAGACTCAAACCAGCCAAGTACTGTACCAGAGAGTCCGACCCAGCTCTCCAGTTGTTCCAATAGTACATCATGATCAACAGTGTCAAACACTGCGCTTAGGTCCAAAAGTACCAGCACTGTGGTTCTACCCCGACCTCTGTATTTATGCGAATGTCAACTTTCACTAGCACAGTCTTAGTGCTGTGGTGAGCTTGAAAACAACACTGAAAAACATCAAAACGGTTTATCATTGCTAGGAAGCTATTTTTTAATAATCGTACTGAAGAATGGAAGATTAGAAATTGGCCTGTAGTTCTGCATTAACCTGTTGTCCAGGTTATTCTTCTTTAGTAGTGGTTTAACAGAAGACATCTGACAGGAGGGATGAGTTCACTATTTGAATCATATCAAACCTTTTAAAGACTGGTTTTAACGGATTTTTAAACACCACTGACTTATAAATAACCAGGACGTTTTTTACCGGATCGTTTTAATCGGTGGGAAGCGCGGATTACTTCTCCCCCACCATGGCTCCACTCACCTGCAGTCCTGGGTGTGATGGCTGCGGAAAACTTCGCCAGAGGGTTCTGGAGCTGGAGCAGAGGATCTCAACACTCCACCAAATCCAGGACCATGAGCGCCACGTGGACATCATCTTCGGCCGGACTTTCGCCGCCGCCACCAGTGCACAGCTGGCGGACACCATTCCCTGCCAGCCCGGCGAAGCTGTGTGGGGAGGATCCATCACTGGGCCTCCAGGCGGACTCGGGGTGCCAAACGCCTGCGTCACATCGAGCAAGGGGCTAAACCAAAAGCCCCCATCAGCTCCACTCTGGTGCTCCAGGGTGCCCGGTTAACGGTTGGGCCAGGCCGCGGTGGAGGCGCTTGGAGCAGCCGCCACCGCTCTCCTCAAACCTGCCTGCCTCTATCAAACCGTTTCAGCTCCCTGGATGCGGTTTTCCCTCCTTTGACAGCCCCTGGTCGCCGTAGCTCCGTAGGAGCGCCGCCTAATCCCTCCCAGCAGCAGAAGCAACAGCCGGACTCCCGCAGCCCCCCATGTCGTGCCAAACCCCGGGCTGCAGCCAGAACTCGCCGAGGATAGCTCCACTTCACCCCGAATCCACGGAACGAGCCCTCGGCGCTGATTAAACATCGCTGCAGTCCTGGGGAAGCTTCTACACCTGACATACAGCAAGTCCTGGATGGTGAACGATCATCTGCCCAGCGCAAACATCCGCCTGCAGACCCGTCACGCACCACACTCATCATCGGGGACGTCGGGGTAGTGAGGCCCCTGTTGAAGAAGAGCAATTTAGATTTGAATGATTTTAACAATTTTAGAACAGTATCTAACTTACCTTTTTTAAGCAAAATTTTAGAAAAAATTGTTTTAATTCAACTTAATGATTTTATTAATGAGCACAATGTCCTGGAGAAATTTCAGTCTGGTTTTAGGGTGAACCACAGCACAGAGACGGCCCTTCTAAAGATTTTAAATGATTTTAGATTAAACTATGATGCACAGAGGGTGACAGTGTTGGTTCTACTGGATCTAAGCGCTACCTTCGATACAGTAGACCACACTATTTTTTAACCCGTTTTAAACAGATTGGCCTCTCTGGTGCTGTTCACAAATGGTTCACATCCTATCTCACAGACAGGACTTTTATGGTAAGTTTAGATACCTGCTCCTCTAGGGTCCGTAGGATTACATGTGGTGTGCCCCAGGGTTCGATTTTAGGCCCACTGCTTTTTAACCTGTATATGCTCCCTCTTGGCAGTGTCATCAGAAGACATGGAGTCAACTTTCACAGTTATGCTGATGATACACAGCTGTACATCTCCATGTCTCCCGATGACACATGGCCAATGGATGCAGTTTTTAACTGCATTTTAGACATTAAATCCTGGATGGCAGAAAACACATAAAAAATATTACTAAAATAGGTTTTTATCAACTAAAGAACATCGCTAGAGTCCGCCCCATTCTCTCTCGGGCCAATACGGAGACACTGATGCATGCTTTTACCTCCAGTAGAATTGATTACTGTAATGCCCTGCTTTCTGGTCTTCCCAAAAAGAGTATATCAGGTTTACAACTACTACAAAATTCAGCAGCACGTGTCCTGACGAAGACCAGGAGGCGGGAGCACATTACACCGGTCTTAAAATCATTGCACCTTCCTTCCCTCCCCCACAGATTTAAAAGCATGGTCACAGTTATACAAATAAATAAAAATAAACAGTAAATTAATGTGCTAAGATTAAATAGTAAAACTGATAAAAATATAATCATATAAAACATGCAGAGCAATTAAATAGTAAAACTGCTAAAAATATAATCATATAAAACATGCAGAGCAATTAAACAAAGTAATAAATCATTATCAGTTAAAAGCTAAGCTAAAAAGGTGAGTCTTGAGCCTGCTCTTAAAAACATGAACGTTCTCTGCAGCCCTGAGGTCCTCTGGCAGCCTGTTCCAGAGGTGAGGGCCATAAAACTGGAAAGACGCCTCGCCATGCATGTGTGTCCTGACTTTTGGGGTGACAAGGAGACGGCTGCCAGCGGAGCGCAGAGACCGCGAAGGTTTATATGGTAAAAGCAGTTCAGAGAGATAAGAAGGCCCAAGACCATTAAGACATTTAAAAACCATTAAAAGAACCTTAAAGTCGATCCAGAGCTGTACGGTGGAGCCAATGCAATGATTTTAAGGCCGGTGTAATGTGCTCCCACCTCCTGGTCTTCGTCAGGACACGTGCTGCTGAATTTTTTAGTAGTTGTAAACCTTATATACTCTTTTTGGGAAGACCAGAAAGCAGGGCATTACAGTAATCAATTCTACTGGAGATAAAAGCATGGATCAGTGTCGATGTTCTTTAGTTGATAAAAACCTATTTTAGTAATATATTTTATGTGAGGAATAAAAGTCAGCTCAGAGTCAAAAATCACACCCAGGTTCTTCACTTGTAAAGAGGGATTAAAAGACAGTGATTGTAGTTTTGGTAAAAGTTTCTCTCTCTGAGCCTCAGGACTGATTATTAAAACTTCAGTATTGTTCTGGTTGAGCTGGAGAAAGTTTTCTGCCATCCAGGATTTAATGTCTAAAATGCAGTTAAAAACTGCATCCATTGGCCATGTGTCATCGGGAGACATGGAGATGTACAGCTGTGTATCATCAGCATAACTGTGAAAGTTGACTCCATGTCTTCTGATGACATTGCCAAGAGGGAGCATATACAGGTTAAAAAGCAGTGGGCCTAAAATCGAACCCTGGGGCACAACACATGTAATCCTATGGACCCTAGAGGAGCAGGTATCTAAACTTACCATAAAAGTCCTGTCTGTGAGATAGGATGTGAACCATTTGTGAACAGCATTAGAGAGGCCAATCTGTTTTAAACGGGTTAAAAGAATAGTGTGGTCTACTGTATCGAAGGCAGCGCTTAGATCCAGTAGGACCGACACTGTCACCCTCTGTGCATCATAGTTTAATCTAAAATCATTTAAAATCTTTAGAAGGGCCGTCTCTGTGCTGTGGTTCACCCTAAAACCAGACTGAAATTTCTCCAGGACATTGTGCTCATTAATAAAATCATTAAGTTGAATTAAAACAATTTTTTCTAAAATTTTGCTTAAAAAAGGTAAGCAAGATACTGGTCTAAAATTGTTAAAATCATTAAAATCTAAATTGCTCTTTTTCAACAGGGGCCTCACTACCGCCCCTTTAAAGGCGGCAGGAAAGACCCCTGTCTGAAGGGAGCAATTCATCATGGTTAAAATCTCATCTCTAAAAGATCCATAAAATTGCTTAAAAAAGAAGTGGGAAACGGGTCCAAAACACATGTGATGGGCCTCACTGAGGAGAAAACTTTATCAAGAGTCCCAGCTTCTACCAGGACAAAACTGTCCAGCGTTTCCTCTGGTAAAGACACACACTCAGATTTGTCTAAAACCATGTTACTCTGAGAAGATAAAATATTACATCTGATGGTGTCTGCCTTCCCTCTGAAGTGGTCTGCGAACTCCTCACAAAGAGCGTTTGAGGGGGTTTTAGGAAATGCAGTAGTAGCTCTGTAAAAAAGTTTATCAATGGTGGAAAAAAGGATTTTGGAATTATTTTTATGTTCCAAGATGATTTTGGAGAAGTATGAATTTCTTGAATTTCTTACTGCATTGTTGTATAATTTGAGAAGATCTGTGTATATTTGATGGTTTATTGTGGTTTTACTTTTCCTCCATTTTCTCTCTGCCGCCCTACAATTTCTCTTCATTTTTCTGAGGTTTTCATTTTTCCACGGCATTGCAGCTTTAGATTTTAAACTTTTAACTCGTAGTGGAGCAAGCCGGTCAAGAGTGGACTGAAGCCTTCTGTTAAAATCCTTGACAATAAAATCACAGGGGGCAGGTAAAACAATAGGAGGATTCTTTTTAAAAATTTCCAGAAAACCTGCAGCCACTTCAGGGGTTAGATGGCGCTTCCTGACAGTTCTCACAGAGGTCTCCTGCTGAATAAAACTGGTGATGTTAAAAAACACACAGTAGTGGTCAGAGACAGCCAAGTCAACAACAGAGGACACACAGGTGGACAGGCTATGCATGATGACCAAGTCCAGGGTGTGTCCTTTGTTGTGAGTCGGCTGCATGACATGTTGGCTAAAATCCATATAAGTCAGGATGTTTAAAAAATCTGTTGATAAAGGATCTAAAAGGCTATCTATATGTAGATTAAAATCACCAGCTAAAATGATCCTTTCAAAGGTGTTGTGCAAAATTGGAAAAAAGCTCTGAAAATTCTTGAATAAAAAGTGCACTCTTTTTAGGAGGCCTATAGATTGTGACACATAAAATCTGAGGAGTGCTAAAAACATTTGCATTATATTCAAAAGTAGAATAGTTATCAAATAAAACAGGTTTGGTGGAAAGTGTTGATGAACTTATAAAACCAGTTCCACCTCCCATTTTGCTACTCCTCGTAGAATAAGTGAAGTTAAAATTAGGTGGGGAGGCCTCTGTAAGAACAACAGGGGCATCTGCACTCAGCCAAGTTTCTGTTAAAAATAAACAATGAAGATTATGGTCTAAAATCAGATCATTTATTATAAAAGTTTTGTTCAGCAGAGAGTGAACATTAAAAAGTGCCATATTAATAGTGATTGGAGATGGAGGGACTGTATGATTTACTGAAAGTGGGGCTTTTGGCAACTTTTTGAGATTATTTGGATTGCATTTGTGCGGTTTATGATTTTTAGTCCGCTCTCTGCTGATAACAGGTATGAATGAGGTAGAACAAGGTCCAAGTCCAGTATGTGAGTTACTGTTAAAATCAGGGGTGAGTTCATAGGAGCAGGGACCATTTGCAGGTCAGGATGTGGCGGAGGAATCAGAGAGGGCAGGGGCAGCTGTGGCCAGTGTAGTTGACAGGGGCGGGGGGGATGGCGTGGACATGCCAGGCTCATTGTCAGTGTACGAGTGCCTTGTCTATTTAGATGGAGCCCATCTGGTCCAAACAGGTGCTTCCTACCCCAAAAAATGTTAAAATTGTTTATAAAACCAATATTGTGAACGGCGGTGATGGAGGAGAGCCAAGTATTAAGGGATAGAAGTCTGCTAAAACGGCCAATTCCTCTGCCAATAGTGGGAGTGGGGCCAGAAATAAAAACAGAGACGTGTGTTTTCTAGAAGATTAAAAAGGTGAATAAAATCACACTTCAGGAGCTCAGACTGCTGTTTATAAATGTCATTGGTGCCAGCATGAATTTGTGTTGATCAATGAGCCACAGGATCTGTTCGGTAATGTCCATGACAGTGGCTCCAGGGAAACACAGTGTAAGGGCTCCTCTCATCCTCACGTTTCTGATGATAGAGTCCCTGATGATGAGTGTGGTGGGCGGTGGGTCTGCATGCGGATGTTTGCACTGGGCAGAGGATCGTTCACCATCCAGGACTTGCTGTATGCCAGTTGTAGAAGCTTCCCCAGGACTGCAGCGATGTTTAATCGGCGCCGAGGGCTCGTTCCGTGGGTTCGGGGTGAAGTGGAGCACTCCTCGGCGAGTTCTAGCTGCAGCTCGGGGTTTGGCGTGACGTGGGGGGCTGCAGGAGTCCGGCTGTTGCTCCTGCTGCTGGGAGGGATTAGGCGGCGCTGCTACAGCGCTACGGTGACCAGGGGCTGTCAGAGGAGGGAAATCCACATCCAGTGCGCTGAAACGGTTTAAAAGAGGCAGGCAGGTTGGAGGAGAGCGGTGGCGGCTGGTCCAAGCGCCTGGCCCAACCGTTAACTGGGCACCCTAGAGCACCGGAGTGGAGCTGATGGGGGCTTTTGGTTTAGCCCCCTGCTGGAACCAGGGGTCCTCCTCTGGTGCAGATGTTACGCGGGCGTTTGGCACCCCGAGTTCGCCTGGAGGCCCAGCGATGGATCCTCCCCCCACAGCTTCACCGGGCTGGCAGGGAATGGTGTCCGCCAGCTGTGCACTGCTGGCAGCGGCGAAAGTCCGGCCGAAGATGATGTCCACGTCGCGCTCATGGTCCTGGATTTGGTGGAGTGTAGAGATCCTCTGCTCCAGCTCCAGAACCCTCTGGCTAAGTTTTGAACAGCCATCACACCCAGGACTGCAGGTGAGGGGAGGCATGGTGGGGGAGAAGTAATCCACGCTTCCCTCGGATTAAAACGATCCGGTAAAAAACATCCTGGTTATTAATAAGTCAGTGGTGTTTAAAAATCTGTCAAAACCAGTCTTTAAAAGGTTTAAAACCAGTTAAAAACCATGCTTGATAGGGAGCCGGTCTTGGCGGGCTGACTGACGCTGACGCATGCGCACCACGAGACACGGAAGTGAATGTGCCGGGATGTCTATATGGATGTTGAAGTCCCCCACAATGATTAATTGGCCATAATTCATACAAATTACTGAAAGAAAGTTGCTGAAATTATTAAAGAAGTTTAGAGTTAAGTTTTGGAGGTTTATATAATAAGTAATTTCTAATAACTTAGAAATAAAGCTTTGTTAGGCTCATTTATCTGGGTGGCTAGGTATTCAAAAGAGTCAAATGTACCCTGGGATACCTTTTTAAAGTTTATTGAGTAATGAAAAATTGTGGCTATGCCTCCACCTCATCTGCATTTCCTGCTCTCGCTTAAAAAAATTGTAATTTGGAGGAGTAAATTCTATTATATCGAGTATCTGGATTTCTCCTGGTGACCTTGACTGGTCCCAGGGGCTGCGTCGTCTTTCGGGGAACTGAGGGCTGTGAATCTGTTTTTCAGCAGGATTCCAGGGGGAGTAATATCTCTTGTTTTGGGTTGGAATGACTTTTGTTTTTTCATTCTTCAGAACAGAAAAAGGTATAGGTTCAGTAATCCAAAAAAGAGACCCGGTCTAATACAGTAACTCCAGAGGCTGGGTGTATAAAGTGACTAAGAAAAAAGCTAAAAGAAAATAAGAAAAAAGAATAAGGCGAGAGATTGCGAGAGATCAGGAGAGGCTACTCCACCTTCAGCAGCCACAGACACACGGGAAGAGTTTCAGAAGCAGTGCCTTGAAGGCACTTGAAAACAAAAGTAAGAAGTTTAAACTGGATACCATAAGGGATAGGAAGCCAGTGCAGGGTAGCCAGAACAGATCTAATGTGCTAACGCCATTTGGTACGAATCTGGAAGCTGAATTCCAGATTCAAATTGGGATCCAAGTGGACGGCTTTGTAATGGAAGAAAATACTTCAGGATTCCCAAAATAAAGAAGACTGAGTCCCAGAAGGCGTTTAAGAATTTATTTCAAACATGTCTGGCCAGAACATGAAGGGAACAGAGATTACTCTTACATCACCCTCCCCAACCTTTCTGACTAACAGTTTAAATAGTATTCAGCAATCACTGTTTATCTCTGCAGCATGTCTTCTCCAATCTTTATGTCCAGCTTCTGGAGAACTGGTTAATGCCAGTCTAATAGTAAAGCATGAACCAGCACATCCCAGATCAGACTGCTGCATAGTTATCTTGCTGCCTGGGCGTCTGTCTCTCTGGTGATCTGACACATCTTTATCTGGAACATTAAGCTGGAACAATAACCTTGCTTCCCCTAACTTACATTCACTAGACAGAGAATATGAACTTCATAATTACATAAGAATATTCCCACCACAGCTTGAACTACAATTGGTCACACCTGACTTTAAAGGGTTAATTCAGAATAATTTTATTCAATGTTATGAGCTCTTACCTTCTTCTGTAGATAAGACTCTTGGTGCCTTTATTTAGCATAAATTAACATTAGTTGGTCTCAGATGCTCAATCTAGCAGCTAAACGTACTGTCTCAAAACACTTCCAATCTCAAAGATGTCAGTGGTTTATGCAAACAGCACTTTGTTAACAGTATAATTTTCATGTTTGCATTTTGGTGGTTATTAAAAGTGAAGCCAATTAGCTGATGATTACTTAAATGATGATGGAGGTTGGAAATTGTACTCCACTAATCATCTTCCTGTGTGAAACATTTTTTGAAAATGGGCTTTCCAGCTACAGTAACATCTGATGTAAAAGCAAAACAGTTTAACAATCAGTAAGATATATTTCACTGAAACCGCTGTCATGTTTTTGCTTTTCACGTCACTTTGCTTTACTTTGTTGGCCATCAAAAATATGTTTAGTCACGTACACTGATATTCACACGGCTCAGATGCACTTTAGTCACAAAATGGATACAGACCACATAGAATACTGTGACCAAAGCAGGTACAATCAGCTTTGTAAATAGTAATGAGAAAACTCACACTGCAGATAAAACTCATTCACCCAAATCCTGCCCTACATTCCATGGATTAATATAATCCCAACAGGATGGTTCTTTTTCAGTAATGATGATCCGAATAAAGATTTGATCTTAAAGATATAAGATGAGATTAACTTATACAAGGCAGATGTCAGTGCCAGCTCTGAACAAACAAAGAACCCCACCTCACCTGCAACCCAGGGGTTGCATTAACTGAATATTTTCCATGTTTGACTGGTGTTTTAAAACGGTGACGGAAAAATCTGAAGCCCATCAGTTATTCTGACAGATAGCAATTCACACCACTGACCACGTGCAGATACATAGACATTTTCAAGTGTACTTACAGGGTACTGGTAACTAAATCAATCAAAGAAAAATTCTATAACAGCACCTGGACATCGTACTTAATGCATCTGGCTATCCAGGAATGAGGTGAAGAGTTATGGAGGCTTTGGAGTGAGTCTTTGACCACTACAGATCACAGACCAGTGCAACTGAACTATGTATGCAGAAGGAGTGCATGCTGTGGGAATTCCTCCGGCTAAAGGAAGTTCTTGTGAGAAAATCCCCTTTTCTTGCCAACTTATGATTATTTCAATTCGAGAAATGTTCTCTGATTTCAAAACCTTGGCTGTGTGGCAGCAGAGAGCGGATTCAATCTCCAGAACAACATCAAAACCCCCTTTAAAAGTCATCTGTGTGAGGTAAAAGTCCAAAACCTCATGAGAGTAACCACTGCAGCAAACCCACTTTGAACATTTGATTATTCACAAACAGATGATGAGGAATTCAGATCCATGTAGACCAGGATAAAGTTGTGAGACTGTGCGTTCAGGCCCACAAGTAGTCAGTGGTTTTTGTTTGTTTTGAAAAAGTTTCATGTAGTATATATATATATATATATATATATATATATATATATATATATATATATATATATATATATATATATATATATATATATATATATATATATATATATATATATATATATATATAAGAATTGGTTGTGCAACATAAGTCATAATAAAATATCGGAATAGCACAGGTCACGTTTACGTTCTGTTGGAAAGAAGTGTGCAGCCATCTAATATCTGTGCTAGCGCCCAAGACAAAACGAAAAAGTGAATGAAGTAGATTTTTTGATGGAGTCTAAATTTAGCATGTTGCCTCTTGAATGAAATGTAAAGATTAGGGGCATCACAAGCCAGTGGATTTTAATATCGTTCAAGGACTGTAAGAGATTATTATAGATTTAAAGGGGATTATTTGAAAGATTATACAGTTATTGAAAAGTTTGCCCAGATGAAAGATCTGCAATTTTTTCAAGAAGAACAACACTGGTGACCCTTTATCTGCAATTTAATATAGGCTAAAAAAAGGTTTCATTCTTCAATTATATTGAAATAAAATGGCATTTGTGGTGTGTAGATGTGTTCCGTTTTATGCGGTTCATTTAATATTGATTCAACATCAAATGAATCACATAAAATTGCAAACAATATTATTGATCAAAGTCAGATTGTATCCATCACAGAAGAATTACTTGCTGCTATTAGGTGTTGAGTTGCTGTGCCCCACCTAACTTATCATGCCAGAGACGCCACTTCTCCTAAGTACTTCCCCATCAGCTTTCCTGTGTTCTCTTAAAGGAAACCGTTTAAAGGCCTGGCCAAAAGTTGTCTCAGATGTTCTCCTCGGCCTTGGATTGTATGTCTGTCTAAAATAACTCTAATATGGTGGATTTTCTCTAAAAACTAGCTTCTGTTTCCTCCACTTTTTCAAAAGGTATTTTCAGTGGCTTTTGTTTTAATTTTGCCCTATACTAATAAGTTAAATTGAATTGAGTTAAATGTTGGTGTTTGAACTTAGAAAAATTGTTATTCAAAGTCTGGCTTGGTTCTTGCAGGGGTGCCTGTGAAAACGTGCTGCAAATGCTGCAAGAAACCCAGTCATAGCCACCTTGGAAAACATGTACAGTACTAGATACAGGCCATGTTCATATCAGCCTCACCCCATGTTTCTGCTAAGAGCAGCCAGTGTGCATGTCTCTCGTTGTAGAAGCGATGAATTCAGTTTTATGGGTTAACTGGCAGCGATATCTGATCAGTCAGACTCACTTAGTACTGGACAGGTGCAACAGCAGCATTCAGATCACTGTAGCCAAAATATGCCAGACAACTTATTTTCACCTTTTGTTTATGGCTGAATAAATCCTAATTTATGATCAGTTAGTCTGTTACAGTAACATTTTAAATCCTTTTTTATTTTTTTTATTTTTTAAAATACTTATTTTGAATCTTTAATGTTCAGAAAAATTCTATGTGCTCCAACTCAGCGCTCTTTAATCTGATAGGTCTTCAATATCAAAATTGAAATATTATATAAAATATTTGTTCCCAATAGCAATGCAAAACTGCAATACTTTTATTGAATTCCTCATTTTTAAGAAACTGTAGCAAATACAGTAGACAAACGACCCATTATTCACATGAACCATTTATTATTAATTATTTTAGGCTATTATTCAATATTTCATTAATTTAATTAATTCCCTGATCTCTTTATGCACAATACATTCAGTCAATTATGAAAATGGACAACCCAAATGTCCATTAAAATGTTCCAAATATTTCTTTCAGTAATTTAACTGTTGTTTAATAAAAATCAGTCCCCTTCACTTTTAAACCACCAATTAATTATTTAATCAATGCATTCTCCACTTCTATTATTTTATATATCTATTTTTTTAAAACAAAAAAAACCAAATAGATGTTTAAGTTTGGGGCAAAGCTCCTCTAAGAACATCTCTGCTTCTCCAAACTGCAGCTGCGGGCTCCTCAAGTTTTTTTTATTAATTTCACACATGCTCTGGCTCAACATCTAGCTTCGCTGAACCACTTTCTACCTTCTCTAGGCCTTTTACTGACTTACCTTAACTATATTAACCCTTCTTGGCTTCTCTTCTTCCTTCTCCTTGTCTTCCTTGTCTACCTCCACTGCACCTCTCTCTCACACTCTCTTCTATCAATCTATAGCCGTTTTCAGACAGAAGTTCTGAAATATTTGCGGACAATTTCACCCGTTCTTTAATATGTGTTTTCTAACACACCACTTTTTTCCGGAACATTGCCTTTGGGCTGCTTTCACACAGCAAGAAATATACCGGCGAATCCTAGTGAATGTCTGGGGGGTGGAGTGGGGGGTTGTATATGGATATGACATAAACTTAGTGTGGCGGGCGTACATGTCATTTCCCCAAACAAATAGATTTTTGAAAAGATGCCCAACGAAACAGCAGATCTACTCACAGTGCTCATCTTTGTGATGTGTGCAATTTTGCGCACATGGAAACGCTTAAGAGACAACGATGAAGAAGCTGAAAGCGTGTTCTTATGCACTGCCGTTCACATAACATTTATATGTAATCAACGTGTGCGCTCAAAGCATTCCCTGCCCCCCTCCCCCTTTCCCCACCACCCTAGTTTGTCCGGAACATTACCTGATATATGTGAATGCAAACACCGTACCGCAAAAAGTCCGCTCTTGTTACTAGATCTTCATCCGTAAAATTACCGGTAAAGGGTATCCGGACAAAGTCCGGAAGATTGCTTTCAGACTCAAAAGCAAAACAGACGAAGTCTGGAAAATTACCTTTTTTCATGACCTGTTTGAAAGGGGCTTTAGTGTCTTGACTGGCTTTGCATGAGTTAAATCCCATATTAAACAGGTTTCTAGGATTTCTTTCTTTCACCTCCGGAATATTGCTAAAATTAGAAACATCCTGTCCAGGAGTGATGCTGAGAAACTAGTCCATGCATTTGTTACCTCAAGGCTGGACTACTGTAATTCTTTACTATCAGGAAGTCCACAAAATGCCATTAAAAGCCTTCAGTTGATCCAAAATGCGGCAGCAAGAGTTCTGATGAATATTAAAAAGAGAGATCACATTTCTCCTGTTTTAGCTTCCCTTCATTGGCTCCCTGTTAAATCCAGAATAGAATTTAAGATCCTTCTTCTTACATACAAAGCCCTTAATAATCAAGCTCCATCATACATCAGAGATCTAATTGTTCCATATGTTCCTAAAAGAGCACTTCGCTCTCAGACTGCAGGTTTACTTGTAGTTCCTAGGATCTCTAAAAGTAGAATGGGAGGCAGATCTTTTAGTTATCAGGCTCCTCTCCTGTGGAACCAGCTCCCAGCTTTAGTCCGTGAGGCAGACACTCTGTTTACTTTTAAGGCCAGGCTTAAAACTTTCCTTTTTGATAAAGCTTATAGTTAGAGTGGCTTAGGTCATCCTGAGCTATCTCTGTAGTTATGCTGCTATAGGCTTAGACTGCTGGAGGACAGACTTACCAATTTTCTTCACTCTGCTACTTCCTTTTCTCCTACGACTCTCCAGTTGTATTACAGTACATTCTGTTATTTCGACTGTTAACTTTGTTTTCTCTCAGTGTTTTTCTCCTCATCGAAGATACACCTGGTCTGGTATCCTGCTTGGCTGCAATGCCCTGTTGGACGGGGGTCATCGACTGGGATGATCCTCTCAGTAACTGAACATCCACTGTGTCCTGTTATCAACTTTTTACTTTCTGTAACATAGAAAGTTCTCTTATATCGGATCTTCTGTTCCTTCTGTGTTCTGCTCTGTCTTCTCAAACCCCCAGACGGTCGTGGCAGATGGCCGCTCCTACTGAGCCTGGTTCTGTTGGAGGTTTCTTCCTGTTAAAGGGGAGTTTTTCCTCTCCACTGTCGCTACATGCTTGCTCAGTATGAGGGATTGCTGAAGGATTGCTGTGGTTGGAAATCTGCCCAACCTCACGCCAATGACTGACGCAATCTGCTGGGATTCCTTAAATAGGAAACTTTTTAACTGATTGGAATGTTTGTATAATTGTATTGAAATGACTTCTTGTTAAGTGCCTTGAGATGACATCTGTTGTGAATTGGCGCTATATAAATAAACTGAATTGAATTGAATTGAATGAGTTAGCGCGGCGGAAAAGATGCCGCTTCTGATCGTCCTTTACACACTGAAAGTGATAGAAGTAACACAGTGTCTGACGGGACTGTGATAAGTTTTAATTCAATTCAATTCAGTTTATTTATATAGCGCCAATTCACAACAGATGTTATCTCAAGGACTTAACAAGAAGTCATTTCAATACATTTATACAAACATTCCAATCAGTTAAAAAGTTTCCTATTTAAGGAATCCCAGCAGATTGCGTCAGTCATTGGCGTGAAGTTGGGCAGACTTTCCAACCACAGCAATCCTTCAGCAATCCCTCATACTGAGCAAGCATGTAGCAACGGTGGAGAGGAAAAACTCCCCTTTAACAGGAAGAAACCTCCAACAGAACCAGGCTCAGTAGGAGCGGCCATCTGCCACGACCGTCTGGGGGTTTGAGAAGACAGAGCAGAGACACAGAAGGAACAGAAGATCTGAAATAAGAGAACTTTCTATGTTACAGAAAGTAAAAAGTTGATAACAGGACACAGTGGATGTTCAGTTACTGGGAGCATCATCCCAGTCGATGCCCCCCGTCCAACAGGGCATTGCAGCCAAGCAGGATACCAGACCAGGTATATCTTCTATGGAGAGAAAAACACTGAGAGAAAACAAAGTTAACAGTCGAAATAACAGAATGTACTGTAATACAACTGGAGAGTCGTAGGAGAAAAGGAAGTAGCAGAGTGAAGAAAATTGGTAAGTCTGTCCTCCAGCAGTCTAAGCCTATAGCAGCATAACTACAGAGATAGCTCAGGATGACCTAAGCCACTCTAACTATAAGCTTTATCAAAAAGGAAAGTTTTAAGCCTGGCCTTAAAAGTAAACAGAGTGTCTGCCTCACGGACTACAGCTGGGAGCTGGTTCCACAGGAGAGGAGCCTGATAACTAAAAGATCTGCCTCCCATTCTACTTTTAGAAATCGTAGGAACTACAAGTAAACCTGCAGTCTGAGAGTGAAGTGCTCTGTTGGGAACATATGAAACAATTAGATCTCTGATGTATGATGGAGCTTGATTATTAAGGGCTTTATATGTAAAAAGGAGGATCTTAAATTCTATTCTGGATTTAACAGGGAGCCAATGAAGGGAAGCTAAAACAGGAGAAATGTGATCTCTCTTTTTAATATTCATCAGAACTCTTGCTGCCGCATTTTGGATCAACTGAAGGCTTTTAATGGCATTTTGTGGACTTCCTCATAGCAAAGAATTACAGTAGTCCAGCCTTGAGGTAACAAAAGCATGGAATAGTTTCTCAGCATCACTCCTGGAGAGGATATTTCTAATTTTAGCAATATTCCGGAGGTGAAAGAAAGAAATCCTAGAAACCTGTTTAATATGGGATTTAAATGTCAAGTCTTTGTCAAAAACAACGCCGAGGTTCTTTACGTTATTGCTGGGGGCCAATTTAATGCCATCCAGATGAAGTGATTGACTAATCAGTTTTTGTTTTAGAACTTCTGGTCCAAAGACAGCAACTTCTGTCTTGTCAGAATTTAAAAGCAAAAAGTTTAGGGTCATCCATGTTTTTATGTCTTCCAGACATGCCTGTAATCTACCTAACTGACTGGGTTCATCAGGATTTATGGATAAATATAGTTGTGTATCATCGGCATAGCTGTGGAAATTTATCCCATGCTGTCTAATGATTCTACCAATTGGGAGCATATATATGGTGAAAAGAATTGGTCCAAGCACAGAACCCTGTGGAACTCATCAAGTAACCCTTGAGAATGAAGAAGATTTTTAGAACTATATTTATGTTAACCAACTTTAGAAAACTTCCATGGAGTGTTTACAGTAACTTTAACAGCTTGAGTAAATGTGGCTTTGTTTAAGAGTTGCACTCAGCAGTTACTTTTTTAGTTGTGTCCTGTGACACAGATGCTGTTACTTTGGAGGTATAACTACAATGTTTTGGTGAAATATTCAATACTCCGGAAAGATACATTTTGTTTTGTGTGAGTAAAATAGTGATGTTGATGGCTGTGATTTTATAAGACATCAGTCTAGTTAGATATGTATGAATCATAGACTATTTTATTTATGTTTTCATGATGTCGCATGTTCACACAGCTTATATTGTGCTGCAGTTATACAGTCTGCTGCTCATACTAAAAATATGATGTATCAGTCTTAATTTGCAGTTAGCATAAAGACATTTTGGCCCGCTAATATCCTGTTATTCAGTGTTTTTTACCCCCTTAATTAAATAACTTTTTTATGTGACAATGTAATGCTTAAGATTGTTCTTGGAACATTATGACAACATTGAAAGTGACAGAAGTCTGTGTTCTTCAATATTCCCCTTTACAGAGGTGTAACCCATGCCTGTGGGTCAGGCATTTAAACAAAACAAAGAGAAAAATGTTATCCTAAGGCACTTTAAAAGTCCAATCATACAAACAGATTCTGTCATGGTTCCTAGGTGTTTGTGTTTTGTTAGTTATTTTCCTTATTTAGTTCTATTATCGTGTTTAGTTATTCTTTGTTTCTACTAGTTATTTCTGTTCTTAGATGTTATTCACCCTTTGCTCCTTTCTTCTTATTCTTCTTCTTTTTGTTTAAATGGCGTGTGGCATCCAACTTAAAGGTGCATTACCGCTACCTACTGTGCAGGAGTGTGAGTCGAAGTGAGGAGAAAAAAAAAAAAAAAAAAAAACTAAATTCTATTAACTAACTTACTTTTCCTAAGAAACTCTAACACTAATTTATAAATTTTATTATTTCCATTCAATACCGTTTTCAAATTCCAATCTCCATATCCTTTAATTTTTAACTTATCTTTTAATATTTCTCTAATTACTTTATACTTACTACAAAAACACAGTACATGCTCTACAGTTTCCCTTTCTTTCTTTGCTCCTTTCTATTTTGTATTCCTCTTTAGTATTATCCTCTGTCTAGTCCTTATGTTTTGCTCCTGGTCTTCCTCCCAGTTTCCCTAGCCATTCTGCCTTCCATCCCAGCTGTTAATTAGTTTCACCTGCTCACTCCCTCTCAGCTGCAAGCGCTTCCCTTAATTAGTCCTCAGCTCCTTCTGCTCCCATCCTCACGCTCCCCCTCAGTATAAATACAGTCCACACTCAGTCACAACTCGCTGGTTCGTTGTCTTTCCTCCTTTCCTGGTTCCTGCATTCCCTGGTCTGTCTTCCCGCGTTCCCTGGTCTCCATGTTCCCTGGCTTTCTCGTCATTATTTTGTAAGTTTTGTTATTTATTATTTAATTAAATCTAAAACATAAAAGTTCTGCATTTTGGGTCCTATTTCAAACACACAAACTTGACAGATTCAAAGTCAATTTAATCACATACATTCCAATTTAATCCTTGTTACCAAACAATGCAGTGAAGTTAAGTTTATTATTCCAACTGATTAAAAAGGTTTATATCAAAAGAAACTTAATAGAAGTAAAAGCTCAGTCAATGGCTTTGTCAAGAAAGAGACACAACATACAAGCATACTAAATATTCTGCAGTCAACTGTGTTGTGACACAGAGTGAGTGAGTTTTTGTCTGGTTACAAAGCAATCAATAATTTTGATCAATAATTTAATATTAATATAATTATTGATGGGGTTCAAGTTTAACTTGTTTATTAAAGATAATCAGGGCACCAACCTCTAATTAGAGATACTTCTGTTTAGAAGACCAGACATCCAGTCTCTTCTTGAAGGTGTAAAATTCACACGCAGTAGACAATAATTGTACACATACATATCATTTAAACACAGACCACCTCTCTTTAAGCTAAGGGGAATTTATTAAGAAAATAGATCAACCTTACAGCCAAAACATTTAGTCAATAATTCCAATCTATTCTAAAGCATGCAACTAATTACTGCAGATCTTAGAAAACAATAATATGTGAAAATTAAACACAACATGAAATGGATTAGGGAGAAACGGACAGCTCAGGCTTTGTTCAGGGAGGGAGGTGGCCCTCACCCCAGGGAGCTCAAGTCACAGATAGCCTAGGAGACAAAGGGTCATAAAACTAGTTCTGTGCCAAGATGGAGAACTGCACATAGAGTATAAGGAGACAAAGGGCCATAAAACTTAGCTCTGGAGCACATGGGGTGAATTGGCCATGTGGAAGGCCTCAGCTTTAACTAACAGACAAGAAACAATGGAGTAAACCTTTCAGCTTAGACCAGCTAACGCAAGTCGGACCGAGCCCGACTCTGCCAACCAGGTGATTAGAGAGCAAGCAAGAGAAAACAAGGAAGAGAGAGAAAGACGGAAAGAAAGTGCAATCCACTCAGGATAAAAACAGTTTCAAACACAGCAAATACAGCTCAAACGTATGCATGCGGATACGCTAAATGAGCCAACAGGTTCAGCACTTTAAACCATTAATGAACGAGATCTAACTCGTTAAAAACTTTACAGGTCCTTCTCAAAAAATTAGGATGTTGTGATAAAGTTCATTCTTTTCCATAATGTGATGATAAAAATTAAACTTTCATATATTTTAGATTCATTGCACACCAACTGAAATATTTCAGGTCTTTTATTGTTTTAAAACTGATGATTCTGGTATACAGCTCATGAAAACCCATAATTCCTATCTCAAAAAATTAGCATATCATGAAAAGGTTCTCTAAACGAGCTATTAACCTAATCATCTGAATCAACTAATTAACTCTAAACACCTGCAAAAGATTCCTGAGGCTTTTAAAAACTCCCAGCCTGGTTCATTACTCAAAACCGGAATCATGGGTAAGACTGCCGACCTGACTGCTGCCCAGAAGGCCATCATTGACACCATCAAGCAAGAGGGTAAGACACAGAAAGAAATTTCTGAACAAATAGGAGTGCTGTATCAAGGCACCTCAGTGGGAAGTCTGTGGGAAGGAAAAAGTGTGGCAGAAAACGCTGCACAACGAGAAGAGATGACTGGACCCTGAGGAAGATTGTGGAGAAGGACCAATTCCAGACCTTGGGGGACCTGCGGAAGCAGTGGACTGAGTCTGGAGTAGAAACATCCAGAGCCACCGTGCACAGGCGTGTGCAGGAAATGGGCTACAGGTGCCGCATTCCCCAGGTCAAGCCACTTTTGAACCAGAAACAGCGGCAGAAGCGCCTGACCAGGGCTACAGAGAAGCAGTCTGGGCTGTTGCTCAGTGGTCCAAAGTACTTCTTTCGGATGAAAGCAAATTTTCCATGTCATTCGGAAATCAAGGTGCCAGTCTGGAGGAAGACTGGGGAACAGGAAATGCCAAAATGCCTGAAGTCCAGTGTCAAGTACCTACAGTCAGTGATGGTCTGGGGTGCCATGTCAGCTGCTGGTGTTGGTCCACTGTGTTCTATCAAGGGCAGGGTCAATCCAGCTAGCTATCAGGAGATTTTGGAGCACTTCATGCTTCCATCTGCTGAAAAGCTTTATGGAGAAGAAGATTTCATTTTTCAGCACGACCTGGCACCTGCTCACAGTGCCTAAACCACTGGTAAATGGTTTACTGACCATGGTATTACTGTGCTCAATTGGCCTGCCAACTCTCCTGACCTGAACCCCATAGAGAATCTGTGGGATATTGTGAAGAGGAAGTTGAGAGACACAAGACCCAACACTCTGGATGAGCTTAAGGCCGCTATCGAAGCATCCTGGGCCTCCATAACACCTCAGCAGTGCCACAGGCTGATTGCCTCCATGCCACGCCGCATTGAAGCAGTCATTTCTGCAAAAGGATTCCCGACCAAGTATTGAGTGCATAATTGAACATAATTATTTGAAGGTTGACTTTTTTTTGTATTAAAAACACTTTTCTTTTATTGGTCGGATGAAATATGCTAATTTTTTGAGAAAACCTGCACAGGATTTTAGGACTGTGTCCCAACTGCATACCGGTGGCTTGCAGGTTGACGTCGTAACGAACTGTCTTGGAACAGTCCTGATATAGCTCAAACTGGATACACCAACAGGATGAGCTCTTCGAAGCGTTGAAATGAGAGTTCTTCCCGGTCCAGTGGGTCAGAACAAAAGAGAATATTCACCGGTGAGATGTCCTCTGTATTGCAGGAGTTTCTGCTAAGAACCTCTGCTGAGAGCAAATTTGAAATGGCTGCCACTACCACTCTTATAGCCCTTTGGCCGTGATGTCATCCTTGATGTCACCATTGGTGGCCACGGACCAATAGGAGTGTGTTGGGGGTCACCGCTAGGATTGCTGGGAAATGTGGTCTGCTCAGTCCATCCAGAAAAAATGGCTTCCAGTCGTCCCACAGTCTGTTCAATTCATTTGACGAAAATCGAGTCCCAACAACTGTTTGTAGTAAATGGTTTGAACTTACATAGCGCTTTTGTCTGTAACCACATTCACCCATTTGCATTCACAAATGTGCACATATCCATACACCGATCAACAGATCGTTAGACAACTCAGGGTTAAGTGCCTTCCCCATGAGCACACTGACATGTGGAAGCTGAAATCAAACCTGCAACCCTCCGATTACAACTACTCTACCCACCGTGCCACAGTTGTATTATTACAAAGTTGCACCATTTGGAAGAGACAGCAACTTCATTTAAAGTCAATTTCATTTACATGCTTTCTGAAGTTTTATGATTTGCAAGGGTAAATGGGGTCACTGCATGCATTTTGTAAAAGCTCAGGTCCTGATCAATCAACCGTTCTGAAAAGGAACAAAGGATACCTGTCAAAGTGGGCTATACAGTAAGAAGAGGAATAAACACAGAAATATTCCCCAGTAGAAGTGCTATAATTCACACCTCTTCCATGTAAAACAATGATTAAATGTGCATGCGCTGAATGCTGTAGCACAGCTGATCAAAATGCATGGTGAATGAATGGAGGTGGGATTTCCATATATCTACAGTTACCATGAATTTATAAGTCTAATGCATCAATCATAGTAGCAGTATCAGGTTTTATGGGGTTAAATTTGGGCATGATAGTGGTGCATTCCCATTCCTACACAGAATTTAGAATTTCTAGGCGGGAAAAATATAATATTTTATTTCACAGAGTTAGAAGTTTAAAATATTTATGACTGGGATTTGTGCATGGGCTGCACAGTGGCGCAGTTGGTAGCACTGTTACCTTGCAGCAAAAAGGTCCTGGGTTCAAATCCCAACCGTGGGTCTTTCTGCATGGAGTTTGCATGTTCTCCCTGTGCATGAGTGGGTTCTCTCCGGGTACTCCGGCTTGCTCCCACAGTCCAAAAACATGACCGTTAGGTGAATTTGACTCTCTAAATTGCCCTTAGGTAACTAGGTAGTGTGTGAATGAATGGTTGTTTGCCCTGTATGTCTCTGTGTTGCCTTTGATGGACGGGCGACCTGTCCAGGGTGTACCCCGCCTCTTGCCCCTTGACCGCTGGAGATAGGCACCAGCCCCCCCGCAACCCTGGATTAGGATGGATGTGCCCATAGAATGCTCCTGAAGTTGGACCTTAGACTCGGAAAGCTAGCGATTTCCCACAAACCCCAACCTCAGCATTCCATATGGCTTTCATGTAATGAAAATGTAATGGTAACTGTAGTAGCAAATGCCTCATTTGCTCTTTGAATAATTGGAAATTTATTGGGTTATTGGCAAAATAACATAATGTCTGTGAATATTTTACTTTAGTGTCAATACTATAAATGCAGATACGTACATTAGCTTGTGTTGCTAATGCTGGTTAGCCTGATCACTGAGTAAAATGATAAGTAACTCCCATTGGTTTCTACTTTATCACTAGAACATGATTAAATTGGGGTTGAAATCCTCAGATCCAAGGTCCAACTTCCAATCTGCATAACACATATCCAAACACAAGGAACATAAATACAAGGATAGAAATATATTACTTCTGAATAATCAAGGTTTCAGTTTGATTTCAGGAAGCTGAATTAATGTAACTAAACTGGTTACATTTCAATTAAATTGTGGAAAAGCATTTTTTATATGGTTTATTTTCATGAACTAATTCTGCTGCCAAAACGGTGTTGAACCATTAATCTAAGAGTTAGTTCCACCTCACAGAGGACCACATGCTTTTGTCTCAACGCTATTTTCAAAAACACTGCAGATTTTGAGCTTTTTATAAACATTTTTGCCATTTAACTCACTCAAGGGGCAACATGGTAGGAATGGATTCCCTTTCTCTATCCAGGCCAAAGTTATAAAATTAGTTTTTTAATCAGATTAAGGGTCTCTGTGGAAGACAGTCCTCTTTCCAATGATGAGTACTGACCCATCTTAAGAAGTTTAAGCTGTTTGTGGTGATGAAAAGGGACTTTTGATTTTTTTTTTTTTTACCCAGTTCAGACAAGTAATTAGAGCAAGACTGACAGAGTATGTTAAACGAAGACATTTGCCTTTATTGGGCTTCTGTCAGTGATGACTTTCAGTATTAAAATGTCCTCTGATATAATCAGTGTGTAAATAAATGTACTGACCACGTGTAGTTCTCCTCTCTCTTTTATCATGACTCAGTCTAAGAAGAACACTGCATCATTTGTTTGTGTGTGTTTATGATTGACTTCTTGGAAACATTTCTTGTCCATGTTTAATGTCACCTTCTCCTTTACACTCAGCAGTGACTATGAAGGAGAGGTCAGGTTATAGTGGATTCACACTGGAACTATCCTTCAGTAAAGAGAAAAAAGATGAAATTATCTTACTATATATGAGGATTTCCATTTTATTTTACATTTTACTTCAGTTTCTTGGTTGCATTTAAAGACTATGCATTAGGAGTTACACTTTACATTAAATTGTATAGATCTGCAGGGAATGTTTTAAAGTAAATGTGACCACACTATTTTTTTTAAAAGCCCATTAATCTGCTCTCACACACAACTAATCCCCCAATCACAGGCTTACTTCTTTGTCAAGGCCAAAAAACAAACAAAAACAAACTTTTAATATGGAATTTGACAGAAACATTAAGAGCTAAAGAATAAGTAAATGATAACAGCTAATATAGCTCATATTTTTCTTTTCAATATTAATTTAAATTAATTAAGTTTATAGATAGATAGTTTTCTGTTAAAACTGGATAATCTCCTATTGAAACTTGAAATACATATAACCATCCATCCATCCATTATCTGTACCATCGTATGCAGGGTTGCGGGAGGGCTGGTGCCAATCTCCAGCGGTCACGGGGCGAGAGGGTACACCCTAGACAGGTCGCCAATCCATTGCAGATAGATATCACCAATATACAACAACTGTAATCTCCAGGCACTCTACAAAAAAAAAATCTAATTTCTAAACAGAAATATTTAGTCCATTCAATCCAGTAATACAAACAGATTCCAAGTCTGTTACATGCATTCCAGTTTGATCCTATAATTTCCTCAGTGGGAAAATTGTATCAACAGATGTCGCCAAACAACTGGCATTTTTAAAATTGGAAGAGTTGGCAAAGCCATGTATAACACCATAGCAAATAGAAACGCAGCAACCATCCCTCTTTCTTCCATTTTCCATCTCTTGTTATTCTCTGTTGTTGTCTGTGCCTTTTGATGCTGATCCGTAACATTACTCACTGCTAAAAAGGTCAAGATATGCTGACCTCTTAACAAATTCCTTTAAGGGCCAATTTTGTATGGAGACGCAATGAGTGAAAGGACCAAGCCTGCATATTTTCCCTGTCTGTTACCCCTGTCCCAGAAACATGCCAGGAACTCATCTAATGGAAATGTTTTTTTTAATTTAGGACCAACTTCTGTAGTAAAAGGAACACATCGCAGATATGGACCTAGAGACACCAACAAAAAACAGGGAGCAACGTGGAAATTTACTTATGTACAAGCTCCATTCCCACAACAGTTGAGAACCTTTATAAAGCAGAACTAAAAATCAATTTAGATCAGGTGTTTGTAGCGCAAAATGGAGCCAAGTCACTGCTACTCCTGGTGACTGTTTGTTTACATTAGCATGCGCCAATGATGGATTAGAAAGATAAAATCTCTAAACATGAACACAAAACAGCAAGGGAATTTCTCTGTGATGAACCAACACAATACTCATGCCATATTACATAAAAACAAAAATTACAATAAATGAAAACATACCAATCTGGGTACTCAGGAGACTTTGCCAGCTGCTCAGTCAGCTCATTTATCCCCCTCGTGTTCAGACAACAGCATTATTAAAACCCTGCTAATTCATTCTGGTGTGTCTCAAAATAAAATCCTTGTGATAGCATGGCTGTAGTTCATATCATTGCTTACTATATGGCTGAGAGCAATTAAGCTGCCTTAGGAAAAGCCAAACTCTCTTCCTCCCATGATGCTGCCCCCTGGTGGCAAGCTTAGCTGGGTTTTCACCTAAGCCTACGTCTTCCCCTGTCATAGATTTGTTCATTTTTCTTCAAAGCCAGCGCTGTTTAACTAATATCAAAATCTTATTATTTGGCCAAATATACAGAAAATATTTAAATAGATTTATAGTGGTGAGATAAGGTCTTTAAACATTCAGCACACACTGAACAGATAATGGTGCAATAAACTTTACACTCCGGCAATCAGAATAATATCTAATATCAAATCCTGAAATCAGTCTAAGCATTCTTTCATAACGTCACTTCTCATACAGATAGGAGAGTAAAACACACTCTAAAACTCCTTCTTGTTTTCCTTTACAGCAGTTCAGCTCATCACACAAATTCAGCAGAACTTATACACTAACAAGATTTTACTGCACAAAGTTATATTTAAACTTTCACTTATTTTACACAAACGATTTTCATTCACCACAGTTTAATCATTACTCTGAGTGGTAGTGGTGACATCTGAGTCAAGGTGAGGGTCATTACCTTGTTTTTTTCATGTAACTACAGCCAAAAGGACAAAGGTTGACATTTATTGCTCTGTTCTGGGTGTTGCAGTGAATAAAGTACATCTGTCAATGAACCTGAACGTCCAAATGTACTTCATGTGAAAGTACAATAGGTTACATATCAGGATGTTTTATCTCAAGAGTGTGCAGGATTGAATCAGCAAAAGCCAATTTGTTTTGGAAGCTTATCTGCTCTCTTTGCTCATGAAATGATATTTTGCACTGAACTCTTTCAAAGCAAAATACCTTATTACTGTTGGTCCTATATTAAAACATGCTTTATGAAACTAAATTATTGACTTGGAGAAAACTGGTAGGGTCTCAATCCTTGCAAGATATCTCAAGCATAGTCAGATTTGAGGAAGCGCATTTGTGAACATTTAAGTCTTGCCAGCTAGATTTAGGGTTGGCTTTGACAGGACCATTCTAACAAATAAATAAATAATGATCCTTGGATGCTTGGGATTTATTTGTGTTTGTGGTTTTGCCCTTTTTTGTTCAGTCCTCTGTCTTCAATATTGTTTAAAAGGTGTTGCCGTATCAGTCAATTCCTCTCCATTTAGTTTCTGAGTTTTTTGTGTGTTCTGTTCTTTGTGGTTTCGGATTTTGTTCTCTTAGATAAGTGCTGATTTGAAACCACCCGATCTTGTGATAACCATTCATCTTCCCTCAGCCTGCCAGTTTGCTCCCTTTCACAGCTGTTTCTAATCACCAGTTTTTCCTCACCTGTATCTAATGTCATTCTTCACTCATCCTTCAGTATTTAAATGCACCTGTTTGTTGGAGTTAATTTGTCTTTTGCTGGTTTCTTCAGTGACGTTATTTGTTTCCCTCTCCATTCTGCTGGAAGATACTCAGTTCTGAGACCTGTCAGTTTTCTTTTTTATTACTATTAAACTTATTATGCTTATTGTATGTGCCTCTCTGTGTTTTGGCCCTGCTTCCACCACACCATATTTTGCAGAATATGATTCTATCTAAACCATTCAATTGTAGCTCTGGTTGTATGTTTAGAGTTGTTGTCCAGCTAGAAGGTGAACCTCTACCTCATTCTTTAGATTTGCAACCTCTAACTGGTATAATCCTTAGATGTTTGTACTTTCAGTTTCTTTGTATTTGGTTATGGTTTATTCCTTGTGGTTATTTTTTCATTTTAATTTATTTTATATTCTTCCTTCTTCCCTGTTTATGTTTGGACTTACATTTTAGGATATGTTTATTTCTGTATTTCTTGCCTATATGTCTCGTCTGTTTATATCTTCATCTCTCCTCTGCTTGCCATTCTGCTCCCTGCTTTCAGGTGGTAACTATGGTCACTTACCTCCCGATTACGTTCTCTATTTCTCTCTGTCATTCCTCACTCCCTCCTCAGTGTTTAGGCAATCTTCTTTCAGTCATACTTCGCTGGTTCCTCGTCTTTTTTTGCGTGATTTTGTCCCTCGTGTTCAAGAGTAAGTTCCTCTTTTTTTGCTTCCAGATTAAACCTTTTATCTTCACCACTTCATTTGGGTCCTTTTTAAAAACGCAGTAGGACACTAACAGGTTGTCTTCAAACATTGCTTCACTGTTCCTGCTGAAGAGAATAACCACAGAATGATACTGCCACCATATTGTTTCATGTGGAAAAGTGTAAAGTTTTTCACCACAGATATTTTGCATTTAGGCCTTTAATTTTGATTTCATCTGACCACAACACCTTATGTGACATGTTTGCTCTGTTTGCTATATAGCTTGTGGGAAGTTTTAATCTTTCTTTCACGCCTCCATGAAAGCCATATATTTAGAAAACTTGACTAATACTTATCCAGATAACGGATTTTCCCACCTGAGCTGTGAATCCCTGCAGCTCCTCTAGAATTTAATTGGGATTCTTGGCTGCTTCTCTGATTAATGCTGTCTTTGCTTAGACTGTCTGTTTTGGTTGACAACCATCACATGTTAGAGCTGCAGTTGTGCCACAATATTTCCATTTTCAGATGATTGATTAAACAGCACTTTGTGAAGCTGGGGATATTTTTAGAACCTAACCCTGCTTTAAACTTCTCCACATATCTTCTTGACTTGTCGGCTGTGTTCCTTGGTCCTCATGATGCTGTTTGTTCATTAATGTTCTCTCAAAAACCTCTGAGGTCTTCACAGAATAACTGGATTTATACTAAGATTAATTTATGGCAATAAGATGGACTCCATTTACTAATTCTGTTATTTATTTCTGGAATCAATTTGTTGCACTGAAGTTTATTTAGAGGTAGCAGGGTAAATGGGATTGAATACAGATGAGTCCCATTGTTAAAAAAAATATTTTTTCTTTCCAAACGCATGTACTAGGCCTACTTTGTGTTTGGGCTGTATTACAAAAAAAACCCAAAAATATATTGTGGTTGTACTGAGACAAAATGTTCATGTGAATACTTTTGCAAGGCCTTGTATAGACTTTAAATAACAGGTTTATGCCTTTAGACAATATATCTTAGATACCAACATTTCCCCGTTGTTGTCATTGCTGCTCAGATATTTTCAAGGAATCACTGGAATGTTTGTCACTAAAATGTTGATGTCTTCCTGTCTGTCAACCTACAAGAAGGTCTTTAGTATTACAAAAACTTCATTTGCATCTCTGCTGGGGTTGTTGGCAAAACAGTACCTTCATTAACACATATTAACATGAAAATGACCTACACAAGGATGCTAAAATCCAGGAGATGCTCTTGGAACTAATGACAAAACCCCAGGTTTTCTAAACTACTTTGGAGAACACATTTCTAATTATAACGCTCTCTTAGAGGTGTACAGAAAACCGAGGGTCATAGAGGATTCTTTCCTATCGGGGTAGGGCAGACATATTGCAGCTCATGGAGTTTCCCTAGTCTGATTCAAATCTAACTTTTAAAAGTCTTCAGTGTCAGACCTCTTGAACTGATGTGAGTATATTTACAGAATTCTGCCCTATTTATTTAAAATGAGATGCCTTTCTATTTGATCATGAGCTTTTCTTTTATCAACATCTCATCTTTATTGTCAATATCTGCATTGCTGCTATTTTACTTTTGCTATAGTTGGTTTGCTTCACTTTTCGACAGTCCTGTTTTTTTAAACGGATAATTCAAGTCTGGAAGCCACTTGTTTTCACTGTAAATAAATTCCCCGTGTCTTTGTAGGGGCAAATATTTAGTCTTACATGGAGTTCATAATTTCAGTTAGTTTTCAGTTTTTATTTATTTATTTGAGACTAACAACTTTGAAACTAAACAACCGCTTCTTTTCATACAACTGGCATTGTTAACAGAAGAAAGATTTTTCTCTTTTAATTTCGTTTTTCCTTTTTTCACACCAAACTGACTTGTCGTGCTGACATCATCGCCTGACGCAATTAGAAGTGAAGTGATTGAGCCGTAGTGCACGCAGCCAAACACCCGCTCTTTACAGCGCGTGCGCCCACACATGCTTGCGCTCGAGACCCTGCTGAGTCTGCTCCTCATTCACAGCAGCAGCAGCCGCAGCAGCAGCACGGGGAGGCAGCGGAGGGAGAAGCGGAGTCAAGCACCAGGAAGCCCGCAGAAAAAGGTAATAAGCTAAAACCTGAACATGTTCTTATAATCCGGTTTGAGTTTAATTCTCTGAAAACAGCTAAGTTTAAAGGTCCCTCCGCTTGACCTTCCGGTTAGTTAGCAGGTTCTCGATCAAACTTGCGGTGTAAGGTTACTATATTCGACCCATCTGCTGTGTAGTTTCTGGGTCTCGTTGTTCCTTTTAGAGTAAATACGACATCCCGCAATATAAGTTATTATTTTTCTTTTATTGTTTGGAGTTTTCTTCAGCGATGTATTCTTTAGCATCTGACCCCTCCATATTGATATGATCAGATAACATCTCTAAATACTTTCTTAGGCTGGATTGTGAGATGTGAACATGAACACAGACAAGTGAGATCATTTTACAGCACTAGTGTAATGTCTCCATTATTTAAAGAAATGGTTCAAAGTTTGTCTTTATCTCATGAAATGACCCAAAATGTATTGAGCAACAACCATGTTTGTCCGGAAGTTTTTGTTGTTTGAACTCTGAATATCCTACTGATCCAAACTGCTACACTAGATGACACTATAATTTACAAAAAATGGAGCAGTAGGTCTTTTTTTAGATCTGGTATTGAGAGGCCTCAAGGCGTGGGCTGATTTCTGGTACCAACGTACAGAGAGGTGTTCAAAACATCTTTAAACTGTAGGAACGAGAGAACACGTATTTTTCTTAAATACTTTAAAGTCCTTTTACTAAGATGCCAGAGAAAGTCACAGAGAGAGCAGAGTTTTCTCTGGCTGTATGGAGCACAGGGTAACCTCCTCCACCTGTTACTATGCACTGATAGTCAGTCAGCTGGCTGAAGGAGCTCTCCTACAGTTTTCCCTTATGTAAATGTAAGACAACTATGTTTACTGCAGTCTGACTATCTTGCAGATAGTCTGAGTAACTGGCTAAAACTAGTTTGTTTATGTTGTTGTTCTATAATGAGCAAAAGTTTTATCTTAGATTTCAACCTTTGTTCATAAATCAAAAGTAAACATCAACATATATATGTTATTGTAGACATCAGGGATACAACGGTAAACATATTTATATTGAAAATATTCAGTACAACCCTGAAGGTTCAGTATGCACTTGTACTGAAAGATGTGTACAGCCTTCTACAGCCTGCAAACTGTCTGGAACTAAGTGCATAATGCAACGGTCATTAGAACAAGTTTTTTAAAAATTACACCAGAATACGAGAGGGTGTGCAACAGCTGTGCATACTGCAACCAGGTACAGCTGGGACACCAGGTTGTCGGACTAACAAAACAACTCCAAAGGGATTTAGACATGTTTTATTCTCATATATGGACACATTTCTATTTAAAATGTTCCAAACATCAACGTTGGCTGTTTTTAAGTGGTTATATTGTTGTATAATGTACTTCTCTAGCCTTTGGCCTTGTCTGTGGACAGTGGACCCACAGTATTTGCTGGGGCTAGGGTCTACAGCCGCCCCCGAACTGCTGAAATCCATGAATACTATCTAAAAATGCTTATAACTGCCTATTATAATAGTTTAAACACTAAGTATACTTTAACATGCATTAATACACACAGTGGAAACAGTCTTAGCACTACAGCAGATGGTAAAGGTGCTGGCTGAAGGTACTGTACAGCCAATCAGCGCAAAAGAAAAAAAATTGCGCGCTTGGATTGGCTGGTTTGCTAAAGCCAGCCAATAGTGTGTCAGGTAGTATTGCGCCTACGTATTTCAGCTTTTCAAGCTGCAATTCCCTTTTTAATATTTTAGAAATGCTCAATGGGAGAAAAACTATTGTGAATTTCAAGTTTCAACTATGTGATTATCCAGTTTTATCTGCTGTCATGATTTTGAGCAGTTATCACTAGTTATCAGCAGTTATCACATGAATATAAACAGGGGTCTTAGTTTATGAACTGATATCATCGATACTGTTTGTTCACCGATAGATTCATTTGGTTTAAAGGTTTCATCTGGAGATTTGTCTCTTGTAAACTCACAGTAGTCACATGTTATCTGGCTCTTGCTATCATTTTGAAAAATTCAGTAAGATTTAAAAAATACAAATTTCTCATTTTCACACAAAAGGTGTTTCTAAAACTTGTTTTTACAAAAATTATTTTGTGTTACTGAATACTGTGTCTGCTGTTTTGAATAATTCATGAACTCTAAAATGGTATAAAACGTGTAAGGAGGAACATCTGTATGAGTGAAACCCTGCTGTTTTCATTGCTGATTAGAGGCTTAATAAAAATAGTTTAATAAACTTTTGTCATTTTAGACTCATCTGCAACCAGTGGAAAGGACAAGGAGCAACTTCTGGGAGAATTCTAGCAACTACCACAATTCGGTTTAAATTTAACCACAATTCGCAGAACAAGAATTCAAGTTGAGAAGTTCCCTTCACTGGCGTACTGCTGCATTCTGCTTCCAAGAAGGCGGGTAGGACGTGAGGAACTGTGGCTAATCTGCAGCCATGCATTGCTTAAGGACTACAATTGCAAGACTTCGGCCTTTAGCCGCTGCGCACACAGCCCAGAGCATGCCACAGTCCCGACTGTCTGCGCTTGAAGGAGGCACACGGACATTTCAGCCATTGAGAAGCCTGAATGTGTCTGTGGCCGCTGAACCGTTTCTCAATGGAACCAGTTCTAACTATGTAGAGGAGATGTACTACGCTTGGCTGGAGGATCCCAGGAATGTGCATAAGGTACTGAAACGTTATGGGATGAGTTGGATGTCATGTGATGGCATCTAATACCTCTGATAAGAAACCAAAAATTCAATTTTGGCACATGCTCTCATGTTCAAAACAGCCATAGGGTAGATTGCTCTTTGCAGACAAACCAAACAGATAGAAAAAGTCATAAAAGCGTTGAAATTAAGCCTCCAAATATGTCTGATTATACAGCAGCTCCTTTAATAAGAGTTCAGTTAAATCATCTTTTTTAATTTTAAAGCATTGTAACATTATGTGGTATTTTATGGGAGAATCCCACAAAACATGTATAAAAAGAAATTATAGCAGCAGTCTTGAATTTATTAGTAGTGAAAATGCACTGCTTAGTGACAAGAATGTTTGTCTTGATGACTTATCTCCCAGCTGCTTTTGCTGACTGGCAACTTCTCTGTATTTAGACTCTGCCTTAAAGGCAAAAATAAAGGAACAGTAGTCTAGCATGAGCAATGACCTTCCACTAATGGGCACAGTTAACCCCACCTTTAAAAGAAAATTTTTTGGGGGCTTTAAGTGTAGATTTAAAGGTTTTCTTTATTGGTAAAATGCTAATTAACATACATCACAAATGGTATTATACCAAGCTTGTGTTGTGAAAATAGAGAGCTAACATGTCATGTCATTATTATACAAATATGAGCAAAAACTTAAAACTTAAATGGACTGTACTTTTATAGCTCTTTATCTAGTACTGAGGACTCCAAAACGCTTCACAGCACTTCAGTCATTAACCCATTCACGCACACATTCACACACTGGTGATGGTAAGCTACATTAGGCGTTTCTACCATTGGAACTTTAGGGTATTTTTTCTGGATCTTTTATCTGACGGGTAATCTGTTGGCCTGATCCTCTCTGCTGTCGTGTCTCCATACAAAAGTGGCCCTTTAAGGAATTAGCTAAGACGTCCGAATATGACGGCTCTCTCGGCAGTGAGCAGCATCACTTGTATAAGTACCAAAAGGCGCCCTCAACAGCAGAAATGACAAGAGATCGATATGGAAGAGGCAGGAATTGCTGTTGTGTTTCTGTTTGCTATGTTGTTATAAACTGCTTCACCAGCAACTTGTCTTATTTTACAAAGCCGGTTGTTTGGCGATGTCCACTCATTCATTAATTCATTCATTCATTCATTCATCCATCCATCAATCTATCGATTTTCTTCCAGCTTATCCGAGATCAGGTCATGGGGGCAAAGACTGCAACTTCTGTCGTGTCAGAATTTAAGTGAAAAAAGTTTAGTGTCATCCAGGTATTTATGTCTTCCAGACATGCCTGTAATTTACCTAACTGATTGGATTCATCAGGATTTATGGATAAATATAGTTGGGTATCATTGGCCTAACTGTGGAAATTTATCCCATGCTGTCTAATGATTTTACCAATTGGAAGCACACACAAATTTTTCTCCGTTTTAAGTGTTTGCGTGTGGACAGAAATAACTAGAGTTTTAGGCTCCTCAACGTCACTTTCCGCGACAAAAATCTTACGACATCACTTGTGCAACCTGTGTTTATACTCAGAAATAGCATTAATCAGAGGTGTGGACTCGAGTCATGTGACTTGGACTCGAGTCAGATTCAAGTCATGAATTTAATGACTTCAGACTCGACTTGATAAAATGTACAAAGACTTTCAACTCGACTTGGACTTTAATATCAATGACTCGTGACTTTACTTGGACTTGCACCTTTTGACTTGAGAAGACTTGCTACTTCCCATGAAAACTGGGGGAAAATTTTTTACACACCATGTAGGCTCAATGTTTGCTCTAAGCTGCGCGCCTGCGCAATTGTGCACTGCTGACACAGTCTTCGCGCACAGAAAATCTGCTCTGCGCGCACACAAAAAATCTAACCGGAATTGAAAAAAACAACAACAAACAAATAATTAATTATGTGCTATTTTACAGATGAATCAATGAGCATATGCACCGATTTACAGTTCCAGCGGTGGCCCTGCACCGGTCCAATTAGAAAAACACACATTATTGCCATATCAATGCGGCAGAGACCCGCACACTGACACAACACAGATTAAAGATAGACACGGGTATGCAAATAAGACTAAGGTAAAAGAAAACATAATTAATCCAGATACAAACTCAGATCCTTCTGTTTATATAGGAGCGGTGCGCTTTCGTCTATGCACTGAGCGGTTGACAGCGCCAAGTTCGTGCGCTGTGAAACGTGCTTGATTTATTTAGAAAGTCTGTAGCGTTTTGATGGAATTTTCTTTAACGAAAAAGGGGATTATGGAATGTTCTGAAAACATCTGAAGTTTTCGTTTTATTCCACTCAGAAACGTGTTTGATCTCGCCGTTTGATTCTGCATTTGGGTTAAAAGATTTCACTTCAAGACAATAACGTTTATGTCACTGAGTGACCAGTGGCTGGCTGCTCCAGCCAATGATGCGATTAGCTGCATATGTGAATCAATCGATATTTGTGCTACATTTCAAGCATCCCACAGCCCAGACTGTGAAAGAGGCTTTAGTTTAATGAATCGTATCAAAACAGCATAGAGAAATCGTCTTGAAGTGGACCATTTTGATCAGCTGATGCGCATAAAGTCAAAGCTGCTAGCAGATGAGGCCATCAACAGCGTGTACAACCACTGGATACATGAGAAGGACAGATGAAAAAAATAAAGTTAAATTTAAGTCCTTAATCAGATTTGTGCTTATCTAGTGTCATGCATTTACAATGTTCATTTATGAAAATTGATCATTAAATACCAGCTTATGAGTAGCAGAAATACAGAATAATCGTGTGATTATATACTGTATTTTGCAGACAAAGAGTTACAGGACCCTATCCAGACCACAGCAAGACTCTCTTACCCAGTGCTCAGCAAGAGCTTCACACAATGGATCATGCTTATAATACAAGTCAGACCTTTATAATAAAAATGTTACGTATGTTTTCAAAATTTGAGTTCATAGTTAGCTTGGCTTACTTGGCAGTTCATGTTTCTCCACAGTTACAATGAAATATTTATACTTACAATATTGTTAGCACACTACACAGGTCATGAATAAGATCTTTGTCATTTTCATTGTAAGTGGGATAATGTACTTAATTAAAAAGTATTCTCACAGAAATTTAAATGCTTTAATTTGATTATTTTAATAAACTATTTAAACTGGATGGATGCGACGCTGGCATGACCTCAGTGCACACATCTGACGTTGCTCACAGTGGTCAAAGGGACCGCTCAGGGCGTTTGTGTGTTTGCTCAGACACGTGAAACATTAGCAGGAACATTGCATGGAGGCATTCCAATTTATATTATCAAGTTGGTCCAGTTTTTCAGAAGTGATCATTTTGAGGGGTGAGGATTTTATTGATGACATGTTTAAAAAAAGTTTAGTTTAACTTTCAAATAGACATTGGTCTTTTTAACCTGTTTTGCAATATGAGGTCAATACAATACAGGACTGAAGCTGCTGTGCATTGTTCTAGTGCAGGGGTAATCAAATGAAATTTAAAGAGGTCCAGTTCGGGAAAATGTATTGAGGCCAAGGTCCGGAAGATCATAAAGTCCTACAATTTAGTGTGATACTATATATTTATGTATCTTAGCACTTGTATCAACATCTGCATTGTTGATTAGCCTATCAAATTAAATTAATTCAGTGTTATTGAAAAATTTCTGACATCCATCGTCACAAAGTACTGAACATGTATGTAAGATTTCTCAAGTGCACAATGTTCTCTCATTTACTAAATAAAAGTAGGATAAGTTGTAAAAAATAAAGACATAGCAACTGTGCATGTTCACAACCCAACTTCAGAAAACAATAAATGTAGGAAAAGCTTAATTTTTATATTTTTATTTTTCAAATGTGGACTAAACTGTCTGAAACATTTATTGTCACAAAGTGCTGAACATGTACGTATGATTTATCAAGTGTGTAATGTTCTCTCATTTACTAAATATAAAAGTAGGGTAACTAACAAGTAAATAAGAAAATAAGACACGGCAGCTGTGCATGTTCACAAACTAACTTAAGAAAACAATAAATGTAGATTTTTTTTTTTACTATTTTCTTTTTAAAATAAGGACTAAACTGTCTCAAACATAAGACTGATTGTTCAAAACTTTTGTTTTCTCATAATGGCGTTTCACGTTGCCACTTTTAATAAGTGCCACAGTTTTTGAACATATGAGACAAACAGGTTTTGTGCCACCAGTGGGAAGTACAAAGAGAAAGGACTCTGTCCATTCTGGATTAAATGCTTTATTTTCACTGTCCACTTTGTGTTTTATATTTTTTTTTCCCTAAAGTTTCCCGGCTGGAATGCAAAGTGCTTATTGGCTTTGGTGGTATCACTTGGTATGACAAAACTTGCATACCATTGGCCTGCGAGTTTCCATTGACACTACAACACTACCGTAAAGAACGCAAAAGCTGCGCCGGCCAGAAGCGCTCATTAAGATTATAAATGGTCATTTCTGTTTTAGGCTCGGGTCCGTATGAGACAGCATTTCGGTCCGGATCCGGACCGCGGTCCGCCTATTAGTGACCTTTGTTCTAGTGCAATATACTGTTAAAATACAAGCATTTTTAGTGAAAATTAAATTTTCAGTTTTTTACTGCATTTGATTTATGTTATTGTATAAATAACGGTTTAAATAAATACAAATCTTAACGACATACATGATTTTGTATAAATGTATTTCTGTGGTAAGAGGACTTGAAATGACTCGAAACTAAAATGGTAGGACTATTTGACTCCACTTTAGACTTGTTGGCTTTGACTTTTGACTCGACTCTGGACTTGCCTCATCTTTGACTCGACTTGACTCGGGACTCGAGGACAAAGACTTGTGAATTGCAAAACAATGACTCTCTCCCACCTCTGGCATTAATGCTCTCAGAACTGTGTTGGCATGATCGGTTGTCCAAGTGCTTTTTGCTTGCTTGTTTTTATAAGCTCAATTACTGCTCTATGTAGAAGATAGAACATAGAAAGTTACTCTGAGTGAATAGGATTTGGAGGAACTACTGCCCCCTACAGGTTTGGCATGTCTATGAATGTGCTTAACAACGCACTTATACGGTTAGGTTTGGACAGAGTTCTTTTTAAAAACTAAGAGGTGAGGATATTCGTTTTTAAAAAACATGACCTCAATGGTAGGATGAGCTGTAAACCTGACTGAAAATCTTCATACCGATTGTTGCTGTTTAGATGCTCACATACTTGATTAGCAACTACTTTTTTGAGGATTTTGGATAAAGAAAGGTTAGATATAGGTCTGTAATTAAATAAATCATCTTGATCAAGGGAAGGTTTCTTAAGTAAAGGTTTATTACAACAACCTTAAATTTCTGTGGTACGTATCCATTTAATAAAGATAGATTAATCAAATCTGAAATGGGGCCAGTAACCAAAGGGAGCACTTCCCTAAATTATTTGGTTTGGATTGGGTCCAACATACAAGTTGTGGGCTTAGATGAGCCTAATATGTTTGATAATTCCAAAAGCTCGACTGAATCAAAACAGTCTAAACACACGTGAGGTTCTACAGTTCTCTCCGATGCTGGCTCACTTACAGCGAGAGAAGAAGTCATGTTTGGGAGGATGCCAATGATTTTATTTTTAATAGAATTAATTTTATTTATGAAGAATCCCATAAAGTCATGACTACTAAGAGCTGGGGGAATAGTTGGCTCAACAGAGCTAGGACTCTAAGTTTGGTGACTGTATTAAAAATTAACATAGTACTGTTCTTATATGCCCCTATTAATGATGAAAAATATGCTGTTCTCGCTTGTCGAAGGGTCTTTTTATACAACAGCAGACTATTTTTCCAGGTTAAATGGGAATCCTTTAGGTGTGTAGAGCACCATATTCTCTCTAATTTCCTAGTATTCTGCTTTAAAATATGAAGCTCTGCATTGAACCAGGGAGTCAACCTGCTATGGCTAATCACTTTCTTTTTTAAAGGAACATGGGGCAGGATTTGTCAATAAAGTAAACATCCATGTCTACTTTTTTTATTGCTGTTGGGTGATGAAGCCTTATAAACCAAAACGAATGAGCCCACCCACGTATCGTTCCATTTTCTTAAACTGGCTGTGTGCTGCAAAATGTGCTGCAGTTCGGGGCCCTAATTTCCCGCGCTGTCTTACTTGTGTGACGGATGTGACGTCAATTGACACTGCGTGTGCATTCTCGACAGCTTTAAAAGAGGAAGAAAAATGATCGCAGACCTCATTGATTTAATTGTGAGAATGGATTCTTCTGCAACTGGGAAACGACCAAGGACGACTCACACCCCACTAAAAAGTGGCACTAAGAAAAAGAAGTATTTCACTGTGAAGAGGTTTTTTTTTGTTTTTTTTGTTAAGCGTTTGTGCGCGCTCCCGTGTGGCTGGCTGCAGTTACTTGCAGCCCTGGCCACGTCGCTCGTGAGTTTTGTTTCTTCATTTTGCCCCATGCTCCTTTAAGGGAGCTACACTATCTAATGCCAAACGCAATGAGCAAGTAACGCTATAAACCAGACCATCAATTTCTGAAGGGTTAGAGATGGAATTGCTGCCCTCAACTGTGTAAGTCTGAGACACTGAGGAAAGTCAGTTAAAGTAAATTCAGAAGTTATAAAAAAATGGTCAGACGGAACTGGGTTATGTGGGAGGTCTGTTATTTCCTCACACTCAATGCCGTTTGTCAGTACAAGGTCAAAAGTGTGTTGACCCGAGTTACTTTTTGAGTAAAGCCAATTGAGTCTAAGATAGTATTAAAGGCTGCATTTAGGCTATCACTTCCAGTGTCCACATGAATATTGAAATCATATATATATATATATATATATATATATATATATATATATATATATATATATATATACTACCGTTCAAAAGTTTGGGGTCACCCAAACAATTTTGTGTTTTCCATGAAAAGTCACACTTATTCACCACCATACGTTGTGAAATGAATAGAAAATAGAGTCAAGACATTGACAAGGTTAGAAATAATGATTTGTATTTGAAATAAGATTTTTTTTACATCAAACTTTGCTTTCGTCAAAGAATCCTCCATTTGCAGCAATTACAGCATTGCAGACCTTTGGCATTCTAGCTGTTAATTTGTTGAGGTAATCTGGAGAAATTGCACCCCATGCTTCTAGAAGCAGCTCCCACAATTTGGATTGGTTGGATGGGCACTTCTTGCGTACCATACGGTCAAGCTGCTCCCACAACAGCTCAATGGGGTTCAAATCTGGTGATTGCGCTGGCCACTCCATTACCGATAGAATACCAGCTGCCTGCTTCTTCTCTAAATAGTTCTTGCACAATTTGGAGGTGTGTTTTGGGTCATTGTCCTGTTGTAGGATGAAATTGGCTCCAATCAAGCGCTGTCCACTGGGTATGGCATGGCGTTGCAAAATGGAGTGATAGCCTTCCTTATTCAGAATCCCTTTTACCCTGTACAAATCTCCCACCTTACCAGCACCAAAACAACCCCAGACCATCACATTACCTCCACCATGCTTAACAGATGGCGTCAGGCATTCTTCCAGCATCTTTTCAGTTGTTCTGCGTCTCACAAACGTTCTTCTTTGTGATCCAAACACCTCAAACTTGGATTCATCCGTCCACAACACTTTTTTCCAGTCTTCCTCTGTCCAATGTCTGTGTTCTTTTGCCCATCTTAATCTTTTTCTTTTATTGGCCAGTCTCAGATATGGCTTTTTCTTTGCCACTCTGCCCTGAAGCCCAGAATCCCGCAGCCGCCTCTTCACTGTAGATTTTGACACTGGTGTTTTGCGGGTACTATTTAATGAAGATGCCAGTTGGGGACCTGTGAGGCGTCTGTTTCTCAAACTAGAGACTCTAATGTACTTATCTTCTTGCTCAGTTGTGCAACGCGGCCTCCCACTTCTTTTTCTACTCTGGTTAGAGCCTGTTTGTGCTGTCCTCTGAAGGGAGTAGTACACACCGTTGTAGGAAATTTTCAATTTCTTAGCAATTTCTCGCATTGAATAGCCTTCATTTCTAAGAACAAGAATAGACTGTCGAGTTTCAGATGAAATTTCTCTTTTTCTGGCCATTTTGAGCGTTTAATTGACCCCACAAATGTGATGCTCCAGAAACTCAATCTGCTCAAAGGAAGGTCAGTTTTGTAGCTTCTGTACCGAGCTAAACTGTTTTCAGATGTGTGAACATGATTGCACAAGGGTTTTCTAATCATCAATTAGCCTTCTGAGCCAATGAGCAAACACATTGTACCATTAGAACACTGGAGTGATAGTTGCTGGAAATGGGCCTCTATACACCTATGTAGATATTGCACCAAAAACCAGACATTTGCAGCTAGAATAGTCATTTACCACATTAGCAATGTATAGAGTGTATTTCTTTAAAGTTAAGACTAGTTTAAAGTTATCTTCATTGAAAAGTACAGTGCTTTTCCTTCCAAAATAAGGACATTTCAATGTGACCCCAAACTTTTGAACGGTAGTGTGTGTGTATATATATATATATATATATATATATATATATATATATATATATATATATATATATATATATATATATATATATATATATATATATATATATATATATAATCCACTATAATGACTTTATCAGTATTTAATACTAACTCAGAAAAGAAATGTAAGATATGATCTCAGAATTAAGAGTAAGGGCGATACAAAATAGAGACAAAAGTGGTCTTAATGTTTTGCAACTTGGATGAGGAAAATTTAGGGTTAGATGTTCAAAAGAACTGTAGCTAATTATTGGTCTGGGATTAATTAGTAAATCAGAATGAAAAAAAGTTGCAAGTCCTCCTCCTCGCCCAGTACTTCTAGGAATGTGAAAATGTAAATAATTGGAAGGATTTGACTCATTTATAGTGACATAATCCTCCTGCTGCAGCCAAGTTTCTGAGGCAAAACAAATTAATTTGACTACCACAAATCAAGTGATTTACCAACAAAGTCTTTGAGGAGAGAGATCTTATGTTCAATAAACCAAATTCAGTAATTGTATTTTTCTGTTTAGTCAGTCAAATTTATCTTTATGAGATTTCCATGATTTGCTCGTTAGGTTAACTTTTAATCCATTTGATTTTGGCCATGGGCAAGACACTGTCTTTATGGAGTAATGGGTGGGTAACCGTACAGAAGCTGCAGAGAGGTGGGTTAAACTACGACTCTGCCTCCTGGTCTGAATGCTGGGTTGTCAGTATTTTAGAGGACTAATAAATCCGGCCAGATTTCTAGAAATGAGCTGCTCCATCCAAAGCGGGATGGATGCCGTCTCTCCGGATCAGACCAGGTTTTCCCCAAAATGTTCGCCAGTTATCAGTGTAGCCCACATTGTTTTCAGGACACTACCCAGACAACCATTGGTGGAATGACAGCATGCTGCTAAACATGTCATCATTGGTCTGACCGGGCAGGGGACCAGAAAAGATTAGAGTCTGACATTGTTTTGGCAAACTTACACACCGAAGCAACACTCATTTTAGTCACCTCCAATTGGCGTAACTGGGTGTTAGCATGAATAACAATCTTACTGTACTTATTCTTAGCCAGCAGTTTCAGGTAGAATTTAATGTCGCCCGTTCTGGCCCCTGGCAAGCATTTGATTATTGTCAATGGTGTCTCTGTCATATTTCTGACTATGGAGCTGCCGATTACCAGTGTCTGCTTCTCAGCGGGTGTTTTGCTGAGCGGGGAACATCTGTTAGAAACACAGACGGGTTGGTGGTGACCTGTGGGCTGGTTTCTGGAACTACGCTTCCTACGTACAGTCACCCAGCCAGCCTGATGACCCGTCTGCGTGGGTTCTGTTGGAGGATGTCTAGTGGGTTCTGTCCTTGTCCTTTTCTGTGCTTGTCCTCGGCTATCTGCTGGTTTTTCAACAACACAGAGCTGGGCCTCTAACATTCAGTCAATGCATTGACCAAATAAATGGATGGATGTGCCATACCTTTCTCCAGCTGAATAGAAACAAAACTGAAGTAATTATTTTTGGACCCAAAGATGAACGATCAACAGTCAGCACACAGCTTCAATTAATACAGCTAGGAACTACTGATCAGGCACGAAACCTAGCTGTAGTTATGGACCCAGTCCTGAACCTCCAGGGTCACATAAAGGCAATAGCCAGGTCAGCCTTCCAACACCTGAAGAACATTTCTAGGATTAAAGGACTGATGTTGCAGCAGGACCTGGAAAAACTCATCCATGCGTTTATCTTTAGTCGGATTGATTACTGCAACAACGTCCTCACGGGTCTGCCTAAAAAGTCAACCAGACAGCTGCAGCTGATCCAGAACGCTGCTGCTCGTGTCCTCACTAGAACCAGGAAACTAGAGCACATCACCCCAGTTATAAACTCCTTACACTGGCTCCCTGTAGCTCAGAGAATAGACTTCAAAATACTCCTACTAGTTTATAGATCATTACATGGCTTAGCACCAAAATATGTTGAAGACCTGTTGTCACCGTACCAACCACCAAGACCACTCAGGTCCTCGAACTGTAGCCTACTAAACATCCCTAGACTCAGAACTAAACATGGAGAAGCAGCTTTCAGTTTCTATGCTCTCCTTATCTGGAACAGACTTCCTGACGAGTTCAGAGCTGCTGAAACTCTGAACTGCTTTAAATCGGGACTAAAAACCAATCTGTTTAGAATTGCCTTCGAGTAAATGATTGATGTCATATGTATGAAATGTGTTTATGCTCTCTGTGTATCATGTGTTATTGTGCATCAAGTGTAATGTGTGTTTCATGCTAATTTAATACTTTTACTTTTAATTTCCGGTGTTATAGTCCATGTTTGTTTGTCTTGTTTTTGTTTTTAAATCACCAAAACATGTAAAGCACCTTGAATTACCCTCTTGTTGAGAGTGTCCTATACAAATAAAATTGCCTTGGCTTTAACGCTAACATCCTCTCCTCCAAAGCTAAAAAAATGTTACATTTATTAAAGCTACCATTATCACTAAAGGAGGCAGTGAAGTAACTAAACATCTGTCACAGAGAGCAAGAGAGAGGAGAAGATTTAGGCAGAAAATGAGAGATGGGAGAGGGAAGAGGAGTAGCCATAGCTGCAATGAAGCTAAGCTAACTCAGCTAGCGAGACATTACTACGCCAAGAAAAAAACGTGTAAAACAGAGTTCCCAAAACATACACAACAGAAAATGGGTTTTAGTGTCCTTGTGTGTTAAAATAACTTAGAAAGGCATCAGGACAAAGAAAACTAGATTAATTCATGAGATTCTGAACACCAAACAGCTCTACAGAATGCAACAGCAATAAAAGGGAAATACGGCTTACCCAATCAGCAACCTTCCACGCTTCTCTGCACTTTTATGTTGCTTTCATGAACATCTCGTACACTGGAGCTTCCAAATATCGAAACAACCCCAAAGTAATTTTAACCTTTTTTTTATTCTCAAATTTGCTCTGTCGTTTTTATTATTGCATAATTCCATCCGTCTGACTGTCCGTCTGTCCAGTGGCTAACAACCTGTGTATTTATCTTTTTATTATAAAGAAAAAATCAAACCAAATCTTTAATCTGTTATCTACAGACCCTTTCCAAAAAAACAGAATATCATGGAAAAGTTTATTTATTTCCATAATTCCATTCAAAGCGTTAAATGTCCATAGATTATAGATTCAGGGCCCACAGCTTAAACTATTTCAAGTATTTAGTTGTTTATTTGTATATAATTTGGGCTTTCAGCTCATAAAACCCACGAGAACAGGAATTCAAAAAATTGGAATACTGTGAAAAAAATCACCATTTACTTCTCAGTTTTTGCAGAATAAAAGAAAGAAACTAGGATCACATCAAATTAATCAAAATGTGGTACTTTAAAAATGATATCTCAATCTTCAATACTTCAATCCCTTTGCCTTAATCACTGCCTCGATGCGCCGTGGCATTGAGGCAATCAGCCTGTGGCATTGCCTGGGAGTTATGGAAGCCCAGATTTCCTTGATTGCTGTCAGCTCTTCCTTGTTTTTGGGTCTGGTGCCCCTCATTTTCCTCGTGATAATACCCTTGATTCTTGATTCTCAATGGGGTTTAGGTCTGGCGAGTTGGCTGGCCAGTCAAGCACTGTGATGGCACTGGCATCAAACCAGGTTTTGGTGGTTTTGGCGATATAGGCAGGGGTCAGGTCCTGCTGGAAGATGAAATCTGCAGCTCCATACAGATCCTCAGCAGAAGGAATCATGAAGTCCTCTAAAACATTGTGGTAGACTGATGTGGTGACCTTGGATTTAAGAAAGCAGAGTTTATAAACACCTGCACTGGATATTGCACCCCAAATCATGACTGACTGTGGATATTAACAGCTTGTGTTCTGTTCCTCACTTGTCTTCCTCCAAACTTTGACCTTGATTCCCAAATGAAAGGCACACTTAAGTTTCTTCTTTTTTTTTTCTCTCTTTTTTTTCTTCTTTTTTATGGACCCAGAGACGGAAAATTAAGGGGAAGAAAGAAAGAAGATGAAGAAGAGAGGTAGAAAACAAAAAGTCATGAGAGAGGGTGAGTTGAAAATACAAGAGAGGAATGGGAACAAAGAAAACAGGAAAACATTGAAGTCTGCCTCCATACCCAAAGGACAGCAAAGAGAGGGGAAAAAACAAAACAAAACAAAAAAGGAAAAAGGAACATCGACAAAACAAACCAAACATCGTGAACTAAACAACCACACCACACAAAATCGATATAAAAATACAACAACAATGTCACAGAAAAACTCATGGTACCGATTAATCAAGCTCTAGTAATGATAAGCTCAGCCCAAGAATATATCTGTAAACAGCAGAAACCCCACATCTATGTGTGTGTGTGAGCATGCTGGTGCACATAAGGTTTCTCCATAAGAGTGTTCGATAGCTGGTGTGAGCAGGCATCAATCCGTCTCCCAGGAATCGATGCAGACATGAAGGAGATCGGAGCCAAGATGTCCAAAGGACACCCAGGCGGACCCGGGCGGGGCCGACCGCATCCCCCAAGAGAGGAGCAAAGGAGAACCCCAGGGGAATGTCCAGTGGCTACTATGCAGGGGCCCGGGGGGCAGCAGTGACGAGCCCACGGGCCCCGCCGGTCACCAGCTGCGCCGGTCCATGGACCAGGTGAGCCGGGGAGCAGGGGCGCCCCACCCCCCAGCAGGGACCCGACGAGGGGCCCCCAGCACCGCAGGGGCCGTGGCCGGCCGCCACGCACCGCCACCGCCCCGGGCCAATCCCCACCGCCAACATCCCAGCGCCCTACCCCTGCCCCACGTCGGGGCGCCCCACCGATAGCCGCAGCGAACGGACGGCATCCCCAGGCCGAGCTCAGCCAGCACCTGGACACCAAGTTGTACCAGCTCCCGAGTCCTGATCCCACGCAACTCAGAGCCCAGGCATCCAACAAAGGCCAGGACCGGTCCAACCCGCCAATGAACCGACCACGCACGGTGCGCACAGAACAGGTGATTGAACAAGCAGAGACGCTGGATCCGTATCCCGCCGAGCCACCGAGCTGGCACCACCCAACAATCCCAAACCTGGCACCCCTAAAAGAGGTGCCCCAACCAACCAAAGGAAGATATCGGCCCAGCGCATCGGCCGACCGGCACACAGGCCCCCCCAGGCCCGGCCAGGCGCGCACCAGGTCCGAACCGGATTGACCACCGACGCACCAGTAGGCAGGGGCATCCGTGACGGAGGGGAAATAGGCCCCCCCCCTTAAATGTAAGACCTGAGGTGCGCCAGGCGAGAGGGAAGCCCAAGACCCAACCTGACAGGCAGACAAAGACATACAGACACAGTCATATGTTCCCTCCCTCTTAAACACATACATCTCACTAACTCACCAAGAGACCCAAGAAATGACGCTGTACCCTCACTCACACACCCCATACACACTTTATGCTCCCAGGTCCAGGTACCGATGCCCCAGTAGAGCCACCAGCCCCCGAACCCGGGAGATGGACCCCCTACCTTCTAGGACGGAGACAAGCAGACCGCCAAGGGCCCCACAGTGGCGAAGCAGCCCGACAGCCCAGGACCCCGACCAGACCACCTGTTCCTCCTCCGGACCCCAACCCCTGATGGCCTGTAGCGAACAGGGGTGTGAGAAGACCTGGCCAACAGTCCAGTCCTTCTTCTCCTTTTCTCAGTTGAGACGCTTCCTACATTGGCTCAGGCACAGAAGGGGTTTGACTTGAGATACCTGACAATTGTAGCCCATCGCCCGGATGCGTCTGAATGTGGTCGTTTTTGAAGCTGTGACTCCCGCCTCATTCCACTCTTTCTGGATCTCTGCCACATTTTGCCCTTCCACTAGACTTACCATTGATATGCTTGGACACAGAACTCTGTGAACAGCCAGCCTCCTTAGCTATGAACTTTGGTGGCTTACCCATCCTATGGAGGGTATCAATGATGGTCTTCTGACCAGTTGTCAAGTCTGCAGTCTTCCCCATATTGAACCTAACTGAGAGAATTAAACCAAAGTAATTTAATGACACATCGGAAAACATGTGCAGGTGCTTTGAGTTTAGTAGATGAGTACTGTGTGACACTCAGTTTAAAACATTCATGCCCTGTAAAATTTGGGCAGATTTTTTTCACAGTATTCTAATATTTTGAATTCCAAATTCAAATTCCAAATTACTTTATTAATCCCAAAGGGAAATTAAATGTTGTTGGAACTCATTATGCAAGTTCCTTCAAAGATTTGTTGTAGATCCTGATGGCTGTGGGTAGGGATGATCTCTTGTAGCGCTCTGCAGATCTGAAGAAGCCTCTGACTGAAGACGCTCTGTAGTTGTATGACAGTCTGATGTAAAGGATGCTCTGGATCTATGGCGTCTTCTTTTCAACTCATCAGGGTTTTGTGGCTGTAGTTGAGGTATTATTTGAGCTTTTGCGATGTTAATCAGCTGCTGCCAGTTGTAAACCACCTTGTTGCCATGGTTATGCATCATAACAAATGTCCAAAAATATTCCTGCTTTCGTGGGTTTTATGAGCTGGAAGCCCAAATTAAATACAAATAAACAGCTAAATACTTGAAATCGTTTAAGTTGTGGACCCTGAATCTATAATATATGGAAGTTTAACGTTTTGAATGGAATTATGGAAATAAATAAACTTTTCCATGATATTCAAATTTTTTGGAAAGGGTCTGTATTGGCCACTTTTCATTTCTTTCTCTACATTTTAGGTTAACTGAAAACATACTGAACCGAGTTGAAGTATGTACTGAACCAGGATTTTTGAGCATCATTACAGTTACCGTACTAGTCGAATACTTTGTGTAAAAAAATGTTAAAATGACATACAGCCTTGGACACTTCAGGAGTCTTCACATCATGTCTAAGCATTTGCAACTTTTTGCGTTGTTACTGTAAAATATCCTGCTTTAACTCCGTCTGCTTCACTCCCGCCAGCCTCAGTTTACTGCCTGAATGCAGCTGGAAGCTAACCGCTATTAGGCTAACTCGTAGAAGCGCAAATCGCCATCTATCGTCAGGGAGTGGAGCGTACTTCATGTAATAATTCGATTTTCTGATGGACATGTAAACTGGGACTCTGCTCGCTGCAGAAGGGAAGTCTTTAGTCCGATTACTCCAAAAAGCTCGATTTAGCTGTGCATGTAAACGTACTGAGTGTAACTCGTTTTTGTGCGGCCTCTTTAAATGCAAATGAGGCGCTGCATACCATGCCCCCCTCTAGGTCGCAGAACCTTTCACTCAACCCCATACAGCCATTTTTGTAGTTTGATAGAGATACGACAATCTATCAGTGCACAAACTTTATATTCGCAAAAAAAAATTTTTTGATGTCGGAAGAGTTCATCCAGACGTACATTTTTACTTTTGGTATAACAACCCCAATAACAATATATAAGACAACTGTTTAATGGCCCAAAACCTCATTAAAAATATAGTAATTTGCTATGTGTAGCAATGCATCTGAAACACCATCACTAACACAACAATAATGTGTAACTTCAAAGCTCTAAATCGAGGTTTTTCTTACAATATAAAGAAAACGATGTGTTTTAAGCAAGTAGACTACATGAAAAGTAAAGAAAAGACAAACATTAGCAATTTTACAGTAACATATGCTGTATTCCTTTTAATAATATTACTGACAACACTTTAACACAAACTACTTGTCAGATACCATGTAATTATATAAACGCTACCATAATATTGAGATGAATACATCTTCCAAACAAGACCCCAACATTTTTACCAAGTGTGCTACTGCTAGCGTTAAGCTGACATCATTGAATGTGTTAGGGTCATGCGTTCTCCAAGACAAAAACCCCCCCAAAAAAAGCAAAATTGTTTATGTGATAGTATTATTAAAAAGACGTGTCATCGGGGAACTAAAATACAGAGCACATAGAGCTAACATAAGCAGGTCAGATGCTAATGCTATCAAAACAATGGCCAAGAGGCAGTAAATGAATGTCTAAAACAAAGTTTGCCATCATTTTAGCATTATATGAAGCTTACCACTCCGTCATTTCCATTGTCAGAAGGAGCTGACCTCTCAATAAGACGAAGTCTTTCAGCAAATCCTTCTCAATATTGGCAGAGGTTGCTGAAGCCCTTATCCTTGAAGTGCTTCGCGCAAACAAAAAGTACTGTTCCCACAGATGGGAGTACATTACCATGAAAAATAAAACGTAACCAGCCACTTTGCGGAGGATCTGATGCTGAGGGGCGGCGTAAAGGATTGTGTGAGTTAATGCATTCAACAACCGAACATTTTGACTTTTTCACTTTCATTCTTGAACTTGGACTACAAAATTGCAGTGAGAAATAAAAATGCCGGATTTGCTCAAAGTTTAGCCAATGACCTTGTTTAGCTGTTCCAAAGCAAGTACTGTGATGTAATTGTTAAAAAAAACGTAAAAGAAAATAGAGACAACTGAATGGATTGAAAAGTATGACAAAAACAGTATACACAAATATCTCCACGACACCTGGAGTGACTAATTTATGCTTTTTTGCACTCTTAGAGAATCTAAATGCACAACACACTGTATCTAAGGGCTAAAAAAAGTGGAATTTGCACGATATGTCCCCTTTAAATTCATAACAGCCACTGCCTAGCCCAACCCCTCCTCTAATTTTAAATGTAGTTTTGCGGTGACAACAAAAGGCTTTGGTGACGTATGACAATTATTTATTTATTTTGGTTGATAGGTCTTCTGTCTGGGTAATTTTGACTTTCACTACCTACATTTTCATGTAACAAATGTTTTGTGTGTGTTTTATGCTTTATTGCTGTTTTTACTTTATCCCCAAATAATGTAAACTATCTTCAATTACCTTAATGTTGAAAGTGTGCTATACAAATAAAATTCCCTTTCCTTACCTTGAATATGAACAAGTTCTTAGTTGATGAATTGATAGCATCGATACCAGTAGTTCACCCATAGATTAATCTGTTATAGGTTCATCTGGAGATTCGTCTTTTGTAAACTCACAGTAGTCTGCATAACTGGGCTCAGTAAAAGCTAAAAACGTTAGTTTGTTTCAAATCAACCTCGAACCTTCACCTACAGGGGATTTAATATCAGATTTCCACGTTTGTGGTCCAAATGGATTCAGTGCTTTAATTACAAGCACATTTGTTGCAAAATATCCTGAGCATGTGATTATCAGGTTGAGCTAATAAACATTCACTGCCTGGCCCAAAACAAAGTTGCCACCTGGATTTAACTAAACAAATGGGTATGAGTCTCCCATTGGATAATTAATGCATGGGCGATCTTTCAGCTGGCAACAAGTTATTTAACCTCAACTGGTGCAATGAGCTGCTTCTCATTTCATAAACAACTATGTCGAAAGACACATCTCGTGGTCGTGGAAAATTTGTGTTTGAGAAGGGTCAAATCATTGACATGCATCAAGCAGAGAAAATCTTTTAAGGAGATTGCAGAAATTACTAAAATTGGGTTAAGAACTGTCCAACGCATTATTAAAAAGTGGAAGGATAGGGATAGTGGGGACTCATTTTCTTCGAGGAAGAAATGTGGCCAGGAAAAAATCCTGAATGATTGTGATCAGTTATCACTTAAACGTTTGGTGAAATCAAATCAAAGAAAAACAACAGTAGAACTCAAGGCTATGTTTAATAGTGAAAGTAAGAGCATTTCCACTAGCACAATGCGAAGGTAACTGAAGGGATTGGGACTGAACAGCTGTGTAGCTGTAAGAAAACCACTAATCAGTTAGGCAAACCGGGAAAAAAGGCTTCAATTTGCTAGTGAGCATAAAGATTGGACTCTGGAGCATTGGAAGAAGGTCATGAGGTCTGAGTCCAGATTTACCCTGTTCCAGAGTGATGGGAGCATCAACGTAAGAAGAGAGGCAGATGAAGGGATGCACCCATCATGGCTAGTGCCTACTGTACAAGCCTGTGGGAGGAGTACCATGATCTGGGGTTGCTGCAGTTGGTCAGGTCTAGGTTCAGTAATAGTATGTGCTCCAAGAATGAGGTCAGCTGATTACCTGAATATACTAAATGACCTGGTTATTCGATCAATAGTTTTTTTTCCTTCCCTGATGGCATGGGCATATCCCAAGATGACAATGCCAGAATTCATTGGGTTTAAATTGTGAAAGAGTGGTTCTGGGAGCACGAGACATCATTTTTACACATGGATTGGCCACCTCAGAGTCCAGACCTTAACCCCATTGAGAATCTTTGGGATGTGCTGGAGAAGGCTTTGTGCAGCGGTCAGACTCTATCATGATCAAAGCAAGATAATGCAACGCTGGGTGGAAATAGATCTTGTGACACTGCAGAAGCCTATAGAAACAATGTCAAAGTGAATGCGTGCTATAATCAAAGCTAAAAGCGGTCCAACGAAAAAGTGACTTTTTTTTTGGTGGGGACTTTTTCCTGGCTAGGCAGTGTATTTCTCAGAGTAGGCAGACATTGGGGGATAATAGGATGTTTGCGCACCTGCCGCTGCTATCTTTGCTTTGCTTTCTTTCCACAGGATTTTGAAACACTTGCTCCACAATTCTGTGTTACCCCTGACATTCCTAGTAGTTACAGGTTTATTCCTACTTCCAAAGTTGGAGCAGGAGGGTATAATATTGGTGGGTTAATTTTAGCCCCACCTTTCAATGTGGGGATCTTTCAGTTGATCACTAAGCTTAATAAACACATCTAGAGGATGGAGCAAAAAGGATGCACTAAAAAGGGGATTTTCTCAGTTTCATCTGATGTTAAAATTTATGTTTCAAGCTCTAGAACAACATAATGTAGTTTTAAACTCAGTTGGAAATACAGCAAATAGCTTAAAAAGCAAAAACATCAATGCAGATTTTTATGTCTGTCTCATAATTACTTGAGATTTAAAAATTATAATTAAAAAATTAAAAATTATTGATTATCATTTCTTGGAGTTGAAGCTCTGTTAGTGCTGCGTTAATTAGAACAGTGAAACATTAGTTGTCCGTTAGCTGCGGAACATCACTAAATGGATTAGGCTGCTGTCACGGGACAGAAACCTTTACAATGTGGGACTGTATGTCATAAAATCGTTCAAATATAAGCAGTGACCTGCAAGCTGTTTTCAGTTTAACAGACTGAGCTGCATGCTGTCAGGGCTTGCAGTGAGTCTACAGTTGTAAAATAACTCATGCACTGTGCTACCTGTAAGCTAGCTGTGACAAAGCTGATCCTAAAATCTTCTCGCGTCAGTAATCTAATTACTCCCTTCTCCTATTAAAAACTTAGATGGAGAGTGAGGTTAATGCTCATTAGTTAATTGTGTTAGTTAAAGTTCATGTTATTCGTAATTTAAATGTAATTTTACTTTAATTTTATGTTACAGTTTGGAGTTGAAAAAACTGTGATCTTTACGAATTGTGTTACCCAAATAACTGATAATAATGTTTGTGTCTGCATGTTATGCATTGAAATACTAAATTGGCAATTTTGGAGCTCTACGTGTGTCATACAGTCATTTAGTAAGATACAAACCGCTGCCACAGCAAATAAAGTTGATTTTAATTGACTCCTACCGTTGAAGTGTACATCAGCAACGAGGTTGGGAGTAGCTGAAAAAATATGGAGCTTCCATTCTTGGAATGGTAAATAAATAACTAAATGAACTGAGTTTATGAAGCACTTTTCTAGTCATACTGACCACTCAAAACACTTAACACTAAAGCCACATTCTCCCAACCACACACAGTCATGCACCATTATGCAAATTGATAGGCAACATGGGGTTAAGTGCCTTGCCCAGGTGAGTAATTTTCCAAAAACAAAATAGTCCTATTCACAAGACTGTCTGCGAAATGTGTGGAAAGCTGAGTTCAGATCTAAAATATTATTCTCAAAATTCTGCACGGATGGAATCTATTGGATAGACTTCCTCTAGAGCCAGGAAAATGGGTGTTAATCTTAATCAATATCATCATTGTAATAGTCAGGAATAGTACCCCAATTAGGTATTTTTCCGACTTTAGAAATTAACTAGAAATTAATATGTCACAAGTTTGTGCAGTACATAATCTGCTTTGTCCACTTACCTTTTGCCTTGTCTAAGCCTGTTAGCAGCAAGCAAACCTTCCCAGTTATTGCTTACCATCAGGACTTGAGCAGTCATATGGCAAAAGTTGTCTTTCTTTATCTGCTCACAGTCTTGGGATGTTTTTTTCCGGAATGCAAATGCTGAAGTGGCGCCTGGTGCAGCCTACCAAAGCCCTTCATCGCTCGGTGCACCTTCTGACGGAGCAGTCGGTGTCCAGGCACTGGTGGGAGCTCAGCCGAATGTGGAGAAACTGGTGAAAGACCATCTAGCTGTGCAGTCACTGATTAGAGCCTACCAGGTAAACTACAAATACTATTGCATGATAAATGCTTGCTATCTTGACATATAATTTAAGCTTCTGGATTCTTCTGATTCAGATCCACAGCAAACTTGCTTAATCATATATTTACAACTGTTACAACAACAGTAACAGTATTTTTCTCCTTCACAATAAATCATAGCATTTATTAAGGCTGTATATCTCAGATAAAGGCAAAAACATTAATGCAAGCTGATCTTTCACACACTTATCATGCACATCTGAACTGAGCTTTTGGCAATAATCGAGCAAATACCTTAACCAAAATGGGAGCCTTTATACCAGTTTATAAGTCACCCAGAAATTATTGACTGAAGTGTGTTTGACTGCAACGCTAGGTGGCGACAAGCGCCCTTTTACGGTGGCATTCTTTGGCATCCCACAGATGGTAAACAAATGTTGGCAGACAATGTTGCAGCCCAATGCTGCAGCATAGTACATTTTGTAAGTAGCCTACTGTGCTATATGATTTTGTTACACTCGTTGTCATTCCCGCTTTTTCGGCCTCGTTACTTCCCGAAGGAGTGAGTGCCCAGGCCACTAATAGCTCGACTAAGCTGCCTCTTTTGTTTTCATGCAGAGAAATTTGGCTTTCTAACTGCATTATCTGGGTGTGTTAGGTTGATTAAGACAAGGCGCATGTCGCCACATAGTGTCGCAGAGTCAAACGCACTTAATTTGATTAACTGAGTGCCATGTAAACTGGAATAAAGGCTCCCATTCTGGTTAATCTGTTAGTCCGATTGTTGCCAAAATTTGATTTAGATGTGCATATAAATGTAACGACTGTTTGTGTTCATTGTACTTCGCCAGGAGGTATATGTTTTCGTGCTTATGTTTGTTTTTGTCTGCTGGCAATATAACTCAAAAGGCTATGGATGGATTTCAATGAAATTTTCAGGAAATGTCTGCAATGAGACCAGGAACAACTGTTTAAATTTTGGGGTTGATCTGAAATAAAGCGCGTATCCACCCACCGACAGGCGGTGCTAACCTCCACTCCTCTCCAATGTCAGGGAGCTCACAAGCGGCTCCCCTAGCACAGCAGCCCCACTACGGTTGGAGCATATGAACAGCAAATTAATCTTGCATGGGCGACTCTCTCCTCTCTGCTGGAAGAGCACAGCGACAGCACGAACACAGCCATGTGTCTTCAGTTAATTAATACAAAACACCTACTGCTTACTGCCTACTACTGTTACTGAGCCTTTAAATTGTCTCTCAGTCTGGTTCAGTAGGAATCACAATCATGGTGAAGACTACTGACCTGAAAGTTGTTCAGAAAACCATCATTGACACCCTCCATATGGAGGGAAAGAAGCTGGATGTTCCCAAAGTGCTGTATCGAAGCACCTTAATAGAAAGTTATCTGGAAGGGAAACGTGTGGAAGAAAAAGGTGCACAAGCAGCAGGGATGACTCCAGCATGGAGAGGATTGTCAGGAAAAGGCCATTCAAAAGTGTTGGTGACCTTCACTGAGGCTGAGGACTGAGGCTGGAGTTAGTGCATCAAGAGCCAACACACACAGACGGATCCTGGGCATGTGCTTCAAATGTCGTATTCCTCTTCATGGGCTTCAAATGTCGTATTCCTGAACAACGAACAATGTCAGAAGCGTCTTACCTTGGCTAAAGAAAAAAAGAACTGCAAATTTTGTATCTCTGGAGGAAGAATGGAGAGGCACACAATCGAAGACGATATAAGTCCAGTGTGAAGTTTACACAGCCATGTAATCTGCTGGTGTTGTTCCACTGTGATTTATTAAGTCCAGAGTCAACGCAGCTATCTACCAGGACATTTTGGAGCACTTCATGCTTCCTTCTGCAGACAAGCTGACTTAATTTTCCAGCACGACTTGGCACATGCCTGTACTGCCAAAAGTACCAAAACCTGGTTCAATAACCATGGGATTACTGTGCTTGATTGGCCGGCAAACTTGCCTGACCTGAACCCCATAGAGAATTTAATGTGGCATTGCTGAGAGAAATATGAGAGACATTAGTCCGAATAATCCAGAAGAGCTATTGAAGCATCATGGTCTTCCATCACACCTCCGCAGCTCCACAGGCTGATTGCATCCATGCAACACTGCACTGAGGCAGTAATTGATGCAAAAGGGGCCCAAACAAAGTACTGAGTACATATGTACATAATTTATTTCACCTGTATTTTGTTCAGCGTGAAAGCTGGCACAGGGTAATACAGGCAGCTTGCTTTAAACCTTTCACCCACTTCTGATATCAGGGCAGTGAAGCGTGACATGCTTGTTCGGAATCATGAAGGTGACCTCCTGGAATGTCTTTAGTTAGCCTCACCTGTTGTGTATCCTTACAGACTCTTGTTTCCCTGTTTGCAGGTACGGGGCCATCACATAGCGAAGCTGGACCCCCTTGGTATCAGCTGTGTGGACTTTGATGATGCGCCGTGTACAGTTGGTTTTCAAAATGTTGGTGAGAAATACAACACTGCATCATGCTTGATCATTCCACATTTTGCTCTTGCTTTTTTTCACTCAGGTTCTCTCTGATTGAATTGTGTATAATATGGTATCTGCAGTGGTGTCATAAAGAGCAGCAGAAAGTTTAAGGAGAAAGTTGTGGAAAGGTTTAAAACAGGGTTAGGATATAAAACAATATGCCAAGCTCTGAACATCTCACAGAGCTCTGGTCAAGCTATCATTCGAACATGGAAAGAGTATGGCACAAATACAAACGTACCAATAGTCTACCATCCAAAGAGAGCATTAATCAGAAGTAGCCAGGGCCCACTTCTACCTCTGGACAGGACTACAGTTAGTTTTTCCCTCAACAAATTTGGTCTTTATGGAAGAGTGAAGAGAAGAAAGTTATTGTTAAAATGAAGTCATAAGAATTCCCATTTACAGTTTTCCATCAGCCATGTAGGGAACTAAGCAAATATATGGAAGAGGGTGCTCTTGTCAGATGAGAACCAAATGTAACTTTTTGGGTTAAATGTAAAACGCTATTTGTGGTTCAAAAGTTAGTACTGCACATCTGCCTGACACAGCATCCCTTTTTGGCTGACGATGGTTTCATGTCATGACGAGATTGAGCACAGCAACAAGACACAAGGTAGTTACACTGCATCAGCAAGGTCTCTCCCAGACAAAGATTTCAAAGCAAACTGGGATTTCAAGATGTGCTGTTTAAACTTTTTGAAGAAGCACAATGAAACTGGCAACGTTGAGGATCGTAGACGCAGTGGTCGGCCAAGGAAACTTAGTGCAGCAGAGGAAAGACACATCAAGCTTATTACCCTTCAAAATCGTAAGATGTCCTGCAGTACCATCAGTTCAGAACTGGCAGAAACCAGTGCGACCCAGGTACACCCATCTAGTGTCCAAAGAAGTCTGACCAAAAGTGGTCTTCATGGAAGAGTTGTAGCCAAAAAGCTAAACCTCCGACATGGAAACAAGGCCAAGCGACTCCAGTATGCACGAAAACATAGGAACCAGGGTGCAGGACAGTGGCAGCAGGTGCTCTGGACTGATGAGTCAACATATGAAATATTTGGCTGTAGCTGAAGGCAGTTTGTTCGTCGAAGGGCTGGAGAGCGGTACAATAATGAGTTTCTGCAGGCAACAGTGAAGCATGGGGAGGTTCCATGAATGTTTGGGGCTGCATTTCTGCAAATGGAGTTGGAGATTTGGTCAGGATTAATGATGTTCTCAATGCTGAGAAAGACAGGCAGATAATTATCCATCATGCAATACCATCAGGGAGGCGTATGATTGGCCCCAAATTTATTCTGCAGCAGGAATACGACCCCAAACATGCAACCAAAGACATTAAGAATTATATACAGGGCTTAATTTGAGCCGGATCCTGCCGGAACAGGATCCCACACCTGTTGATTCTGACCTACCCGCGTTCCGGGACCTATTTTGGCCGATCCGGCACCCCTTTCATGTATAAAATTTTATATATAAAAAAAACAACTTTTACATTTATTAAATAAAATAATAATATGCGTAGGCATTCATAGACCAAATCTCGAGATTGTAATGATGTGGAATGTGTGTTTTATTTTTTGTAAGCTCAGATTTATATATGTAATCCAGTGTTTCTCAAACTGTGGGGCGAGCCCCACAAGTGGGGCGCAGAGGTATTGCAGGTGGGGCGTGACATCAATGGGATTTAAATAGTTTTTCCCCCCTAGATTCTGTCGTTTCACTGCACTGTAAATTAAATCAACCAGCCCCCCCCTCTCACAAAATTAAACACACTCAAATAAATTAGCAATTGTGATCATCATTGTAAACAGAACCAGGACCTGGAACATCGGGCTGGGAGTTTGACGTTGGAATATATCGCAGCAGAACAAAACAAGCTGAAGTAGCCGCATTATCAGAGATTCCATCTATAAAATGTACAAATATCTAAAAAGATCAGGGAACGTTTCAGAGTCAGAAGTCACACGGTCAACCACGGAGGAAACACAGGGATGAGTATCTTGCTCTTTATTTATTTTATTATTATTTATTTTGTACTTTTGAAAGCGTTGTAAATTAGATAAAACTACAACTTTTATTTTCTCCAACTGTGAGCTGAAGTTCTACATGTAGCAACTACTGACAGCATATATTTCTGAGCCGGTTTTATACCAGTGTGCAACCCCTTTTTCCAACTAATTTATACCCTTACAAACTTGTAGACTAACTCAGCTATTTAAATAAATAAAACACTTTAAAAATCAGGCGTGGTCACCATTCTGTTGGGGCGATAAAAGCATGGGGGGCTTGTGGATGCTCCTTTGTCCAAAGTGGGGAATGATAAAAAAAGTTTGAGAAACACTGATGTAATGGTTGATGCCATGATTATGCGTTAGTGTTGTTGCACTGTTCAGGGGGGTGGGGCACTGTTATGCAGGCTGTGCGCGGGGGAGTGCGCAGTTGAGTGCCGGGGAACTGGTGTGTGTCTGTAAATGGAGCTAGACAGACAACCGGTTCATGTGAGAGTTCTTTTGATTACTGTCTTGTACGGCGTGATTGCGGCCAACAGCAGTCAGCAATAAAGCATTCGATTACAACCATTGTCTGCATCTATCGGAGAACATTACAATATTTTAAACATTCAGGCCTGTAAGGCCCACATCATGTTTTTACACGTTTTTTTTTCCCGCTAGCATTTACTGCGTTCCGAGACCTGTGCGCGTCTCTGGTCATGCGTGCGCTGTCAAGTACTTTGTGTTCCGGCACCTAATGATTTAAAAACTAAGCACTGATTTTATATATATATTTTGAAATATATATATATATATATATATATATATATATATATATATATATATATATATATATATATATATATATATATATATATATATATATATATATATATAATTTCAAAAATCATCTCTATCATTTCTCTATCATTTTCCTTCCATCACTTTGTGTTCTATCAAATGAAATTCTAATAATAATCACTGAAGTTTATGAAAGTTTAAGCAGTCAGAATACTTTTGCAGGGCACTGTATATTACAAGCTTACTGTGCCCATGGAAACAGAGGTTAAAGTAGTTGAGCTTAAGACCTCCACATTATCAGCGAAATCAATATTTCTGAATATAGTGAGTCACCCAACAATTGAATAAGTTATCTAACTGTAACTCAACATAGAACACAGACATCCACATTTAAAGAGATCCAGTGAGACACCATTAAATTATTTCAGAATGTGCTTATTTCACATTTGAGTAATTAATGAAGCTCAAAGTGTCAACAACAAGCTGTTTTGTGTTTCCATTATGAAACAATCTTTATTTTCCCACTGCAAAATGTCTGTCTGTCTGTCTGTCTGTCTGTCTGTCTGTGAGTGATTCCACTGACTTGCATATTATTTATTTTATAAGGATTTTGGGCCTTAGATGCCATGTGGAGATCAACTGTTTTTTTCTCCAGTATCAGTGTTGTTTATATTCAGCTTGACATTGTTTCAGGTGAGTAATTCAGTACAGTGAAGAGCATGTTATGTACCTTACTGGTGTAAGATCAAGCGTGTATCCTTGTTACTTTTCTCACTGAGCACCAGTGCTGCTTTGGGCTTCTCTCCCATCCAGAGCGCTTACAACAGGCAGCCAGGCCTTGCGCTGCAGCTTGCCCACCCAGGTCAAGCTGTAGTCAGTGCAGTTGTTAACCCTACTGCAATCGAAGCCGCCTCTGGCTGATCCTACCTACGCTTAGATGTAAATGTAAAAAATTACAAAATTGTATCGTCTACCAAGGGAGTCTCATCTCAAACGTCAAGACATACCTACTTTGAGTACACTGTTGCCACTGCTCCTCTCCTGTTTCTCCCATCTTTTTTTTAAAGTTGACTTTTTACACCACTGCTTGACTCGCGTAGGTTCAGGCTCTGAATGGAGAGGTTTGCCTTATGGAGAGGAATATTATACTGGAAACATTAGAATATAACATGCTTGTAAGGAATATTTGGACAAATTATATATATTTGTAAATTTTGATGTTTTGTGATCCTTCGACGTTACTGCTTACCTGTAAAGCTCTGGGTTATTTGCAGAAGGAAAAAAATTATTCACACATTATCTGTCATCATAGCACCAGGGTAGGGGTGGTATAATTTCAGAACATTAATTACTGTAGATTATGGGCTGTCTGAAATTGCAAGCCTTTAATGTAATTTTATGGGATATGTACTTTCTATTAAGCAACTAAGATAAATCAGAGAGATAAACACAATCCTTCTTAGTGACCTGTGGATTATCATCTTAAATACTATGACTGCTGCTTATTATTATTATTATTGGTAGTAGTAGTAGTAGTAGTAGTCATATTCTAAATAATTACCTATGCCAAGGAGGTTATGTTTTCGCCAGGGGGTTTGTTAGTTTGTCTGTTAGTTGGTAACATAACTCAAAAAGTTGGAGCCGGATGTGGATCAAAGTTTCAGGAAATCTCTGCAGTGGGATAAGTAACAAGTGATTAGATTTTGGGGGTAATCCGGATCATCGTCTGCGGGGTGGGCTGAGCTGTCTTGGCGGAGGTCTGCGCTCTGCAGATGTTTTAGAACATCCTGTACTGAAACCATGTTCCATATGAGATAAGATTGCTGGTTTTATGATGCTCTGGCTGTTGATTGGCTAAGCATGTTATCATGTTGATGTCAGAAGTTTAGTCAAAGCACAGCTGTGCAATGTGTACTCTTAGAGAGCTGCTGCTGTCAAGACCGTGTGTATTCTCAGCTTTACCAAAGTCTGAACGTGAAAGAATTATTACAGTTTGCTACATTACAAAAAAATACTATAGCTTGGACTGTTTTATATTCAGTAAATAATTGATATCCTGTGGATGTTTGGATGTTTCAATGGTCACTTGTGGTATCCCTGTTGCAGTGTGTGCAAACCTCGTCAAGAACTACAGGAAACGTTTGACTTCTGTAACTGCAAACAAAGGCTTCTGTACCAAATATTAACACTGATTATCAGGTGTTCAAATAATTATGTGCAGCAATAAAATACAAATAAATTCTTTCAAAATTAATGTGATTTCCTAAGTTTAAAAAAAATGCTGTCTCTCACTGTGGACATGCACCTACAATGTGAATTTCAGACTGCCGTCTGCTCAGCCTTTTTCTCAATTAGATGTACAACAGCTCTTTTATACTCTGTATAATCAAACAGAAGACAGTTAATGCAAATATAGCTCAAAAGAAACTATAAATATATTGCACATCAATAATCCTCTCATATACAAGATATGTACAGTGGCCTTCATCAGTTATTCAAGATTTCTAAAAGGCTTTAACCATCTTACTTCATATATTGACTGCTTTTAGAGGCATCTTTTAGTCCATTAGGTTACCTGACCATGAGAGCATATTGAGTAAAACATGGAGAAAGTAGACCTGGCCTGGTTAACAGTATCAAGGAGGTATACTGAGGTATTAAAATGTTATGCAGGTGCAAAATGAGACAGCACTGGAAAAACTGGAGTTCGAGGTGTCGGCCACTCTTTCACTTTTTTTTTTTTTTACTATAGTTATCAAACTTCAAGCAGCGTGTCTGTATCTTTTCTATCTAATAACTGACTGGGTAGTCATTTGTCCAGAGTACGACATAACAGATGAATCACCCCACTGTTGATCAATCAATTGCATAGCAACTTTATTTTCCCATTAGCTATTTGGAAATCCCTTGTGTCAAATAAGTGGGAAACAGTCACTAAAACAAACTGTCCAACGATTTAATCTAAAAATTAGGGATGTAAGGAAATATTGATACGCCCATATTTCATAATATTTTAAGTCGCAATGCTGTATCGATATTCAAAAGCAATATATCGAGTTTTATTTTAATTTTATTTTTTATAATTTAAATTGAACCATTAAAGATGACAGTAATTTTTGTAGTAAAATTTCCAGTGGATCAAATAGATATAGTAATAAAATTGGATTTGTCAAGTATGAAACAGATTGGAGTGTTTAGAATGCTGTGACAGTTTTTCTACAGTTAAATTCAGTTTTTTAAAATCACAATATATAGTCTTACTCATACTATCGCAATATATTGTATCGTCCCCCGTTTTGTGATACATATCATATCAGCAGATTCTTGCCAATGCAGTACACATCCCTGTTAAAAATTATATCAAGTGGCGCAGCTGGTAGAGCAGCTCACCTCACAGCTAGAAGGTCCAGTGTTCAATTACTGCCGGTGATGCTGTGGGTGCTTAGGGTGTGTTTGTTCCCCCGCGTAATCGGCACCCACACCCTGGGTGGGTTTGGCGAAAGGGCCCTTCTGTGTGGCGTTTGCATGTTCTCCCCAAGTTTCCTTGAGCAGCTAATGTGAACTACCTCGACAAAAAAATGCACTAGTCCTGGGGCTATATACTGCCTCCTCCTGGCTGGCCAGGGCGCCTGAAGGGTTGAGGAGGATCTGGCTGGAATAACGTGATCCTTCCACGTGCTACGTCCAGCCAGGGAAACCCCGCCCCATCAGGTGAAAAGAAGGGCCTGCTCACTCTCCAAGCATGAATGAGGCTTGGGTTTCAGTGCAGGGCCCTCCCGGGGCTGGCAGAGGGAGAGCAGAACCCCACGACTAGAACTAGGTAGGAGCACTGGGAAATAAATAATAGGAAAAAACCGTGTGATAAAAAAAAAAAAGGTTAGGTGTGGTGGCAAACAAGAAAACACTGTACTTCCAAATAGTACAGAGAGTTAACTGCCAAAGTCGGATGAAAAAATCACAGGCCCATAAAGTTGATGTCTGAGTTGTACTGTAAACAGAATAAACCATTATTGTTGCAGAGCTGAGTAGAACCTAGAGGAGACTGGAGACACTGTGAGTTATTTATGAGTCTGATAAAGAAACCTTAGATCATTGGTGTCCAAAGTGCGGCCTGGGGGCCATGTGTAGCCATGTGCGGCCATCTGCCATTCAAGAATGGTACAAATTAGGCCCCACCTAGTGGATATGTGGCTTTTATCCTTGGAAGGAGTCATGCCGTAGGAGTCTGCAGTTAATGTAATCTGCCATATTTAATAAGACAAAGGCGGAAATTCAGAAGTGTTGTTTTACCTGTTTACTGGTTTGTTTCTGTCTCAGATTTGCAGTCCTCCTTCAGATCTGTTCCATTTCGCATCTCTACACACATCTGGTTTAGATTCAGTTCAGTTCTGTTTCGGAAGATTTCTCCCATATCTCTTGTTCACTACAGGTTTGTACGGACTGACTGAGAGTGACCTGGACAAGGTGTTCCGGCTCCCCACAACCACTTTCATTGGCGGAAATGAGAGCTCTTTACCACTCAGAGAGATTGTTCGCCGCCTTGAGGTAGAGTTTCGTTAAGATAAGAAAGTGCAAACAACACATTAAAAAAGCTTTTCTTTCAGCCACAATGTCCCTGTGTGTTGAAAACAACTTAGACATAACGATAAAGTATTTATCTTCCAACTTGGAACATGTCTATATTTATTATTATAATTCTATTTATAGGGATATTTACCACAAGTGTGTATCATCTTGGTGATTCATTGACCAATTTTTCTTTCAGTGGTCTTATCTGCATGGCAAATACTAGAAAAATCTATTTTCTTCTTCAATAAATGTATTAAACCTTAAAACTTATTTTTAACTCTGTATAAATGCATTAACAAACAATGTTCATGGTCAGTGTTTGACATTTATTTGTTGAGTTGACCACAAATAAGCCCTCAAATGCCTTGTCTCCACTGAAAGGTACAGGGAAGACGAAATAGAAAAGTTGGTGGAAAGTCAAAGCCTCAGTGCCAGTGGTCACTGGAAGAGTGGCTATAGCAGTTTCCAGGAACAACCTCTGAAACCTCAATCCAGAAGTGCATAATCCTAGGAACTGCTAGAATACCCCACAGAGACCAAGGCTATTAAAAAAGTACCAAAAGATATCATGAAAAAGAGGTCTCACTGCATTGGGTGGCTTTTAAAATGGTTTATGAAATGAAAGTCCTCTATCACTCCTCTATCGCTGGTCAGGGTCAGGGACTAAACAGGAAAACATCTGACAGAATTTTCACAGACTTTCAGAAAGTCAGGAGAAAAAAACACAATAAAGCATCCTATAGTATCGATCCACCCTTTTATCTATGACCAGGCACTGATTTAAACTTTAGACCACTTGACCATTCAAATCAACACACAGTCATCTTGCTTTTTTCTAGATGGCTTACTGTCAGCATATTGGGGTGGAGTTCATGTTCATAAATGACATGGAGCAGTGCCAGTGGATCCGACAAAAGTTTGAAACACCCGGAATCATGCAGTTTTCCTTGGAAGAGAAGAGGACTTTGCTAGGCAGAATGATCCGCTCCACCAGGTTAGTCTGTTGGTTCTTCACTTTTAGAGCCTAGATATAAATTTCTGTGAAGCATCTGTGGTCACAACTGTTGGCAGGTTTGAGGAGTTCCTTCAGAGGAAGTGGTCTTCAGAAAAACGTTTTGGTTTGGAAGGTTGCGAGTCACTCATCCCAGCCCTTAAGACCATCATTGACAGGTCCAGTCAGTGTGGAGTGGAGAGTGTGATCCTGGGAATGCCTCACAGGTACAGAAAAAGCTATACTAAAGCCTCGTTTCCCCTGAGCTGAACGGTGTGGTGTGGCTTGGTCCAGTCCGCTATTGCGTAATTCAGACTTTTCATAGGAGCGTTTCCACTGCCTACTGAGCTCCATGCTTGCGTGGATTCATACTGGAGGGACAAGGAAGTGGGTGACGCGCGAAAAACACAGAAGAAGAGGAGGAAGAAACAACAACTATGGAGTCCATCCAGCAGCTCATGGTTGTCTTTCTTGCTTTTTGTTTTTTCTTTACACAAATACGACCGCTGTGTTTAATAAAAGGCTCCGTGTGGAACAAAGGATCTGTGTGTAAAGTTGTCGCAGGGGGTGACGTTTAAACTTACTGTAGTGTTTGAGTTCACCCACTCAAAGGACTGTGTTATGTGAAGCCAGTAGCTCCGTTCTAACCGTATCAGACCATTGTCCTGTGGACCTACACCTTAAGGGGGACCATTAATGGACCGGTACAGGCCTGCTGTATAAGCCGCTTTTACAATGGAAACAGACTCAGTGGAAACGAGGCATTAATGCCCTCTAATGAGGTGTTTCCCAACCCTGGTCCTCAAGGGACCCTGTCCTGCATGTTTTAGATGTTTCCTAGCTTTAACTCACCTGCTTCAGATGATTACGTTTCAGCAAAAGCCTGTTAATCAGCCATCAATTGAAATCAGGTGTCCCGAAGCAGGGAAACATCTGAAACATGCAGGGCAGTGTGCCTTGAGGACCAGGTTTGAAAACACTGTTCTAATGCACATAAGGAGACTTTTTGTTCTGTTACACATTCAAATATCTATTCTGTTCACCAAGCTGAAGATTTTACCCTAAATAAATGCGTATGAATTAAATATACTTTTTATACATAGCCACTCAAAAAAGTAACTTTTTCATGTTTTGTCATGTCTCTACCACAACTGTTAATGTAATTTTAGGGTTCGTGTGGGTGCTTGAAATCCTTTAAAATGATTGAATTTTAACAAGGTGTTTTCAAGGTCTTGAAAGTGCTTGATTTTTGTATAACGTCCTTGTAAATGCTTGATATTTTATCTGCACCGTTTTGCTATGAAGAACACCTAGGCTAAAAACCTCAATTTGATGTTTTAATTTTTTTAAAATAAAAAGCCCCGCTTCGATTTAGAGTGGTTTGCTAATCACACTAATCTCCTCGCTTACGTCCCGCCTGGATTAGTGAAAAAGACCCACAACAAGCAACATTTTTTTTTATTGCAAAGCAGGAAAACAACAGTCATGAACATATACATACACAGGAAAGAGATGTACATAGATGTACAGAGGCCATGGGAGTCCAAAAAACCCAACAATAAAAAAAAAAAAAAAGATTAAAAATGAAGACTAGCGATCGTCCCTTTGTTGCCAGGCTAAATCCCAAAAGCCCAATCTCAACCTCCGAGCTGAAAAAGTGTCCAGGTAGGCCAAAAAGGGGTCTTGTGTGGTAAAAAATGAAAAGTTTGTCCTTAAGCCCTGTAGAGAAGGCTTCCATTGGTGCAATACTTATCACAGTCTGTAGCCACTGGTTGATTGATGGAGCCTTATCAGAAATCCACAATACCATGATGCACTTTCAAGCATAGTGCAACAATATGTAAAGAAGTTCTTTGCTGTGAAAGTTGGCAGGTAGTGCATCATTTAACTATAATAAGCAAGTCCTTGGACGCAGATGCAGTCGGAAATTAAATATGATGCATAGCTTGTCTATAAGTGATCTCCAAAACTGTAGAATAACAGGACAGCTCCACAAACAATGAAAAAAAACAACAACAGCAGACTGGCATTTGTTACAGAGATTTGATAAAGCTGGAAACATGGTGTGCCTCTTTTCGGGTGTGATATAAAGCCTATGTATGAGTTTAAATTGCCTCTCCCAAATTGATTTGGATGCTGAGGCCTTAAAAGGTCAACAACACACAGTAGTCGAGTTGTAAAATAATTTCAGGGGGGATGGTCTTTTTTTTTTTACCTATTAAAAAAATTTATTTTGTATCGCCGAATTGGCCGGAATGTTAGGGGACTACAGCTGAATAGCCTGCATTAGAATTAAACAAGATCGGGTGAAATGGAGGCTTTATATATCTGTGAAGCAAAGCCGATACCAGCACCTTGCAAAGAAGCCTTGGCAAATAATTGCAGTGCAGAAGAAGTAGAAGAAACTAGCCCGATACAAAACAAAATATTGGATTAATTTAACATGAAAGACCAAACAAAATGAGTCATTTCTATTTTATTCATTACAACTCTCAATTAATCCACATGCTCATAGCAGTTTCCAAACACTTTCGTAATCATGTTTTTTTCCTACAGTTTTTCTTGCTCTTGTTCACATTCATCCTGATTATGGCTAAATGTCGGCACTGTCAGATGAGCTCTGACAAGGTGATAATTTTTCCTAGGCCGATTAGGGCTGGATGTGTAAAAAGAGTCGACATCTAGTGCAGATTCAGCAAGCCGCATGCGTGTCTTGACTGAATGACAAGTCATGTATTTTAGCAAGCTAATTAATAAGAGAGATGTGGGGGGTCGCCGTTCATCTTAGCTAGTTTGGAGGGTAGCAACCTGGGATCTGTGCGTACACCTGTGGCGAGTCGGGTGGTCTTTAGATAACAACAAGCAGGCTAGGTTAATCATTGAGGTTAATAGCTCACCTTCAATTTTTTTCTTTAAAAAAAAATCCCTGACATCCCGCTGACCAGCCGCTCATTTGGGCATGTTTGCACTTCTGTGATGCAGCTTTTGCCGCTCTCTAGACCATAAGGTGAACCCCGAAAATTTCTTTAGAAATGAATCTCATTCCGACCTCTGGCATCTACAAATATTATATCTGGCATTTTTTTTAATGATCGATGTTTTAATTCGGGACTGATTTGTTTTCGCCGTAGTGAGAAAGGAGTGATACAGCTGCTACGTACCCGTTTTAGACCAATCCGGTGGCAGAGTTTAACCGACGTGATGACGTATGTGGATATGGAGACAGTTAAGGTCATAATGAAAACTTCTTTAAAACTTTTACAAAACAGAGTAAAACATTGTAGGCCTATGTATAATGTGTTGCATGCATTTAACTTCCATGAAACATGAACAAGAGATGGATTTTATGTTAAATCCATCTCTTGGTCTAAAACGGGTACGTAGCAGCCGTATCACTCCTTTCTCACTACGGTGAAAACAAACTAGTCCCGAATTATAACGTCGATCATAAAAAAACTGCGCTATTACAGAAGGAGAACTTTTACTTTTGAACTCTTTTGAAGATTTTATGAAGTAAACAGTTTTTGTAGATGCCAGAGGTCGGAACGAGATGAAATGAAAACTGGGTTCACCTGGCCTACTTTCAGGCAAAAACAATGTTGCATCATTGCGTTTCATGCCCCTGTCCCCCGGATTTTATTAGACTGTTTATTTTCCCTAAACATGCGGAGACCTAACATTTTCTGATGATGAAATTATTTCATATAGGCTAAGCCTATTTATGATTTATATTTCCATACAATATTTACTGTAAAATGGAAGGGATTGAAATGGAGGATGGGACCTTTACTGGTGGGACGTTATATGTCGGATTTCTTTCTAAGGGGAGCGGCGTCCCCCTCCGCTCCCCCTCAACTCGACTACTGACAACACAACTTATCCCAAGCCTCACCATCTATAACACCTACATCTGATTCACATAGGCTCTTGATTTTGTCAGAGTTATCCATTCTAAGATCAAAGAGAATGTTATAAATCTTTTTAGTTATACATTTTAGTTGAGTAGTTTTTACCATGAGTGATTCTATAGGAGAGACACCAAACCCTCCACTAATCATTCATTTTAAAAATAATAAGGCTCTTTATCTGAAAGTACTTCAAAAAATCCTTATTGGTCAGACCAAACTTTATTTTCAATTGATTAAATCTAAAAAGAGAGTTCTCATGAACAAGATCACCCACTGTAATAATCCCTTTTTGAGACCAGGTAAGAAGTCAGGGTCTTCATGAATAGGAGTAAGAAGGGAGAAACAGTTATCATATCCTTCCAAGCGCCTGGCTTTGCGCCAAATAGTAACCATGTTTTTAACACCATATTATCTTGTGTAAGTACTGTGGCTTTACCTATGGAAATATATAGCAGGTTCTGCAATGGAATGCCCTTTAAAGGAAACAAGCAACATTTGAACTACACAATAAAACTCTACGTTGATGTCTACGTGAGCAGTAGATATTACCTGACCATCCTCTGGCATAAATATGAAGCGCACCTACATTGATCAGATGCTAGTGGCGCGCACGTCTCCGGTGAGCGGGTCAAAACAACATGTCAGACGGTTGTCATTTCAATGACCACTGGCTTGAAGATAAGTACAAAACATGGCTGAAAGAAGACCAAATTCTCAAATAGCTTCCTGCAAGGTATGCAAAAAGGACCTGCAGCTCTTTACGATGGGCGAGTCGGCGCTCTCAAGGCATGCTAAAGCTGTGGTAAGCTGTGGTGGTGGGCTGGTAATTTGTCCTAAAGTTGAAGTGGTAGCAGCCGGCTGTTTCTCCTTTTCTGACATTATTGAGCTGAGAACCTCTCACACCAGTGATGTTCTGTTGCAAAAATGCTGGAGCGCGTAATGAGTGGAGGAGCCACGTAAATGCGGAAGTGCGCTTGTCCGGTGAGACCAATCGTTGTCCCAGGGACCATCAAGGGTTAAGCCATTTCACTCATCCTATATTAATAATACTTAATATAACCTTATTAATATATCCTTATTAATATAACCTCTCACAGATTTATAAAATAATGCAGAGTCTTAGAGGTTATATTAATATAATATTTGAGAGGGCACTGGGATTAATTGTGACTCTGATTTATGGAAATCTTGACCCATGGTGGCTGAATACAAATGTGTGCCACGATTTTCACATTTCATTTAAATAAAAAACTTTCAAAACTATGCAGCATTTTCCTTCCATTTTACAACTGTAACTACTTTTGGTTGGTCTTTCACCAAAAATACAAATTTAACATGTTGAAGTTTGTAGTTTTAACATGACAAAACATGAAATGTTTCAAGAGGTATGGATACCTGGCACTGTGCTGTCAGGTGGAAATAAAGTGTTCTCACTAATGCGTCTTCTCCTTGATTCAGAGGCAGGCTGAACGTGCTGGCCAATGTTATCCGGAAAGACCTGGACCAAATCTTCTGTCAGTTCGATTCCAAGTTGGAGGCTGCTGACGAGGTTTGAACAGCAAAATCATTTACAGACATCTGTGTAAATCTTACTGATTGCAGACCAATAATTAAAATTAAAATCGTTTGGCGAATAAAAAGCCAGATAACAGCTGAATGATAATGGCTTTATAACAAATATTTTTCAATACAGAACTATGGGAAATACCGCTTTAAACTTATTTTTCTATAGCATAGAGGCCAGAAACATCAGGAATCTCTGGCTCTTCTAGTAGGGAGTTAGACATCAACGCAGTAATAACAGAGAAGGACTTTCTACTGTGGTCCTCGAACTGTTTGTTTCTTAACTTCCTCCGTATTGTAGTATTTATTCTCAAGTTTTGTATTTTCAGACCAAACTTGTAACAAAAAAATACAAGTATGAATGTACCTGAGATAGCCACAAGGACGAATTTCATCAGAGGTCCCTTTGTTTGAAGAAATTATCCCTCCAAAATGTAAAACTTGAAAGTCAGAGTCATTTAAACATTTAGCTGACTTTTAAATCATATTGGCTTAAATACATGAGCTGTAACTATTTACCATCTGTGTTTAGGGCTCAGGAGATGTGAAATATCATTTAGGCATGTATCACAGGAGGATGAACCGAGTCAGTGACAGGTACATCACCCTGTCGCTTATGGCCAACCCGTCCCACCTGGAGGCTGTGGACCCAGTTGTGCAGGGGAAGACCAAAGCTGAGCAATTTTACTCTGGAGACACGGAAGGGAAAAGGGTAAGTGGCCTGAGGAGTTAATGAACAGCCTTTTCTGGTAATTTTAGATAAGTTTAGAATTTGGAAACTCACTTTTTCAGGTGATGTCTATTCTGCTTCATGGAGATGCTGCTTTTGCAGGCCAGGGAATTGTGTACGAGACGTTCCACTTATCGGACCTGCCGTCCTACACCACCCATGGTACCATCCATGTGGTGGTCAACAACCAGGTATTCACTTTTAAACTCTAAAGGAATTAGATAATTTCTTTCATCACCTAACATGCATTGGACAAATGAGACCTCCAGGCTTTATATGGTTTAAGATGGAGGGCTCGACCTGATAAATCAAAATTCTTCAGATCCTTGTATCCTCTGGAATAGAGCTCTACGTGGGACTATTTTTTTTTTATCTAGCCCCCGCTGAATTTATGACCATTACTACCCGCTCCTGCTGGCCCTCTTTTCATTCCTGCCCGCTCTCGCAATATCTGCATCCAATCCTCTCCCACCTCCCCATTTTATTAGAAAAAAAAAGAATGAACAAAACTACATTAAACAAAATCTGTGGTTTCAATTAGTGCTGTCAAGAGATAAAAAAAACTTTGAGATTAATTATGATTGGAAACTAATAAATCAAATTAACCTTTTTTTCTATTCACACCTAATAATTGCTAAGAAAGCTCTTGAGGTATTTTCATTTCAATTCCTTACATTATTGTGGCAGAACAAATATAAAACAAAAGAATGGCTTCATGAAGTAATTTGCTGTTTTTAACAGACTTGAACAGATGCAGTCCCAGCCATTTACATTTATCTGTTTTTGAGACTAGTCTCAGTGCTGACTGTAACTTCGGCTTCGAGCATGAACGATTCGTTAGCTTTCTGGACTCAGTGGGGGTAAATATCTGCTCTGAGTGAATTTAGCTGGACCTGGATGGGCGGGCGGAGCTGCTGCACACGGACTTGCTGCCTGCTGTGAGCGCTCTGAGACAGAGAGCAGTAGGCCTAATCACAGCCAATCAATGTCCACTTCAGGGTGTGGTTAACCCCTAAGTCAAGCACAAGAAGCCCAAAGCATAAAAACTGATTTTATTTAAAGGCAATTTGCATGCAGAAATAGTCAAATTAAAGATAAAAAATTAGATTGACGGGATTAAAAAACATAGCGCTTTAAGAATGGCTGTAATTAATTAAACGCAATTGATGCGATAATTTGACACCCCTGCTTTCAATCACAATGTTCATGCAGAGACCGTAAACTATGATTGCAGTTATAAGAATATAAAAAACTATTTAATATGCCAATATCACATAAAATTTGAACAACAGTTTATAAATAACTGAAAACCCATAGACACATTAAAACACAACTGGACTTGCTGTTGTCTACAGTAATACAATGGCTCAGAACCAAGGGTGCGTTAACCAAATATTTTCTGTATTTGACAGTTTGTTTTTTTAAACGGTGACAGAAAGATTGGAAGGCAATGGGTCATTTTGACATATTGCAATTCACATCCTATGTTCAACTTTACACACAGAGTACAGGAAACTGAATCAGTCCAAAAACAGCATGGATTCAGTCTCCATTACGCAGCGGTGTAGCGCAGCTCCATTCAGAGGTCAAAGCAGGTGAAATGTACTTTTGGCATTTTAATCTGCTAGATGTGTGATCACACGATGTGGATTGTCTGTTCATTTTGTTTGAATTTAATATTCATTCAAATTAATGAAAATTAAATATTACTGAATATGTTAGGATTATCATTTTAAAAATTGACAGGTAAAAAAATATTATGACTTGATTTTTCTGGCCCCATCAATCAAAATTTACAGCAACCTCTGCTCAGAACACCAAAGAATAATTCAAAGTATCAAATTAAACAGACATCTGTTTTACTTAAGATTGCTGTGCAGAAAGATAATATGTCTAAGAGTCTTTGACCTCAGGCTACTGCATCTTCTAAAATGCGCCCACAGGCCCTAAATGCCCTCTCCAATGGCGCACTTGATTCAGGTATACTCATATTCTCCGGCCTCAATTTTATTAGCAACCTCAGTTGCGCTATCCATATTCTAGCATATTTGGGAAGGATCTGCTGTTTTTTATTAGCCGCCCGCTGCCCCCCAATGCAACCTTAAAGATTTGTCTTGACGGGGACAGTGCTAGTCATTCTGTTGCCCTAAGCACAAATGCTCCATGGTGCCTCCCCCATATTATTTTAGATTAACAGACTTTAACACTGCTGTTCGAAGTAACTGTTTGAAGCACGCTCCACTTGAGTCTCAACGTGTTCACCGGGCCGTGAACCTCCCTCCCACTCCTGGACAATGGGCTGGATGGGCGTGCTGATCAGCTGCGACCTCAACTCTGCTGTGCGGGGGATCCCCCACCTCCCTCTCCTCCCATGTTATCGTATGTCGTGACCAAAATATGTGCTTCTATGTACAAAGGTGGGGTTTTTTGTACCTCAGCTCGGTGCCATGTTGGGGGCAGGACCGAAATGCCTTTTTTCCCCTCCTCCCATTCCCCCTCCTCTTGTCACAGTTTCTCATCTGCTGCCACAGTCTACCTGATCCTCTTATGTTATGTACGTGTGTTGTTTGTATGTCTTTGGATGGGTTGTACTGGAAATTGAATTTCCCTTTGTGGGATTAATAAGGTATTCTAATATTATTATTATTATTATCAAATAATTTTTGAAACAGGACATATGTAACTGGCTGAACATGGGATCATTTCTGATGTCTTTGTTGCTTTTGTATTTAGCATTTTTCATGTTTTTCATTTGTTCAAAGAAACTTAATGTTGCTAAGGAGGTAAATAACTGCATGTAAAATTATGGTTTGCTATTCTTTTTTTTACTTCAACGGTAAAATAATTCCAGAGGTTCTTCCTGTTTCTTCCCGTCTCAGTCGCTACAGAGTGGTGCTCACAGCTGCTCTGAGAGCAGCACACAAGAGCGCTCAAACAAGATAGGAGGAGGAGAGCGAGAGCATCATCACTTTTCTTGATGATTTATTTAGGCCATGTCCAACACAGGTGTCTGCCAAATTTGAGATTGAGGCATGATCAAACCAATCACTGGGAAGTGGGGGCACCACAAGGGGAGACTAGAGAGAGGACCCCACATGAGATTAATCTTTATCTTAAGCAGACATGTTACTTACACTACTGTTCAAAAGTTTGGGGTCACATTGAAATGTCCTAATTTTTGAAGGAAAAGCACTGTACTTTTCAATGAAGATAACTTTAAACTAGTCTTAACTTTAAAGAAATACACTCTATACATTGCTAATGTGGTAAATGACTATTCTAGCTGCAAATGTCTGGTTTTTGGTGCAATATCTACATAGGTGTATAGAGGCCCATTTCCAGCAACTATCACTCCAGTGTTCTAATGGTACAATGTGTTTGCTCATTGGCTCAGAAGGCTAATTGATGATTAGAAAACCCTTGTGCAATCATGTTCACACATCTGAAAACAGTTTAGCTCGGTACAGAAGCTACAAAACTGACCTTCCTTTGAGCAGATTGAGTTTCTGGAGCATCACATTTGTGGGGTCAATTAAACGCTCAAAATGGCCAGAAAAAGAGAACTTTCATCTGAAACTCGACAGTCTATTTTTGTTCTTAGAAATGAAGGCTATTCCATGCGAGAAATTGCTAAGAAATTGAAGATTTCCTACAACGGTGTGTACTACTCCCTTCAGAGGACAGCACAAACAGGCTCTAACCAGAGTAGAAAAAGAATTGGGAGGCCGCGTTGCAGAACTGAGCAAGAAGATAAGTACATTAGAGTCTCTAGTTTGAGAAACAGATGCCTCACAGGTCCCCAACTGGCATCTTCATTAAATAGTACCCGCAAACACCAGTGTCAACATCTACAGTGAAGAGGCGGCTGCGGGATTCTGGGCTTCAGGGCAGAGTGGCAAAGAAAAAGCCATATCTGAGACTGGCCAATAAAAGAAAAAGATTAAGATGGGCAAAAGAACACAGACATTGGACAGAGGAAGACTGGAAAAAAGTGTTGTGGATGGATGAATCCAAGTTTGAGGTGTTTGGATCACAAAGAAGAACGTTTGTGAGACGCAGAACAACTGAAAAGATGCTGGAAGAATGCCTGACGCCATCTGTTAAGCATGGTGGAGGTAATGTGATGGTCTGGGGTTGCTTTGGTGCTGGTAAGGTGGGAGATTTGTACAGGGTAAAAGGGATTCTGAATAAGGAAGGCTATCACATTTTGCAACGCCATGCCATACCCAGTGGAGCCAATTTCATCCTACAACAGGACAATGACCCAAAACACACCTCCAAATTGTGCAAGAACTATTTAGAGAAGAAGCAGGCAGCTGGTATTCTATTGGTAATGGAGTGGCCAGCGCAGTCACCAGATTTGAACCCCATTGAGCTGTTGTGGGAGCAGCTTGACCGTATGGTACGCAAGAAGTGCCCATCCAACCAATCCAAATTGTGGGAGCTGCTTCTAGAAGCCTGGGGTGCAATTTCTCCAGATTACCTCAACAAATTAACAGCTAGAATGCCAAAGGTCTGCAATGCTGTAATTGCTGCAAATGGAGGATTCTTTGACGAAAGCAAAGTTTGATGTAAAAAAAAAATCTTATTTCAAATACAAATCATTATTTCTAACCTTGTCAATGTCTTGACTCTATTTTCTATTCATTTCACAACGTATGGTGGTGAATAAGTGTGTTTTCATGGAAAACACAAAATTGTTTGGGTGACCCCAAACTTTTGAACGGTAGTGTATGTATTGCTTTTATATATTTATGCACTTTGTCATAATCGTTATTATGATTAGTCTAATTATTATTTTTCACAAAACTGATTTTTTTTTTTCCTACTTGCTGTTTGTGATCTATGTGGGCGGAGCACCTCCACTAATTGTAATTGGACTGAACAAGTGTAATGATATCAAACAAGTCAATATGAGTTTAGGCTGTCAACTGGCAGCAACATGAAAAGACCTAATAGCCATCTGTGATCCATGCAGATTGGATTCACCACAGATCCCAGGATGGCCCGCTCATCTCCGTACCCAACAGATGTGGCCCGAGTCGTGAATGCGCCTATCTTCCATGTGAATGCAGATGACCCGGAAGCTGTGATGTTTGTGTGCAATGTAGCAGCAGAGTGGAGGAACACATTCCATAAAGACGTCGTTGTAGACCTGGTAAATGTTTAAGTAAATGTCTGTATTAAATTAAATGATACATTTGTGGTATTAAAAATATTTCTGCAAAGATTTGGAAATTGTCTCATGCTTGGTAGAAGTTTCCCAGGTTATCCAACCACAAGAATTCTTAGCACTACAAGATAAGCTATGCTCTCTGACCGTTAGCTTCTTCATTCTGTCTCTTTTAAATTATCTGTTAAAAATAACAAATATCTAAATATCTCTTCTTGAATGCAAATACAAGAACAGCCTTGCATTTTTAAGTCATTAACAAAGCTTACAAAGCTGACGTCTTTGCAAATTCTTTAAAGGGCCAATATGTATGGTCACATGACGGCTGAGAGGACCGGGCCAGCTGATTTACCTTGTCAGCTTTTCCCAGAACTCCTGTAGTGGAAACACGCCTGACTCACATCCTTTTTCATGATTTGCCTAACTTGATACTGTGAAATCAGCATTTTTGGTGATTTGGCAACATGAGCATCACAGGATTGATCAATATTTACACATTAACAGAAAAATCATGAGAATTCATTGCCACATATCAGGAAAGAGATGTATTAAAAGCTTTCTTCTGCAGGTTTCTTACAGACGTAATGGCCACAATGAGATGGATGAGCCAATGTTCACCCAGCCGCTGATGTACAAGCAGATAAAGAAGCAGAAAGGAGTCTTGCACACGTTTGCAGAAAAACTCATTGCTGAAGGAGTTGTCACAACACAACAATACGAAGTAATTCCACCTGGATGCCTGGACGAGGATTTTCTTTCATTTATCCTAAAGTTCAAAGACTGAATTTAGATTTGTAACATGCCAACCATTTTGTCTCTTAGGAGGAAGTTGCTCGATATGACAAAATCTGTGAGGATGCTTATGCTCACTCAAAAGATGAAAAGATCCTCCACATCAAACACTGGCTTGACTCTCCTTGGCCAGGTAACATTTTCTGTTAATCATTTACATTAAATTTTATTTTGAGTCATTTTTCATCCCGAAAAACTTTTCGCAGTAAAAATGAATGTCCATCTACCTTTAGCATATGTTATGGTCCTATGTTGTATTCATTCTGTGTAAATCGGATGTTTTGGCTGAAAATGTACAGTCTGGTACCGCGTCTGGACTGAGAAAGTTACTTTTGCCGTTGACAAATTTAATGATGGCTAAAACTTTCATTTTCTGTGAGTGTCTCTGAGTTGGCAAAAGCTCATTGTTAAAATGATCAGAAAGCTGCTTGAACTCCACTGCTGTTGGAGTCACTTTAAGCATTGGTAGTGGATCTGCTTTAGCGCAGACAGTGTCTGCGAAGTGTGGCATGTGATTAAGTAAGGTTATCATCAGGTCATTGTTGCTGCATTAGAGTAGAACGTATATAAGGTTTTGTAGCAGTGGTGCATATGTACGGTGTTGAATGTGTTTCAGTTACACTCATACCTCTGAATTTTTCCTTTATTTTTTGTCCATAAAATCAGCTCTGGTGGTCACATTGCACAAGTATCAAGTCAGTCGTGTAATATTTATTACTCAATGTAAGGTACATAGTGGTTTCATAGGACATAATTTTAATAATCAGAATATTTAAGTTTTCATCAGGTTTAAAAACATCTGCAAGAAATAGGAATGTGTATTGGAAAAATCTGGTGATACGATATGTATTACGATACAGGAGAGACGATACAATATATTGGGATACTATGAGTAAAACTATATATTGTAATTTTTAAAACTGAATTTAACTGTAGAAAAACTGTCACAGCAGTCTAAACACTCCAACCTGTTTTATACTTAACACATGCAGTTTTATTACTAGATCTAGTTGATCTACTGGAACGAAGAAGGTGGAAAAAAAGGCCACAAACTACCAGTCACACTTTTAATTTTTCTTCAAAAATGACTGCCATCATTAATGGTTCCATTCAAATAAAAAACTAAACAAAAACAGTATTGAGACTTGAAATATCGCGATATATCAGTGTATCAATATTTTCTTACATCCCTAGCAAGAAATATAAAAAAATCAAGGAGAGTTGTCATTTAACACTTGCAATGTTGTCTGTGTGTCTTTGCACTTTATCTTTAGGTTTTTTCACTCTGGAAGGTCAACCTAAAACTATGAGCTGCCCTTCGACTGGCATTCCCGAAGATGAGCTCCGTCACATTGGAAATATTGCAGCCTCTGTGCCGGTGGAAGATTTCACGATACACGGAGGTACTCTCCAACATTCTACACGGATTGTTGAAAAATCCTCTGAATTAGCCGTTTTAAACCTTCCCGTTTCCTCTTGTTGGATCACCCTGCAGGGTTGAGTCGTATCCTGAAGAGTCGCGTAAATATGGTGAGCCAGCGAGTATGTGACTGGGCCCTTGGAGAGTACATGGCTTTCGGCTCTTTGCTCAAAGAGGGCATCCACGTGCGTCTCAGCGGTCAAGATGTAGAGAGGGGGACATTCAGGTTACACCTAAACAGCATGTTTAATGTTAAATGCTGAGTGACAGGGTTCTTTGCTTAACACATACAGTACAGTACCATCCTCGGTTTTTTAAAGGAAACCAGAATATGATGTTTTTTTTCTAAAAGTGAAATGCTGTACTGCCAGTTACACGTGAACTACACTGGTTCAAGGTAACTGGGTTTGATTTGTATAAAATGACATTGACTAAATTGGTTGGAGGTGGATTTTGTCGGAGGGCCGAATACAGATGGCCACACTTTTCAGATTGTTTTATGTTAAATATGAATACGTTTTCAAGATTATGTACTAAACCTGCTACCAACAATCAAATTCAGGAAAAATGCCAATCAATGAAAAGATGCAAGATAATTTTTATGTACTTTCACAGCCATCGACATCACGTTCTGCACGACCAGAATGTTGATAAAAGAGTCTGCATCCCGATGAACTACATCTCCGCTGATCAGGCTCCTTATACTGTCTGCAACAGCTCTTTGTCTGAGTATGGAGTACTGGGTGAGTGGCAGGAGTACGGACTGCTCTACTAAAAGTCTCAAATAAATTAAATATTTTCTTCAAAAGCAGCTCAGAGGATAGCAGCTGTGGGTTTGACTTTACGATAGCCTCGTATCAGTGGGTTTGGTACCATAGAAACAAGAAGAAACATTAACATAATTGTCGATTATACAGTGCAGCAAAAAGGTATTTGATAGCCACCGATTGTGCAAGTATTCACACTTAAAAAGATGAGAGGTCTGCAATTTTCAGCATACTGTAGGTACACTTCAACTGTGAGAGAGAATGTAAAAGAAATCCAGGAAATCATATATGATTTTTAAAGAATTTTGTATAATGGGGCAGAAAATAAGTATTTGATCAATAACAAAAGTTCACCTCAATACTTTATAAAGTGACCTTGGTTGGCAATGATGGAGGTAAAATGTTTCCTGTAGGTCTTCACCAGGTTTGCACACGCTGTAGCTGATATTTTGGCCCATTCTTTTATGCAGATCTTCTCTAAAGCAGTGATGTTTTGGGGCTGTCGCTGGGCAGCACGTATTTTCAACTTCCTCCACAGATTCTTTATTGGATTGAGGTCTGGAGACTGGCTAGGCCACTACAGATCCTGGAAATGCTTTTTACGTAGCCACTTTTTTTGTTGCCCGGGCGGTGTCTCTGGGATCATTGTCATGGTGGAAGATCCAGCCACATTTCATCTTCAATGCTCTCAAAGATGGAAGTTGGTTTTTGCCCAAGATCTCACGATACATAACCCCATTCATCCTTTCCATAATACAAATAAGTCGCCCTGTCCCCTTTGTAGAAAAGCAGCCCCAAAGCATAATGTTTGCACCCCCATGCTTCACAGTGGGTATGAAACTTGGCATTCTTCCCCTCCAAACATGGTGAATGGCGTTTATACCAAAGAGTTCTATTTTGTTCCCATCTGACCACATGACATTCTCCCAATCCTCCTATGGATCATCCAGATGGTCTCTGGCAAACTTCAGACGGGGCTGGACATGTGCTGGCTTAAGCAGGAGGACTGCATGATTTTAATCCATGACAATGTAGTGTGTTACGAATAGTAACCTTTGTTACTGTGGTCCCAGCTCCCCCCCGTGTAATTCTGGGCTGTTTCTTCACCGTTCTCGAGATCATGTGTACCCCACGAGGTGAGATCTTGCGTGGAGCCCCAGGTCGAGGAAGATGGTCAGTGATATTGTATTTATTCCATTTTCTAATAATTGTTCCAACAGTTGATCTCAGCTTGATATCAATCTGCTTGCCTATTATAGATTTGCTCATCCCACTTTTGTGCAGGTGTACAATTTTGTTGCTGGTGTTTGGACACCTCTCTGTTCTTGGCCCTGGTGGAGGTTGGAGTCTGACTGTTTGAAGGTGTGGACATGTGTCTTTTATGTCTGTGAGGGCCATGCTTGATTGTAGGTGCTAAATACTTATTTTCTGCACCATTATACTAATAAATGCTTCAAACATTATACAATGTGATTGCCTGGATTTGTTTTACCTTCTGTCTCTCACAGTTGAAGTGTACCTATGATGAAAATTACAGACCTCTTACCTTTTTAAGTGGGACAAATTGCACAATTGGTGGCTGCTAAATACCTTTTTCCCACTGAATGATGGTGTTTGTTTATCCCCTCTGTACAGGTTTTGAGCTAGGCTTTGCCATGGCCAGTCCCAACGCTCTGGTTATGTGGGAGGCTCAATTCGGAGACTTTCACAATACAGCTCAGTGCATTATCGACCAGTTCATCAGCTCAGGACAGGCCAAGTGGGTCCGACAGAACGGCATAGTGCTGCTGCTCCCTCATGGCATGGAGGGGATGGTAGGAACAAAGAAACATGACCTGCCACATTCTGTATTTATTTCCTTGGCTAGAAAAAGGCATTTTAATTTTATTCTGCAGACCCACCTCACAGTCAGGACTTCATCATTGTCTGTAACAGCTGTTCTTACTTTCTGAACTTCTGCTTCTGCAACTGTTTAGGAATTTAACTTGTTAGACTTTGTGTTACTTGCATCACACCTTGGAATAAAGACATTGTTTTCTTGCTCTACTCTTTATATTTCTTACCTATATCCAGGGTCCAGAACATTCATCAGCCCGTCCTGAGAGGTTCCTACAGATGTGCAATGACGACCCAGATGTTCTTCCTGTGAGTTTTTGGCCCTACCTACTAATAAGAATGTGAAATACCGAGTATATCTGACAAAATATCATAATGTCTATTTGTTTATAGTCATGGCAGCTGTTGTTAATCTTTAAACAAAAAAGAAAGATCTCCATATATATATATAAAGTTGAAAATTAGGAGTGTTTTTCTTATCATTAGATTTTATCTCCATAGATTTGCCCTGAACGTTGTTTAATGTCTGGGTTTCTGTGTGAGAGAAGAAGAAAAACAAGTCTTTTCTCTCACAAAAAAAACAATTGCTAAATTAGGACTAGAACTCCTGCTTTGCTTCAACATTTTGTCTCATGTTTTCAATAAATAACATATGTATTGTTTATTTGAGGCTGTTTTGGCCTAATTTTTTTTACATTGCAGTAATATTTTATACGTATTCTGTAACTTTAGAATTAAGCTCTGTTGGTAATCGCTGAAAAGGGAATAAAGGGAATAAAAGGTAATAAAGGGAATAAAAGGGAATAAAAGTGAATAAAAGTTTAAAAATAAACTTTTATTCCCTTTTATATAAAAAAAATAAAAGGGAATAAAGTTTAAACAGAGGTAAGCACAAAAAAACTTTGATGTAAGATAAGATGCTATAATGTCCATTAAATGTACATTAAATTGAGATTTTTCTTCAGCATTTAAGACCAAACCAATAAATACTAAAATAGACAAAGCTCATAACTAAAACAGATTGATTAAATACATAATTTCACCATCATTCATGTAAAAAAACAAGCATTTACATTTTTCAGCATTATTTCAGTGTGTCATTGTTTTAAAAAGGTACTATATTAACACAGGACACTGTTCACTGTTCTTTAAAAAAAACCAGCTTTGATCTGTTGTTTTTCACAGCACAGAAATCAGTTTTGGGTTTGTTTGTTTTTCTTTGGTGGGGAGGTTTAACAAAGAAAACTTATTAGCTTTTTAATTAAAATGTTTTTGTTTTTTTTAAGAAACTTTCAAAGGACTTTGCAGTTCATCAGCTTTATGACTGTAACTGGATTGTGGCCAACTGCTCCACTCCTGCAAACTACTTCCATGTTCTCCGCAGACAGATCCTTCTGCCATTCAGGAAGCCTGTAAGTGATTCTAATCCATGAACCATGATTTTGTATGAAAGATGACGCAGTGCTTGAAGGCTCAACATGCTGTCCCTGTTCTCTCTGTTTTTCCAACAACAGCTCATTGTGTTTACTCCAAAGTCACTGTTGCGCCACCCAGAAGCCAAATCAAGCTTTGACGACATGCTACCTGGTGAGAACTGACAAAAGAAAGTCCAGTAAATGTAAATGAATTGAAGGCTTGGTTGGATTTTATTCTACCATTCCTCCGACCAGGTACGCACTTCCAGCGTCTCATCCCGGAGGAGGGGCCTGCAGCAGTCAACCCCCAAAAGGTGAAGAGGGTCATTTTCTGCACAGGCAAAATCTACTTTGAACTCATCCGAGAACGCAAGAACAGAGGCATGGAGGATGCTGTTGCTATTGGCCGTATGGAACAGGTGATTGATTCCACCTTCTCTTAAACACACACTCGTTATTTCTCCAGGCTTGGATTAATATTAATATTACATCATTAATGTAAAATGGATTTGTGGACAAGCAGCAATTTTAAGTTGTATTTATCTGATGTTGCAGCTCTCACCATTCCCCTTTGACCTGGTGAAAGCAGAGACTGATCGCTACCAGAATGCTGATCTGGTTTGGTGTCAGGAGGAGCATAAGAATCAGGGTTACTATGACTACGTCAAGCCCCGCCTTCGTACTACAATAAGTCATACACGTCCCATCTGGTAAGTTTTACATAACCTGGCTTTTTACATGTTGTTGGGTGGTAGTTGTATCACAATCAAATTACCTCAGTATTTTTTATAATTGTACTGGTGAAACTTGAAAAATTAGAATATCGTGCAAAAGTTAATTTATTTCAGTAATTCAACTCAAAAGGTGAAACTAATATATAGGATAGACTAATTGCATGCAAAGCGAGATATTTCAAGCCTTTATTTTTTATAATTTTGATAATTATGGTTTACAGCTTATTAAAAAAAACAAATTTAAAATCTCAGAAAATTAGAATATTGTGAGAAGGTTCAATATTTTAGGCTCAAAGTATCACACTCTAATGAGCTAATTAATCCAAAACACCTACAAAGGGTCCCTGAGCCTTTAAATGGTCTCAGTCTGCTTCAGTAGGACTCACAATCATGGGGAAGACTACTGACCTGAAAGTTGTGCAGAAAACCATCATTGACACCCTTCATAAGGCAGGAAAGGCCCAAAAGGTCATTGCAAAAGAAGCTGGATGTTCCCAAAGTGCTGTATCATAGCGCATTAATATAAAGTTATGTGGGAGGGGAAAGTGCGGAAGAAAAAAGGGGTACAAGCAGCAGGGATGACCTGGGGAGGATTGTCAGGAAAACGGCATTCAAAAGTGTTGGGGACCTTCACAAGGAGTGGACTGAGGCTGGAGTTAGTGCATCAAGGGACATCACACACAGACTGATTCTGGACATGCTTCAAATGTCGTATTCCACTTGTCAAGCCGCTCTGAGCAACACACAACGTCAGAAGTGTCTTCCCTTGTCTAAAGAAAAAAAGAACTGCAAATTTTACATCTCATTTGAAAACCAAGGTCCAAGAGTCTGGAGGAAGAATGGAGAGGCACACAATCGAAGAAGCTTGAAGTCCAGTGTGAAGTTTCCCCAGTCTGTGTTGATTTAGGGAGCCATGTCATCGGCTGGTGTTGGTCCACTGTGCTTTATTAAGTCCAGAGTCAACGCAGCCATCTACCAGGACATTTTGGAGCACTTCATGCTTCCTTATGCAGACGAGCTTTATGGAGATGCTGACTTCGTTTTCCAGGAGGAGTGGGCACCTGCCCACACTGCCAAAAGTACCAACCTGGTTCAATAACCATGGGATTACTGTGCTTGATTGGCCAGCAAACTCGTCTGACCTGAAACCCATAGAGAATCTATTCTTCAGTCTCAGAGAGACAAGAGACAGAACAATGCACAAGAGTTGAAGGCCGCTATTGAAGCATCCTGGTCTTATATAACACCTCAGCAGTTCCATAGACTGATGGCATCCATACCACGCTGCATTGAGGCAGCAATTGGCCCAAACCAAGTACAGAGTACATATACATGATTATACTTTTCAGAGGTCTGACATTTCTCTATTTAAAATCTTTATTTTACCGATTTCATCCTGAATTTGGGGTTTTCATAAGCTGTAAGCCATAATCATCAAAATTATAACAAATAAAAGCTTGAAATATCTCGCTTTGCATGTAATGAATTGTTGTGACACAGAGTAAGCGAGTTTTGTCTGGTTTACATAACCATCAATAATTATGATCAATAATTTTATATTAATATAATTATTGATGAGGTTCAATTTTGATCAATTAATATTTGGAGCACCACTTCGCTTTGGAAGATCAGACATCCAGTCTCTTCTTGAAGGTGTAAATTCACATGCTGTGGACATTAATTGTACGCATCACTCCAAGTAATCCCAGACCACTTCTCTTTCAGCTAAGGGGAATTTATTAAGAAAATAGCTCAAGCTTACAGCCAAAACATTTCGTCAATAATTCCCATCTATTCTTAAGCATGCAACTAACTACTACAGATCTTAGAAAATAATATGTGAAAATTAGACACAATTAACACAAAGTGTATAACACAAGTATATCTCAATGTAGATGCTGCTGTTTTTGACCTCAGAAGATTGTAAGAAGACATTGGTTAACGACATTGTAAAGACCAAGAAATACAGCAGGCAGAGAAGTCTGAAGCACAGTTAGGGAATAAACAAAATAACCCAAGGATATTCAAATGGAAAGAACAGGAGCTGCAGGCTGTGATACTGATGTTCACTTCTGCTCTCCATCTGACTGAATCTGAGCTGTTTTTGCAAAGGAGCAAAACATATTTTCAATGTGGTTCTACAAAGTTTTCAAATCAGTAGGATGAATAGAAATGCATGCCACTCTTTTCAGATTTTTCTTTGTAAAAATAAATAGCAAAATAATGAACTATTGTTTTCTTTCACCTCACAAGTATATGTTACTCTGTGGCAGACTGTCATGTACCATCCCAGTTAAATTGACTGGCCATTTTAGATGTAAGGTGGCACAATCAGGGAAAAAGTTTTTGTGGTTTCAATAATTTGGAAAGGTTCTCCCTACGGAAAGCCAAAAGGGTCACAATTTGGATCATTTTGTAAAACCTGCTGGATAATGGTAAACATATTACTAATGTTGTGCTTTTCACAATTATAGTTATTCAGTTCTGTATTGTTTGTGATAATTTTTCATTTCATTTTTTACATTTTTATAGTGAGAAAGAAATCTTCTCAACTTTTCTTTAGATGAAGCCTGTGGGGAACAGTTATGTTCAAAATGAATGAACATTTTAAAATGTTTTTAACTAAGATGTGAAGTAACCACTACTCTATTCCTGCCTTGCTCTATTTGCCTGGTATCTTAGAGCCTCCTCATTAGACACATGTTGGACTGAAAAAGACCACGCCAATGCAAATAACTTCAGTTTAAGGTTTGACTGTTGTTCCTGTGTGTATCCGTAGGTATGCTGGTCGTGAGCCTGCCGCAGCTCCAGCTACTGGAAACAAGCACACTCACCTCACGGAGCTTCAGCGTTTACTGGATGCGGCCTTGGATCTGGATGCTTCCCCAGGGAAGCTGTAACGTCAGGGTTCTGACCTGCTGCTGGACCTCCGGGCACACAAACCACCACAGCTCAAATTCAACTGTTAACACTGTTACCATGAAGACCTTGTAACCACAGTGAGAGACAACACAAAAGAAAAACTACACGATGAACTTGTACTGTATGCATGAGTTTCTACAGGGTCAAGGTTCAAGATGCTTTTAATTTATAACCATATCAATAATCAGTTAAAGAATATTTAAATATTAAAGGAAGATTGTGGGAAGCGTTTAGACTTCAGAAACTGAAATAGGCAAACAGCTAGTCTGGAAACATGGTAAGAGATTTATGTGTGTGGTTTTCTGCTGGTACACCTCTCCAACCAGCAAAAACAATCTGAATTTTGATTTTACTGGGATTGTAATAAAAGAAAATCGGATTGAACAAAATATGTGATGTTTTAGAATCTTTAAAGTGTTGCTTGCACAGCGATGATCAACAATACCATCCTCATTTACTTTGAGAATTAGCAATTAGAATTATTGGACTGGTTTTTGTATCAATGTGCCAGGACTTTCAAGTTTTAAAGCCACAAAAATGACTGTCATGCTGTTTCTACAGTGTTGAGTCTTTTAATGAAGTGTCAGAATGACTGGACGTTTGTCCAGCCGTATGAAGCTTACAATAATAATGCGCCCCCCCCCCACTCCCTCATGTTGCTGTGGTGTTGGCCATCCATCTCTGCAGTCCATCAAAGGCTCCATGTCTACAAAGCAGGTTGTGGGTTCTTGTTCCACCAGAGCCCACAACCTGACTGGTTAGCAGGCTAATAGCTGCTTGTTAGACTCAAAGTGTTAGCATGCAACTCTATAAATAGCAAAATGGTAACGAAATTATCAAATTCTGCACTATGAGCTACTTAAACACAAATGAGTAAAATTGGTGCTTTTCATTTTACAGTTTAGGTCTTTATTTACTGTTTATCTGCTTGAAAATGGCCTGGAGTTAATGCAGACACTTCAAATTCAAATTACATCCCATTGCTTCTGAATAAAGGAAAATTATCCCTAATTGTCCTTTTTAACTTTATCATGACAGTGACTGTCAACCCATTGACCTGTATTCTCTTCCTCTTCATTAGTCTGTGGATCAAAATATGAAATGTATATTATTTTAGCAGCAGAGGGAATATTTCTGCTGTTCTCTTATGAATAAAAACAATCAGGTATTTTTGCTGTTATACCATGAGAATCTAATACTGTATAGCTAACTATACAACTATGCAAACTTTATATTGCCACAAAGCAGTATTTGCTAACTATGGTGTGAGTCTAGCCATATAGGAATGTAAGCTATTTTAAAAACACTGAAAATCAGGAATTGACACTGAGCTCATACAACTGAAGGATTTTTGAAAACAAATATTTTATTAGAAGTTCAACATTTTAAACAGCCTCTGAGTTACAAAGTCAGGTTTAGGTGCAACAGGCTTCTGCCATTTTTCAGTCACTTGTATTTATTATTCAGTTCAAAATGATCCCTCATGACTTGATTCAGGCAACATCCTGAAACATCCCATCTTTAAAGTCTACTCATGTCAAAAACAACTGATTACTTTACATTATAGCCCATTTCTACTGAAACGTTACAGAACTGGTGCAGAGATGTCGGCAAACACACAACCTCTGTATTAAAACATGTATTTATTTTCATATGGTGCTGCCTGTTTGATTTTTTTTTTGATCAAATAAAGAATTCTAATCACTGCTAAAAAGAATGTTTGGTGATTATTTAGGTGAGATTGCAAGAGTTATGTACTGTAAATCAAAGCTGTAGTGTAATCCTAACAGTACATAGAATCAGAGAAAACTTGTTCGAACAAAAAATAGTTTTAGTTTGGTTTACTCTGTAAGTTCTCAACCAAAAACATTTGGATATTACAGAATATTACACTACATTCACAGTTTCTTATAGATAGAGCTAAGAAGAAACCAAGATCAATTTATCAGGAGGAGCAAATATTCATTGGTGAAATTCAGTGATGGGGTATTGGATCATGCAGGTTCTGGAATCATCTAAGAACTGTGGTTAATCATTCTAGATCAGCTTAATGCCCAATTTCCATCGTTTGTTAATCACCTCCTCACCATCTAAATGTGCAAAAAGCTTACTTTAGGAATATTATTTACTTTCTACTCCTCTTTATTATAAAGTCATTCCTTCAGAGTTTTGCTCAAATAGAGCAGAATTCCTTAGAGTAGACTCTGGATATGTCTGATGGTCTTTCCTAGGAAGTCAAAGAGACCCTCATGTGAAGCTCCTGATTTACGCTGTAGAGTAAAGTAATCTTCCAGATGTTCGTACAGCTGGCCTGAAAACAAGCATAACATGCAGTAGTTTATAAAAAGAAAAAGAGGTGCCCTGCCTGACTCCTCTACAGTCTGGAGCTTTATAGAAAATAGTAAAACATGTAAAGTACAGAAATGGCCTAACATTTATAATATAAGCTTCCATCAAAGATTTCCAGAAAAACTGTTCATAGATTATTCAGTTGTGAATTGAACTAATTTTCCAGTTTGGGAAACTTGACCAAAAATATTAGCATAATTGGTTAATATTTTTGTACTTTTGTTCAGAATAATAGTCTTGCATCACTAACACGGTCAACGACTGTTTGGTGGAAATGATATTTTTACATGACAAGTAATTTACTAGCAGGTGTATTAGAGGAAGGCAACAAAACTTTGTGGCAAGTCAAAAATGATTTATACCCTCCATAATTAATGGAATAATCTTAATACATTTTTTTCCTGTGATTGCTGATGAGCTTTTTGCATGTTTCCACTGCTAGTCTGCCTTTAAAAAAGGTCTCTGTCCAGCATTCTAATACTAAACTCCCTCCACAGATTCTCTAGCTGATTCAGGACAATCAGGGAAAAAAAGGGTTGGTAAAGCTAAATCCTCCAGGCGTGTGAATAATTTTGGTCTTAACTATATCTGTATAAAATCTTCCTATTTTCTAAAACTGATGACCAATTTCTTAGGAAACTCTTAAGAAAATAAATCCCACTAACCACCCAGTGAAGCCTTTGAGCTTACTAAACTAAGCAAAAAAAGAAACGTCGTTTTTCAGGACTGTATTTCAATAATAATGTTGTAAAAATCCAAATAACTTTACAGATCATTTAACCATAATCAATTAATTAACATGCACCTGTGGAATGGTCGTTAAGACCTTAACAGCTTACAGTAAGTAGGCATTTAAAGGTCACAGTTCTAAAAACGCAGGACACTAAAGAGACTTGTCTACCTAAAACATCCAAAGAAAGATGCCCAGGGTCCCTGCTCATCTGCGTGAACGTGCATTAGGCATGCTGCAGGGAGGCATGAGGACTGCTGATGTGGCTAGGGCAATAAATTGCCATGTCCGCACTGTGAGACGCCTAAGACAGCGTTACAGGGAGACAGGAAGGACAGCTGATCATCCTCGCAGTGGAAGACCACGTGTAACAACACCTTCACGGGATCGGTACATCCGAATATCACACCTGCGTGACAGGTACAGGATGGCCACAACAACTGCCCGAGTCACACCAGGAACACACAATCCCTCCATCAGTGCTCAGACTGTCTGCAATAGGCTGAGAGAGGCTGGACTGAGGGCTTGTAGGCCTGTTGTAAGGCAGGTCCTTAACAGACATCACCAGCAACAACGCCCCCTATGGGCACAAACCCACCTTCACTGGACCAGACAGGAGTGGGAAAAAGTGCTCTTCACTGATGAGTCACGGTTTTGTCTCACCAGGGGTGATGGACGGATTCGTGTTTATCGTGGAAGGAATGAGCGTTACACCGAGGCCTGTACCCTGGAGCGGGATCGATTTGGAGGTGGGGGGTCCGTCATGGTCTGGGGCGGTATATCACATCACCATCGGACTGAGCTTGTCATTGCAGGCAATCTCAATGCCTTGCGTTACAGGGAAGACATCCTCCTCCCTCATGTGGTACCCTTTATGCATGCTCATCCGGACATGATTCTCCAGCAGGACAATGCCACCAGCCATACTGCTCATTCTGTGCGTGAGTTTCTGCATGACAGCAATATCAGTGTTCTGCCATGGCCAGTGAAGAGCCCGGATCTCAATCCCATTGAGCACGTCTGGGACCTGTTGGATCGCAGGGTGAGGGCTAGGGCCATTCCCCCCAGAAATGTCCGGGAACTTGTAAGTGCCTTGGTGGAAGAGTGGGGTAACATCTCACAGCAAGAACTGACAAATCTGGTCCAGTCCATGAGGAGGAGATGCACTGCAGTAGTTCAAGCAGCTGGTGGGCACACTAGATACTGACTGGTACCCTTCATTCAAGGACACATTATTCTATTTCTGTTAGTCACATGTCTGTGAAACATTTTTAGTTTATCTCTTATGGTGTTGACTCTTTAAATGTTCATACAAATATTTACACACATCAAGTTTACTAAAGTAAAAACAGTTGAAAGTCAGAGGACGTGTCTTTTTTTGCTGAGTTTATTAAACCTTTCAGGAATACTGATACTTTTCCAGCTCATTTTGGGAATACAAAATTTCAAATTGTTCTCTCAGTTCTTTAAATTAATACAAAATGAAAATGCAACACAAAAACATCTGTTTCTAAGGACATACCCGTTTTATTGAAAATAATTGAAAAAAGTCATTTAATCCCATATTTATCTTAAAACTAGAGCATTCATGTATGTGAAGATTTCGTTTTGAACTACTAAATATATTTTATTTTTGGTTTGTCCACCAGATGGCGACACAGCTCCCCATTTTGAGGGTGCTGCAAAATGTCAGACATTTTACTGTTTTCTGTAATGAGGCCTTAAAATTAAAATGTGTGTGATGCTACTGATGACAATGATGTGTTTAAAAATATAAATATTATTAAAATTTCAGGCTGAACTAGTTTGTATCTTACAGCAAGTTTTGGGAAGCTGACATGTTTTCTAAAGAGGAATAAACGATTTTAAAAAGGACTTCTGAAGGGTTAACCTGTTTTGGACTTTAACTTTCAACTGATAGTTTTTTTTATATCACTCTCTTATTTGTCATTAAGATAAGTTGGAACTTCATTTTCATTAAACAACAGTTTTTGAGCAAATGCACACACACATGTAAAAAAGTATTTAGTCAGCCACTAATTGTGCAAGTTCTCCCACTTAAAAAGATGACAGAGGCCTGTAATATTCATCATAGGTATACCTTACACTGTAGTAGTCACTCTGTCATGACATTCTGATGGCAAAGGCAAAAAAATAATAATTCAATTTTTTAATGTTGTCAGGTTGTTGAACTGCGTTGTTGAGGTGCTGCCGTCATTTGGAATGTCTTGAATGATCCTGAGGGTTACGGAACAAAAAAGTCAAGTGGAAGACTCAAAACAATTTCACCAGCCCTGAGCCAGAGGATCCAATTGGCTGTCCCACAAGACAATGGATGATCTTCGACCCAAATTAAGGTAGTTACTGGCCCCATAATCATCAGATGGCATCTGAGACTTTTGTGTCTGTGTGTATCCGTACGTATGCTGGCCTCGAATCTGCTGCAGCTCCAGCTACTGGAAACAAGCATGCTCACCTTACGGAGCTTCAGCTTTTACTGGACACTTCAAAAACAAAAAAACGTCTTCAATGGCCTCGTCTCCTTGAACACCACAGAACTGACTTTGCAAGAGAGCACCAAACATGATGGAACATTGAAAGGTGGAAGAAAATCGTATTCACTGATGAGGAAAAAAATGGTTTCCAGTGCATCTCCGAGTCCATAACATCAGGAAATAAAAACCCCAGCAATTCATAATAAAGATTTTTCACACATATATCGAGTGGAGTACTATAGCAAAAGCTGTAGTGCTCTGCTTGTGAAAGTAAATCTGTTGGGCTTCTACTTAGTACTCAGACACCAATCTGAGCTCCACACTGCCAGACAGGACACGTTTGAAAAAAATAAAAATAAATACAACTTTGTGTCATGAAATGTCTCACCAACTGTCATGCTCTGTTTGACCAGCAGGTGGTAAACCTCTTGCAGACCTCTCCTCAGATCATCATCTCCAAAGGTGAAGAAGGCCAAACCCCTCCTAGCCTGTGCTGCTGCCATAAGCTGGATCACAGCTGCACACAAACACACAACACGACTCAGTCACACTGTCTGAGATGAAGCTCATGCTCCCTGAGCTAATTTAGCTGCACTGTCTCTAAACGTTCACAAAATTGCTTGTATGACATGATCTGTATCTTCAGTATAAAAATCAGTACAGCATCTGGCACAAGTATTTATAAACCTTGAACCTGTCCACATTTTGTCACATTACACCAGAACCTTCTATGTATTTAGTTTGGATTTTTGTGTGAAAGATCAACATAATTGTAAAATAGAACAAAAAGGAAGAATAAAATACAAATCTGACATAAGGTGCGCATTTTTAATAACTTAGTCACCCACCGAGTCAATACTTTATAGAACCACCTCATGCTCAGTGAAACTGAATGGAAAATGTCTGGGAACATCAATGTTCAAGGTTTGCCACAGATTTATGTTTTATTGGATTTAGGCCATCCCAATAAATACGCTTTTAAGGTAACAATTCCATTGTAGTTCTGGCTGTTCGTTTCGGGTTGTTGTCCTGCTGGAACAAGTTTATTTTAGCCTATAGCAGGTTCTGCTCCAGGACTGCTCTATATTTACATCCATCCATCCTTCCATCAACTCGGACCAGCTTCCATGTCCCTGCTACGGAGAGAGTGATGCTGCAATCACCATGGATGGTTGAGTTCAAGATGAGGTGCAGCGTTTTCTGCTACACAAGTGTTTTTTATGTTCAAAGTTTGCACCTTGCTTGCTGCGTCTCCTTCAGATCTTGTGGCGAACCTAAACAGGAGTTTTTGCTGCTTTTTTGTCATGAAATGTGAGACCTGTGGTGTGCACGACTAACAGTTAACCTGTCAAATGATTCTCCTGCTTGAGCTGTGGATCTCTGGAGCTCATATAAAGTTTACTAGGGGTGTGCCGATTCACTATTTAATCCATTAATTGCGATGTGAAACATACAGAATCGATAGCGATTCAAAACAGTGTTCAAAACCCATCATTTTTAATAATAATTAATTGACAGGAACATGACAGTGAGACCTGGAGGGGTGTGGTTGGGCGGAATGGCCCCCCCGATCTAAACCCGAGTGGGGTCTTGTTATTGGACTTCTGTGCTCGTCATGGATTGTCCATAACAAACACCATGTTCAAGCATAAAGGTGTCCATATGTGCACTTGGCACCAGGACACCTTAGGCCGCAGCTCAATGATCGACTTGGTTGTCGTCTCATCTGATCTGCGCCCGCATGTTTTGGACACTCGGGTGAAGAGAGGGGCAGAGCTGTCCACTGACCACTACCTGGTGGTGAGTCGGCTCCGATGGTGGGGGAGGACGCCGGACAGACCTGGAGGGCCCAAACGTGTTGTGAGGGTCTGCTGGGAACGTCTGGCAGAGTCTCCTGTCAGAAGGAGCTTTAACTCACACCTCCGGCAGAACTTTGAACACGTCCCGGGGGAGGCGGGGGACATCGAGTCCGAGTGGACCATGTTCCGCGCCTCCATTGCCGAGGCGGCTGACCGAAGCTGTGGCCGCAAGGTGGTCGGTGCCTGTCGCGGCGGCAACCCCCGAACCCGCTGGTGGACACCGGCGGTAAGGGATGCTGTCAGGCTGAAGAAGGAGTCCTACCGGGTCTTTTTGGCTTGTGGGACCCCTGAAGCAGCTGATAGGTACCGACAGGCCAAGCGGGATGCGGCTCGGATGGTTGCTGAGGCAAAAACTCGGGCGTGGGAGGAGTTTGGAGAGACCATGGAAAACGACTTCCGTACGGCTTCGAAGCGATTCTGGTCCACCATCCGGCGTCTCAGGGGGGGAAAGCGGTCTGCCACCAACACTGTTAACAGTGGGGATGGTGTGCTGCTGACCTCGACGCGGGACGTTTTGGGTCGGTGGATGGAATACTTCGAAGACCTCCTCAATCCCACCAGCACGCCTTCCAATCTGGAAGCAGGGTTTGGGGACTTGGGGTCGGGCTCTCCAATCTCTGGTGCTGAGGTCACCGAGGTCGTTAAAAAGCTCCTCGGTGGCAAGGCTCCGGGGGTGGATGAGATTCGACCGGAGTTCCTCAAGGCTCTGGATGTTGTGGGGCTGTGTTGGTTAACGCGGCTCTGCAATATTGCGTGGACATCGGGGGCAGTTCCCTTGGATTGGCAGACCGGGGTGGCGGTCCCCCTGTTTAAAAAGGGGGACCACAGGGTGTGTTCCAACTACAGGGGGATCACACTTCTGAGCCTCCCTGGTGAGGTCTATTCAGGGGTTCTGGAGAGGAGGGTCCGACGGATAGTCGAACCTCGGATCCAGGAGGAACAATGCGGTTTTCGTCCTGGCCGTGGAACACTGGACCAGCTCTACACCCTCAGCAGGGTCCTGGAGGGTGCATGGGAGTTCGCCCAACCGGTCTACATGTGTTTTGTGGACTTGGAGAAGGCGTTCGACCGTGTCCCTCGGGGGGCCCTGTGGGGGGTGCTCCGGGAGTATGGGGTACCGGGCCCCTTGATACGGGCTGTTAGGTCCCTGTACGACCGGTGCCAGAGTTTTGTTCGCATTGCCGGCAGTAAGTCGGGCTTGTTTCCAGTGAGAGTTGGACTCCGCCAAGGTTGCCCTTTGTCACCGATCCTGTTCCTAACTTTTATGGACAGGATCTCTAGGCGCAGCCAAGGCGTTGAGGGGATCCGTTTTGGTGGCCTCAGGATCGGGTCTCTGCTTTTTGCAGATGATGTGGTCCTGTTGGCTTCATCGGAGCGTGATCTACAGCTTTCGCTGGAGCTGTTCGCAGCCGAGTGTGAAGCGGCTGGGATGAGAATCAGCACCTCCAAATCCGAGGCCATGGTCTTGAGCCGGAAAAGGGTGGGGTGCCTCCTCCGGGTCGGGGATGGGGTCCTTCCCCAAGTGGAGGAGTTTAAGTATCTGGGGGTCTTGTTCACGAATGAGGGAAAAATGGAGCGGGAGATCGATAGACGGATTGGTGGGGCATCTGCAGTTATGCGGGCGCTCTACCTGTCTGTTGTGGTGAAGAGAGAGCTGAGCCAAAAGGCGAAGCTCTCGATTTACCGGTCGATCTACGTTCCTACCCTCATCTATGGTCACGAACTCTGGGTGGTGACCGAAAGAACGAGATCACGGATACAAGCGGCTGAAATGAGTTTCCTCCGCAGAGTGTCTGGGCTCTCCCTTAGAGATAGGGTGAGAAGCTCAGTCATCCGGAGGGGGCTCAGAGTAGAGCCGCTGCTTCTCCACATCGAGAGGAGTCAGTTGAGGTGGCTCGGGCATCTGGTCAGGATGCCTCCTGGACGCCTCCCTGGTGAGATGTTTCAGGCACGTCTCACCAGGAGGAGGCCCAGGGGAAGGCCCAGGACACGCTGGAAGGACTATGTTTCTCGGCTGGCCTGGGAGCGCCTTGGGGTTCCTCCCGAGGAGCTGGAACAAGTGGCTGGGGAGAGGGAAGTCTGGGTCTCTTTGCTTAGGCTGCTGCCCCCGCGACCCGACCCCGGATAAGCGGAAGAAAATGGATGGATGGATGGATGGATGGGCATGTCCCTATAATGTTTGGTCACCGACACTCCCAAATAGTTAAATTTATCTTTACTTATCTTAAATGGATAAGTCTCCAATTGTATTTGGCTACAAGGAACATAAAAAAATCCGGCGAATAAATTTTGCACTGCATGACTAAAATGCTAGCTGTCACCATCAGGTTTCCATCAGTCTGTCCCCTAAAATATCCGGGCGTTTATGTTCCTGTCATTTAATTATTACGAAAAACAATCGGTTTAGAACACTTATGAATCGCTATTGATTCTGCATGTTTCACTTCACAATTAATCTATTAAACAGTGAATCGGCACTGCCCTAAAGTTTACGTGTACCTCTTGGCTGATTCTCTGATTAACGGTCGTCTTGCTCATCCTGTCAGTTTAGATGGATGTCCATTTAGCTCTTAGGTGAAAATTATGCACTAATTCGTGTTGAACTATCCAGTAAGATTCTAATAAGCTTTTACTGGCAGAACACTTTTTCAGGGAACTGTAATAATTACACAGATTCAACAACAGTGTAGCAAAGTTTACCTTTGAGTTGTGGGTCTCCCTTAAAGGCTCCACAGCCCCACTTTCCTGTGGCGATGTCTGGCTCTTTCTGGCCATGGTGGCCTTTAAACCCACAGTAAGCCTTTGAAGACACACACAAAAATGGCTTGAGATATAAAAAAAAAAACATTTAACAAAAATGGCAGCATGAGTCTAGTAAGACCAGGACAGAAACCAGAAACAGACATTGCATCACATGATCTGGCCTCCTCTGCATTTAGCCGAAGTCTGGGATGACTTGCAAACAAAGAAGGCACCAGGGGTGGGCTGGTGTTGAAATTCAGCCCAGGAGCTCAAACCCCCAGACGGTCATGGCCGCTCCTATTAAGCCTGGTTCTGTTGGAGGTTTCTTCCTGTTAAAGGGGAGTTTTTCCTCTCCACCATCGCTAGATGCTTGCTCAGTATGAGGGATTGCTGAAGGATTCCTGTGGTTGGAAATTCTGCATCAACAGGGCCCAACCTCACGCCAATGACTGATGCAATCTGCTGGGATTCCTTAAATAGGAAACTTTTTAACTGATTGGAATGTTTGTATAAATGTATTGATATGACTTTTTGTTAAGATCCTTGAGATGACATCTGTTGTGAATCGGCGCTATATAAATAAAGTGAATTGAAATTGAATTGAAATTGAATTGAGCTTAGGTTGGGAGTGGCCTTTTATTGGAACGCACAAGGAGGCAAGTGGAACAATGACTCTACCAAAAATACATATATTGGTAGTATAACAGCACAATAACGTTATGTTATTAATTATATTAATATTATATTTAAAATAATAATGTTCTTATGTTGTCGTGACCAGAGGTAAGTAGTAACTAGTTACATTTACTCCGTTAGCCTACATTTACTTGAGTAGTTACTGCACCAAACATTTAACTTTTACTTAAGTAAAGTAATTATTAAAGCAATTATAAAAGTATTTATTATGAAATATTGCTAATCTTGAGTAAAACTTCAAGATCCTCTACTTACTGTGAGCAATTTCACAGAATCAAAAAAAGCATGTTCTAACCAAAAATGCACCAGACACGGACACAAACCTAGAGTTTATGTTAAAGTGAGACCTCTTGTTGTTTCTAACCACTGAGCTTTGTAAATGAACTGGAAATACTTTAAACACTATATCTTGTCACTGGAAGCACTTTACCTTGTTCTAACAGAGATACATTACTTATATTATTTTAATAAGTTTTATGATGAAAATTTGGATTTGAAAAATTTTCTTCAGCTTCATTTTTTTATTTTGTTATTCGTATGTATTGATTCTTTCATTGTACTCTTTAAAATACCAGAATTTGCACATAACTTCAACATCTGATGAAATCATTTAAAAACGAATTGTGTCACTAGAACTGATCTGATGTTCTCATCAGTTACTCAGTAGGTTACTTGAGTAGCTTTTTTACGTATTACTATTTTACTCTTTCTTGATTATTTCCTAATTTAAAAAATATATATATATATGTTGAAGTAGTGCTACTCTTACTTGAGAACAATTTTTGCGTACTCTACCCACCTCTAGTGACGATACAAAAACATGCCGGATTATTTCTGATCGTTACGTTATTGATCACAACTGATTATAATGGAGAAAACATCTTAAACTGTGGACCATATTTTGTTATTGTACAGCAATCTTGGGATCAAATGAATGGCAGCGGTGATAGCAACATTCCAGGGAAATAAAATAGAAATTATTCATTATTCAGCATGTTAGATACATTTCTTTCAAAAAGTAATAGCCTTCCATGAAAATCTTTTAATCCACTTTCAGAATCAAACGACTTGTCCAAATATTAGGTCTAGTGAAATGTGGATTCACAACATGAGCAGCTCTGCAGACTGACGGTAGTGCTCAGTGAAGGTGCACCGCAACAGTAGTTTACCGCTCACAAAGGTTTTCTGTAAAGGAAGTTCCTCGTTCACGCACACAGACACACAGCAGGATCATGATATTGGCTTAACCACGGCTGCTTGAGAGTACAAAAATAAAAACCTTCTGACCACTGGCCCTAGAACAGACTGGCTGTTCTTGAAAACCCCCAAACCTCGCTATGGCCAGCCCGCCCCTGGACGGCACCTTAACCTTACCTTGTTCAGTTCCCGTGTAACGCTGGCCATGTTGTATTGATCCCTGTGATGTTTGAAGTGCAGCGCATCGATGGCCAGAATCTCACGCTTCAGCCGACACCACTCATCTCTGCAGAAATAATTCAAGGAAATCAGAAAACCAGAACACATTAAAAATGTTGGGTGCAGGTGTGTCCTGGTCACACCTCTCAAGGGGATCGTCATAAGGGCCCATCCACCGAAAGCTGTCACTGAAACCAGTGTAACAGCTAAACTGCTGTGTACCTGACGAAGAAAGACAACAAAGAACAAGATAACACAACAGATCTGACCCAATTAAGGTCTGATAAAACGTCTTGAAATGTGGCTTTTATGTTTAGGAAAGAAGCTTGAGAATTTTCAGGTTTTTAGCAAATTAACAGAAGGATTGGTAATGCTGCAACCATTTGGAAACCAACCGATTTCCCTCAGTCGGAGTTTTATTGTGTATTTTCTGCAGCAAGTTCTATGTTTCATTGACCAAAATGTGATACTTTGACATGGTAATATATTTACAGTTTCACCTTTATTTATGTGTTTTTGTTTATGTGTTTATTTAAGTGTTGGTATGTATCTGTGTCATATTATGTAATAAATAATTACCAACATCTTTTACATTGCCTTTTTTAAACAGCTCAAACTTTTCCATATTTTTTCACATTACAAGCAAAAAAAACTCCATGTATTTTATTTTAGTTTTATGTGACAAACCATAAAGAAGTACTGCATAATTGAAAAGTGATTTACAATTTGTTTTACCAACAAACAAAAAAATCTGAAAAGTGTGGCATGCATTTGTATTCAGCTTCATTAAACACCAGGGAACAAAACATCTCTATGAGACATGGTGGTGGCAGCATCATCCTGTAGGGATCCTGTACTTCAGCAAGGACAAGGAACCTGGACAGAGTTGATGGGAAGATATCTGGAACAGGAATATCCTGGAAGAAAACCTGTTAAAGAATTCAAAAGACTTTGCATATTACTCATTTTCTTCAATCGGCCTAATAGTTTAGTTTCCATGTTGATAGTGTAAGTATAGAATTTATTGACTGAATACTTTGGCTGCAAGTTTGATGTATTTTATTAATCAATTCTCATACTTTGGAGAAAGTTTGTTTGTGCCTATTCTAGTGTGCGTGTGCAATTATGCCGTCCCACGGTGTTGAATTCATTCTTTCATAAGAGACTAGGAATACATAACAAAGGGTGGTGCCCAGACTTTTTAACTAAAATACATTCTAAATTAATTTACAATTAAATTAATAATAAATTATTGATCATAATTATTAATGGTTGTGAGCCAAACATTTCTGCATTCTTGTTCCACAATACAGGATAGTGTTAGATTCTATTTTCTAATTAAGTGATTTTAAAGCCAGTTGATTGCTCTGACAGTAAAGGGAGGTGAATACAAATGCACATGGCATTATTTGCCAAAACAATTGAAAATCACGTTACATTCTTCCTTACATTATCGAGTACTTCGGGTTGGTCTATCACATAAAACCTCAATAAAATACACTGCTGTGTGTAGTTGTGATCTTTATTTGGTGCATGTAAACATCTGGTTTCAACATTAGCAGGTTCCTTTAGGGTGAATGTTTTCTAACGTCTTGCCTCATTATTTGAAAATACAATCTCATTATGTGTGAATAAAATAAAGAAATAGAAATGGATTCAAAATGGATTCCTATCAGCTGCTACAGCTCTTTCATTTCATTTTAACCTGTAATGACGAGACACTCTTTGTCATGAAGTTTCTCTGTAAAGAGACGAGACACAATCAGTTCTGGGTTCATGAGGAACAGGATCTCTTCCTGAACCAGACCGGAGTCCAGGACACCCCCGCCTATCCGGCTGGCAGCAAAGTCCACCTGCGCATGCGCACACACACACACAGACAGTCAGACCTCAGCTGTGGACTGAAACAGCTGTGGACTGAAACAGCTGTGGATCAACTCAACTGTGGGCCACTTCTTACCTGAAGCATCCCTGTACCTTCACGCTCGATATTTCCCTCTGATGTAACGTACAGTTTTTGCAGGGTGTCTTCGCACCTAAAAGAAAACACAACTGAGACATTACTTATGAGAAGGTAAGGGACGGTTCATTCAAATTCAACCTAGGATGAAAATCCTTCAACAATCTTTATATATTTTTTTGTTTTGCTTGTACCACTTTTTAACCTTAGTTCACAATGTGTTGTTTTTATGTTATTGATGTACAGCGACCTTGAGAGTCTTGAAAGCCACTAATGCATTACTTTTATAATTATAAGTGGCTTATGCTCTTTGGACTAGTTACAAAGGCAGGGTTCCATGTTTTCAAGTGCAACAAAAACATAAAAAATATGGCTACATTTTCTTCATCTTGTCTCTCCCATAATTATCATGAATAAAAGTGGAGCCATTGTTCTATTTTAAAGAGACTACATGCAATTTTCTGAAATTTAAACTCGCGACTGACACCTGTGGCCAAAAAAACCCAGAACTGCTCTTCCTTTCTGCTCGCACTCGAAGCGCTACAGTCAATGGCTCGTACGTGCACACTTCACAAGTCATCTGCTGCAAAGAAGTCAACATGTTTATAGAGGTAAGTTCAGTCAAATACATATATTGTTTGAGAAACTAAGTTTGTTTGCAACATATATAACAAAATGCACTGTAGTGCTTCGGAGTTATATACTAATAGTGTAGTGTTTGTATATTTCAATGTTTGTTTAGAATAGTCTGAGTGTGACTTCTGTCTATTCGCACAATCCATTGCACTGCTTGCGAGTGTAGGCTAATTGCTGACTAGCGGTGGTGGCAGAGTGATCTGAAACATTTAACATGCTTGACATCACATCCGCAGACAGCGCGGTGTCAGTATGCTCATCAGGAGATGTTTGAGTCAAATGGTCAAATAAAAAGGCTATTGTTATGTTTATTTTGGGGGAAAAGTTGCATGTAGCCTTTTTAAGGTGTGCTTTCTCAGATACATTTATTAAATCTGCATACAACACATTCCCTCTAAGATGTTACCAGTTACTGCTGAAATTTGTAAACAACATTTTAAAGTGTTTAATTCAATTCATTTTATTTATATAGCACCAATTCACAACAGATGTCATCTCAAGGCACTTAACAAGAAGTGATTTCAATACATTTATACAAACATTCCAATCAGTTAAAAAGTTTCCTATTTAAGGAATCCCAGCAGATTACGTCAGTCATTGGCGTGAGGTTGGGCCCCGTTGATGCAGACTTTCCAACCACAGCAATCCCTCATACTGAGCAAGCATGTAGCGACGGTGGAGGGGAAAAACTCCCCTTTAACAGGAAGAAACCTCCAACAGAACCAGGCTCAGTAGGAGCGGCCATCTGCCACGACCGTCTGGGGGTTTGAAAAGACAGAGCAGAGACACAGAAAGAACAGAAGATCTGATATAAGAGAACTTTCTATGTTACAGAAAGTAAAAAGTTGATAACAGGACACAGTGGATGTTCAGTTACTGGGAGGATCATCCCAGTCGATGCCCCCCGTCCAACAGGGCATTGCAGCCAAGCAGGATTCCAGACCAGGTATATCTTCTATGGAGAGAAAAACAATTTAATAGATTAAGAAAAGGTTTTCCTGTACTTTCGCCTGGATTTAAAATGATCAGCTAACTTCATGTCAGAATAGTCGTGTCATCTTGAAACAATTGTCGACCTATGTTAGTAATGGTACCTCTGCAGAAACGACGTAGTCACAAGCACTTCATATTTACTCCCTGCTAAGATTATTGCAGCTGAAAGAGTAGGAGGGTTTTGGGCAGCCGAGTGTCCAAAAACCACCGGGAACCTCTCTTACTGAGGAGCGCCCACCAGAGTCGTGTTTCTGCAGAGCCTACTCACCAATGGCAGCAGTGAGGTGCAGACTGTTTGAAAAACAGCCTTGAAGAGCAGCACAGAAGCCACTTCCATCAAAGAAAAAACATCACCATATTGGCCAACCCAAGCCAATATGGTGGCACAGAGCGATGGCACTGTTTTGGGTGCACTCTTTTCCTCCATATCGGCCAATATGTTGCATTAAATATCAAATAATCATTTTGAAAATTGACAGGTAAAAATAGATTATAATGGATTTTTTTTGGGACTCCGTCAGTCAAAATGACGGACAACGAGAAAGTGTAGCGCAACCTCTGATTTTCTAGAGAAGAATAGGAGAGAGTTACCATGACTTACCATGTGGTGTCAACAGGGAAGCACCCTGATATAATCTATGTGTAGTGGTGCTTCAGGTACAAAGTAGAAGTCTTCCTCACATTTCTAATGGATGTATTGATAATCTGTGGGTTTTGTCATTGCAATGTCACAATGGAAATGTGATCAAGTTCATCTAAGGCCAGAACAATGAAATGTTTGAGATGTGGGCACGACATCCCACCCCAGATATCAACCCCACAGAGAGCCTGTGGAAAGTTCTCCTAAGGTTAGTCAAGCGCAAGTGTTACGACCCCAGTTAGTCCAGGGGAACAAGAGGTGGCAACATTAACAAAACTGAAACTGGTATAGTGTAAAAACCAAAAGGTTCATTCAAAATCCACAACAAAAGTTCATAATCGTTAACAAAAGCAAAGGTAGGAACTAAGGTCAAAAACACAAAAGAATAAAGAACAAATAATACTGTCCTGTGACAGACCTAAGGATAAACAAAAAAACACAAGAGATCAACCCAAAACTTGTAAGCTCTCTGCAGCATAAAGTAAATGGTACAATAATCTCAGAACACACACAAGCAGAACCAGCAAAACAGACAGAACCTCAATCATCGGAAATGATTGAGTGGCAAGCTGAGAACACAACACCAGGCCAACACAGCTGCCCTGAATAAGGGAATGATGAGAGTTTTTATAGTTGAGTTCAGAAGAAGGCAGCAGAGGTCCAGCCAACCACAGATAGGGAGAAGTGTAGTGGACCAATCATGGAGTGGGGACGCCACAGTCAGAGCCGCATCAGAAGGAGGGAGGAGGCAGCCAATCCCCAGGATGCACTCACACAGTCCAATCTGCATACATTCCACAGGATGCCAGGCCAAGGGCCGTAACACAAGTCAGTTCAGTTTATTTATTTACTGCTAATCCACAACAAATGTCCTCTCAAGGTAAACAGTCAACAAACTGTGATCAACTAAAGTTAGTAATATGGCAATGTGTCACCATCAGTCAGGTGACTTCAAGATGGATTTCCAGAGGCAAAAAAGGATCACAGCTAAATACTAAATTTTACAAACTTCATCTTTCTTTCATAAAAGTCTTTGAATTAGGAATGCACAAAATTAGAAAAAACTGACATTACAATTTTCTCTAACCCTGCTATATACACTCACTGGCCACTTTATTAGGTACACCTTGCTAGTACCAGGTTGGACCCCCTTTTGCTTTCAGAACTGCCTTAATCCTTTGTGGCATAGATTAAACAAGGTACTGGAAACATTCCTCAGAGATTTTGGTCCATATTGACATGATAGCATCACGCAGCTGCTGCAGATTTGTCGACTGCACATCCAAAATGCCAATCTCCCGTTCCACCAAATCCCAAAGGTGCTCTATTGGATTGAGATCTGGTGACTGTGGAGGCCATTTGAGTACAGTGAACTCATTGTCATGTTCAAGAAACCAGCCTGAGATGATTCGAGCTTTATGACATGGCACATTATCCTGCATGAAGTAGCCAAGAGAAGATGGGTACACTGTGGTCATGAAGGGACATGGTCAGCAACAACAGGTAGGCTGTAGCGTTGCAACAATGCTGAATCGGTACTAAGGAGCCCAAAGTGTGCCAAGAAAATGTCCCCCACACCATTACACCACCCCCACCAGCCTGAACCATTGATACAAGGCAGGATGGATCCATGCATTCATGTTATTGATACCAAATTCTGACCCGACCATCTGAATGTCGCAGCAGAAATCGAGACTCATCAGACCAGGCAACAGAGAGGTCCCGGGTTCAGATCCCGGACGAGCCCCCATTGCACCCTTCTTGTGCTTGATCTTAAGGTTGTATTCCTGCACAATACATGCCCACCGCATGAGGCGCTGATTGTGATTGTACATCCTTTCCAGGAATACCAGAGGGTTGTGGTCAGTGAACACCTGGATGGGCACAGAGCTACATCCAAGATAAACATCAAAATGTTTCAGTGCCAACAGCAGAGCCAGAGTCTCCTTTTCAATGGTGGAATAGTTTAATTGGATAACATAACACTACCTAAATTATCTGAAAGTCAAGCGATGGCCCTGGATTCACCACTAACAGCGGCTGAACTCCAGGAGGCCCTCCAAAGCATGCCCAATAAAAAGGCTCCAGGCCCAGATGGATTTCCAGCAGGGTTCTATAAAGAATTCTGGAATATTCTGGCACCAACATTCCACAGAATGCTGCAGGAAACCAAGGAAAATGGCAGACTTCCACCAAATATGAATTCTGCTTACATTAGTCTTCTACTAAAATCAGGTAAAGACCCTTTATTTCCTACCAGCTATCGTCCCATATCCCTCATTAATGTTGATCTTAAAATAATCTGCAAAGCCCTCGCAAAAAGGATAGAAAAAGTAACTCATATAATACATCCTGATCAAACTGGTTTTATTAAAGGGAGACATTCATCCACAAATTCACATAGATTTAATAGATTTTTCTTACTGCAAAAATATTAAAACTAATATATTATCTCTAGATGCAGAAAAAGCATTTGATAGAGTTAACTAGAAATTCTTATTTGCAACCTTACATACATTTGGCTTTGGAAATTCTTTTATAAACTGGTTGAAAATATTATACAGTTCACCAACAGCATGTATCAGGACTAATAACCAAACATCATCTAGGTTTTATCTTCAGAGAGGTACCAAGCAGAGATGTCCTCTCTCTCCCTCCCTGTTTGCTATTTTCATTGAACCACAAGCTGCAGCAATCAGGCAAACTCACAATATTAAAGGCATAAAATGCAATAACAGAGAACATAAAATCAGTCTTTATGCAGATGATGTATTACTTTTTCTCCAGCATTCACAAACCTCTTTCTCTCAGGTAATCGGGTTGATACACTCTTACTCAAACGTTTCAGATTATTCTATAAATTGGTTAAAATCTACAGTTCTTCCAATTAATTGTTCTGTCCAGAATCCAACTAATACACAACTGCAGTCAGGGAATATTACTTTTTTAGGTATCAATGTCTCACCAAGACTGGCAGATTTAATAAAGCTAAACTACATCCCACTTTTAAGAAAAGTGGAAGATGATCCTGCTAGATGGAAATCCCTACCCATATCACTATTGGGAAGGGTTGCTTCAATAAAAATGATGTTTTTTCCCAGAATCAACTACTTATTCTCAATGATCCCAAGTAAACCATCACTAGACTGGTTTAGATCTCTGGACTCCGCTGTCTCTAAATTTCTTTGGAAAGATAAACCCCCACATATCAGCTTAAAAACACTGCAAAAGACTAAAGAAAAAGGAGGTCTAGATCTACCAAACTTCCATCATTATTTCTTAGCCAACAGGCTCCAATACATCTCAAGATGGTTAAAACATAGCTACCTAGATGAGTCCTGGATAGACGTAGAACAGACACTATGCAATAAGATAAAACTTTCAGACCTACCATTTATTAGCTCAAATATAAAACGACATGAATGCTTTAAAAGCATAAATGTCACCTCCTCTCTGACAGCATGGTGGGAGTTGCTAAAAATGACAGAGTCCACAATAATCCCATGCAGACATACACCCATCTGGAATAACCCCGACATCTTGCAAAAAAAAATGTACAAGTTTTCCAGACTGGAGGTGCAGTGGAATTGAATACTTGGAACACATATTTGAAGGAAAAGACTTTATCCCATTTAATACATTAATTACACAATATGCAATTGAAAAAAACAAATTTTTAGAATATCAACAAATTAAATCTATTATTAAAGGTAAATTTAGGCTCAATACAGCTGAATTACAAATTCCAGCAAGAGTTTTAGATTTTCTTAATCTCAACCCCCCCAAATTGCTGTCTAAAATATACAAAACTGTATCTACATTAGATGAATCAATAGCCATCCCTATTTCAAAATGGGAGGTGGATTTATCAGCCAGCTTTGACCAAAACGTCTGGTCTCAGATAGGTTTAAGAACCTTTAAAATAACAAAAATCCTAATTTGCAATTAATACAATACAAAATCCTTCGTAGAGTACACTATACAGGTCAACGGATGTTTAGGATGGGTTTTACGTCATCTAATACCTGCTTACAATGCACAAGCAATATACCAGATACTTATATTCATGCGCTTTGGTTTTGTCCACCCGTTAAGAAATTCTGGTGCCAGATATGTGAGGACTTATCAAAGTGTCTGAAATGTAACATTCCACCATCTCCCTCAGTTTGCCTGTTAGGAGATTTAAATGATGTCACCATGAACACAAAGTCAGTTCTAGTGGTTCACGTTGCCTTATGCATCGCTAAGAAAACTATCCTCCTGAACTGGAAAAATAAAAAGGCTCTTAATATTAATCAGTATAGAAATCTCTTGTTGGACCATATTGTACTTGAGACGGCCTCTGGCTCCATATCTGATCAATCTCTCTGGGCTCCTTTGACCGGCTCCATCACCTAGTAGGGGTGGGGGGCACTTGGTTTTGGGGATTCGGGGGCTCTGGGGTGCCGCACCCCCTGGCTGTGGTCCTGGCCGGGGGTCGGCCAGCATGGGGTCTCTGTTGCCTGTGGGGGTAGGGGCCGGCGGCCGGCATGTGCTCGGCGGGATACGGATCCAGCGTCTCTGCCCGTTCGATCACCTGTTCTGTGCGTACCGTGCGTGGTCGGTTCATTGGCGGGTAGGACCGGCCCTGGCCTTTGTTGGATGCCTGGTCTTGGCGCTCTGCGTTGCGTGGGATCAGGACTCGGGAGCTGGTACAACTTGGTGTCCAGGTGCTGGCTGAGCTTGGCCTGGGGATGCTGTCCATCCGCTGCGGCTATCGGTGGGGTGCCCTGACGTGGGGCAGGGGTAGGGCGCTGGGATGTTGGTGGTGGGGATTGGCGCGGGGTGGTGGCGGTGCGTGGCGGCCGTGCTGGGGGCCCCTCATCAGCCGGTCCCTTGTTTGGGTCCCTGCTGGGGGGTGGGGCGCCCCTGCTCCCCGGCTCTCCTGGTCCATGGACCGGCCCGCCCTGGCGCAGCTGGTGACCGGCGGGGCCCCTGCATTTTAGCCGCTGGACATTACCCTGGGGTTCTCCTCTGCTCCTCTCTTGGGGGATGCGGTCGGCCCCGCCCGGGTCCGCCTGGGGGTCCTTTGGACATCTTGGCTCCGATCTCCTTCATGTCTGCATCGATTCCTGGGAGACGGATTGATGCCTGCTCACACCAGCTATCGAACACTCTTATGGAGAAACCTTATATGCACCAGCTTGATTAATTGGTACCATGAGTTTTTCTGTGACATTGTTGTTGTATTTTTATATCCATTTTTGTGTGATGTGGTTGTGTAGTTCTTAAGTTCACGATGTTAGGTTTGTTTTGTCGATGTTCCTTTTCGTGTTTTGTTTTGTTTTTTCCCCTCTCTCTGCCATCCTGTGGGTATGGAGGCAGACTTCAATGTTTTCCTGTGTTTCCTTTGTTCCCTTTCCTCTCTTGTATTTTCAACTCACCCTCTCTCATGACTTTTTGTTTCCTACCTCTCTTCTTCATCTTCTTTATTTCTTCCCCTTAATTTTCCGTCTCCGTGTCCATAACATCAGGAAATAAAAACCCCAGCAATTCATAATAAAGACTTTTCACACATATATCAAGTGGAGTATTATAGCAAAAGCTGTACTGCTCCGCTTGTGAAAGTAAATCAGTTGGGCTTCTACTTGGTACCCAGACACCAATTCTGAGCTCCACACTGCCAAGCAGGACACGTAAAAAAAGAAAAGAAAAAAAAAAAGGAATAGTTTAATTGGTGTCGGCCAAACTTACGGGAAGAGTAGCAGACGGGATGATCAGCTCCATCTTCACCTTCCTGCAGTAGGACAGCACCAGCACCTATGGCACTGGCATCTACCTCCAGCTTGAAAGATCTAGATAAGTCGGGCGCGGACAGAACGGGCGCATGTGTGAGCAACGACTTTGCACTATCGAAGGCATGCTGACATTCAGGAGTCAACACAAACTCAGTCTTTGGATCAAGCAAACTAGTTAGAGGGTGCACAACGGTAGAAAAGTTTCGGCAGAACGAGCGGTAGTATCCAGTGATGCCAAGGAATCGTCGCAGCCGTTTCCTCGTAGAGGGAACGGGGAATGAAGCGATTGCAGCAACCTTTGCTTCGACTGGACGCACCTGTCCTTGTCCTACTTGACGTCCTAAATAAGTAACAGTCGCCTTTCCGAAGTCACATTTAGCTAGATTCAAAGTGAGCGATGCATTCATGAGCCTAGTGAAGACTTCTCGGATGACAGCTAGGTGTTCTTCCCAAGTGGATGTGTAAATGATCAGATCAGCAAGGTATGCGTTACAGTTAGGAATTTTGCAAAAAGTGTATTAACAAGGCGCTGGAAAGTGGCAGGCGTATTACACATGCCAAAGGCCATCACAGTATATTGCAAAAACCTATCAGGAGTTACAAATGCAGATATGTCTGACGCACGTTCTGCAAGAGGGACCTGCCAATAGCCCTTCAAAAGGTCGAGTTTACTTACATATTCGGCTGTGCCGATCGTGTCCACACAATCCTCAATTTGTGGAAGAGGATAAGAATCAAGGACAGTCACAGCATTTACTTTCCTGAAATCTGTAATAAAACGAGGAGATCCATCTGGTTTAGTCTCGAGTAAACATGGAGAACTCCATGGGCTAAAACTCTGTTTAGCTTATCCATTAGCCAACATGTAATCTGTTTCGCTATTCATTAATGCCCTTTTAACCGGGTTCACTCAATGCGGATGTTGCTTTATCGGTTTCGCGTCTCGGACATCTATGTCATGTCCAATCACGGTGGTTCGAGATGGGATGTCATTAAACAGTGCAAGGAATTCAGCAACAAGTGATACAATGTCCTGTCTATGCTCCTCCGGTAAGTGAGTCAGAGAGATCGGCAGAGTCTTTAACATCTCTGAGTTCGGTAACCGTGGAGTCAAACGAGATGTGGTATGAGTAGACAAACCATCATCTGGAATCGACGCGTCAGGAGCGCTAGAAATGATGAGAGCATTACCACAGACTGCATCTTGAAGTAGCATCTAGAGCATTACTAGGAGAGCGAGTGACATTTCTCGGACAGTATAAGGACCAGAGAACCGTGCTGCTAAAGACGTGTTTGGTAACGGGAGCAGCGCAAGAACAGGGTCACCAACCTGAAACTGACGGGGAGCTGCCGAACGGTCATGCTTAAGTTTCATAATCTGTTGTGAGTTACACAGATTCTCATGGGCAAAGGCGCGCGCACGTTGTAACCGTTCAAGGAAGTTAGAAACAAAATCCAACACATTCCTTTCAGGAGATGTGTGGGATTCCAACATTTTCTCTTTAATTATCTGAAGGGGACCACGGAGTGAGTGTCCAAAAATCAGTTCCACAGGCCCTACCTGACCCTACCATCTGAATGTCGCAGCAGAAATTGAGACTCATCAGACCAGGCAACATTTTTTCCAATCTTCTATTGTTAAATTTTGATGAGCCTGTGTGAATTGTAGCCTGTTTCCTGTTCTTAGCTGACAGGTGCTGCTGCTGTAGCCCATCTACCTCAAAGTTCGACGTGTTGTGCGTTCAGAGATGCTCTTCTGCATTCCTTGGTTGTAACGAGGGCTTATTTGAGTTACTGTTGCCTTTCTATCAGCTCAAACCCCTCTGGCCATTCTCCTCTGACCTCTGGCATCAACAAGGCAGTTTCGCCCACAGAACTGCTGCTCACTGGATATTTTTCCTTTTTCTGACCCTTCTCTGTAAACCCTAGAGATGGTTGTGCTTGAAAATCCCAGTAGATCAGCAGTTTCTGAAATACTCAGACCAGCCCATCTAGCACCAACAACCATGCCACGTTCAAAGTCACTTAAATCACCTTTCTTCCCCATTCTGATGCTTGGTTTGAACTGCAGTAGAACATTTTGACCATGTCTACATGCCTAAATGCATTGAGTTGCTGCCATGTGATTGGCTGATTAGAAATATGCGTTAATGAGCAGTTGGACATGCGTGCCTAATAAAGTGGCCAGTAAGTGTATATTGTGATATGAAAAAATACAGAAATGTTCAACAGATAGATTGAGTAGCACCTTAGATTATGCTGCACACCCAGTTAACCTGCACTGATCTTACCTCTTTTTGTGAATATTACAAGTATAGTTTTTTTGTCTGTATTTGAGAGTTCTTATATTTAGGGCTGCTTGTCATAAGAAAAGTTTGTACTGGAGATAATATTGGTTATTATTGTGATGACTATGTCAGTTACCATTTATGTCTTTTTGTCTCTTTCTCATCTGTTCTTCCACCACTCAGTGACTTTTAACATTTCAGGTAATGTCAGTAGTGTCAAGTGGGAGCTTCTGCTGCCGTGAGACTCTATTCAACTGTCTGAATATTATGTTAGCATATTCAGTTAGCAGCAAAAAATGAAAGTTGATAACACTTTGAATATTAGCCAACAATTAATGTGCTACAAACAATCCTTTGTGATGTGAATATTGCACAGACTAATATTGCGATGAGGATATATTCACAATATATTGTGCGGCCCTACTTCGTAATTCAGTGTCTAACTGATTCGCTAATGTTTGCATATCAGTGATTTTTAACTAAGAATGTTAAAATTATATATTTTTAAATAAGACATTACTTTCTCCAGTTGGGTGCGTCTACATCACTGAGGCAACGCCTCTCAAACGTCACCAGTCCTTCTGGTTTACATTCTGCAGAGAAATCAACAGATGGTTACAAACCTCCTGCTATGTATCCCATAAACACACACGTGTAGGCGGGGGTTTGCACTCACTCTCGTCTGTCACCACGTTAAAGTACTGCATGATAGCCTTGAACTTCTGGTTCTTCCGCTCTGACCAGTTTTCGAACAATCTGTAAGCAGAATCAAAAGAAACAATCAGCATGCTTGGTGTTTAACAAGATGGCGGGGGGGGGGGGGGGGGGGACTGATCTTGTGTTTGCTGACCTGGAGAAGTTTATGGACGGGTAGTTGTGGTATTCTGCGTTGGGACTGGTGGTGTTGCGATGAGGGAAGGTGCAGTAGAAAGCATTAGCGAGCAGACATGAAATCTGAACCTGTGACAAAGTGATGGTGGCAGGTCGATGGCGCTGAAGCAGCGGGATGGCCTGAACCCAGAGATAGATACATGATCATACACATGATTATACAATGGCACAAAAGATACAATGAAAATGGTTCATGCTGTCACAATGACTCTGTACTTGTTTGTTTTCTGTGCAGGTGGGTCTGGCTTCCTTACAGTGTCGGAGAAGATTTTCTCTTGAATTGCAGATGATTTGGGTATTCTCATGTTTTTCAATCACACTTTGTTAAACACTGAAAGTATGAAATGCTCCTTCATTTTGTTTTTGTCATAATATATGCACAACTTTGGCTCTTTCCAGACTCCCATTGTTTTCATCTAAGAAGAGTTGATTTTGTTTCCACAACAGATCACTGTTTCATGTTACTAAACAAGGAAAATTAATACACTAAGGTAGCAAAAAAAGAGCACTGTTAGCACTCCTTAGATTTCTTGCCATTTTTTACCCAAAATGCTTAAAATAACAAAACAAAACATGCAAACAGAAGCTACGATGAAAACCTTGTAAGAAATAAGACACATCTGGAAATGTCAACGATTTTCAGCTGCAGATTATGTTGGGTTGTGGACGTAAGACTTGTTGGGGAATAATAATTTTATTGGAGGACATTACTTAGACCCTTGTAGATGTAAAAAGATAGTTTTTGTTCGAGATGATTCTGTTCTGTCAATAATATGGGATATAATATGATATAATGGTGAGTTGGACATTATTTTGCACTTCCGAGTGGTTTGACGAAAGCGTTTTCTCTGTCTACAGTTATGATTGTATCCGGCACACATCATTGAATTCTAAAGAATCTTAGCTTTCCAATTAAGTAAAGCACATAATGATGTAATGGTTATGGGTTAAAGGAATGTGGTGGAAAAACCTGGTTACTCACTAAAGTCGTTAATATTACTAATATAAAATATGCTGCCAAACCACAGGGCCAGCATGTATAAAGGCATAGCATCTTGTTGAAACATCCGAATAAAGGGACTCAGCATAATCCAAGATGACCTCTTCAGGTATCTGGATGTATTCAAACTAAGTTATGATCAATGATCTGTAATAAATAGGCCCAATTCCTGCCCTCATCTAAGGTCGCAAGCTCTCAGTAGTGACCGAAAGATTGAGATCACAGATAAAAGCGGCTGAAATGAGTTTCCACCTCAAGGTGTCTGGGCTCTTCCTTAACCTCGGATCACACTGTGCGATTTAGGCCGTCCAAGACCTTTTCTTTCATCGTAAAAAGAATTGTGATGACAAAAGGTTTGCATGCGTGTGATTTGCAGCTCTGTGGCTGTGCATTGTGCATTGCGACGTCCTCCCCGACAGCCTATTAAGTGCTCACACGACCAAAACCAGCCCTCAGCAGTCTTCAGGCAGTGTCAGAAATTCTTCGACCCCAGTCTGACATCAACCAATGAAAATGCACCCTGAGACGTCGTGCGGTTTGACCCACTGAAATCTTGGGCCGTTCAGTGAGATAAACCTCTAGAGCTCAGTGGAGCTTTGTCACAGGGTAGCCTCTCGCGGCTGGATTTACAGTGCAGAAGATGGAGAGGCAGAGTATGGTTGAAGCAGCAACAGTTTATTCTTGGACTTAGTACAGCTCAGTGGAACACATCACAGCTCAATCTGTGTAACAGCAACAAGAATTATTTCTCTAATGAAACACTGTAGCTATAAATATGTCATCTGTTAACTGGACTAAACCGTTTTCCACCCACAGGGGAGTTTAACAAATTGCTTCTTCCATTTCTATACAAAATACTTATTTAATAAATACATTTTACTAGTTATTTTTAATAAAGATTTTATATTTTAACTTAACACCATACAGAAAAACCCTATGTACAAAAACACCTCACACTCTCTAATCTTATGGCCACTCCCAGAACCTTTAAAAGGTTTCTGGACCCCAGGGGAAACATTTGCCCGAAACACCCTGGAGAGGACAAAGAAAAGACAGGTGAGAAACATTTCAGCTACTTCTCTGCACTCACTTTGACAATTAGTTCCTACACTTAAGTTTAACTTTATTAGTAGACGTTTTCTCCCAATAAAAATCATTTGTCCTCACTGGCAACCACCACAATTCTGAATGAGGAGCAGCTGTGCAGGACCTGGAACAAAAGACTACCTGCTAATTCTTAAAATACTCAGTAAATAGTTAAAACTTCTCATGTGCAAGTGCTAATTATTCACGATGTATAAATCTATGCTTAAAGTGCAGTGCATGGAGCAGTCTGAGAGAGGCTGAGGAGCTCGGTCATTCAGGACGGGCTCAGAGTAGAGCCACTGCTCCTCCACATTGAAAGGATTCAGTTGAGGTGGCTGGGACATGTGGTTAGGATCCCTGGTCCCACTGAGCGGAGACCCAGACTGCTTCTTGGCTGACCTGGGAACGCGTTGAGACTCCCCCGGAGGAGTATGTCCAAGTGGCTGGGGAGAGGGAAGTCTGGGACTCTGCTCAGACAACTGCCCCCATGACCCGACTCTCTTTTTTTTTTCTTAAAGAAGATTGCATTTTTTTGACCTGTATACTTTCTAGTTTTTGGTGCTGTGAAGCTGGAAGGATTTTTGCTGTAAGTTTTTCCCTTTTTGACAATTTGTTATGATGCGTAACCATGGCAACAATGTGGTTTACAGCCGGGAGCAGCTGATTAACATCGCAAAAGCTGAAATAATACCTCAACTGAAACCACAAATCCCTGATGAGTTGATAAGGAGGAGACGTGGATGCAGAGCAGGAGCGAAAAGGAGACAGAGAAAGAGGAAGTTCAAGCCATCTCTTCCATCGATCATGATGGGCAACGTAAGATCACTGGCTAACAAGATGGATGAACTTCAAGCCCTTACAAGGACTCAGCCAGAGTACCGTGAATGCAGTGTTATGTGTTTTACGGAGACGTGGCTGCTGGATCATATCCCCGACTCCAACGTCTCTCTGCCAGGCTTCCTGACTGTACGAGCAGACAGAGATCTGAAGACGAGTAGAAAAAGGAAAGGTGGTGGAGTAGCAGTGCTTGTAAACAACAGATGGTGTCATCCAGGACATGTTACTGTGAAGTGTCGTCTCTGCAGCCCAGATGTCGAAATTTTGGCAGTAGGTTTTCGTCCATATTATTTGCCAAGAGAGTTCACCAGTGTAATTTTGGCAGTTGTTTACATTCCACCTTCAGCCGTTGCCGACAATGCATGTGATGTCATCAGTTCCATTGTTGCTAAGCTACAGACACAGCACCCCAATGCATTTGTGGCAATATCTGGTGATTTTAATCATGCCTCGCTCTCTACTACACTTCCAACATTTCAACAGTATGTCAGCTGCTCTACAAGAGAAAACAGGACCTTGGATTTGTTTTATGCAAATGTAAAGGATTCATACACGTCCAAACCAAGACCTCCTCTGGGACAATCAGATCACAATCTTGTTTTTCTCTGTTCAGAATATAAACCACTTGTTCAGAGGCAACCTGTGACAAAACGAACTGTGAGAAAATGGTCACAGGAAGCTGAAGAAGCCCTGCAGGGTAGTTTTGCAACCACAGACTGGATGACTCTTTGCCAAGCACATGGAGAGGACATCAATGCCATGACTGAGTGTGTGACTGACTATATAAACTTCTGTGTAGACAACATCATCCCCACCAGAACAGTGAGATGCTTCCCTAATAACAAACCCTGGATCACCAGTGACCTGAAGGAACTGCTAAACAAGAAAAAAAGAGCCTTCAGGGAGGGAGACAGGGAATTACTGAGGAGTATACAGAAGCAACTGAAGGTCAAGATCAGAGACAGCAAGGAGGTATACAGGAAGAAGCTGGAGAACAAACTACAGAGGAACAATATCCGAGATGTCTGGTCAGGAATGAGAAAGATCACAGGTTTTAAGGACAGGAAGGATTGGATAGATGGAAGTCTGGACAGAGCCAATGAACTGAACACATTCTTCAACAGGTTCAGTTCAGGAACTAGCTCAGCATCCCCCTCTCCTGTTCCCAGCCAAACAGACATCCCACTATCCTCTGATCAACGGCTTTCCTGTTACACCTCGGATGTTTTATCCTTCACCTCAGCCATGGACTCTTCTAATTCCACAAGTTTGACTTCAACCACGTCAGGAAATGCTGCTACCCCCTTGGCCTCCCCCTCCCACTTGTCTGTCTCCAAAAGTCAGGTGAAGAGGCAGCTGGAGAAACTGAACCGGAACAAGGCTGCAGGTCCAGATGGTGTCAGCCCCAGAGTCCTGAAGGCCTGTGCAGAGCAGCTCTGTGGGATTCTCCAGCACCTCTTCAACCTTAGCCTGAACCAGGAGAAGGTCCCAGTGTTGTGGAAGACATCTTGCATTGTTCCAGTACCCAAAAGAACTCACCCATCAGTCATCAATGACTATAGACCCGTTGCCCTGACATCCCACATCATGAAGGTCCTAGAGAGACTCCTGTTGGCACCACTGAGTAAGCAAACAAGAACGTATCAGGACCCACTGCAGTTTGCTTATCGCTGTGGAGTTGGAGTTGAAGATGCCATCATCCACCTATTTCAACCAACCCACTGTCATCTGGACAAAGCAGGCAGCACTGTGAGGATCATGTTCTTTGATTTCTCTAGTGCATTTAACACAATTCAGCCTGATTTGCTTTGTCAGAAACTCCTGAAGACACAGGTGGAGCCCTCAACAATCGCCTGGATCAATGACTACCTGACCAACAGACCACAATTTGTGAGACTGAAGAATTGTGTGTCAACCCAGGTGGTCAGCAGCACAGGAGCGCCACAGGGGACCGTACTCTCACCATTCCTTTTTACTCTGTACACCTCAGACTTCCAGTACAAATCAGAGACCTGTCATCTGCAGAAATACTCAGATGACTCTGCAATTGTCGGGTGTATCAGAGATGGACAAGAAGCTGAATACAGAGAGCTGGTGGACCGCTTTGTGACATGGTGTGGAAACAATCGTCTCACCTTGAATGTGAACAAAACAAAGGAGATGATTGTAGATTTCAGAAGAAACAGGGATAAGTCAAAAACTGTTTCCATCATGGGAGAAGAAGTGGAGGTGGTTGAGGAATATAAATACCTCGGAGTTCACCTTGACAACAGACTGGACTGGAGGCGCAACAGTAAAGTCGTCTACAAGAAGGGACAGAGCAGACTGTACTTCTTGAGGAAGCTTAGGTCCTTCAAGGTTTGCAGCAAGATGCTGCAGATCTTCTACAAGTCTGTTGTGGAGAGTGTAATCTCTTCAGCCGTCATCTGTTGGGGTAGCAGCATCAGAGCCAGGGATTTAAAAAGGCTAAACATCCTGATAAAGAAGGCTGGTTCTGTTCTTGGGACAACTGTGGAAAATCTGGAGATGATGATGCAAAGAAGGATTCTTCATAAAATCAAAAAAATTATGGACAACCCTGAGCATCCTCTTCATGAGACAGTCATACAACAACAGAGCGTCTTCAGTCGGAGGCTTCTTCAGTTTCGCTGCAATACAGACCGCTACAGGAAATCCTTCCTGCCCACAGCCATCATCATCTACAACAACTCCTTAAAGAATTAATTATATGAGCTATACCAACACTTAATTTCCCTCTGGGATCAATAAAGTATTTTTGAATTGAATTGAATTGAATTGTATAAGCAGAAGATAAATCATGGAAGCCTGATTGCGTAGTATGAGAAACCTCTCCATACCATGATGGCTGAGCCGCTGTGTTTATTAGTCTATTTTGAATTATTGTCTGTCAGTGGTCCTAGAATTAAACAGAAGGGTCATGAGTCTAGAAAATGTTGCATCATTTCTCTTTAGGTCAGTTAGTATGTTCTTTAGAAAATTCTAACCTCTTCAGCATATCTTTTTTTAACTAAGGGACTCTGGGCTTCTTGCTTATATGTTAGTCTCTCTAATGTCCCTGATTTCATTCCAATAGCAGCATTGAAATGTTAAATCTTTTAAAGGGGGGTATTATGCTTCTTCCACGCACATATTACCCTTCTATAGCACACTCCAATAAAATTGTCACCTTAAGTCTTTTAAAAGTCCGTCATATATCCAAATCCACCTTAAAGAAATTGACTTCCGTATGGGACGCCTTGATTTTCGCCTGTGCCTCTCTAAGACCCTCCTACTCTTTCTGACACTCCCCCTTCAGTTCGTCACATACCGTGCATCATCGCAGCATGCACGGAGTCGGAAAAAAAATCCCACAAAAGACGCGCAGCTGCAGCTGGTGTGTTATAATTACTTCACCTGGGACTCAGCCGGAGTTGTGTGAGGTGGGGAGGAGCAGGGGAGCTCTGCAGGGGCGAGACTCTCGGCTGAGTACGTAAAGTCGGAGGAGTAGATGGGTGGAAAAGGTGGGGATAGGTGGGAGCAGGCGTTTCAGCAACCCCGAGAACTCCCAGCAGAGACTCAAAGATTACTCTAACATGAGTGAATGGGTCAGGGCAACACTTCAGGTATGTTTTTAATGAGGGAAAGAAAGGTTCTCAGGATATCAAGCTTCAGAAAGTCCCTTTTGCATAATACTCCCCCTTTAAATAGCATGTATCAATGATATACAATATAAAATTGATCATTTAAGAAAAAAACTTCCAGAGTGGGTTTCTCCCCAATACATGAGACGAAGATTGCTCATGAGATTCTAAGTCAAGTCTCAAACCTTTAAATATGAGTCCAATTAAAATCTGAAGTATTTGCTTCTGCAACTTAAGTGCAATTGAGGTCTAAGCCTCAGACTGCAGTCCCTGTCTGTTTGCTAATGAATCACTAAACTTTGCTATCAATGGTACCTTTTTGACTTGTTCAGGCAGCTTCAAGGCCAAAGCAGCAATCTTCGGAAACAGTTTTTCATAGTGCTTTTCTGGATCTAACTAGAAAGAAAACATGAAACATTTCTCATCATCAGTGGATTTAAATGGTGCCAAAACTCATCATGCCAGTTTAAGAAGTGACCACTGACCTTCACAAATTTGGCCAGTGCATCAAACAACCACTCTCCTTTATACTTAGGGTTGTATTTGAGGATAGCTTCCTGATGAAAGAAAATTTAAGGCATGAGTTGAGTCGAACATCATAGATTTCAAAACAACAAAACCCTAACGTTTCAAGCCTACCTGCACCTCCTCGGCCTTTGCTGCTTTCTTATTGGCCAGAGCATTCAGCTGCTTGGAGATCAGTTTCCACCTCGGCACCAGGTTGGGTCCAGTCTGCAAAATTATTTACTTTTTACTCTTTTTCTGTTTTGTTTTTTTTACATCTGGTTTGTTTAACCAAAATCCGGATATTTGAGGACAAAATATAACCAATTCTCATTTTCTCTTTCTTCACTTTTTTAAACTCAAGTCAGGTAGCAGAATTGGGTTTTGCGTTGTAGTTATGAGCAGTCAGTAACACACCTGCAGTGGACATCAGTGAGAGCAATATCCGTTAGGAAATTTAGGGAAAAGTTCTTATTCAAGCTAATATGTAAGCTAATTTCACAAAATTCTAAATACTGCAAGTCAAAACTGTTCCAGAGCACCAGTTACTATCGCAACTATAGTTAGTGCACATGTTGTTTTGTAAATGAAAATGTGAGTGAATTGAATAAATAGTTAAGAAGTACAAAATGAGTATCATAGCTTTTGAGTTTTATATAAAGGACAAAAATAAAGGTCTCTATCATTGAATTTAACCTCACAATAGGACTTTCTCTGTTTATTTTCAGAAATTGCATGAGAATAGTTCACTATTTGTTTAGGTCGATAGATATATTTGTTGTCCGTTATCTTGACCAACGGAAAAAAATCCAGTCAAACTCTATTTTTACCTCTCAATTTTTAAAACATATTCAATAGTATTCATTTTTTATTCATTTTAAATAATATTCAATCCAATCAAACGAAACAGAGAACTATTTGTAAAAAATGAAACAATTGCACTTAAAACACAAATGGTTCACTTACTGTGGCCTGAACACACAGTCTCACAAGTTTCTCCTGCTCCGCATGGAACTGAAATGCACACCCACTTGTGCGTAATCAAATAGTGGGATTGCTTCAGAAGTTATTGTCATAAGGTTTTGGACTTTTACCTCAGACAGATGACTTCTCATACTGTAGGGGTTTAGATGTTCTAGAGGCTGAATCCGTGCTCCGTTGCTAGACTGGAGACTGGAATTAACCTTAGTATTGCCAAAAGTTTTGAAATAAGGGAACATTTCTCCAATTGTAGTGATGAGAAGTCAGAAAGACTTTCGGGACTAGCAGTCTACTGACCTGCAAGCTGTCACTTCAGTGGGAGGAAATCCCCCAGCATGCACCAGTTGTTGGCATTACACTGGGCATTTTGATGTGACGTGCTCCAAAGCCTGTGTAACTATTCAACGAACTCTCAGCTCCCTGTTAGCGAGATGCATTAAGTAACGCAATCTGCTGGGATTCCTTAAATAGGAAACTTTTTAACTGATTGGAATGTTTGTATAAATGTATTGAAATGACTTCTTGTTAAGTGCCTTGAGATGATATCTGTTGTGAATTGGCGCTATATAAATAAACTGAATTGAATTGAATTGAAGGTGTCCAGGTCTAAGATCATGCTCAGATGCTCTCATGGGAATCTTTTTTTAAATGATTTAGTTACCTGTACTCCATGCATAAAGGTGAAAATATCTGCCCATTTGCACCAAGTGGTCAGAGGTGTGAATACTAATCTGTCAAAATGACAGACGGCCTTCAGACTTTAAGTCACTGTTTTAAAAAAAAACGGTCAAATATGGAAAATATTCGGTTAACGCGACCCCTGGTCCAGACGTTACAGCTTAAAAACTATACATGCCTGAGGTTCAACAAAGATCAGTAAATAAAGAAAAGTCTGATTGAAGTGACTTTTCAGTACAGATGTTGCCGTTGGAAACCTTCAAAATAAACGGAAAAGTGGATGGTGATTTACCTCATACTTAAAAAATTTTAAATACCAAAGAGAAATTAAATGATCAGCTTGTTTCATTAATCAACACATGCTCACAATGGGGTCAATGGCTTCAAAGAGGCTAAGTGCCGATCTGTTTTTGATGTTAATCCTGCAAGCTCAGTTCCTTAATGGACAGGTTCCCCTGCTGTGTAGAACATCTCCTAACCACTTCACAGCAGGTCATAAAATTGTGTCTGGACTATGAAACACCAGCATTCCAAAGTTGGGATGAACACAACTTAAACTATGAAAATGTGACTACAGTAATACTTCACCTTGAGTTTCAAGAGATCTGGTTTCGGTGACAAGCTCGATGGTGAACACGGCATCTTGACAAAGTTACTGTGCCACAGGTCTCTGCCTTCCTGAGGAATGATATTCCCACAACTAAAAGCCTTCACCTGAAAAACAAATAAAAGAGATATAAAGCAGCCAGGATGAGACAAACAGATTATTGCTGCATCTGCAGCGGTGCGGGTGAAGCACCAATCCGTTGTGGTGAAGAGAGAGGTAAGCCGAAAGGAGAAGCTCTCTATTTACCGGTCAATCTACATTTCTACCCTCATCTATGGTCATGAGCTTTAGCTAGTGACAGAAAGAACGACATCACGGATACAAGCGGTCAAAATGAGTTTCCTCAGCAGGGTCTCTGGGCTAGAGGAAGAGAAGGAAGAACATTGAAAAGGGAGGATGAAGAATGGGAGGTGGAACAAAAACAAGAAAGAAAAGACACAAGAAAGTATTTGGGATACCAGAATGAGGAAAGAAGAAGGACACTGATAAGGACAGAGTGAAGGGGGCAGGAAACAAGTAAGAAGGGGCAGAAGTAAGGAAGGAAAGTGAGGCCAGAAGGAAGAAAGAAGAGTAGGGAAAAACAGAAAGATACTAGATGGGAGGAAGAACACAAGTATGGAAGCACACATAGAAGCAAGGAAGAATGAATGTTAGAAGACCATTTAGATAATGAGACAGGGAAAAGATTCTGGAAATATTTCTCCATATGCTTATTATCCAGACCTGAACATGTCTGACCTTTCCAGACTGTGCAGGAACCTAAGTGTTATTTTCCAAAAGCTGTGCATTTTTCTATAACATAAACTATTAAAATAAAAGGCAGATATGCAATAGTCTAACAATATATTAAAAATGGATCTGCTGCATTGGGACACAATCTGTTCTGTATAAGCATGGGGTGCTGCATTTCTTTAACATCGGATCATGGTGATGGGGGGGGGGCACGGTATGAATGGATAAAATAAATCCTTGGACACTGCTAACATAACAAACAGGTGTTTTGAAGAGGCTCCCAAACATGCTTCTAAACGAACTTTTCTCCAAGGCAAAGAGTAGAAAATATGACGAAGCATATCTTGCTTTTGGTTTGTTACACTAAACATCTGCAAAAGTTCAACTGAGCTAAAAAAAAAAAAAACCGTTAAAAACCAGGTGGCAAAGTGTAATACTGGCGGCTGAACATCCCCCATCTCCTGTTATCAACGTTTCACTTTCTTTAATATAGAAAGTACTCTCGTATCAGATCCTCTGTTCTTTCTGTGTCTCTCAAACCTCCAGACGGTCGTGGCAGATGGCCGCTCGCTTGAACTGATCCAGGTTCGGCTGGAGGTCTTTTCCTGTTAAAGGGGAGTTTTTCCTCTCCACTGTCTACTGCTACATGCTTGCACAGTATGAGGGATTGCTGTGGTTGGACTCGATGCAATCTGCTGGGATTCCTTACATAGGAAACTAACTCAAACTTTCAACTAATTGCAATGTTTGTATGATTGTACTGAAATGACTTCTTGTTAAGTGCCTTGAGATGACATCTGTTGTTTATCGGCGCTATATAAATAAACTGAATTGAATTGAATTAAAAAGTCTCACCCAATAATAGAGGATTTAATACTGTGCTTTGGACGTGATTCTAACAATGACAACAGCAGCCAGCACACTACCAGTTTTTCCTCTGTCCAGTAATACCAGAATTCGTCTTGGATATTTTTGTGGGGTAAAAAAAAAATCCATAATCTATTATCTAAGTCAATTTTTCAAATTCAATTCAATTCAATTCAAAATTACTTTATTAATCCCAAAGGGAAATTAAATGTTGTTATAACTCATTATGCAAGTTCCTTCTGTAGTTGTATGACAGTCTGATGTAGAGGATGCTCAGGATCTATGGCGTCTTCTTTTCAACTCATCAGGGTTTTGTGGCTGTAGTTGAGGTATTATTTGAGCTTTTGTGATGTTAATCAGCTGCTGCCAGTTGTAAACCAGTTGTAAAATGATGAAAGATTCAATAGTATGCAATTGTATTTTATTTTAAATAATATTCAGTCCGAACAAGCTGAACTGGGGACTACATATAAACACTGAAATAAAACGATTGCACTTAAAATATGAACAATTCACCAGTGGCTTGAGCACAAAGTCTCACATTCTCCTCCCAGTCTGCATGGAATTGAACTGCGCACTTGTGCTTAATCAGATGTCTCAAGTGTGATTGCTGCAGACGTTATTGTCATGAGGTTTTGAGTTTTTGTGTCAGACAAATGATTTCTCATGGAGGTTTAGATGTTGTTCTGGAGGCTGAATCCACGCTCCACTGCCACACTGGACACTGGAATTAAGCGCCACTTCAGCCAAAGATTTGAAAGCAGGGAAATTTCTCCAATTCAAGTGAACCCAAGTCCGAAAGACTCTCTGAACGAGCCGTTTCCTGACCCGCAAGCTATCGCTTTAGTGGGAGGAAATACCGCAGAGAGCACCGGTGGTTGGCATGACACCGGGCTCTTTGGAGTGCGTCTGTACCCAGCTGCACCGGTCACAGTCGCACTCCAAAGCCTCTGTAACATTTAAATGCGCTGTCAGCTCCTGGTTAGGGAGATGTATTGAGTAACCTGCAGGCTCCAGGTCACATGATGCTCAACTACTCTCATGGATCTTTTTTTTGTATTGATTCAGTTACCTGAACTCTGTCCATAAAGTGCGTCTGCATCAAGTGGTCGGGGGTGTGAAATGTAATCCGACAAACAGCCTTCAGATTTTTCCATCATCATTCTAAAAAAAAAACATCAAATACAGAAAACAGTTTCCTAATTCTATGGGCAGGCACATTTATGACATGTCTTTTAACATGTAGGGACTTTGAATGGCTCTGCACAGACAGGGCGCAGAGGGCTACATCAAGTGCATCTCCTCCCATATGCAGGGTCAAAACAGTCGAGTCTACAGCTAAATTATTTAATGATCGATGTCTTCGCAACAGTTGGCAACTTTAAAACACGACATGTAAAAAGGATTTTGCAGTACTGTGCGAAGAAATGGGCTCCGACCAGACAGCTGTTCTGTGTCGCAGAGTGGGAAGGGGCTGTCCAGGGTGTGAGACAATATCTTCATGCGATTATGCCCACAAATTTTACTGTGACAAGTTTATTAAACTTGCATACAGTGATTTTTTTTCCTCAAACCATTGTTCAATGAATCAAATTCCTTGATGCAGGGCACAAACACACACCTCCACCTGGCAGATAAAGTGACATCACAGCAGGCTCACACCAGGTACTGAAAAGCTATGATGATTGATGGCCTCAGTTTTACAAAACAACCCTTTACATTAGTTTTTTTCTTTCCACTTGCAGTTCTTATGTTTTTAAAGCACTTGTTCACAGAGATTATTAAAAATTGAAGAATTGAAAAGCAAAGAAAGCAATGTTGGTTAATGATGCTGAAAATGATTACACTGGAAGGTATGGGGGGGCGTGAACATTTTCTTATAAACCAAGGGGGGGCCCCGTAGAAATTGTTTGGAAACCATTTGTAGTGGTAGCAGTTTTTAGGAGGTCATTTTATTTCTGTATTTCTCTTTTCTGAAGCAGGAGTTTATGTTTGTCTTTTTATTAGAAAAACATGTTTTCAATGACACTGTTTTGAGGAAAAAAATAACTATTTTATTTGAGATTTTCTTTTGTCCCAGTAAGTGATGATTTTAAATGAAGAAGCGCTACTTGTTCCTTGCTCAGAACATTACTTCATATCTGCAGACACAAACACAGAGAGAAGGCAGAAACAACTTACATCTATGAGGACGATGTGCGACGCTGAGAAGCTCAGTTTTCCCAGCTTGATGTTACACTGTGGAAACTTCTTCAGGTCATTCAGCTGGCAACATGACAAGCCCCCTTCACGGCTCTGTGTCTTCACCGGCACGCTTTCTTTTGCCTTAACTGCACTCTCATCACAGCTGTGTCCACATGTGGATGGTTTTGAGGAGCTGGCCTCCGCTGAGCTGTCCTTGGTGTTCCGTTGGTTTTCACTTTTGGGCTTCTCCTTTTCATTGTTTAAAGGGTCGAAATCCTGGAGAAGTTCTCTCACCTGGGAGCTGTCATTGGGATCCTTTTTCTTTTCCATGTCTGCAGAAATAAGAGAAGGGGATCAGGATGGCTGTTAGGGTGTGTTTTATATTTTCTGGGTTCAACTCAAATCATTTCAATGAAGTTTGGATTCCAGCTGGGATAGTCAGCAATAAGCTGTTTATTTTCACTTCTGATAATAAGTTTGCAATTAAACCTGTCAGCACATAGAATGTCACAATTTTTGCTGGAGTTTCAGTGCATAAAATATTAGGATATACACTGATATCAGGTAGCCCTATCACTCAGCACAAATAGGTTTTCAGATTAGAAACCGTAACATATTTGAACATATTACTTCTACTTCATTCATTGAGCTGAGGTCTGGATTCTGTTGCGAGACAAACGTTATGAGTCTGTCAAGCTTTACTGTTCTTCATTTGTTTTTTTGTTTGTTTTTCTGTTTTTTAAACAAACCAAATACATTTTTTAATAACCATTTTCAATGTTTTCACTGTTCTTGTGAGAATTTCTTTGAATTAAGTATTAATAAAATCTCCTTAAGACAACAGTTATCTACTAAATCTAATTTCTTTTAAAGACCAATTATACAACTAGAGAAGAAAAACACATGAGGGGTTCCTGTACAACTTTAATATCAGTGATCCTTGCTGTAAATTTAGGAGATGTTGTAAACAAGGGATGACCCAATAAAGACTTTTTTTCTCCTTGATAAGAAAACAATTTAGCAAATAGCAATTTATAACAGTTTTATAATCCGTTTTCAACACTAGTCTGATGCAACACAACTTGCCTCTGCGAAAACTGTATTTTTATGTGGCAGAATTTGTTGAAGTGCTAAGCTAATGCTAGCCTGACTGTTTTAATAATACTAGATAACTAACGTATTTGTAACAGATGTGTAGAGACAATGTTGTTTTCCTAGTTTATACATTTAGTCATTTGCTAATAACGATGTAAAATTTATTAGCTAGCATTTCAGCTGTTTTCTGTTCAGCTCTCCCTCCACTGAGAGGTACACGTCAAGAAAGGAAGCTGCAACACCCAATTCAGTCTCACTCCAAACACCATTGTAAAGGGGGAAAACATTTAGGCTTTAAAAAATGTTGTAAAATCTACAAAATATATTTAAACAATGCCAAAATATTATGAAAAGCTTTTAAAGCGTGGCTGTACAACTTCAGGGTTCAGAGATGGAAAGTAAAAAAGTACCAATACTTTGTTATTGTACTTAGGTACCTTTTTTAGGTATCTGTACTTTTCTTCAGTATTTATTCTTATTTTTACTGTTAGATATTTGGACCCAAATAAACTCAGCAAAAAAAGAAACGTCCCTTTATCAGGACTGTGTATTTCAACAATAATGTTGTAAAAATCCAAATAACTTTACAGATCTTCATTGAAAAGGGTTTCAACAATGTTTTCCATGCATGTTCAATTAACCATAATCAATTAATTAACATTCACCTGTGGAATGGTCGTGGAATGGTCGTTACAGCTTACAGAAAGTAGGCATTTAAGGTCACAGTTCTAAAAACGCAGGACACTAAAGAGACTTGTCTACCGACTGTGAAAAACACCCAAAGAAAGATGCCCAGGGTCCCTGCTCATCTGCGTGAACGTGCATTAGGCATGCTGCAGGAAGGCATGAGGACTGGTGATGTGGCTAGGGCAATAAATTGCCATGTGCGCACTGTGAGACGCCCAAGACAACGCTACAGGGAGACAGGAAGGACAGCTGATCATCCTCGCAGTGGAAGACCACGTGTAACAACACCTTCACAGGATCGGTACATCCGAATGTCACACCTGCATTGCAGGTACAGGATGGCCACAACAACTGCCTGAGTCACACCAGGAACAAACAATCCCTCCATCAGTGCTCAGACTGTCCGCAATAGGCTGAGAGAGGCTGGACTGAGGGCTTGTAGGCCTGTTGTAAGGCAGGTCCTTACCAGACATCACCAGCAACAACGCCGCCTATGGGCACAAACCCACCTTCGTTGGAGCAGACAGGAGTGGCAAAAAGTGCTCTTCACTGATGAGTCACGGTTTTGTCTCACCAGGGGTGATGGACGGATTCGTGTTTATCGTTGAAGGAATGAGCGTTACACCGAGGCCTGTACCCTGGAGCGGGATCGATTTGGAGGTGGGGGGTCCGTCATGGTCTGGGGCGGTATATCACATCACCATCGGACTGAGCTCGTTGTCATTGCAGGCAATCTCAATGCCTTGCGGTACAGGGAAGACATCCTCCTCCCTCATGTGGTACCCTTTATGCATGCTCATCCGGACATGATCCTCCAGCAGGACAATGCCACCAGCCATACTGCTCGTTCTGTGCGTGAGTTTCTGCATGACAGCAATGTCAGTGTTCTGCCATGGCCAGTGAAGAGCCCGGATCTCAATCCCATTGAGCACGTCTGGGACCTGTTGGATCGCAGGGTGAGGGCTAGGGCCATTCCCCCCAGAAATGTCCAGGAACTTGTAAGTGCCTTGGTGGAAGAGTGGGGTAACATCTCACAGCAAGAACTGACAAATCTGGTCCAGTCCATGAGGAGGAGATGCACTGCAGTACTTCAAGCAGCTGGTGGCCACACCAGATACTGACTGGTACTTTTGATTTTGAGCCTCCCTTCATTCAAGGACACATTATTCTATTTCTGTTAGTCACATGTCTGTGAAACATTTTTAGTTTATGTCTTATGGTGTTGACTCTTTAAGTGTTCATACAAATATTTACACACATTCAGTTTACTGAAAGTAAAAACAGTTTAAAGTCAGAGGACGTTTCTTTTTTTGCTGAGTTTATCTGAACTTTCTACTCCTTACATTCTCAAAACTGGCCTATTACTTCTACATGTATGATTAGCGACATGAAGGAAAGTCATAACGACACAGAGAAACTCAAGTCACATGCGGAGCAAAGGCGTCCAGTGAGAACACAAACGGCGACATGGATGAAGACAGGCATTCCCTGTCCATGGCCTTTTTTAAAAGAACTTAAAAGAGCTCCAAGAATGATTACTGGCGAATGCGCTGTTTTGTGGCAACCTAAAAACCACAAGCTTCCTGCGTTGAAGAAGTCTCTGTAAAGTCTGACGTTGAGGTCAACGTATATTTCTAGGGCAGGTTATGAGTAAAAGAAGAAAATCCTACTTTGTTAACCCATAATGTTTATTTGTTCTTTTATAGAGTTATCAAGAGTTATATTGAAATACCTAAGTTGAAAATGATTTTTTACTTTTTTTTGGTACTTTTGTACATTTCAGAACCTGTACTTTTACTTTTGGAGTTCAATCAGTACTTTTACCTGTCTTTTTTTTACATAAGTACCTGTTCTACTAAAATTAAGAATGTGAATACTTTTGCCACCTGTGAACAGCTTTAGGTTTAGATGACTTCAAGCAAAAAAATCAGGCAAAAATGAAAAGAAAATCCTTCTAATCTTTGTTTTATATTATCTCTTTCTTGTATTTTGTTCAAGGTACATTGCTTCTGTTAGGACATCTCACTGATCTCAATGTAATTTAGATTTTAGCTATGGGGTAGCTACAGAAATTAATCTTGAGCACATCTTTCATTGATCGCTTTGTAAGCTATAGTGTAAGAACTCTACCTGAATATTACATTAAAAATAATTCCCAGTTGTTGTAATATTGAGATTTAAAAGAAGTATAAGAATATGATGGACATACCCCACATCCAGCACATTTACCTGAATATTACAATACAAATATTGTAAGAATGATTTAACCTAAATAAAATTGTGACCTTAAAAAAGGCTGGCTCAGTCTCACTAAGCCTGGGGAAAGTCAACCAACACGAGCAGAGAAAGACCTCCAGTCTTAGAAAACACAAGTCATTCAGAAGAAAGAAGCTCAAACATCTCAATGACAGGAATCATTTGGCTGGAGGTTCCCTGGTGTAGGAACCCAGTGTATCGTTGACCTCGTTAGCTGCACATCCGAGATTATTTTAGCCCTCAAGCACTACCAACCATAAAAAAAGCATTACCAATCGTTAATCCGAAAGCAAAACAGCTCATATGTAGCCGTAGGCAATATTTACAACTTAACAAATACTCTGCTACAAAACTCACCTTTCACCAACGACTGAATTGGGTGTGTTCAAATGTCGTGTAATTCTGTTAAAAGGAGAGCTTCATCGATATAAACGCACTCAGGACAAGTCGAACACAGTTCAGTTCAGTTTAGGTCTGAAGCGAAAACGAAAGTTAGCTGAAACCATCTGCGGCTGCGCACTAATCTAACCGGTTTGCCGAGAGATGCTGTGGAGCTGTTTAAATCTGAGCTTCTGATTTAAAGCTGATCATTTGGCTGCAGTTAAACTTAAATCGATTAGCTAGACTTTCCAATAAAATCAAACTCATGTCAGGTATAATTTGTCACCTATAGATTCGAATATGTAGTATAATGTTGCCTAGTTGTTTTTAACCAGGCAGAAACTCCTTTTTTCCCCCTTTTAACCAAATAAAATATTGTAAAATATTGTAAATGTATTAATTCCATATGCGAAAAATCATGTAAATATTTTTTTTTCTTTTTTATATAATCCTTACTGTAAGTCAGAAACTTCATAAACTGGTAGGCCTATTTTAGTACCCATTTAGGTTTTATGTTTCCCTGTTACCAAGAATGTTTAAGAAAACTTCTGTCGTGGGAAAAATTAATTGCCAAGCACAATTGAGGAAGGATGAGACATTACAGAGGAACATGTCCAATCAAAAGCTCTGCTTGAAGGCAGGCAACACATCAGTTTTATCGAAACAGTATTAAGGAAGAAATAATAAACAACAACAGTTTTGATAAGACTGTTTGGAAATTTGCTCCACCTAGGGGCATTTCTTTAGGGAAAATCTAGCTCAGACAATTTCCCTCCTGGACGGTTTATAAACATTAGAGCAAAACATAACCTGACATCATCAGACAACCATCAGAGAAACAAAGTCATAGAATAATGAACTGAAATTAAATAAAAGGAAAAGAAGAATAAACTGAAATAAAATGAATTTTTCCCCTGCTGATGTGTCAATTTTAATGACTAGTGTTTCAGCTGCTCTCTGCTCATCATCAACTTGCCATTGTGAGTTTCTCTATTGGTTTGGCAGCTATAAGGCAGCTAATCTCTTTTCTTATAAGTATGTCAGTTTGGACATTTTGTAGTTTATTTGTTTTCTCTTCATTTCCACTTTTTAAACAAAATTCTTCCTTTAGGTGTGGTATGTCTGTAACAAAATAATTGAGCCATATATCAAATTCTGGTTCCAACAGGTTGCAACTCAAATTTTAAATACTTAAGAATCATTTTCAATATCTGACAGGTTGCTTGCCCACCTTGATGTTTATTGTCTGCTGATCAGCCTGAGCATAAATACTGTGCAGAAATTGTTTCTTCAGCTTAGTTTTTAATATCTTAACTTTTAAAACCCCTATTCAGAAATCCACAGGTCATGACAGACCTTTGTTTTTAATGGTAGTGTACATTGAGTGGAAAGAAAACACACTATATGGCAGTATCTATAAACAGCTAGTAGGTTGGCAGGACTGTTCTGTATGGTCCAGTCAACTCTAGCACCTGCATATTAGCAGTAAATCTCTAAAGTTGGAGTAGAATGCCAAGCTATTCAAGTTTTTTTTTTGATATTGTAATAAATCATGTACGAGTTGGACCAGAACTCAGATCACACCTCAGAAAAGGTTAAACAAGTTTTATTGACAATCAAAAGAATGTACAAGATGATCGGCAGCTTCCTCTGGGGATCAGCTTCCAGGTCAGACTTTGGCAGATGTGGTTTCAAAGGAAATCCTCATTGGAGATTTAACCTTAATAATCTTGAATTCTCTGAGATGCAACAGCTGAGAATTGTCATGGCAGCTATGGCAGGTCGGAGTGGTACTTCTGGGTTGCTGCCTAGGCAACGGCCACTGGCTCCAGATGTGCCAGAGGCTGCAGGAGGGTGTCACAGGCTGTTGCAGGGTGCCAGGAGCTGGCAGAGCAGCTGTAAACAATGTGGTTTGTGGACGAAAAAAAAAACGGTTTCTTCTCAGTTTGCCATGGCAGTTGGTGCGGATAACCGCCACCTTCTGGTTTAGAGTGTGTGTCACAATAACGTTTAAGCAATCTAATTTAAAAAACAAGTCGTCAGTGTTGTTAGCTTTACTTACACCAGTCTTAATTGATTTGTTAACGTTATTGACATGTATTTGTAATAGACATTGTGGATCTGAAATATAGTTATTTAATATGATATATATAGTGTATATAAACATACATCCCTTCATACCACACTGTCTGTAAGGAGGAGAGACTCCAACAAAGACCGGCTACCTGTGGCGGCTGGTGAAAAATATCCTTGGTGGGGCTGTGCTTATTTTATTTTTATATCAAACTTGTGCTTTCTGAGCTTTGTGCACAACTCCACTATTTCCTGAACTAAGCACAGCTCTTTTATTTCCTGTCTTATATCATTGGACAAACTGATTAATCCAGATCTGTCTGACCATTGTTGTTGTGACTATTGAGGTCAGACACACCTGGATTGATCAGTTTGTCCAATACAGACAGGAAATAAAAGGGCTGTACTTAGTTCAGGAAGTAGTGGAGCTGTGCATATAGCTTATCAAGTCATTTTCAATAATCATCCCAAAACAATTAAACATAAACGGCTGGATACCAGTACTATGTGAAATACTGATTATTTTAATGCCAATATTAACAACTTGAGGCATTCTTATTCTAAACATAAATACAATATTGCACAAATAAGTTTAGAACCAAACTGGAAACAAATAACTTATTAGGTTTACACAAAAGTTTCACACACAAAGCTTACAGCAGCGGCCGCTTGTGGCAGAGAAATTACACTGCCAATGTCACCACCAGATATTTTGCCCGCCCTCACACCACCCTTGGGGCGATTTGTCGCCCCAGCTTCTATTCAGCGGGAGCTTTTTCTCCGAAAATGATATATATTTTTATATATGATACGTTCTTACGAATTGAAACTCACAATTAGCTTAGAATATGTGATTATTGTTAATAAAAAATTTTAAAAAATCAAAAGCACTTGGGAAACACTGTGGGGGGGGGGCGGCGTTGCCCTATTGCCCTCTAATGGCCAGCCGCCACTGTCGGCTACACAAGCATAAAACTTTATTTGTCACAAGACGTCTAGCCTACTGGTCAGTCTTCCTCAAATCTTGTAAAGACTTTTGAGTTTTTCTGATCAAGGACTGTGGAGCAGAACTTTTCATAGTCATAAAAAAAAAAAAAAAAGTCAGATGTTCAGCTGGAAAGCTATAATCATGTTCTTCCTACCAACTCCGAACAGCCTCGAGGATTTGAACTTGCTCTTCTTCTTCCATGGACAGAACTGATGGTAGCTTAACCACTTTTTGAGAGATGATTATCTGTATAATAGAATGTATGTATATGTTACTATATATGTTATGTATATAATACTCAGATGACTCTGCAATTGTCGGGTGTATCAGAGATAGACAAGAAGCTGGATACAGAGAGCTGGTGGATTGCTTTGTGACATGGTGTGGAAACAATCGTCTTACCTTGAATGTGAATAAAACACAGGAGATGATTGTAGATTTCAGAAGAAACAGGGATAAGTCAAACACTGTTTCCATCATGGGAGAAGAAGTGGAGGTGGTTGAGGAGTATAAATACCTCGGAGTTCACCTTGGCAACAGACTGGACTGGAGACTGAACAGTGAAACCGTCTACAAGAAGGGACAGAGCAGACTGGATATCTTGAGGAAGCTTAGGTCCTTCAAGGTGTGCAGCAAGATGCTGCAAATCTTCTACAAGTATGTTGTGGAGAGTGTAATATCTTCAGCCATCACCTGTTGGGGTAGCAGCATCAGAGCCAGGGACTTAAATAAGCTAAACAACCTGATAAAGAAGGCTGATTCTGTTCTGGGGACAACTGTGGAACATCTGGAGATGATGATGCAAAGAAGGATTCTTCATAAAATCAAAAAAATTATGGACAACCCTCAGCATCCTCTTCATGAGACTGTCATACAACAAGAGAGCTTCTTCAGTCGGAGGCTTCTTCAGTTTCTCTGCAATACAGACCGCTACAGGAAATCCTTCCTGCCCACAGCCATCACTATATACAGCATCTCCTTAAAGATTTAATTATATGAGCTGCAACAACAATTAATTTCCTTTTGGGATCAATAACGTATTTTTGAATTTGAATTATAGGCAAGGCAAGGCAAGGCAATTTTATTTGTATAGCACACTTTCAACAGCAGGGTAATTCAAGGTGCTTTACATGATTTGGTGATTTAAAAAAAACACATGGAACATTGTAAATTAAAAGTAAAAGAAACACACATTACACATGATACACAATAAAGCAAGAGAAAGATCAAAAAAGCAAGAGAGCATGAACACATTTCATACATATGACATCAAGCATTTACTCGAAGGCAATTCTAAACAGATGGGTTTTTAGTCTCGATTTAAAGCAGTTCAGAGTTTCAGCAGCTCTACACTCGTCAGGAAGTCTGTTCCAGATAAGGGGAGCATAGAAACTGAAAGCTGCTTCTCCATGTTTAGTTCTGAGTCTAGGGATGTTTAGTAGGATAGAGTTGGAGGACCTGAGTGGTCTTGGTGGTTGGTACTGTGACAACAGGTCTTCAACATATTTTGGTGCCATGCAATGATTTATAAACTAGTAGGAGTTTTTTGAAGTCTATTCTCTGAGCTACAGGGAGCCAGTGTAAGGACTTTACAACACTATACACTATAAAACAGAAAGCTCAACAGATATAACCAACTATGCATAGACACAGACTTGCACAATCTATAAAGTCATTTTTTTACAGTGAATGTGGTATTTACCTAAACTAAAAATTGTATTTATAAATTTCTGGTACTTTTGGGGTATATTTCCAACATAAGACAGCGTTTGTAGAGGATCCATTACAATGTTATAGCCAATTCTAAACTAGGTGATAATTTCTTTCTGGAAACCTAGGGTGAAACAACAAGAAAAGAACAAGTGTATTAATATTTCATCACTTTCTTCACAAAAAACACATGGTTCCATTTCAAATTTAAACCGTCTCCTAAGGTTTCTGATAAGGGTAGTAATTATTAAATTGGGTTTATTTGACTTTCGGGGGAGGGGGGGTGGGGCATTTAAGGTAACTGTAAATATTATTTTTTGGGACAGTGTAGTCTAGCAAGCATACCCTCCCAGGATTATAAAGGTAGTCTATGTGAATGGAAGAGTTTTAGATGTATTTTTAATGAATTGGTTATTACTTTTTTCCAACAAGTTAAATTTCCCAATTTGTAACTTTGGTAGTTTCACAGACACTTTGGAAGTTTAGCAGACACTTTGGAATATATTACGGCATTTTTAATTTGATTAATTAATGGGTGTTGGATTGCTTTACACAACCAGTTTTTCATGAGATTGCTGAAACGTTATTGTGACACACACTCTAAACCAGAAGGTGGTATGTATTTTCATTTATTTAATTCATTTGTTATTTTTCATTTTATTATTTTTTATATTTAGCACACAGAGGCTGTCGCTGCCATAACTGCCTCAAATTCTCCTGGCAGCCGTAGTGGCAACCTCTGTCAGATATATAACTTGACCGGGCGGACTTAGTCGCTGCCATAGTATATGACATGCGTAAATGAATGTACATACAGTAAGATATTTTGGAGAGATGTTGAAAACTATATAAGACGTAAAAATGGACAAACATTAACATTGAGGGAAAAAGATGTGTTTATTTACTTTGAAGCTGTTGGAACAAATAAGGATTTTTCTTTTTTTGTCCAATTTTTGTAGTCTTAGGATAATTCTATATTCATAAGAAGAAATGGGCAGAGTCCAAACCAAATTTTGAACACCTTTTAGCAGAGCTAAAACAATTTCACACCACTGTAAGAGGTCTTCAAAATAGAAAGGCTATTAAGACCGATCTTGTACTCTCTAAATATGTTTAATTTGCATCTTTTTATGTATCTTGGTCTCGTTTTATCTTTATTTTATTGTGTGGTTATTGTTTGTCTTGTATGCCTGTTTTAGTATTGTATTTCGTGTAATGCGTTATTTTAATTATAATTTTTTTTATCAACCCTGGCGTAAACAGATGTTGTTGTATTGTATTGTTAATACCGAATAAAAAATTTAATAATAAAAATATGACATGCGTAAAATGCCTTATTCATGAAGAGACTGTGCACAGTACGTACCAGTAACGTTTCAGCACCGTGTCCAAACACCCTAATCAAAATACAACATTGAAGGAAGCCGTGGAGCTTTATATGATTCTGACGATATTTGTTATTCATTGAGGACTACGGCATTTACCCAGGAGATGGCGCATATGGCACACTTTTGACCACCTTTGACCTGTAGTTAGAAAAATGTGTGCAGAACACTTATTTGTTGGTTTATTGCTGTCAAATTTGGTGTGGATGAAGGTAATACTTCAGGCTTCAGACCCACAGTGTGTTTTGGGTCCCAACCTATTTTTAAAGCCATTTTGACTGCATGTATTTATATAAAATAAATAATCAGACATTAAAAAAAAATTCAGTGTATTAAAATTCATTTTGCTTGGTAACAATAGCACTCAGAGATATTAACACAGTTCTGGGATAAATTTTAGAGTGTTTGCTTTCAAAAGAGACCCAACCATGTCTCTACTCAAAATGGTTCAAGAACAGCTTTAAGTTAATTTTGGGTATGCGTTTAAAGAAAATGTAGGGCGGAAATTGCAGGAATGTTAAGGGGGTAAAATTGGACATTAGGAGCTTGAAGCTCATGAAAATCATTGCATTATATTCTCTTTGGTGAACCTTTAAAGCTGCTAGTTTGGTGAAAGTGCTGCAGAGAGTGCACCATGTGGCTGTTAGACGAACTGCAATCAGCAAAATTCGCACTCCCATGACTCAGGCGTGTGCTCATTAATCTGAGCTCTGCGACAGTCAGAGGCCATTTTTGCTCTTATTGTAATGCTGGATAAAATTATTTTCTTCTTTGACTTACTAGCTACATTTATCTAAGCTAGCTTAGACCGCGTACATGGGTACGTACATGCATCATTACGTCACGCTACGCGCTCTCCCAAGCCTGAACCGCCTCAAAATAAATGGAATTGCTGCCTTTACATGGAACCGCGGTAGAATCAAACTACAGCAAACTACAGCACTTGATTCAATTGTATCATCAGGAGATGAAAAAACTGAACATGTATGAATCTATCATATATGTAAATACTGGGGAGTGAAGAGGTGAAGCATGTGTTTGACTGATCAATAAAACTAATATATATATATATATATATATAAAATTCTGGCATATGGTGCCACCCCTGAAAAATTCTTGCCCATTTCTTGCCACCCCATAAATATTTCTCTAGATCAGCCACTGCATTACAGGTATAACATCCAAAACCCAAAACTGCTTTTACAAACATTTATGTTCCCACACACATCAAAAGCCACGTTGTAGACTTAATCTGCTGCCCTGGTCTCATTCCTGTTAACTGTACAGCTGATGAACTCCATTTAATGGACCATTTCCTCGTCTTAATTCATGTGACACTCTGCCTCTTTGCAATTCATTTGCCATGTCTAATCTCATTCCGGAACCTTAAATCCATTGATATGGACCCTCTCTGCACCAATACTGACAATATACAAATCCCGGATCACCTCTCTAGTCCTGATTAACTTTTATCTCATTATAACAGTGTTTTAAATTAATTTTTATTTCTCTTGCTCCGTTACAAATCCGGTCTGTTTTCTTTACCACAAGTGCTCCATGGTATACTCCCGGATTACGAGCATTAAGATCCAAAGGTCGCCAAGTAACCCTAACCCTTACTTCCACCCCCCTCCCTTTACTCCTGTTCAGCTGAAATTAAAGAAATAAAATTAAAGAAATTCTACTTGTTGGAACAAAATCCACCGCATCCAAAGTTGCCAGTTTCTTTTCTTATTGTTGATGCCTCCTCTGTTTCTCCTTCTCCACAGGTTACATCTTCATCCTCTATCCACCTCACTGTCCTGTCTTTCTGTCTTGGCTCCATGGCGAGCAGAGCTTTTAGTTGCTCTGCTCCCCATCTCTGGAGTTCTCTACCTTAAGCCATCTGAAACTCTGAGACCCTCTCCACTTTGAACTCCAGTCTTGTGAAACCCACCTGTTTAAGACTGCCTACTGTTTATGACCTCTGTTCTCTTATTGCACTTTGTTTTTTATCTGGTTTTGTACTCTTTACTCTGTACTCTTTTGTTGTTTATTACTGTAAAGTGTCCTTGTGTTTCTTGAAAGGTGCTTATAAGGAAAATGTATTATTATTATTTTTATTATTATCATTATTATGAAACAATTAGTTGCTCTTAGGAGCTCAATGAATTCCAACATTGTATGACAGGTATGCTACCTGTGGAATATGTCCAGTTGTGAAATTTTCTCACAACAAAAAATTCAACAATTAGCTATTGTTAGCTATCCTGGAATAATGGTCAAAGAATCCTTTAAAGACTCCTAAACATTGTAAAAAAGTCTTCCAGGAGGTGTTAGATCTGTTATACAGAGTTGTTTTGATGAAATGTTAGAAAATTGAGGTCAAACTGTTGAATAATTTACCTCGATCTTTTAAAAACTGCACATAAAAGAGAGGAGTGCAGTTGTAAAATTGAATTTAGCAAATTTATCATAAAGGTTACGTGCATTGGCTGCTGTGTTATAAATAATAATATATACCAAAAACACAGATTGAATGTAGTGTAGCTTTAGGCCGAAACACTTGTTGAGAAATGACATGTTGCTATGTTTAGTTTCTTTAGGTAAGAATTGGTGGCCTAGTTTCTTTAGATAAGAGAAGTATGCAGTATTATTATATTAATATGTTGTAAATGATTTAAAACAAAACATAAAGGTTTCAATGAGTTTGTTGCAGTTTCACTTTTCAACAGAGGATGGCAGCAGTGAGTCAGAACGTCCTAAGTTAAAATCAGGCTTTACAAAAGATCACCTCTTTGTTTTTATAAGATATACACTTGTTTTCAACGAAAAGTTATATAATCATATATTTTTCCATCATTTACTGTACATTTTTGTTAATGAATACTTAATATTTTGTTAATCTGACACACAACCCTTTCGGAATAAAGCAAACTAAAACCTCTAATTTTATTGGTATTAACATTCATGTAATAAGTTAAAAAAATATTTTTTTAATATGACACCAAAAAATATAAAAAAGTAACAACTATTTTAAAACAGCTTTGAATTAAATTATTTTACTATACATCTAAAACATACAATAAATACATATGTGTCCGAGGAAACTAGTATAAGCATTTACATATGGAACTATCGGATCCCAGAGCACAAGAGGAGCAGTGAGAAGCTTTTGCTTCACCTGATTGTTCTGTGAACATTGCATTTATCTAGATCCCCTTGTATTGATTGTTTATATCTTATCCTCTGTCTTCTTCTTCTTCTGCATTAGATCACCTCAAACCCCTGCAGGAGCAATCTGCTGAACCTCAAACCATTTTGTCCGGATACAACTCAACATTCAATATTTCACTTCCCGAAGGCCTGTTAAGAAACTCCTGACTGGCGTGGGGTATTCTTGATTAAAAGGCATGTACCTTTTATTGCTATTTTTATTTCATTTGGAATTTTCATAGTTAGGTGGTAAAAGATGGTACCTAAAGGATGCATGTTCAACTCAAACAAAAAAATACATCCTTGTGATTCTCCACATTTTACAGATGTAAACCTCTAGAGATACCACTTGATGGGTTATAATTTAAACTTTTAAACTGGTCTAAAATGATTTTGTCAAAACAAAGAGATTTATAAAACATTATTTTTGTTATTCCAAATGGAAAACCATTTAAAAAACCTTTCTAACCTTTTTTTTTCCAAGACCAATTAAAATTCCCTCAAAATTCTGGTCCAGATTGTTTTAATAAACTCAAATATCTTCATTACTTGATTACTTAGTGACTAAGATGGACACTAAAAAAATCTTTAAACATCTTCTGTTGCTTGCTTTGGTTCAAAAAGCTGCTTCAATAAACTGTATTTATTGTATAAACCCCACTGGCATCTTCAGTCAGATCAGACAATGCTATCCTTCAGGAGCCTCACCTGAATTGACAGGGCAAGATAAATCAATACACATCACAAAACACATGATCAAGATAGTGGGGCAATTCTGAAGCGATACACTTCTTTTAAATACTGATATTTTTCACATGATCAAGCGTTATATACTCATATTTTTCACATGATCAAGATAGTACAGCGATTCTGAAGCTATACACTTCTTTTAAAAGGAGCGTTATATACTCATAAACTCAGCAAAAAAAGAAACGTCCCTTTTTCAGGACTGTGTATTTCAACAATAATGTTGTAAAAATCCAAATAACTTTACAGATCTTCATTGTAAAGGGTTTAAACAATGTTTTCCATGCATGTTCAATTAACAATAATCAATTAATTAATATGCACCTGTGGAATGGTCGTTAAGACCATAACAGCTTACAGAAAGTAGGCATTTAAGGTCACAGTTCTAAAAAACGCAGGACACTAAAGAGACTTGTCTACCGACTGTGAAAAACACCCAAAGAAAGATGCCCAGGGTCCCTGTTCATCTGCGTGAACATGCATTAGGCATGCTGCAGGGACGCATGAGGACTGCTGATGTGGCTAGGGCAATAAATTGCCATGTCCGCACTGTGAGATGCCTAAGACAGCGCTACAGGGAGACAGGAAGGACAGCTGATCATCCTCGCAGTGGAAGACCACGTGTAATAACACCTTCACAGGATCGGTACATCCGAATGTCACACCTGCATTGCAGGTACAGGATGGCCACAACAACTGCCTGAGTCACACCAGGAACACACAATCCCTCCATCAGTGCTCAGACTGTCCGCAATAGGCTAAGAGAGGCTGGACTGAGGGCTTGTAGGCCTGTTGTAAGGCAGGTCCTTACCAGACATCACCAGCAACTATGGGCACAAACCCATCTTCGTTGGACCAGACAGGAGTGGCAAAAAGAGCTCTTCACTGATGAGTCACGGTTTTGTCTCACCAGGGGTGATGGATGGATTCGTGTTTGTTGTTGAAGGAATGAGCGTTACACCGAGGCCTGTACCCTGGAGCGGGATCGATTTGGAGGTGGGGGGTCCGTCATGGTCTGGGGCGGTATATCACATCACCATCGTACTGAGCTTGTTGTCATTGCAGGCAATCTCAATGCCTTGCGGTACAGGGAAGACATCCTCCTCCCTCATGTGGTACCCTTTATGCATGCTCATCCGGACATGATCCTCCAGCAGGACAATGCCACCAGCCATACTGCTCGTTCTGTGCGTGAGTTTCTGCATGACAGCAATGTCAGTGTTCTGCCATGGCCAGTGAAGTTTAGTTTATGTCTTATGGTGTTGACTCTTTTAGTGTTCATACAAATATTTACACATATTAAGTTTACTGAAAGTAAAAACAGTTAAAATCAGAGGACATTTCTTTTTTTGCTGAGTTTATATTTTACCCTCATTTACTGTTAATTTTGTTTCATGATCAAGATAGTGGGACAATTCTGAAGCTTTTATTTGTTGAACACCCCCCAAAACAATACAAAATCTTGATAAGTATAACTCCCTTTTTCAAATCAAATCACTTTTATTTCATCCATATTCAAACATGTATACATTTAACAAAACTACTTTTACACTTTACAGTCAGACAATGAAGTCAGACTACTACCCCAACTGAACTGTCTTGCTATAACCGCCTATATTATGCTTAATTTATATATTGATAGCTCTTAAAATAAATTACATATTAAAAAAACAAAACAAATACTGTTTATTAGAAAAATGCTGTTATGGGGTTCTAGAGAAGTTAATACTACTTGAATAACTAGTCCATACATTTGTTACCTTAAGGCTGGACTGCTGTAATTGTACTATCAGGAAGTCCACAAAATGTATATAAAAGCTTTCAGTTGATCCAAAATCTGGCAGCAAGAGATTTGATGAATATTAAAAAGAGAGATCACATTGCTCCTGTTTTAGCCTCCTTTCATTGGCTCCCTGTTTAATCCAGAATAAAATTTAAGATCCTACTTTTTATATATATAAAGCCCTTAATAATCAAGGTCCATCATAAATCAGAGATCTTATTGTTCCACATGTTCCTAACAGAGCACTTCGCTCTCAGACTGCAGGTTTACTGGTGGTTCCTGCGATTTCTAAGTGTAGAATGAGAGGCAGATCTTTTAGTTATCAGGCTCCTCTCCTGTAGAACCAGCTCCCAGTTTTAGTCCGTGAGGCAGACACTCTGTCTACTTTTAAGACCAGACTTAAAACTTTCCTTTTTGATAAAGCTTATAGTTAGAGTGGCTTAGGTCATCCTGAGCTAGCTCTGTAGTTATGCTGCTATAGGCTTAGACTGCTGGAGGACAGACTTACCAATTTTCTTAATTCTGCTACTTTGTTCTTCTACTACTCTCCAGTTGCATTATTTACAGTTATTTCGACTGATAACTTTGTTTTTTCCTGTTTTTTCTCTCCATAGAAGCAACACCTGGTCTGGAATCCTGCTTAGCTACAATACCCTGTTGGACGGGGGGCATACCAATAACTGAGCATCCCCGTGTCCTGTTATCAACTTTTTACTTTCTTTAATATAGAAAGTACTCTTACATCAGTTATTTTGTTCTTTCTGTTTCTCTGCTCTGTCTTCTCAAACTTCCAGACGGTCGTGGCAGATGACCACTCTTGCTGAGCCAGTTTCTGCTGGAGGTTTACAGCTTCTACAAAATTCAGCGGCATGTGTCCTGACAAAGAACAGGAGGCGGGAGCACATTACAATGCTCTCAAAATCCCTGCATTGGCTCCCCGTATGTTTTAGGATCGATTTTAAAGTTCTTTTAATGGTTTTTAAGTGTCTTAATGGTCTTGGGTCTTCTAATCTTTCAGAACTGCTTTCACCATGTGAACCTTCGCGGTCTCTGCGCTCCTCTGGCAGCCATCTCCTTGTCATCCTTAAAGTCAGGACACACTCATGGTGAGGCATCTTTCCAGTTTTATGGCCCTCACCTCTGGAATAGGCTGCCAGAGGACCTCAGGGCCGCAGAGAATGTTCATGTTTTTAATACTAGGCTCAAGACTCACCTTTTTAGCCTAGCTTTTAACTGATTAATTATTTATTAATAGCTGCTTAATTGCTCTGCATGTCTTACTTGATTAAATTTTATCAATGTTTTACAATACATAATTCTAGATTTGATCAGTGTTAAAATCTTATCAATGTTTTACTATTTACTCTCATATTTATCTACTCTTTATTTTAATATTTTAACCTATTATTTTAATCTTTCTTCCAGTGTTTCCTCTGTGGGAGCCCTCTGCCTAAGGAGTGGTAGTTCGACTGTGGCTGCCTGGGTGCTCGTCATGTAGTGCTTGGGTGGGGGGAGTCTCAGCCTTCTCTCCACTGGGCACCCTGGGCCGGTGCCTCGGCTGTTGCTGTCAATCTGCTTCTGCTGATGCAGATGGCTCCCCTGATGGTGTTTCCTTACCGGCTAATCTGTTCTCAGACCAATGTCCTTGTTTACTGTTGCTTTTAAGTGTGTGCGTGCATGGGAGATGGGTTGTGAGGAGGAGGGTGTATAACTGTCATGTTTTTGTTCTGGTGGGGATATATGGGGTCATTTTAATCTGTAAAGCATTTTGAGATGCTATTTTGTATTAATTTTTTTTAGAAATAAAGTTTGATTTGATTCCTGTTAAAGGGGAGTTTTTCCTCTCCACTGTTGCTCCATGCTTGCTCAGTAAGAGGGATCGCTGTGGTTGGGGTCTGCATCAACAGGGGGCAACTGCCAGTCAATGACTCCATGCAATCTGCTGGGATTCCTTAAAACTTTTGTATTGAAATGACTTTCTTGTAAAGTGCCTTGAGATTACATGTGTTGTGAATCAGCGCTATATAAATAAACTGAATTGAATACAAGATGGAAAGTATTCAATAGAGTTCACTTTGCTCTCCAAAAAAACCCCAAAACAAATACACAAAAAATTTAAAATAATTTTAGGGAAAGCCAGTGATTTTTCCTGATGCTGACATAGTTTTCCCCCCTTCTTTTGCAGTTTGGTGATTGCAAAATCACCTAGGATACTTTCACTAATAGACAATGATGTCATGTTTGGTATATTTAGGACCCAAAGGCAGCAAAGAATAAAACTTAAATGATTTATTAGGAACAAAAAACAAGGAGTAAAACTTACTGAACCAGGAGAACCAAAAATGCAGAGATCATTGGGAAGTAACAGGGAAGGCAGGAACCACAGAGGGAAGAATGACGATGGACCAGCGAATAGTGACTGAATGAAGGCAAGGAAATATACACTGGTGAGGAAATGAGGAAGTGAGAATAGACCAATGACCAATTAGGGGAATCAGATGCAGGTGAGAGGGAGAGAGCAGGTGGAAACAATCATCAGCTGGGAAGAGAGGTAGAATGGTAGGGAGAAAGAAAACTCTTAACTAAGATAAGTCTAGGAAGGGGACCTAAGGAAACACTAGAGAGCAGAAGGAAGAAATAAATTAGGAAACTATCTAGAGGGAATAAACTAAGGAAACAAATGAGGACACAAACAAAAAGGTGAAAATATCTAAGAAGAAGAAACAGAAACAAGGAAGTGCCAGAATAAACTAATACAGATAAGGAATAATCTAACATGAAAAAACTAGATAAGGAAAAGAACTAAGTTTAAACAAAAACAGGATGGACAAAACAAGAAAGCAACTTGGGGTACAGAGGGGAAGGAAATTAAGTGGAAGGAAAACAAAGCAATAATCCACAGAACCTGACAAACGAAAGAATACATCCCTCAGAAAGATTCTTTTAAAACTACTCTGACCTACACATAATCTTAAATATCACTACAATGCTAATGATGTATTACTCTTACAAAAATAACATTTTGATCTGATTTGTGTGGCAATTCTAGTGTTCTAGAGGTTGGCAGGTCGCCTTCTACCTAGGGCCAAATTTTTTTTTTCTATAGCAGGATAGTTTTCCACAAACAGTAATTTGACAAACATGTAATTGTAGAAATGAGTTGTACAAACACTTGTAGCAACAAACAGTTTCATGTAGTCATGAAGCTGTAAAACACAGTGGGGCAAACAAGTATTTGGCAGGCACCAATTATGCAAATTGTCCCATTTAAAAAAGATGTAATTTTCAGGTTCACAACATTGGGAAAATGTTGCAGCACTTTGTGCACACATAAGATAAACACTTTTAAGCATGCAGTAAATAAAAATAAACTGGAGTAAACAGATTAATACAGTATTACAGTATATACATGAGTGCGGGTTATGATCAGTGTAAAATCAGACAGGTGCAAAAAAACATACAGGGTCATGTGACTGAAACAGAGCGGGTGGTAGGAACAGTCTTTGGGTTATTGTTTATGAGTCCAACAGAAGAGGGGAAGAAACTGTTCTTATGTCTGCCTGAGGGGAGCAGGTCAAAAAGACCGTGTCCAGGGTGAGAAGACCTGCACGCCCAAGTGTCCTGGAGGACATCATAGGTACACTTCAACTATGAGAGACAAAATGTAAAAAAAAAAAAAATCCAGGAAATCTCATTATATGATTATTAAATAATTTATTTGTGTAATGGTGCAGAAAATAAGAATTTGGTCAATAACAAAGGTTAATCTGAATATTTTGTAATGGAACCTTGGTTGGCAATGACAGAGATCAAATGTTTCCTGCAGGTCTTTATCAGGTTTGCACACACTGTAGCTGGCATTTTGGCCCATTCTTTAATAAAGATCTTCTCTAGAGCTGTGATGTTTTGACTTTCAACTCCCTCCACAGATTCTCTATTGGAATGAAGTCTGGAGACTGGCAAGGCCATTCCAGAACCTTGAAGTACCCACTCCTTCGTTGCCCTGGTGGTGTGTTTGGGATCATTGTCATGCTGGAGGATCCAGCCATGTTTCATCTTCAATGATGGAAGGAAGTTATTGCACAAAATCTAATTATACATGGCCCCATTTATCCTTTTTGAATACAGGTCAGTCGTCTAGTTCCCTTTGCAGAAAAGCAGCCCCATAGTATGTTTCCACCCATATCTTTCACAGTGGGTATAGTGTTCTTGGGATGCAACTCAGCATCCTTCCTCATCCAAACACAGCGATGCCGTGGTCTCATCTGACCACATGACACTCTGCCAGTCCTCCTCTAGATCATTCAGATGGTCTCTGGGAAACTTTATACAAGCCTGGACATTTGCTGGCTTAAGCAGGGGGACTTTTTGAACACTCCAGGATTTTAATCCATGACAACAAAGTGTGTCACTAATAGTAACCTTTGTTACTGTGGTCCCAGCTCTCTTCAAGTCATTAACCAGTTTCCCCCGTGTAATTCTGGACTGTTTCCTCACCGTTCTCAAGATCATGTTTACCCCACGAGGTGAGATCTTGCATGGAGCCCCGGGTCAAGGGAGATTGTCAGTGATCTTGTATGTATTCCATTTTCTAATAATTCCTCCAGCAGTTGATCTCTTCTCACCAAGCTGCTTGCCTGTTGTAGATTGGCTCATCCCAGTCTTGTGCAGGTGTACAATCTTGTCCTTGGTGTCCTTAGACAGGTCTCTGGTCTAGGCCATGTGGGGGTTGGAGTCTGACTGTTTGATGGTGTAGACAGGTGTCTTTTTGTTTTACATATAATGAGTTCAAACAGATATCATTAATACAGGTAACGAGTGGAGGATAGAAGAGCTTCTTAAAGAAGAAGTAACAGGTCTGTGAGGGCCAGAATTCTTCCTTGGTTGTAGGTTTTTGGTGTGGTTTACTGGAGTTACTGGTCTAGCTGTTCAGGATTTTGGGATCAATGCAGTTATGTGAAGGCAAAAAAACAAAACATTTAATGTGTGCTCCAGATTATGTTTCATAGAAATCAGAACAGAAGCGATAGCAGAATCTGTGGTGCTGGACGACTGTATATTTATCAGGTTATAAAAAGAACAGAAAGACAACAAGAGTTTATTTAAATTGGTACAAACTGCTCTGAAGCAGTGAAGTTAAACACACCATCACATGATCTGAACAGTTAGTGTTCACACCATCTGTGTGAGCGGAGGGTCACACAGATGGTGTGAATGGAGCTGAGTGGAGAGATTTGAGGAGAAGCCTTCATTGGCTGGAACAGAGATGGTGAGAGGGATCGCTTGAAACATGTGAAAAATCTGATGGGTGATTTTCAGTTCTGTACAACTTTTTAGGTCAAACTGATTGTTTGTTAATAACAGCTGTATAACCACAGCTGTATAACCACTGTTTTTGAGAACTGCTTCAGTTCCGTGTTTCATGGAGTCGACCAACTTCTGGTTCTTGTGAACAGATATTTCAGCTCAGGATGATAGGACTATATTGTACAGTTATTCTGCATTTCCCATATGGTAATTATGCTGTTCTGGAACCAAAATGTGTTAAAATTCAGTTGTTCTGTGCTGGGATTGTGGATATGTTTGTTTGTCTCCTTACCTCTTTGAGGTAAGGAGACAAACCTTACCTCAAAGGTAAGGCGACTGGCAGGAGGTGGACCAGGTGTGCTTCATCAACATCATCAGTGCTACAGCTTAAAAGAGGAGTGGTCTCCTAAGGTTGATGTTAGAAGCTTTGCTCTGGTAGAGTGGTAACAGGCCAATATCTTGACTCCGTTCAAGTACTAAAATTACTTTGTCTCTAAAAAGTAATCTATACCTTCCTGGTCCTCTTCGTAGGTTTGCTTTCTGGATGTTTCTTCCTCTTCCTCGACTCCTCATTCCAGTCCTCCATGAAAGCTCACTTCTTGGACTAATTCTGGTCAGACTCCGCACCGCTCCTCCCTGGATCCTTCAGAAATACTCACCTGTCAGCCGTTCCAGCTGATTTCCTCACCTTACCACTTCAGAGTAAGATTGAATTCCTCTGAAAACATTCCTGGAACAATATCTTCATCAACAAAAACATTCATCATTCACCTGTTTTCCCCAGTCCAGTCACCCCGAACTGACCTTCTGAAATCTGCCTGGAGTTGCACAGTTGCTGAGTCTTTGTTGAAATTCCATTTCTAAAGTATCTAAGATCTTGTCATCCGAGTGGCCCTTTATTTTCTGGACAAACAGTTGAAACCCATAATTAGAGTACACTGTTCTTCTGAACAATGTCTGGAACGACTCATTTTACTTTTAATGCTCTATATGCTAATTGCTCTATAACTAGTATGTGCATTTAGACCATCTAAATAATCTTACTCTACACAGTTAGACGGATACTTGTTAACTTTCAGGTTTTATTCAGCTTTTTTCATGTAGAAAAAGAATTCCTGATTCAGCCTGACTCTACAAGTACTGTGTGATTTACAATTAACTGTTCATTCCTTTAGTAGTTAATTAATTTTATTATCTTAGGTTAGTCTGTTAGTAAGTCGTGGACAAAGTTATATTATTAGATATGTTTTCATCTATAATCTATAGTCCTTAGAAAACTAAGATTTTCCATTGTATTTTTTCGGTAAATATTAATGTTTAACATTTAAAAGGGCAGTCATTAGCAACACAATGGGAAGGTCAATAGTTCTTCAGATTAAATCTGTTGATTATCTTTTAGACTGATCTGACTTTAGTTGAGTTACTGAGAGACTATTTGTTTATCAGCACAGTGGAGGCGCGCGCAACCAAGCTGCAGAAAGAGATGCTGTTGATGCTATTTTTAACACCCGGTTCCCATTGTTATTATTTGCAGTTATCTTGCAGTTGCACTGTAGGTTAGTGACGTTGTCAGTGTACTACAACAGTTTATCACCTGAAGTAATGGCTGCAGATTGTTGTGTTTTTAATCATCTGCTCGTTTAAATCACTTCTGATAAATTGCAACCAAAGAAGTATTTTGTTTGCCTTGAAAAGGGAGTGTGCCGATGGAATTCTACAGAACTTGAGTGTTTTGTCGTTTTTATCAAAGCAATTTCTGCAACCAACAGCACAGCAACAATGATTGTGTCCTATATAAGAACATTGTGTGAAAATGGAAAGAATTTGGCACAACTGTAAATCTGCCAAAGCATGGCCATCCACCTGAACAGACAGATTGGCAAGGAGAGCGGAAATCAGAGAATGTCCATGGTAATACTGGAGGAGCTGCAGAGATCCACAGTTCAGGTGGAAAAACCTGAACTATTAGATGTGTTCTCCGTAAATCTAGCCTTTGTGAAGGAAGAAAGAGAAAATTAAAGCTGCAAGCAGGTGAGGGGCTGCAGTCGGTCGCTTGCTGAGATATCAGACAGCAGTTGTAGCTCTGCCGGGGATAGGGGGTGGTGGATGCCGGCCTGGTGTGTCAGCCGGCCAGGGCATCTGTCTGTTCCTGGTCCGGCGGGGTATGTTGCCAGGGTTTTGGACCTGTGCGTGCGCTGGGTTCCTGCGTGGGCACAGGGGCCTTCGATGAGTGGGTGGGGCTGGGGGTCTCCTTTACTGGCGGGGAGGCTGTTACTATCTAGCTAAAGATGCTCTTCCCATAGGGGACGCACTTGGACGGGGAGGTTGTATGGGGGGAGGGGGGCTGAACTCAACCTGGGTGTCTAATGTCTTTTGTGCTTTTATAGTAAACCAAATGTTGGGGTGGGTATAGATCTTTTTCTTGGATAGGGCCGGGGGGACTCAAACAGGATCAGAAAATAGCTTTTAATGCTCCATTGACTGTGGATGTGGATGGACGTGACTTAGCTCTAGGAGGAGTTTGTTCAAATAAGTGTGTAAATCCCCAAAATGACGGCTTTGATCTAAAAGGTCAGACTACCTGTGGGGTTTGAACTATGGCTGTAAGAGACTTTTTTGTAGATCGTGAGACACTACATAGGTGTACCGAATTTCATAATCCTCGGATAAAGTGTGGCTTGAGGCTGGTTGTTTTGATGCTTCTAGGGGGCGCTGTAGAGTGATTAGACCACACCCACTAGATATAGCATAAATATCTTTCAGGGGTTGGACTAGTATTCATCATTTTGAATCTGGATGAATCAGATGATTTTAATGGAAATTAGAGGCAAACGTATGGCCATGGCGTGACGTCCTACTGTGCCATGCCGCCACAGACCTACCCTCTTTCATAGCCACTTAGTACTGGACACAAAGATATACCAACTTGTTTACAGTCACTGTGCAGAGTGTTATGTTGATTAGGTCAAGAGTGTAAAATATAGACCTTTCAGAGCAAAACATTACACTTCCTGTTCTCAGGGGGCGGGGCTTTGGTTTTGTCAGCATTTTACCAATAAAATTTGTTGGGGACTAGATGGTGACCAATCACAGTAGGTTTCATGAATCTGTGACTTTCTTAGAAGGAGTTATAAAAAATTTTAAAATTTTAGCATTGTAGATTGAGGCCAGGCCCCACCCATTTAACATGCACGATAAGCCGAGATTTTGATAACTTTAGATTCCCCAACCCTAAAGGCCATGCTGACCAATTTTTAAGCTGATCGCTCCAAATCCCTAGAAGGAGTTCAATCAAATGCAGAGGCAAAATTGGGCCAAAAAGGGTAAAAATCAGTCAAGATCAGATGTTCAATCCAAGATGGCCGACTTCCTGTGCGTTTTGGACTATGACTTTTTAAGACTTTTAAGTAGGTCTTGGGAAGTTCTACAAGTGTGCCAAATTTCATAGCTCTGTGATAAAAAAAGTTAAATGGGGAGGGCGTTATGAAGCATTCCGGGGGGCGCTGATGAGCCATTCTTAGTTGAGCCAGCTAATAAATCCCCTTTAATGTTTGTCACAGGCCATTCAGGGAACACAGCAAACATGTGGGGGAAGGTGCTGCTCTGCTCAGATGACACCAAATTAAACGTATTGGCCAACACGCACAACATTATGTTGTAGTAAACTAACTCTTCACATCACTCCAAATATACCAACCCCAAAATACAACACGATGGTAACAGAAACATATTTTTCTTGATCAGGGACAGGTAAAGTTGGAGCTAAAAACAGAGGAAGCATGGGAGAAAGCCTGTCAGGTGCTACAAAAGAGAAGATGGTTCTAAAAAGTATTGACTCATGAGTGTTGAAAACACTGGTATACCTTACTTTTTGGATTTGTATCAAAAAGCTGTCTATCTATAGCAACTTCATCTCAGGGCAATGTAGAGACACACAGAACAAAAAAACTTTCATGTGCACACTCACCACACATACATGAGGAAAACATGCAAACTCCATGCAAGAAAGCCTTAGGCTGGGATATGAACCAGGGACCTACTTCATGCAAGACAACAGTGTTTACAGCAGCACCCCTTTATAGCCCCTAGATGTGTAGGGTCTGTTATATAAATTACAACAAAATGCATTGAAGCATGAGGTTGTATGGTGACATAATGTGACAAATAAATACTTTTGCAAGGCAATGTCGGCTTGTGTTTTGAATCCAGAAAATCTTCAAAATGATCAGAAAACTGCATTTTGATCAAGTAAAAACATCTTCAAGCATTGTTTTCCATGATAGCCAAATCCAGACTTGCCAAAATGCCTGGTTAATCCTCCTGAGAAGATCCTGTAGGGCTGGAGGACATGACAGAGGAGTCACGGAGGAGCTGGAGGGTGAACGTTGTCATGTGTTCTTGTGATAACAGTCATGTGAGGCTCTGCCCCAGCTGCATCTACACGGTGCATGGCGTGGCCATGTTTTTCCACATGAACAGTAAACAGCAGTTTCAGTAAGCCTGGTCTGCGAAAGGGTGGAGGATCTCACTGCCTCAGTCATCCTGCTTGTGTGCCTGTTTGTGTGTAAGTGTTATTCTAGGTCAGCCATTTCCCTGGAATGTTCTGCTGGCTGCCAAAGAGAAGTCACTACAAAGGAATGCACACATAACACTGCAGAAACACAAGGATGACTTAAAAAGGACTGAAAGCAAGGAGACGCGGGGAACATTCAAATTTCTGCTCATGGCGCTTCCATGTAGCACTTTTGGTTATGGCTGTTCAAATTAGACCTTAAAGTTATGCAATACATTGCTGGAAATAAAGAGATTTCTTCAGTCCTTCTTTTTTTGTCCAACTTAAATGTTTCAGATCATCAAACAAATTCAAATATGAGCAAATATAACCCGTCTCAATACCAAAAAGTAGTTCTCAAAATATTTTTATTTTTTTATTAAGGAAAAAACAGCTATCCGATCCAAAAGGGGATTATATGAAAATATGATTGCCCGCCTTGTTAAATCATTAATGAACAGTGATTAACCACATTTTCTAGACAGATGAGTTACATTTTACACAGGCCTAGTTACAGCCCCACATGTATAGAGTCAAAAAAAATACTTCAACAGAACCTGTCTGACACATGAAGTAGGCTAAAAATCTCAGAAAGGAACTCACCAAAAAGAAATAAAAAGAACGAAGTCATCAACATATATTAGTTTCCAGTGAATCACAGTGAGTGCTAATCCACAAAAAGGCGTGTCCAGCCTACCGAAACGGTAAATGGAGTGAACTTTTAGCACTTTTTTAGTCTCAAAGAGGTTTACACTGGAGCCACATTCACCCATTCGCACTCACAAACGCGCACACGTCAATACACCGATACGCAGATTGGTGGGGAACTTAGGGTTAAGTGCCTTGCCCAGGGGCACATTGACATGTGACAGGCGAAAGCTGGAATCAAACCTACAACCCTCCAATTACAAGTCAAGCCACAGTCGACCCAAAATCACTCTAAGAGTAAATCAACAACTCACTGAAAAGACTGAAAAGAAACCAAGAACATCTAAAACCTTGCTTGCCTCGGTTAAGGTCAGGGAATATACTGTAAGAATAAGACTAGGGAAAGTCTTCCCACGGTGAACTTCCAAGGCCAAAGCCACTGCTGACCAGAAAGAACACAAAGGCGGGTCTCACATTAGCCAAAAACATCTTGATGATCCCCAGGGAAGCATTTCAATAGGCTGACAAGACAAAAAGAAAACTTTAAAAGGGCATCCCCCCCAAAATGCTTACACTTAAACTACATTCCAAAAATAATGACATACCGACAGCTAAACAAGGTGGTGGAAGTATGCTAGTCTGGAGCTGCTTTGTTTCTTTAGGTCCTAGAGGACTTGCAGTAACTGATGGATAATAAAATTTGCTCACTACCAAAAGATCCAGTAGAATATTTTGCCATCAGCTCATTTCTTTTAAGCTTTGAGCTTGGGTTATGCAACAGACTCAAAAAACTGAAGCATTCTTTTCAGTCCAAATTTCAGGGTGACAGTGGCTCAGTAGGTAGGAGTTCATCTCATAACCACTGAGTTGGCTTTTTGATGCCCTGCTCTGCTCGTTTCAGGGCAAGACATTTCACCCACCTCGCCTGCTGGTGGTGTTCAGAGGACCTGGTGGTGCCTGTAATAATTGAATGTAGTGGGAAGCGCTTTGGGGTCCTCCAGACTGGATAAAGTGTTTTACAAGTACCATTTACTATTTCACCATTAATTTCAAGTTGGAATGTCAAAAAACTTAAATGAAGCTTTTGAGTTGGCCTAGTCCAAGTCCAGACTTAATCTTAGTGAGACACTGTTATAGGGCAGGACCTTAAACATGCCATTCGTGTTCAAGAAACTCTCCAAGTGTCAGAGCTGAAAGAATTCTCCACAGAAGAGTGAGATCCTCCACAGCGATGTAATAAATTGGTTGTCGGTTATTTTGATTGCAGTTGTTGCCACCAAGGGTGGCGTAACCAGTTATAAGGTTAAGGACTCAATTACTTTTCCACAAATGGCCAGGTTAGTTAAAAAAGTTTTTTTTGCCCTAATAAATGAAATAATCGTTTGAGAACTGCTTTTTGTATTTTACTTAAGAGTATTCTTTTCTGTTATTAAAATGTGTTTGATTAATATGAAACCTTTAAATCTGAAACACTGGAGAAATCTCTAAGGGGGCAAATACTTTCACATCATCTGCACGGCCTCAGCGTGAAACTCATAGGCATGATTCAGTTCATAGGAGCATTTTCAGACACTGTTTTCATCTGCACCGCCATCAAAAACAGAGACCAATCTAAACCTGCTTTGTTTTCCCTCTTTGTCTCTTCAGCCCTCCCTTCTCTCCCTGCTCCTTTCTGTCCCTGTGGAAGTCAGGCTGTAGCAGCAGTGATGGCCGCTCAGCCTCTGATCTGAGTGAGGGAAGGAAGGGTCAGCACCTTGGATGCGCCTTCTCAGCTAGTCTGCGTGGCTGTGTCGCCTCTGTCCTGTGACATTGTGAAAAGACCGCAGTAGATTGGAATTGTACGTGATTGTACAATGCGGCAGGTCGTGGGGGAGGTAGCACCCAGGCAGCTGCAGCGTATGGAGTGTGGAGGTGGTGGGGTGAGATGGATAGAGAAGAAGAAAAAAAATGAAGAAATAGGAAATCTCAGAAACCTGTTTCCAGGGCAACAGAGGTCTGAAAAACACAGGCAGGTTGGACTGTTTATTCGCCACGCTGCACTGCCCTCTGGCAAGATACTGCAGACACCTCTAATGACTCTGAAGCGCCAGGTTGGCCCTGCTGCTTATGCACCGTAAGGCTTTAAGGGACAAACACTGCCTCTGTCAGGGTGGCTGGATGTCTGTCACACATGTACATAAGTGTGTTGCAGGTAAAGGGAAATCACAGGCCATGCTGCATGATCCATACATGGTGATCATCTGCAGGTGACGTCATGCTCCTCCTCTTCCTTTTTGCTTTTTCTCTAAAATGATCTGCTCTAATCTGCAGTCGTTCACTCAGGAGGCGGGAGGGGGAAAATCCTGTTCTCTGTGGGAGACATTAGCACTGTGATCTCATGAATATATTATAAAGGGCTACAGAGCAATGAGGAAGGCATACTGAGCTGCCAGGTTATGACCTGCAAAAGCACTAAATGCAACAGCCTGTGTTGTTATATTGGGATTAAACCTTTGGATAATTCAGACTTTTTTGCACTGGAAAAAAAAATAATTGCAACAAAATTATAACAGTTATAATTGTGCATTTGTCAAATTAAAGAATGCAGTTCAAAAGAGTAAAGAAGCATTAGTATTAATAACAGCTAAACTATAGTGGTCACATCGCTCCTCCAGCAGCATCGCCTTCTGTAACCTGACTGCGACACCAAAAGATAATGCTGCATTTAATGACCCTCGGACATTCCCATTCACATCCTCTCCAATGCCTGTTCCCCTGCTTTCAGGTTTGGTTCGGTGTAAAAAGTTGACTTTATATAAACAGGTCCTGAAAAAAATATATTGCGTCCTCAAATAAAGTAAAAAACAGGTGCTTTGGCTTTTTTTTAAACCAACAGTTACAAATGGGTTCAGTGAGGAAGTGGTTGAAGCAACAGGCATGGGCGGTTCAGTAAAACTGCGCCTGGCCCTGGAACTGAAAAAATAATACTAAATCACTTTCCTATGATGATATATTCCTTAGACCAATTTAATTTCTTACCCTCACAGTTGTACTCGAACAATGAATTAAAATGTAAGGTGTTGCATTTTGGCATCAATTATAAAATACTGTCCTGTTTTTGTTTTGTTTTTTTGTTCTGTGCCCTCATGAATGGAAAAAAAAACTGGCCCCACTCTGGCCCCCCTGGTGGGTTTTGTCTAGCCACTGACAACAGAGATGAGCACTGCTGGGACTCGAGCTTCAAGAACCACTAGACACAGACATGTCCATTTCGGGCAGAGGTGGGTAGAGAATCCAAAAACTGTACTCAAGTAGGAGTAGCACTACTTCAACATATTTTTACACAAATGTAACTGAGTATAAGTAATTGGTTACTGCATATCTCTGATTACAGGGGCTACAACAGTTGTGCTCCTTGTGTTAAGCCAGTCCTGAGCCAGAGACAGCATCAGAAGTGTCTTAAGGAGGCAAATGACTGGACTGTTGTTTTTTTCAGATGAAAGTACATTTTAAATTTTCATATGGAAATCAAGGTCTCAGAATCTGATAAAGGAATGGAGAGGCATTGAATCCAAGCTGCCTGAGGTGCAGTGTGAAGCTTCCACAGTCAGCAATGATCTGGGAAATCATGTGTTTTCTGAGGGACACCGTCAACTCCATCTACCAGGAAGTCTTAAAGCACTCTGTGCTTCATGGAAATGCTGATTTCCTTTTCCAGCAGGACTTGACACTGCTAAAAAGTACCACCAACTGCTTGGAAACCCAAGGTATCACTATGCTTGATCGGTCAGCTAAATGTCCTGACCTGAACCCCTAGGGGAATCTATGGAGTATTGTCAGGAGGATGAGCTAAAAGCAGCATGGGGAGCATGTCTCCATGTCATGCTGCATTGATGCAGTAGAGCCCAGACCAAATAGCCTTTGAGTGCATATACTGTACAGAAAACTGACATACTTTTAAAAATTTTAATTTTCTGTATGTAAATCTCTTTTCATTAGCTTAATAAAATATTTTAATCGGAGAATGAATTTTCTTGGGTGTTTGGATACATCTCTGTGCGGATTTATTTATTACGTTTCCTGAGTTTAATAAAAGCTACTTCTCCCATTTCAACAGTTCATCTCCTTTCCTCACAGCTGCATCCAATTTCTAATCAACCACCTGCTCCTTGTTCAGGAATCAACTCTCCTGCACAAACACCTCTCAGTGGGTCAGATCATCCTGTGGTGTCCTCTTGTTTAAATTTGGATTCAGCCCTGGACTTTTTTTTTTTTTCAGGTAAACCGCTGACTTTCACCTGCCTGCCTTTTGGGCTCTGCAATTTACCGTTGTATTTAATTTTTAGCTTTCGTTAGCTGTAAGCCATAATCCTTAAAATCACAAAAAAAATTATTGAAATACATAATTTTGTGTATTAAATCTATTTATTAGTTTAACTTAATACATTCAATTAGTGAAAGAAAATAATAGAGATGCAACTGTATGCTTGTTTTAAATAAACAATTTTTTTAAATTTTATTGTCAGTTGAGAAAAAAAAACGAGTTCTCAGGTCATTGAATGCAACACTAGCTTATCTCCGTTTAGCTAAGCTAACATAACTATATACTATGAACCAGCTTCATTGTCTGCCAGCAGAAGGATACCCCACGGTAAGCTCCGGGGCCAGTTAACGGCGTTAAACTGCTTACTTCGCTAGCATTCGTTACCATGTAGCTAACGCCACACAAAGGAGCGTTACACAAAGTTAACGGTGTGAGTTAAGTAGCTCTCAGTTAGCTCAGGGTGGCAGCCAGCGGCGTGTTAAAGCCCCTCCACAGACAGCTCTCCGACTCCAGTCCTCCGCTGGCACTTAACACAGCGACACATAACCCAAAGTTAAAGCGGCGAGAGGCGGCCAGCGCAGCGCCTTCTTCCCATTCCTTCAAAACGGGACTACCTGCGCCTATTTCTCCACATTTTAAACAGCGGGCTTCATCACCGGGAGCGTCTGCGCCTATTATCCACGAGCAGCCCGATAAGGTAAGGTTGAAACAAAAACGGCTGCTATTCTGTGTTTTAGTGACGGAGGGGAACACGCGCGCACACAACACACGCGGACACACAGACAGAGAGACCGAGAGGGAGGCTGGTCTCTACTCTGTACAGCACACTGCTGAAATGCTTTGTTCTGCTCTGCTGCATGTTTTTCTGTGGCACTCTTCAAGATGCAATTCCAAATCAGGGTATTAATGTTTGCAAAAGGGGCTGCGCCTTAATGAATTGTTGCGTTGAGGTATTGAGCGGTAATATAGGTGACAATAAAATTACAGCCATATACACGAATTAGATAATTACATCTGTCTGGGTAGAATGACCTGCTGTGGAATGATGGGGTTATTTTGGGAAAAGATCTATCTATCTATCTATCTATCTATCTATCTATCTATCTATCTATCTATCTATCTATCTATCTATCTATCTATCTATCTATCTATCTATCTATCTATCTATCTATCTATCTATCTATCTAAAGTGATATTTGGAGGGAACAATTCTGTAATGTGTATATAGCAGTCTCCCTTGCGAAAGTATTTACACCCTTTTTGAACTTTCACATTTTGTCTTATTGGTATCTCACACTTTGTTTGGATAGGTTTTAATTGCGACTGACGTAGGGCACTTTATGATTTATGAAGAATTCATATGTTACATTTAAGCCCTTTTAAAGAAAAATAATAATCTGAAAAGTGCGGAGTGTACATGTGTTCAGCCTCCTGAGTCAAAAACGTAACATCTTGTGCAGCAATCACTGTGACAAATCTTTGGGGTATGTTTCTAGCTGTTGGCACATTTGGGGAATTTCATTTTTGTGTACGATTTTTCTTTTGCAAAGTAACTCTAGCTCAAAATAGCATCTGAACGTCAATTTTCAATTCTTCCCACATATTCTTGATTAGATTTAGGTCTGGGCTCTGACTGAGCCATTTTTACACACACCTATGCTTTGATCTGAGTCCTTCTTTTATAGTTCTGGTGGTATGTTTGGCTGTTGTCTGCTAGAGCTTAATCCCTTTTTTCTGTTAAAAATAGTAATTTTATAACTTGATGGAATCTGATAAATTAAATGAGATTATGGGATTTATCTGGCCTGTGATTTGCTGGATTTGACAATACAGGACTGGACTAAAAGTGTTTATTTTTTATGTATATACTAGAGATGCTTTTCATTGTGGATTGGGACTGGATAAATAAACTGAATTAAATTATTTCTATAGGTGTATGGGTATAGTCTGTGTAAAAAATAATACATTCATTGATAGCTTCTGGAAGCCAGTAAAACTAGTTTGGGTGATATGTTTCTAAGAGTTAGTGCAGTCAGCAACACTGGAAACCAAGTATTTATACAGTGCCCGGGACCAGGAACAACTGATTACGTTTTGGGGTTGATCCAACATGAAGCGCGTATCTACCCATCAAGCAGCAGTGCTATTGTAGACTCCTCTCCCATCTCAGAGCTCATAGACGGCTGACCTCACGCAGCAGCAGCTGCTATGGTTGGACCATATCCACAGCAAATTAATCACACGTGTGCAAATCTCTGTAGGAAGAGCACAGCGACGGCACGAACACAACAATGTGTCTCATTAAAGCTACATTGTGTAAGATCTGCTCCCGTCTAGCGGTGAAATTCTATATGACCAACCAACTGCATGTTACGTTCTAGCCCCCCCTCATTCCGAGCGCGTTTTAACTCCTAGGGTGGCCGTTTCATGCCAAGGTTAACATGGCTTCCATTACTACGACTTCGTCCAGTGTTCCTTCCAGTGATGAGTTTAGTTTAGAAAACTACATTGCATTTAGTTACATAGTCAGACGTCTGCCACGTCGCGAGTAGACTATCTCCCTCTGGCATTCGTCACGGTGCAACTGAGTGTAGCCAAAGCGCGAAAGGCGGAGCTAAAATTTCCAGGAATGTCCCTCATTGTCAAATGTATTTCAAAGATGGAGGCTCAACATGGATTCACCCATTCGAGCGACTCACGCGTATGTATTCTGAATAGCAGATTCTACACTTACAAGAATACTTTCCATAGTAGGTGGAAGTAATTACACATGAATGAGCACATAGTTTTGAAAGAACAAAGGGTTTTTTGCTAAGAATTAACTCAGAAAAATGCACAATGTAGCTTTAAGACATTTTATTGGAAAGTTAGAATTAGATAACATGGGGATGTTAAGCGGTTACCTTAATTACATGACTGTAATGATGCAACACTGGGTGGGATTACAGATCACCGGGGGAATCCGTATTGATCCTTTCAGACCTAACTCCAAAAATTCCCATCTAGATTTTCCCTCCTATTGTAGCTGTAAAAAGAGCAAGCAATGTTAAACAATTAAATCAATTTATGGATGCACTATTTCCCTCCATCCCTATTTAGTCTGCTTTACTCCAAACGTCTGGTTCGTTTGGGGAGGTGTAAATTCGCAGTCGAACTCCAATGCGAACCAAAGAAACTCTGGTCCACCTAAAAGCCTAGGTCTCAGTTAAATTGAAATGAACTCTGCTGCGGTTCGATTACATATGTGAATGGCAAGCAGACCGGGGCCGCACCAAAAGCAGGAGGCGCAGGGTGTTCTGGGTAAATTAAACCAAGACAACAGTGCAACAACTCTGCCTCGTTCTCTGCTCATGCTGAGCTTATTGCTGCAACGTATTTGTTTGGCACATTTGCCAAAGACCAGATAGCGATCCAAAAAATGCTAAAATCTGATGCCCCTCCATGTTTGTTTACATTTCACGGAACAGAAAATGCCCTTGTGTTCTGTGCTTTTTGGTGCAGAGCCACCACAGGTGAGGAGGTAAATGTGTTGTTCAAAAGCTTTTGTTCATTTGACAAAGAGCATTATGAATGTGAAGCTAAAAAACAACAATTTTGGTCCCCAATCGAACAGAGTATCAGGACTATCAGGTGTGAATTGCACTGTTAAATCTGTCATGAAGAAATGGAAGGAATATGACCCATGTGTAAATCTGCATTGATCAGGCTTTCCTCGCAAACTGAGAGGAACTACACTGAAGGAGTTACAAGCTTCAGCAGAGAGACTGCACACAACTGTTTCCTGGGTTCTTCACCAGTCAAAGCTTTATGGGACAGTGGCAATTAGAAAGCCACTGTTGAAGAAAACTTAGATCAAGGCTTGACTAGAGTTTGTCAAAAGGCACCTTGAAGATTCCATGGTCCAGATGAAGAAAGCTCTTTGTTCTGATGAGACCAAAATGGAGGTTTTTGGCTATCAGGCGAGACGCTATGCCCTTTGTACACCAAACAATGCACATCACCACAATTGCACGATCCCCACTGTAAAGAATGGTGGTTGCAGCATCATGCTGTGGGGATTCTCCTCGATGGCAGGTCCTGGAAGGCTTGCAAAGAATAGAAGGTAAAATGAATGCAGCAAAACGTAGGGAAATCTTGGAAGACAGTTATCGTCTTCTATAGAACTACGGCTTCAGAGAACGTGAAAACAATGACCTGAAACATCCAGCTAAAGCTGCACAGAAATTGTTTACTGACAACAAGATGGATGTTCTGTAGTGGCCCAGTCAAAGCCCAGAGCTCAATCCCTAGAGAATTTTTGGCTGGACTTGAAAAGGGCTGGCACAGTTTAGCAGGAAGAATGAAGGAAAATTGCAGCGTGCAGAGACTTATCCACACAGACTCCATGCTGCGGTTGCTACCAAAGGTGCAACTACCGTAATTTTCGGACTATAAGCCGCTACTTTTTTCACACCCTTTGGACCCTGCGTCCTATACAATGATGCGGCTAATTTATAGATTTTTTTTATTTTATTTTTACTGGCTAATGGCCTCCAGGGGGCACTATAGCAGGAAGTGCATAAGTAAGACAGACATGGGGAAAGATTATGCGCCAAAGAAGACTTTACCGGTAGTTTTCATGCATACACCCTCATCATGTAAAACACACAAAGAAATGGAGCTTTTAAGTTAAAGGCAATCAAGCTGGTTGTCAAAGAAGGAAATAGAGCTAGTGCATGTTAGCTTGACATTAATAAATCTATGGTGAGACGTCGGAGGCAGCGGGAAGAACTGAGTCAGTATAAAAAGACGACAAAAGCTTTCATAGGACATAAACAGACTGAAGAAGATGACTTTAGTGGCTTTAATGAGGAAGATGTAGATGGTAACCAGTGACTTTTCTGGTAGACTAAAGTGTTTTATTTTCTAACCAGGCATGTTACTGTCGTGTTGTGTTGGTGCCATACTGCTGATTTTCAGGCAGTGTTTGAAAAAAACCCCATCTTAAATTAAAACTACGGTTGTGGCCAAAAGTTTTGAGAATTACATAAATATTGGAAATTGGAAAAGTTGCTGCTTAAGTTTTTATAATAGCAATTTGCATATACTCCAGAATGTTATGAACAGTGATCGGATGATTGCATAGTCCTTCTTTGCCATGAAAATTCCTCTGCATTTCATTGCTGTCATTAAAGGACCTGCTGAGATCATTTCAGTAATCGTCTTGTTAACTCAGGTGAGAATGTTGATGAGCACAAGGCTGGAGATCATTGTCAGGGTGATTGGGTTAGAATGGCAGATTTGACATGTTAAAAGGAGGGTGATGCTTGAAATCATTGTTCTTCCATTGTTAACCATGGTGACCTGCAAAGAAATGCGTGCAGCCATCATTGCGTTGCATAAAAGTGACTTCACAGGCAAGGATATTGGGGCTACTAAAATTGTACCTAAATCAACAATTTATAGGATTATCAAAAACTTCAAGGAAAGACGTTCAGTTCTTGTTAAGAAGGCTTCAGGGCGTCCAAGAAAGTCCAGCAAGCGCCAGGATCGTCTCCTAAAGAGGATTCAGCTGCGGGATCGGAGTGCCACCAGTGCAGAGCTTGCTCAGGAATGGCAGCAGGCAGGTGTGAGCGCATCTGCACGCACAGTGAGGCGAAGACTTTTGGAAGATGGCCTGGTGTCAAGAAGGGCAGCAAAGAAGCCACTTCTCTCCAAAAAAAAACCATCAGGGACAGATTGATCTGCAGAAAGTATGGTGAATGGACTGCTGAGGACTGGGGCAAAGTCACATTCTCCGATGAAGCCTCTTTCCTATTGTTTGGGGCATCTGGAAAAAGGCTTGTCCGGAGAAGAAAAGGTGAGCGCTACCATCAGTTCTTTGTCATGCCAACAGTAAAGCATCCTGAGACCATTCATGTGTGGGGTTGTTTCTCATCCAAGGGAGTGGGCTCACTTACAATTTTGCCCAAAAACACAGCCATGAATAAAGAATGGTACCAAAACACCCTCCAACAGCAACTTCTTCCAACAATCCAACAGTTTGAAGAACAATGCATTTTCCAGCACAATGGAGCACCGTGCCATAAGGCAAAAGTGATAACTAAGTGGCTTGGGGACCAAAACGTTGAAATTTTGGGTCCATCGCCTGGAAACTCCCCAGATCTTAATCCCATTGAAAACTTGTGGTCAGTCCTCAAGAGGCGGGTGGACAAACAAAAACCCACTAATTCTGACAAACTCCAAGAAGTGATTATGAAAGAATGGGTTGCCATCAGTCAGGTTTTGGCCCAGAAGTTGATTGAGAGCATGCCCAGTCGAATTCCAGAGGTCCTGAAAAGAAGGGCCAACACTGCAAATAATGACTCACTGTCATGTAATTGTCAATAAAAGCCTTTGAAACGTATAAAGTGCTTGTAATTATATTTCAGTACATCCCAGAAACAACTGAAACAAAGTAGCTTTGCAGCAAACTTTGTGAAAACTAATATTTGTCATTCTCAAAACTTTTGGCCACAACTGTAGAAAAGCACTCGGAGAGCGCAGACCTACGCCACTCATTCACCCCCATCCCCATGTTGTGATCTAATTCTAACTTTTGGTAATTTTAATAATAATTTTAAGCGAAATCTGTCCCGAACTTTTTGAGTTATGTAACTGACAGACAGATGGGCATGACATTACATGCTGGCGGAGGTAATAAAAAAATCTTCTGCATATCGTCTTTCTGTATAAATACCTCATGTTAAAACATGAAAACCTGCGGCGCTTTATACATGTACAAAATTTATTTCATTTTAAAATTTAGCTGGCGTGCCTTATATTCAGGTGCGCTTAATAGTCGGAACATTACGGTACCAAAATTGACTTTAAGGGGGTGAATATTTCTGCATTCACCTAATTCTCATTTTGTAAAAATCAGATTTCACTTTGACATTTGACGTTTATTTTACTAATATTTTTTTTTTTTTTATTTTGGTCAAAAAAGCCAAATCTTCATAATTTATTTGTAAAAGCAATAAAAAGGCAACAAGTCCAAGGAGCTGAATACTTTTTATAGGCACTGTACATACTGGGACCTCTCTAATGCTTTACTTGTTTCTATAGTCAAAACATAATTTTGCAGCGATCCAGGATCAATTAGGCATAGGAATATACTTGACATTAAGAAGAGCATGAACAGATTCTGTGAAGGATTTAAGATGTGACTCTATGGAGAAGATGGAAGTTGTGGATTTTGGAAGATGAACTGATGAAGCTGAGATAGACTAACAAACATCTAGGCATTGAAAGCACACAAGTAATTGATCTCAGTAAGTTTGTTTCTGGTTTGGTGACCGAAAGAACGAGATCACGGATACAAGCGGCTGAAATGATTTTCCTCCGCAGAGTGTCTGGGCTCTCCCTTTAGAGATCGGGTGAGAAGCTCAGTCATCCGGAGGGGGCTCAGAGTAGAGCCGCTGCTTCTCCACATCGAGAGGAGTCAGTTGAGGTGGCTCGGGCATCTGGTCAGGATGCCTCCTGGACGCCTCCCTGGTGAGGTGTTTCAGGCACGTCTCACCGGGAGGAGGCCCAGGGGAAGGCCCAGGACACGCTTGAGGGACTATGTTTCTCGGCTGGCCTGGGAGCGCCTTGGGGTTCCTCCCGAGGAGCTGGAACAAGTGGCTGGGGAGAGGGAAGTCTGGGTCTCTTTGCTTAGGCTGCTGCCCCCGCGACCCGACCCCGGATAAGCGGAAGAAAATGGATGGATGGAAGTTTGTTTCTAGAATTGGGCTGTTCATGGTTGTAGCATGTTGGAGTATCTCTAAGTTAGTTCTGATTTTGTTCTTTAGAGTTTTGTTCATGTGGTTTGTTTTTTTGGTTGAGGATGTATGTTTGGACAATTACTCTTTCTGGCTTTGGATGCTGCTATGCAGCTGGAAGGACTTTTGCTCTTACCTTTTTAGATTCGGACAGTTATGTGTAACTTTGACAACAATGCATTGTTTTTACAACTGGGAGCAGCAGATTAGCATCTCAAACCTCATCCAATAGCTGAACCCCAAACCCAGGACCAAAGAGCAGAGAAAGGAGGAGGAAGTTTAAATAATCTTTTCCTTCCCAACATGCAAGGATCTGACTCATGGTCTCTCTGTCCGGATTTCTAACCATATGATCAAGAGTGGCAGAAACAAATGAGGTGGCTCAGCAGTGCTTGCCAACAACTGATGGAGTCACCTAGGACGTGTTACTGTGAAATATCGTCTCTGCAGCCTGGAAATTTAGTTGTTAGCATGTCATGATAGTCATGAGACTGTCACACAGCAACAGTCTTCAGTAAGGGGCCTCTTCAGATTTGTTGCAAGACTGACTGCTACCAGAGATCTTTCCTGCCCACAGCATCACCATCCACAACGACTTCTTGAAGATACTTGTATGATATGAGTTACGATGACATTTAATTTACCTTTGGGATAAATAAATTGTTTTTTAATTTGATTTAAGGTGTGGTTGAAGCTTTCTTAATGGTAGGTTTGTATACCATCAGCATATGAACGACTGTGTTGGGATTTTACAAAGTGGGATCATGCAAATGATATAATGGCCCAGGTATAGAGCGCTGTAAGAGAGCAAAAAATGCAGATGGTGAAAACCTGTTTCCTGTCAGAAACGTTAGACAGGGATGTCACATATCTTGTGGATCCAAACGGTAAAAAAGTTTTCACTTTAACAAAAATATCATTTAAGTCCTATTACATTATGTATAGTTTTGTGTTCTTTATAAAACCGTGCCTTTACAGGACACATTGCTAGTATTAGAATTTCAAAAAATAAACTCTTGACCTTTATCTAAAGGCTCGGTCACAATGACTTGTGCTGCGAACACCCTACGATTTTTTTGGACCATTTCCTATGGCTTCCTTAAGGCAGCCTTATAAGAAACCCTGGTTTCTTACGTTGCACTTTAGCCAGCTACACAAGCGACTCTGTTAACAAATGCAGTCCAGCCCAGCCTCCTCGTAGGAGAAGTTATGGCCAGCTACTCTTAATTGCGAGTAGAAGCTTGAAAATCAGCTTACGAAAATGCTGACTTCCCATTGTTATGGATCATGTTTTCATGACTGGTTACCAACATCAGTTAGTGTTGGTTGCTATTAGCAACCATAGATGTATCGGAGCCAAAGAACATCACTTGGTTGCCCTTGTTGGTGCTGTTCTTAGTGTAGCAATAAAGTATAAGCAGACTGGATCTCTGACTCTGTGTTTAAAATGGTGATTAAACCATTTGACTAGCAGTGCGCTGTCATTCTTTCCACCTTACTTGTATAACTCCTACAACATCCTGTCAGCTGGCTCATGTAACAGCGTGACCTCAGATTAACTTGTTACCACAGTTGACACAGACAGTAGGGCAGTCTAAAATATTCACTTTATATTCCAGATTGTCTTGACTTTAGTTGAAAGCCAAATAATTTATGTTGCAGTTTCCTAAAAAGAAAATATTTAAACTTTAACATTTTATATATATTTTTTATACATTTTGTTATTTGAGTATATTTTGTTGAAAAATTTAATGCAAGTACAGTTTGGTTTTAAATGTCATTACACAAAAAAAAAAAATGTTTTCACTTTGTTCCCTGACCGTACCGAAAGTGAACCGAACGGTGAATTGAAACTGATTTGTACCGATCTGGGATTTATGGCATACCATTACACCCCTAGTACAAACCCATCATTCATAAGAACCTTTGTGATTGTAGCTTAAGCCAATGAGTCAATAAAATGTAGAGATTTTGGATCTGAATCTATCTGAATATATGACTGAATGTTATTGCACTCATGTGGGAAGATGAATTAGACTGAATTGTATTTACTATAATAAACATGAAGCTAAGTGTGTAAGAATATAAATCAACTGAATTAAAATAATCTGATTAATTCACAATATTTACTATGAATTCGAATAGTAGCATCTTTTCTTACAGTAGAACGAGCCACAACGCCTTCCTGTGAAAGACAGAAATAGAGTAGTACCTCAGACATTTACAATCCTCTTAGATCATTAAAGGTGTTATTTTTGTTTGTTTTTTTTCTTTCCAAGATAGCCTGTCATTGCAGGTATCAGAGAATGGGGTTTCACCCTGGACAAATCAGCAGTTCTGTTCATCACAGTCATGGTGCTGCTTATGCAATAATCTATAATGTGAATGGGGATGTGACTTGTAATCAGTACACTGTTACCTCACAAACAGTGGCAGTATTTTTATTTAGTTTTTGTAGTATTGCTATTAAAGTTGGTCTGAATTTTATTCTCCAGTTAATGGGATCCAATAAAAAGTTCAAAATGGTTTCTATGGGACGCAAGATGGTTCAAAGCTTTTATTTAACAAGCATGACTTGTTTTTGAGTTGGAATGGTGTCTCTGAGGTGAGGGAGCCAGTGCCTGTTTTTCCTCTCTGGCCATGACTTCCTGGATTATATTCATGGACACAAACATTTTGACATGGCATGTGGCCAGGCTCTAGTACTTTGGGTTTGTTTTTGACCCTTTTTTCTTTTCTTTTTTTAATTCATCCTCAAACTGCTTGGGTAGGGGATCAAAAATGTGTAAAATAACAATCTAAATCTTAGGAATTATATTTAGGAAATTTTAATGCAAGGAAAGTGTTGATATGCTTGCACTTAATTTGATGCCGGGAGTATTTCTGTGTACTTTCTCCACATATTTAATACTGAGTAGTGGTAGGGTAGGTAGTTCTAGTTGTGTGGTTTCAAAAGAAAGAAGACTGTAAAGTAAAGGCTCTGTGTTTATATTATTCACCAAGATCGTGTATGTTACCTTCTGGGCAGAAGAATTTCTTAAACATTCTATCATTCATTTTATTCTCAGATACATTAAACTGGTATTTGTGATGTTTCATAGGCAAGTGTTTTTATCCAAATCTTGCGTAATTTACTGAAATTAAATTAAATCACACACTTAATTTACTTGATTTATTTAATCTCTTTTTGGGGATTTAACAAGTTGGCGGAGTTATTGTGCTTAAACTTAAACTATTAATAGACCGCTGAAATACTCAAAATTAATTAAAATTAGTAAGAAAAGACAGCTTTTTAAACATGTGGCCTTTTTAAAAGGTGCTGGTATCTCTTTTACCTAGCTAACTGTACAATACTATGTAACGTGTGTGTGTGTGGGAACACAGGATTCTTCGGCCTTCCTTTTATCACAGCTTTCCGGTACTGTGAGACAGTCCAAGTACCCTTAAATAACAATCTCGTTATTTCACCAAAACCTGATGTCTGCCTTTGACTCGCCTCTGCTTTAAGATGTTAAAAGATGAGCCATTCAATTCACTTGAGAGTCTTAATTAGTTCTTTTTAAAGACAAGGGCAGAGCAGGTCAACCAGGGAAGGTTGTCCTTTGTGTTGGCAGTTTCTTTTTCACACCAGCACTTAAGCAATTGAGAAACTTTGTTTTTCTAGCTTTTTTCCCAGCACTAGGTATGCAAGTCAAGCTTCATTAATAATAATTAGAAATGCAACTGACGATCTTCTTGATTAGGGATATGATTGCAAACAGGTGTGGTAAATCAGTTTGTAGAAAGTCATAGTAAGGATAAGAACTTGACTGCTTTTTATTATTTAAGTTCTGTAGTGTTGACTCAGTATCTGTGGCTTTTGGTGAAGCTAAAGAAAACATTGGGAGGAGTCCATTTTGGGTGGATAAACCTAAGCATTTTTTTCACATTTCCTGGAATTGGGAAATTTGTCGGCAATAACAAAGCTAAATTAACTGTCACGGTAACAGGATTTTTAAACAAACACTTAAAAAAATGATTTTGCAAGCTTAATACTGTCACTCGATCTATATGATTATTTGAAGGTGGCTGGATTGCAGCAAATGTGGAAAATCACATTTCAGTGTAAAATTCTATGTTCTTAGTATTTATGAAATAGACTTTTCCCTGCCATGCTCTCAATCAGTCCTCCGCCATCTGCATCATGTCCAAACCTGGAGGATTCATTAACATTGTCAAAATCTATTGAATTTCCCTATTTCCAGAGGTCTACCATCCAATGCATGAGACAGACTTTTTGGATGTGCCATCTTCAGGCATTACACTCAGTTACTCCAGATTTCCTGGCTGCCTGACAGTTGTTTGGTGCCTTTGCTGCATTGACCACCATCATCTTAAAATTAGCATTGTAACTCTGCCTCAGTTGTCTGTTAACTTGCCCCACTTTTGATCCACTCTGCTCCGGACCGTGCCTCTCCATTTTTCTTGTCCTGTTGACCCCAGCCACAGTGAGGTCACTGGCTTTACAAAAAGCTGATGCCCTCTGCTGTTGCAGTCGTATAATGACCCCAGATAACTTTCAGCATGTGTCAATGGTTGGACCCCGATTATAAGACGACCTCACATTTTTACATTATTTTATATTATGGAATAAAAACCTCGTCCTATATTCGTGTCAATACGGTACTTTATACTACAATCAAAACTTTATTACGGCAATATAGGCAGGGATGCAGTACTTAGGTCCTGAACTCGGACTCAACTCCTGAGTCGATTCACCTTTAAGGGACTTGTGACTTTACTTGAGCAGCACACCGATGACTTGCATTTGGACTCTGACTTGCAATGTTAGGACTTGGACTCGGACTCCGACATGTGAAATTGCTTTTGTTGGAATTAGCATGTTGCATATGCTAATGTTGGCTTGAAACATTAGGTACGATTAATGGACAAATATAATAAAGCCTTTGTAAGTGTACGGGTGACATGTCAATTATCGCATTTATTTTAAGCATTCTAAAGTCTCAAGTGTGACTTGGGCTTGAGATGGTGACTTGACTACAGCACAGAGTGAAGGTATGGACTTGAGTGATGTGACTTTAAATTTGTGACTCCACGCTTGTTCAATTCTAAGACTTTGGACTTGACTTGGACGCTATCTCCAATAACTCATGACTTCACTTTGACTTTAACCTTTGACTTCGGTTCAGTTTCAATTCAAAGTTTAAACCAGAAGTTTACAGACACAAAAGACACATTCAATGTTTTCCCTCACTTTATGAAGTTAAATCAGACCAAACCTCTGTTGTTTTAGCTCAGGTAGAATCACCAAAATTATTTCTATTTGCTAAGTGCCACGATGAGAGAATATTTCAGATTTATTATGGTCTTAAAAATCAGAAGTTTACATACATTTTCTTAATACTTGGTGGCAGTGTCTTTGAACTGTATGACTTGGGTTAAATCCTTTGGGTTTTCTTCCACAAACTTCTCAATATAGTTTGCTGGAATTTTGGCCCATTCCTCCTGACAGAACTGGTGGAACTTAATCAGGTTTGCACACGCCTCTTCAGCTTTGGCCACAAATTCTCTCTAGGATTGAGATCAGGGCTTTGTGATGGTCATTCCAAAACATTGACTTTGATGTCCTTAAGCCACTTTGTTACCACTTTGGCTGGATTCTTGGGGTCATTGTCCATTTGCATCCACGCTTTAACTTCCTGGCTGATGTCTTTAGATGTTGTTTCAGTATTTTCACACAAGGTTATTTCCTCATGATGTCCTCTATGCTGTCCCCAGGCTTACAAGCATCCCCCTTTTTCGTCCAAATGTAATGGTCATTATGATCAAAGGGTTAGGTTCATCAGACTTCAGGACAGGTCTCCAGAAATGAAGCTCTTTCTCCTTGTGACCACTGGCTTTTGTTCTGGGGTCGGGTTTGCACATTGTAGACCATAACCCATTTCATCTCTGGGACACAGAACCTTCTCCTTCGTGAGTGGCATGATGGTTGGACATTCCCATCATTTCTATGCTTGCAAATAATTATTTGAACAGATGAATGCGGCGCCTTCAAGCATCTGGAAATTGTTGCCACGGATGAACCAGACTGGTGCAGTTCAACAATTCTCTTCCTGATCTCTTTCCTGATTTCTTTTTACTTTCCCATCATATCAAACCAGAAAGCAGTGTGTTCCAGGTGTGACCTTAAAAATACATCTCCAGGTGTGCCTCCAATTGACTCAAATGTGTCTGCTAACCTATCAGAAATTTCAAAAGCCATGACATCATTTGGGCTTTGGTACAACCATTCCAGGCGAAACATTGCTAGGGGTGCAAGTCAGGCCACTTGGTCCTTTGGCCACTTGCCAACATTTCCCCCTCTATTGTTGCAACAAGTACGCTGCATCTAATGTGTTGTTTGGCTTGTTTTCTTCTACATCCTATGAAGATTTCAAAGAAATTGAGAGGAGTGGAGCAGTGCTCTCCTTTTTTCCTTCTCTTTTGGCTTTTGCCTTCAAGGATCGCCACAGTGAATTTCCTGTCTCCATTTAGTCCTATCATCTGCATCCTAACTTCATGTCTTCTTTCCCCACATCCATAAATCTCCTTTTGGGTCCTCATCTCCTGCGATGGACTGGTGACCTGTCCAGGGTGTACCCCGCCTCTCGCCCCTTGACCGCTGGAGATGTGCACCAGCCCGCCGCAACCCTGCATTAGGATGGACGGGTACAAAAAAAAGGATGGATGGATGGTCTTCATCTCTGCCTCTTGCCTTGTGACTCCAACCTCGGTATCCTTCTATCTGTGAACATGTCCAAACTATCTCAATCTGGCCTCTCTGACTTTATCTCTAAAACATATAACATGAGCTGTCCCTCGTATGTACTCATTCCTGATCTTATGCATTCTTGTCACCCCTAAAGAGAATCTCAACATCTTGAGTTCTGCAATCTCCAATTGTGCTTCTTGTCTTTTCCTCATTGGCACTGCCTTTAAACCATACAACATGGCTGGTCTCAATACTGTCTAGTACACCTTTCCTTTGATTCTTGCATAAACCTTTTATCACACTTGACAATTTTCTCCACCCATTCCAACCAGCTTTCACACGCTTCATCTCTTTTTCTTACACTCCATTGCTCTGCACCGTTGAGCCGAAGTACTTGGTCCACTACCTTCTTCACTTCTACTCCCTGTAACTTACTGTTCCATTTGTGTCCCTCTCATTTACACACATGTATTCTGTCTTGCTGCGACTGAGCTTCATTGCTCTTTTCCAGTGCATACCTTTACCTCTCTACCTTTATCTCTACCTGCACCCTGCTCTCACTGCCGATCACAATGGCATCTGCAAACATCATAGTCCAAGGAGACTTCTATCTAACTTAATTTGTCAGTCTGTCCATCACCAAAGCAAACAAGAAGGGGCTTAGAGCCAATCCTTGATGCTGTCCCACTTCCTCCTTGAACTCTTTTGTCACTCCTACAGCACACCTCACCACTGTCTCACAGCTCTCATACATGTGCTCCGACGCTCCGACATACTTCTCTGCCACTCCAGATCATCTCATGCAATACCCCAGCTCTTCTCTCTGCGCCTTGTCATACGCCTTCTCTAAATCTACAAAGACACAATGGAGCTTCCTCTGACCTTCTCTCTACTACTATGGAGTGGTAGAGAGAAGGTCAGAGGGAGCTGATAGGTTAGCAGCATCCTTAAAGTGCCCCTGGCATGAAATTTGCATTTTTTTGAGTTTTTTGGTCATATTTGTTAGTTTCCCCAGCCTGCCTATGTCCCCTAAGGGGTTAAAACGACTGATTAGTGTTTTCTTTGTCCCCGGGTATGTCTGCCTACATAGTGAAATTAGCACTCAGAAACGGGCTGTTTTGCAGTTCGGCCTCACGTTTCGACATATGTCGTCTCTGAGTTCCAGCCAATTACCCCCTTCTCTGAACTACACTCTCCAAGTCCCTCCCCCCGTGGCGTGTATTACTAACTAAACAACGAGAGCTACGGTAAAAGGCAAACAACTAACCGACAACATGGAGTCCAGACCGCATCGACACTGTCCTCCCCTCTTCCGAGCCACTGAAAAGCTTGTGGATGGACTTTATTTATGCAGGGAATGTACCCGACCGACTCCCGAAGCGCCTGGTCGTTTGTGGCAAACATTTCTCTGACAAATGTTTTATTAACTTGGGACAACACAGCAGTGGATTTGCAGATCGTCTTAAACTTTTACCAGGATCAATACCAACTCTCCGTGAACCAGCAAATACCCCTATACAAGTAGCCTATAGTTCCGCAAAATAATGTCCTTCAGCTGTTACATACCAGTGTTTCCCAAACATGACGAAACTGTGGCGGTGCGCCACAGATTAAACTCCGACCGCCACAGATTCAACACCGACCCTAAAAAATCAACACCGACTGTCACATATTGCGTTTCATTTTTCTTTTTTACGCTATTTAAAACACGCAGCGTATTCATTCTCTGCTCTCTTTTCGTCTATCACTCACGCATCTCTCGCACACACACACACACACACACATGCCGGAAAAGGTCCAAAATAGTATGGCAATACAAGAACACACTCACATACAGCCCCTTCCCTCTGTGCACAGGACGTGTGCCTGGTTCACCTGTGGAAGACGTGCTCTACCTTTCTGGTTCCTCTTCAGGTGCCTCGCCGTCCGGATCAAATTGAAACGCCATTACATAGTTATAGTAGCCGATAACTGAGCCATTACTGTCGTGGTGAAGCTAGAGACGTAATGACGACGGATGGATGTGTGGATGGATGATCAAATATTTTATTAGGCCTGTAATTTGCAGATTATTGTTCAACACACAATATAATTAGGCCTAAACCTAATTACATTTCATACATAGGATAATAATGGAATTTGGGCAATTTGTGGTGCGCAAATGCATGTCTGTCAATGTTTCATCAGATGCGGACGTTAGAGACTCAATTGACAATAGAGGCGCATGGCTTGGGCCCTGCCCACCAAAACTCGGTCGTTCTGTGCTAATGCTAAAAGAAGGGCCACCTAGTAGGGGCCGCGATTCTACAACAAGGCTGAGCTACGGCTAACAATCCTTTGATACAGTATTAAAGTACTTAGAATGTGACTAAAAAAGGCCCAAACGTCGCAGGGAATTTCATGCCAGGGGCACTTTAAAACAAAAATTGCATCTGTAGTACTCTTTCTTGGTATGAAGAAAACCATACTGCTGCTAACAAATGCTCACATCTGATCTAAGCCTAGCTTAAACCACCCTTAACCACAGCTTCATTGTATGATGGTGGAATACACTGCCCACAGAGATTATAATGTGTACTGCTTTTAAATTATTTGCATACAACAAAAAATGTCTGCTACATAAAGTTTGCACGCATGTCTTATAACTCTGATGAGTGTCTGTCTGTCTATAAGATATGGTGGGGAACTTTTTTTACTATTTATTCAGAATCTTGTTTTATTTTTGATTAAATGTATGTAAATGATGTTTTGTAATGACATTGACATATCAGTCTACTCCTACAATCAGTCCAGTTTAAAGATTGTAACATCAACCTGCCCAGGGACTACAGGTGGAAATTGGCATCTCTGCTATAACCTGGTATCAATGCATACATGCTTTGTGGTCAAAGATAAATTGTGCATTGTCCCTGTATAAATAAACCTATATCCTACTCATTAAGGGTGTGCCAATTTACCATCGGTTAACTGCGATGTGAAACATGCAAAATCTATAGCAATTCAAAAGGGTTAAAAAATAATTTTTCCTAATAATTAAATGACCTAAACAAATGTCTGGCATGCCTCACAGACATTTTTAGGGGATAGACCGGTGGAAACATCATAGCTGCAGCTAGTGTTTCAGTCATGCAGCGCAAAATTTACAAAATACAGCAAATATTTTGTACTTTAGTATTTGCATATGTTGTCTATCATGTTAACAGCAACATCATCTTTTCCCTGGACACGTTCACTTTTTCGGTGCTGTCCGGGGCGTCCTCCCCACGTCCTGAAAGGAAAGGACAGCTCATGTTTACTAGATGTCAGCCCAAGTGTAGCTTTAAGTATAAAACACAAAGGGAATTTCCTTCATTCCATCCTGGTCACGACTAATGTCTGGCGGAGAGCATCGTACTCATAGCTGGCAGATTAGTTTCTGTGTATGACAGGTGGCAAACATCCCATTGGTCAAACTGACGCAAAAACTATGAAAACGCTGTGCAGAGTTGGAGTTCTGTATTTGACAGCAAAAGAAACTGAAGACTGGAGTATAGAATTTAGGTGTCTTTGGGAGAATGCTGCTTTTTATTTTCTAAACTTTGAATAGAAAATAATAATTTTCTCAGAATATAATTTCAGATTTTTGTGTAATTCTTGTCCTGTATGACTTAAAAAGGGAGCTATTATTGTTATAGATTTATTTTCTAATATAGGTTAATTCTATTTCGATTTTAAATTCATTTCTGTAATGGTTCACATGTAAAAGCTTATTTGAAGTTTATTGAATTTTTGTTTTTAAACACATAGATCAGGAATACTTTAAATATGTTAAAATCAAGTCTTTAAGTAAACAAAGTATAATTGTGTTTCAGGATTGGACCAAGTTTGCTGTTTTATGGAAATCCAAATAGGGTCACCCTATATTATATTTAAATTGCCATCATACATTTCCTTCAGCTTTCATTGAAAATATGACCTTGATATGTTTATGAAACATATTTTGGACATGTGTTGGTTTTATTTGTGGCTTGACATGAACAAAAGGCAGGACATCAATTGGATTGGATACTTCAATTAATGGAAACTGAATGAATTTAAGAGCAGAAAGTAGCCATGGAAGAAATGAAGAAAAAACCCTAAGCGGGAAAAAAAATATGCAACAAAAATAATCGTTTTATAATCTAATCGTAGCATCCGAATCGAAATCATGATGCACCCAATATGGCACATTTCTAATACTCATTAGCTTTATTCCTCTGTAGTTGCCACAATTCTGTACATCTCCCTTGTTCTTAAAAATCGGCAGTAGGAGACCCTCCACTCCTCAGGCATCTTCTCACTCTATAAGATCTTGTTAAAGAACCCAGTCAAATTCTACTGCCACCTCTCCTAGTTACTTCCATACCTCCACATGTATGTCATCAGGGCCCACCTGAGTTGGGCCTCTTGGCTGCTTCTCTGATTAGCGCTCTCCTTGCCTGACCTTTTAGTCTCCAGTAGACAGTCATGTCTTCAGGGGTTTTTAGTTGTCATACTCTTTCCATTTTAGGGTGATGGATTGAACAGAGCTCTGTAAGAGTGTATTGTTTTATCATCTAAGGTTTGTGAAATTAAATTACACACACGTGGATTCTTCATACTAATTAGGGGATTTCTGACAATTTAGTGTGGATTTTATTTAGGGGTGGTGCCTGTCATTTTCCTTCCACTTTACAGGTTTGCACTGTCTTGTGTTGGTTTGTCACATAAAATCTTATTTAAATAGACAGACGTTTGTGGTTGTAGACGTAAAAAATGTGAAACACTTGAAGTGGTGTGAGTGCTTTTGAAAGGCACTGTAACTGCTTCATTTGCTGTTGCACACAGGACCGTATGTGGTCCTCATAAAACAGCACAGCAGCTGTAGCAGAAGAACAGTTTGAGGGTTGATTGAGTGCCGTGGATGATTCAACTGTCAGTGCGAGGGCAAGATCTGAGCAGTGAGAGGGAAAGAATGAGAAGAGGATCCGACAGCGAGGAGTGGAGTGAAGAAGAGTTGTGGGTAAAGAAAATGTCAAGACGCTAAGGTCAAAGGAGGGAGGGAGGGAGAAGGAACAGAGCGTCTCAACGAGTCCTCCACAGGTACGATCTGCGCTTTTTTGTGTTCACTTTCAACATCTGTTGCAACCGCACGTCTCTCATGTCTCCCCCTTCCTTTGTGTGGTTCTGCTGCTCAGCTGTGATGGAAGTTCCAAGGTACTTGATAGGAGGGAATTCACAAATGGTGATCACGTGGATCATCGGAGGAGCCTCCCCTCCCTCTGTCTTTTACACAAGATTCATGATGTCTGACCTAAATCTGCAACATACAAAAATGAAAGCGGCAGTGAAAAAAAATGGGGTGGGGGTTGTTGGAACATTCAGAGCTCAGATGTTGGGAAATTAGCATGCCACTTGGTAACAGTCAGATAAAGGAACTCATTAGGTAAAGACAGGCAGAGGAGCAGCATGGAGCAAGAATAAAGTACACGGAAGAAAAGGGGGAACATGTGGAACTGAAGATGCAGGAGTAATATTTAATACACCGGTTTTATAAGAACTTATTTAGACCCCCATCGTTCCTTTAGACATCCATGTTGCCTTTCTTAATAATACAATTACTTAAAATGTTGAATGAGAAACTTTCTGTATATGTTGTAGATATGACTTTTTTATTTTTGTCTTTCTCCCTTCTAAAACCTTGAATGTGCTTTATAAGTCTGAGAACTAAGATTAATAGAGCAATATGTCTTCCACTGTGCAGTACAATAGCTGATAGTTTGGAGTCGACTGTCAATATTTTTTTATTGAAATGAATTGCTCTAAACATAGCTGCTGTTGGTTTATTGCTCCTTGTGGCAGAGCTGAACATTGATGGAACATTACCAACCTGAATGGAGAAAGGTAACCATAAGGAGAATGGTGCTGTTGTGCTAAAGCGCAAACTCATTAACGTAGTGCTGTTTTTAAACTGCAGTTGGCAAAGGACGAGTGGCATGTCTGTTAAGCAGCAGACTGCAGGCTAGCTAACGACTAATCAACCAGCTAATATCAGCAGGTCGTGCCTTTCTTACTCTATAAAGAGCAGAACAGTGAAAAGTATGACAGCAGAATAATTTTGTTCAATAAGCATGGAAAAACGATTACCAAATGTAGTGGCTGTTTATTTATATCCATAAAGTTGTCTCACCCAGATAGATGAGAGTTTGATAATTTTTATCATAGGTGAGAGACAGAATGTAAAAAATAATCTAGGAAATCACATTTTGGATTCAAAAAAAATTATTTGTATATTGGTGCAGAAAATATTAAGCACCTACTAACAAGTAATGGTGCGTTCACACCGGTCAGTGCATCCAGGCAGCAGGGCAGCTAGATTACATGCAAGTTTATGGTACGCATCAAGTGGGCATCAAGCTGCCCCGCAGCAAGTCCGGACGCATTGACGGACCGTTGGAGCAGCAACTTTCGTCCATTTGAGCAATTTGACGCGTGGACGCGCTGACTGGTGTGAACGCCCCATCTGAATTCTGGCCCATAGACCTGTTACTACTACTTTAAGAAGCTCTTCTGTCCTCCCCTCATTATCTTTATTAATGGCACCTGTCCACACCTTCAAACAGTCAGACTCCAACCTCTACCATGGCCAAGACTAGAGAGCCGTCCAAGGACACCAGGAACAAGATTGTACATCTGTACTAATGTATAAATAAACATACAAATTTCAGAGTAATTCTTTTTTTTTTGTGGGGGGCATAAAAAATGTACTCTCTCCTGCTTTTTGCAACTTGGGTGGGCCATCAGCATGTTGGATAATGTTACATAATAGTAGCTATAGCATTGTAGCTGTACCATATTTGGCCTGTATACAGGTTTCTCTATGTACAACCAGCAATATCAACAATGGTATTAGGTGAAAGCTGGTATTGATACGTTTATTACCACATCTAACAACATTTCTTTGAACCCTTCTCTAATTTCCACTAAGTCCATCAGAGTAATAACATAAAAGAATGTTGAGCTCAAAATAAGGTTCCAAAACTAATATAGAAATACTTTCAAGAATTATCCAATCTTTTCACTATAAAGAGAGGAGATGCCATCTAAAAAATTGTCAAAATGAAATGTGACTAAGTCACATGATGTGGGAGATATTCAAATATACAAAAACATTTCCATCAACATACCATTAAATCTAAAAAGTTATCTGTATAGTCTAGTAGAATAATCCTGGAAGACCAGGGAACATAAAGTGAAATCTGTTATTTTATTAGTCTGTCACTAAATGGCCTGCTTTGATCAGCAGCAATGCAATGAGATAATCAGACCTGCTGCATCGGTCACAACTTAGTGAAACATTGAAAACTCCCTGCTGAACTGGGATGAATATCTGTCAAATTTACAACCTAAGACCAACTTCAGTGTGGTTTCATTTTGCTTTTCAAGGTGCTGGATCAGAGGCCACAGTAGGCTATTCGTCCTTTTGACCGACTGGGTCAAATAAATCCAGTCATGATCCATTTTTACCCCTCAATTTTTAAAATGGTAACATATTCAGTAGTATTTAGTTTAAAAAAATTCATTTTAATTGATATTCAATGCAAACAAGCTAAACAGAGAATCCCCACCGTGCTATCACACATTTAAGCTGTTGAATTAGTTATTTTTCCCCCCACAGACAGAAACCACTGATTGTGGCTCCAAGAGCGACATATAAACAATGAAATTAAACGATAGCACTCACAACTTCCTTGGTTTGCATGGACCTGAAATCCGCTGAGGTTATTGTCATGTGATCATGCTTTCAGTTATATGGGGAGGGATGGGAATGTGGTCTTTGTGCGGCCACTTTAATTCTGTAAAGCCCTTTGAGTTGCAATTTTATGAAAAGCGCTTTTTAAATAAAGTTTGATTAATTGAAGTTTTGGAGTTTTTCTATTGGACTGATCATCACTCACTGACTTCTCTTGAGAAGTTTGATGTTCTAGTGGAGCTTCAGCTCAGCTGGAGAAAATCCCTGATCACGCGCCACTTCTGCGCAGGTGCTTTGCACGACAGCGGGCTTCTTAGGAGCACTCCAAAGCCTCCATAACTCTTCAACGTGCTGTCAGCTCACCGATAGCGAGATGCCCTGAGATGATCTTATGGGGAAACTTTTTTTTTTTTTTTTTTTTTTTTATAGATTTTTTTTCTGTGCGTCTGCACCAAGTGATCTGGGGTATGAATACAAATCTATAAAAACGACAGACAGCCTTCAGATTTATCCATCACTGTTCTAAAAAAAAAAACACCTGTCAAATACAGAAAATATTCACTTAATGCGACCCCTGGCGCTGATGTAGATGTTTTAAAGAAAAAAGAACAGCAGTTAACTTTAGTTTGCTGATCATCTGAAACTTTAAATTCAAATCGAGTCGCTGTTTCTTTTATTCCCTGCTTAGAGCTCTCCTGCGGAAGACCAAGGTGCCCCAGAAAGGAGCACCTGCTGTGGTCAGTAAGGAGAAATGCATGGAATTAAATTATAAATTTGCTATGTGTTAAATAATTTTTTTGGGGGGACAGCTTCACGGAGGGGTGTTACATGTCCCCTCGGGATCTTCACCTATGTGTTTGGGGCTGCTTTTCTGCAAAGAGGACAGAATGACTGATCTGTAATAATGAAAGGATGAACAGGGCCCTGTATTGTGAGATCTTGGGCAGAAACCTCCTTCCACCAGTGAAAGCATTGAAGATGAAACGTGGCTGGATCTTCCACCATGGCAGTTACCCCAAACAGACTACCTGGGCAACGAAGGCCAGGACACGTCAAAGGCATTTCAAGGTTCTGGAGTGACCTAGCCAGTCTCCTGATCTCAATCCAATAAGAGAATCTGTGGAGGGAGTTGAAAGTCTGTGTTGCCCAGCAAAACATTAACTCAAGAGAACATTTGGCTGGAAGAATGGGCCAAAATCCCAGCTACAGTGTGTGCAAACCTGGTGAAGACCTACAGGAAACGTTCGACCTCTGTTATTGCCAACCAAGGTTACATTACAAAGTTTTGAGATTCATTTTTTTTATTGACCAAATATTTACTTTCTACACCATTATAAAAATGTTATTTTTAAAAACTCTGTGTAATTTCCTGGACTTTTTTACATTCTGTCTCAGTGGAAGTGTACCTATTGTGAAAATTAAAGACCTCTCTCTTTTTTTTAAGAGCACAATCGGTGGCTGCCAAATACTTTTTCACCCCACTATACACTACTCAAATCCTTAGGGACTGGCTGGGGCATTTTATGACTCCATTCGAATACTATTCATAGATTAAGATGCCATTATGAATCGATAATGAAGCATGTGTTTTGGCAAGAATCTGGTGATACGATATGTATCACAATACGGGGGCGATACGATATATTGCAATACTATGAGTAAGACTATATGTCGTTTTAAAAAACTTAATTTAACTGTAGAAAAACTGTGACAGCATTCTAAACACTCCAAACTGTTTTATACATAACTCATCCAGTTTTATTACTAGATCTAGTTGATCCAGTGAAAAAAAGGTGAAAACAGCCACCAACTAGCGATAGTTAACCGACACATTGCTTTTGAATATCATGACATAAAATATAGCGATATATCAATATTTTCTTATATCCCTAATTGGTAATGACACAAAAGGAACTGAGATGCAAAAAGCCCTTATTCTAAACGACTCTTGATGGTTTCAGGCCTTTTGCTTTAATAGTTGGACTGAACTTTGTAATTGGCTTCATCTTTTCTGAGTTATGAATATTTAGCATTGCTAGCTTGATGTGCTTCAGGTTTAAGTGGGCATCCTCTTTTGCTTCCACCTTTGGGTAAATATGTATAAAATAATTAAATTTGAACATGTTACATAAAAGACTCTTTAAACACAAACCGTTATTAAACTACAATTTGTAGTGATTGAATCATGGATTAGACACCTTGTTAGAGAGCAGCATGCAGTGAAACACTGAACAGTACTTTGGAGGGGTCCATTTAGATTTTTCTGCTGACTTTTTAATTCAATTAGAAAAATACTTCATTGACCCCTGAGGAAAATTAAGTGGGTTAAATTAACTTTTTCTTAGTAGTTGCTTTCTAACTGACCAAATACTTATTTTCCATCATAATTTGCAAATAAATTCTTAAAAAATCAGACCATTTGATTTTCTGGATTTTTTTTCCTCATTTTGTTTCTTATGGTTGAGGTATACATATGATGAAAATTACAGGCCTCTCTCATCTTTTTAAGTGTGAGAACTTGCACAATTGGTGGCTGACTAAATACTTTTTTGTCCCACTATGCTAAAAATACCAACTCAAATATATTTAACTATTGGATTTGTTTTGCAATTTTATCATGCACCTTGTCATAGTACTTTTTCTGGACACAAAAATGAAGACATTTTTAAAACCCACGTCTTTATTGCTATCATTGTCATAATTGTAAACATCATCGTTTGTAACAGGTTCTTCCCATGAGGTCTCTCACACGTCTTGCCATGAGTTTCACAGGTTATGCAGAGCAGCATAATTTGGACAGACTTCAAAGTTGGTCATCACAGTCATTAATTTTCACAAAGCAACGCCATCCTCTCTTCAGTCTGCCAAAAGTATTTTCTGTTAAAGCAGGAACAACAACATCCCTCCACTGAGAGGCCTATTAAACGCTCCCACATGCTGCAATGACTTTACAGGACAATCATCTGAAACACACACAGCATACATATTACTAAACCTTAATTCATCTACATTTACATAGTTTTATGCTGGGCTTTAGCGTACTTATAGCCCACTACAGAAGGCTAGCATTAGCATTAGCTTACCTTCACAAATGGTCTAGCTTGTATCCTGTACCACTTATGGTGTCCCCCACTCTCCAGTAGCCTACTTCTCCAGAATGTTTTGCATTCCCACCTGCAGCCTTTTCCGGGTCTCTTGTTTTTGGAGTCTGACAAGAGCCACAGACCAAGCAGAATGTTGAACATTGCCACCGTGTCCTCCATTGTTGTCTTGTTAAATGCATTGCGTAGCTACGTACTCTGGGGCCGGCCGCAATATGACTAGCCCACCCACTTGAGCTGGTCCGGTCCCTGCAGTGGAAAACCAACCAGGCCAGGTAAGACCTGGTTGGTTTTCCACATTTGCTATTGTAGGTCGACAAAATGTGGATTTGAGGGGTTTGGATATTTTTTGTAGGCTCTTTGAAGGTGAGTCCAGGCTAGGTGTTCAATGCCATGTCCAAAACGAGCGTTCTGGCTTTGAGTGAAGCAAGAATGAGATGACAGGCGAAAGAAAGTTAAAGTGTTTCTCATCTTACTGCAGTCTTTCAGTGTCTTGTACCAGTGCCTTGTAGATTTCATTACATAATCTCTGAAGATCACAATGAAGGAAAGGACTCCTGGAATAGGCCTCCTTTAAATATGTTTCAGGATCTGAGACATGCCTTTTGATGTTTAGCTAAACCTTTATCAGTATTCAGTTCAATTAGAGAAATCATGTGGTGAATTTAGTGAAAACATTTTGAACAGGTGACTTTGATCAGTTACTTATTGATCAAAAATCAGTGTCTGATGTTTCTGAGCAGCTGTGCTGGATCCTAGGGTGGTGTAGGAAGGCGTTGACCTTTCATTAATGTGAAGAAAATCCAGAACATGATTGCTGTCAGCAGTGTTTGCTCCTGAGTCACTCGTTGGACGTCGGTTTGCTGAGAGAAGAGCTTGCCTCCTCTCATCTCTGTTCTCTTAAATTCCTTTTGAAATCAGCAAGCTAAATTTAGCTCGCAGCACCCCTCCCCCTGCTTCCAAAGGTATCAGAGCTGCAGCAGACAGTGATAGGCTAACGTTTTGAAGTGCGCAGTCCACACAGACACACTCACACACAGATTAAAGTGAGTGGCACAGAGTGGGAGGTCGCTATGTCTTTGTGCACACAGTGTGGGCTATAGTGATGTTAAATGGTTGCTGTGCAGCAAATGAGCTGTGAGTGTTTGTCTGTTTATGTGCGTGTTTTTTCTGTCTCTCAGGGCTGCTGCTTAAGGACAGTGGGGGCTCTCTAATGATCCCACCATTCATCCAATGAACCCCCTTAACTCCATGAAACCTTCCCTACCTCCCACTCCACAAAGGTACCCATACACGTGCACACGGTGCTGACATTAAACCCAGGTAGACCATATGATTTGTACAACTGAAAAAGAGCCTTTATCTCTGTGACTGTCTTATTCATTCAACAATGGCACTTGATTATGGATGGGCACAAGGTTTGATTTTCAAATAAATAATTCAACTCGCATGTCACTTTAGACTTCTAGGAGGAAACCGATCTGCATATTATTTAGTAATAATCAAAGCCAGCCCAAGACCTAAGCAGCTACTTACTGCTACTACCCCCCACCCCCCATAAATGCTTGAATCTATTGAGAATGAGAAAACTGTTAAAATTTGATTTAATGGTTTCAGCCAAGATTTATGCTAAGATTTTAAATTGTTTAACATTCAAATGTAAGATTTAAAGAAAAATCTTCATAAAGCGGAACTTTAGGGTAATTTAACCAGATCTATTTCTGACTGGGTAATCTGTTGCCCGGCTCCTCTCAGCTGCTGTGTCTCCATACACCCTGGCCCTTTAGGGAATCTGCTAAAGACATCCGCATATCACAGTTTCAGCAGCGAGTAGCATCACTGATCAGTGCAAAAGGTGCCTACAGCAGCAGAAATAAGAGATCGACATGGAAGAAGAGTAGGGCTTTATGCTGTGTTTCTGTTGGCTGTTGTTTTAAACTGCTTCGCCAGCAACTCTTCTTATTTTTACAAAGCCGGTTGTCTGGCAACTTCTGCTCATTTCCCACTGAATTACAACCAATCAGCGCAACTTAACCACAGCTCCTGCTGAGCAACCTGATTGGGTCTTTCTGAGTACATACCCCCGTACAGGTACTGTGTTGGTTCCTGAAATGGCCCCAAAAACGGCTGTGTCAGCCCGGCCCGATGAAGTGGCGACACGAGCATATCGGGAAGACCCGGTCAAATTACCCTGTAGTTCCGATAGTGGAAATGCGCCTCTAGTTTCAAAGTTGTTACTATAGCTACAATCTGAAGCTATGAGTTTAGTCTTTGTGTTTGAGCTTGGTTTGTTCACAAATACATCTCAGCAAATATTAACTAATTATCAATGATTGCTGTAAAGCTCAACCTATTAAACTTGGTCCCCTCTCCCAGATTTCACCACATCTGTGTTGAAACAGTGTTATCGGGGGGATGTTCCTAACATTAAGAAGGGCCTCTAAATAATATTCTGCTTAAGGCCCCATTCAACTTTGGCCAGCCTTGGTCGTAATAATGAAATCAAGCAAGTGTCATGTCCTTTCCATACAAAGAGCCACAACACCTAATTCAACCTGCAATGGATGTAATCAGCTGATCAATAACAGATCACTCAGACATGTTTCAAGGATTTTTTTTATTCCACCTATTTTTTTGTTCTGCCTTTATGGTTAAACTAGTACTCCACTCTGTAGTGTTTTTATGAAGTGGAACCTTATCATATTTTCAAAATGGTAAAAAGCACAAGTATATAATAACAGTGACAAACTCCAAAAGGTTTGTCATATTTTCTAGAGTAAGGCAATAAAAGATGAGATCTTCTCAATGATTCCAGAGGTAAAGTGTTGGTCAGCTAATAAAAAGAACATAAAGCAAGATTTTTGTGCATTTAGGTGTTTTATAACTGATAACTATTGAGAGGAGTTTATAGAAAATCATTGCACTTATTTCAAACAATTACTTTTAGTAAATTTCTATCATGGAGGTGATGTACCTTTATTATTTTATGATGGACGTGTAATGCCCTGCTAGTTAAATCTGCCGTTTAAATTATTTCTGCATTTTGGCTAAGTTAACATTGTCCGCACCCCTGGCAGTTTTGGATTTAAAGCTAGGCTATCTTCATCCGGCCAAGAAATAAGACAGAAGGTAGACGAGGATCCAGCGAGGTGTGAATGAAAGTGAGTAGTTTATATACTGAGGACAGAGAGGAAATGACAAAGGAACCAGAGGGAGTAATCAGAGGTAACCAGATGCAGGTGAGAGGGAGAGAAAGACCAGAGGAGGATAAGTCACAGCTGAAGAGAAAGCAGAATGGCAGGGAGGAAATAAACTGAGTGGGGAAGGAAAACAAAGGTGAAAGCATAACTGAAGGTCTAATCAAAGAATATCCTAAATGCATAAAGATGATGAAGTAGAAAATTAACACAGAATAACTATAAATGATGAGAAGTAAATAAGTACATAAATAAGAAACAATACAGAAGCACAACAGAGAAACTCAAATCACAAAACAGAAATCCTAAATGTGAAAGATAAAGCACAACAGAACTAACATAGAGGAATGAACTGAAAATGATGAGGTCTGAATCGATAAAGAAATGATTAAAACACAAATGAAACTAACAGTACATACACCAATAGATCATAACAGTCTGGACTCTAGCTAGGTCTTTCAATAATATTAATATTGCTTCCATACAGAAAAAAACAACGTTGGTAAAATTAAAAGATGACTTTAAACCTAAATCTGGCAGGGGTATGAATAATTCTGGGCTCATCTGTATGTGTATTATGTATAACATTTTTGTATAAGAATATATATAGAATATGGCTGTTTTTGAAGAAAATACAGTACCCTCCATGTTTAATAGCATTGTTCTAGTTGTTAACCTGTTCAGATATTGCTCTGCCTGTTTATGTGGACAACTTTAGGCTTGACTTATAAAGATCAACACACCTCTGTTATTTATAGGGCATGTTGTCTTGTCTTTCCCATTTTTAAGAGGCTCTAGAACAAAGGAGCCTCTGCATCACATCATATTTGTTCCTGAGGGAATCACAAAATCATGGATTTATAATTTTCTCCCCGAATAACTTAAAATACATAGTATGTTAAAACTGCTTTGTTGAATTTCTCATCTAGGCATTGTTAGGGTTACCACCAATTATACCAATGACAATTATTTCTTAAAGTATGATTTTCTTGTTTTCCACTGAATAAATGTATTTGCCATCAATTTTCAGTTTGACATTATCCTTCTGCAATTTAAAAAAATATTTATTTTAAAGGTTTTCATACATCTTTTCCAGAGATGCCTTTAAATCTACAGAGAATATTTCTATGCAGACTGTAACAAAAGCAATGCATTTACTGTTAATTCAGAGGCAGATTTTCTTTGAAATGTAAATGTGTTGGTATTCACATTATGTTGTCCATTACCTCAGTTTTCTTGCCAAAAGTATTAGGTGTGATAGACAATCTTAAATGCCATTTTCTGGTAACAAAGACTGTAGACAGCCTGCAAGTGATGTGGTCTGACAGTCATGCTGCTGTGGTAGTTTCCTGTTGAGGAAATGGTTTAGGAGGAGGAAGCAGAGGCTAACCTCAACTGTCAGATGAATAAACCATGTTCAGGTTAATCTTTAGCTCACCAGAGCCAACATTTGTTTGTGACCTTTACTCAGCTGAGTTTCTCTAAGGTAGAACAGCAAATTAACCCCAACAAGGTGTTAAACCCTCCTTGTTTTCAGGAGGAAATGACAAAACAGTCAAAAAATGACAACGTTATTGGTATCTGGATGAATGGTATCCGGATGAATGCTCTCTATATGTCTGTCTCTCTCTCTCTCTCTGCCCCTCTCTCTCTCTCTCTCTCTTTCTCTCTCTCTCTCTCTCTCTCTCTCTCTCTCTCTCTCTCTCTCTCTCTCTCTCTCTCTCTCCCCCCCCTGCCTCTCCTGAACTGTCCCTTCTTATCCCTCTGCAGCACTGACGGCCCTTTCCTAAATGAGCCAGTCTCCTGGCAACCAGGCACCAATCAGCACGCACAATCTCTCTCTGTAGTAACCACAGTGTGGGGCGTGACCAATCCCACACACAGCCAGGTAACACATGACTCACTACCCGGGGACATTGTTCTCCTCTTGTCTTCACTAACGCAAGCTTTGATTCATTTCTCTGTGGAATATAAATGAATAGATTTTATTATTATTTTGTTACTTTAACCTAAAGTGGCCATTATTCAATAGAATATCTCATAATGGCGCTAAAGGAATTCTTTGCTAAATCAAACCTCCTTTGGTTTTGAACAGTTCCTCAGTGACGGTGATATACTAGAATAGAAGTCTAAAGGCCAATAAAAGTTAATCATACTATTAGGTTGAATTGATATTCATCAAGTATGAAAACCTTCATTAAATATATCACAGTATTTACACAAAAACTTCAAACAATTAACTTTTTTTAAATGCTTGCAATTGTTGTTTTAAAGCAGCATCTAGTAAGAGAGATCGATGGGGCTCTTTTAGCTTCCACACCTTGAATCCCCACGTTTTTCATGACTGGAAATGTTTTCGAACAGCCACATTTATCATTCTAGTAACTGAGGGAAAAGTTTAGGAGCCTTCTTTTAAGCCAGCTGATGGGCAGTTCAGGTGCGGGGGAGGGGCTGGCTAGCACTCAAACACCTTATGAACAGGATATTAAAGCATAGAAATAAGATGAGGGCAAAGTTTAGCAATTTTGAAATGTAACAACCTTTTTATATCTTGATGCTTGTAAATGCCCTACATTTTGGCTGATGATGTAACACAAGATCCCTGCTATAGGCTACTTTATGGGTATGCTAATTTAGCATCAGATGGTGGTATGTTAAGAGGAACTTTAAACGCAGGTACACCTGGTAAAATAAGCTAAATACTTCCGTTATCGCTACCTCTAGTTCCTGCGGTTTAAAATCCTACTAATGAGATGTCAGAGAGAGAGGTAGGTGGGTGATTCTCTGAATTCGGTGCACTTTGCGTCCTACGGGTTTACCACAATGATTTTCATATAAAGTAAATCACAAAATACATTTTAAAACAAGAAATGGAAAGGTCTATGTTCCTTTGCATTATGGGTTCAACTCCGCCCCGCGGACATTTACCGAATGTCTCTTCCCCCACTTCTCTCCCCTTTCCACACACCATGCACTGCTAATAAAGGCCTTTGTGGCCATAAAACCTTTAAAAAAACAAAAGTATAGTTCAGTCAAACTTCCTCTGCAACCAGGAAGTGACATCGCTCAAGTCTTTTCCCGCTCATAGAGTAAAGAGAGGTAAGTGTTAGCATACTTTCCTACCTATATTTTATAGTTTCTATCATCATACTGACATTGTCAAGCTCAACCTTTCAACACCGTCACATGCAAAAATTGATTTGGAAAAATAAGTAAATTAATTTGTTTTTTGTCTCCCTATGTGCTGCTCCGTATGCTAGCAAATGTTGACTTATGGCTACTTTTAACTAAAATCTTCAACCCCGTAACATTCAACCCCGTAACAAAAAACTGTGTTACAGAGTTGAATCATTGTTATGGGGTTGATGGTTTGACTGTTGCTAAACAATGCCTGTCAGTTATCCACAAATGTTTATTTCTTTTTTTCACATGCTAGATGGCAAAATCAAATGCAAAAAGGCAAAGGGAGTACAGGGCAAGAAGAAATGCAGATTCACAAAGAAGAGAAGAATACCTCAGTAAAGAATGTGAGCGATGGAAAAGAGATCCAGAAGCAGGGAAAAAGAAATGAATCCATGTACTGAGTATAGAAGCTCAAACACATAAGCGAAAGGAGTGACAGAAAAGCAAAGCTGAGATGAGAAAAAATATTGTCTCTTCCTCTCTAAACCCACCACAGTCTCCTGAATGTGAGACTCAAGATGCAGCACAGGCCAGACCAGGAACCTCACGTTGATGAAAATATGTGGTTGGAAATAGAGCTTAAAGGCAGGGTATACGATTTTATTTTAAAACACTTTTTTTAAAACTGCAAAAAATGCTCTTCATATACCAGTGGCAACCTATAAGTTAGGAGTTCTTAAACTTGACAGAGTAATTTTTATTCTTTCTACAGCGAGATACCCTGGGAAAACCTCATTCAATCAACTTCCACGGTCCGTCTAAGATAATAGGCTTGTAAGCAAAGCTTCCGTGTTCCAGCACCTCCCCCTCTGCGCATCCCCTTCGTGTCCACGCAACACTCGTTCTAGCCTGTAAACAGGAAGTGAGTTCGCGCTAAAATTAACCGAAAACGCAAAGCTGTTGTGGAAATAGCAACGAGAAAGAAGAAAGCAGACGAAGAGCGTGCTTAAAGCCGAATCTGCATCGGAGCTGATGCATTTACACGGTGGCGTCAACTCAAGGAAGCTAAGGGCTTGCTAACGGATGCGTTGGTTGCTGATTTTCTCCTGGACAAGTAAGATCACGTTATATTTTGTGACTTTGGTTGAAATGGCGGAGTGAAGTGTGAAGTGAAGTGGCGGAGACCCAACGAGACCATGCTGGCTGTGCGTGCCTGTGTTATTGAGGCGTGGCTTAGTGGGAGAGCATGAAGCAAGGGGTGGGACTTTTTATTTTTCAATAAAGCCCTCTCAAGAAGCGCTCCCACAATCGTATATCCTGCCTTTAAATTGTAGTAAACACCGCCTGCCTTACACACTGCTTTGTACATATTTTTATTCTTGTAGCTCATTAGATATGCGCATTTGTAGGAAGAGACCCATGGTTTTTCCCCTCCCAAACCCCCTACCCCCATACATCGACATGGTGGTCATCTAGTATCCTAGTGCATGTGCTGTTACTACTAATGTTTCTACTAATCTGTGAAACTTACCATCTTCTTTCCATGTATTGTTTTGTTTCATCTTAGTCGTTCAGCCAGCAAGAAATTCTCCAGAAAAGCAAGAGACAAACTACTCAGAGAAATAGAAGAACTAAAGAACAAACTCAAAATTCAAAATAATCAAACAGAGAAATACAAGAAAAGACTCCAGCGAGCAACTCAGGATATTGACTCTCCCAGGACCAAAGTTGGTCAGTTGCTGAAGAATTGTACTGTTAGCAGCAAGGTGAGGAAGACTTTACTACACCATTAAGCCCTAATTTTAGACATTGCGAGGAAGTACAATAATGCTAGAAATGGAAATTTTTTTTTTTTGCTGAGGTTGTTTTTGGGAAGATAGTCAAGAAATACGGGCTGCAGTGGTGGTCAGAGAAAGCACTAGGCTTTTCATAGAAACGCAGGACCTTGTGTGAGAATGCAGATCTGATTAATAACTTCACCAGATCATCTTACTATCTTACGACAGATACAATGGTAAATCTCTGGTGAGCAAAGTGAAGACATTCTTCATGAGAGATGATGTAAGTCGCATGACAACAGGGAAAAAGCTACCAATAACAAAGAAGAAAATTAAAATGCAAAAAGATTCTTTGTCGACATGACGAAAAACCTTCACTGGAAGTTTCTGGCAGAAAACAACACTAGTCACATTTCCTATGCCTAATTGTGCCGGTTGTGACCCTTTTGGGTTGTTCACCCTTCCCTTTCGGATCGTGACACATGCCAGTGCAGCTTACATGAAAACCTGGGCTTTTGTCAGCTTCAGCTTATTGGAACTTCCAATTTAGAGAGTCTCACAGAACTTGTGTGCTGTAACATTGGCAGCAAGGCCTGCCTGTATTGGAGAATGTGACAATTGCAAGAACAGAAATATTCCCCTCTCAAGCTCATACAATAGAGCACAGAAGGTGACCTATGTGCAGTGACCACAGAAGACAAAGAAAAATCAAATGCTGAAGAGAACCTGGTTGCAAAAATAACAGTAAAACAAACCATTGAAAGCAGTTTAGAGGAGCTTGTAGAGAGGTTCCACACATACCTCTATATGTTTAGAAGGCATCTTTTTAACATCAGGCAACAGTATGCCAACTACTGTGGACTGCATAGCCTCATGTCCAGAAATTAATGCCTTATTCACATTGAGTTTTCTGAGAACTTTTCTTGTACGTGCATCACCGAAATTCAGTCAGTACATTTTGGATCATCTCACCAACAGGCCACACTTCACACTGTAGTCATCTATGTTGTTGGAAGCCAAGATCACACCTGCTTTAACTCCATCTCACTATCAAAGCACATAAGTCCAGCTGCCGTATGGGAACATTTGAAACCTGCACTGGACTATGTGCAGATCACACACCAAGAGGTGTCTGTTGTGCACTTTTTCAGTGATGGGCCCTGTACAAGGTACACGCAAAAGGGAAACTTTTTTTCTCTTTAGTACAGAGCTGGACAAGAGAGACCTGAGAGGGACCTGGAACTTTTTTGAGTCCAGTCATGGCAAAGGTGCACCAGATGGTGTTGGTGCTGCCTTAAAGAGATCAGCAGGCTACCTTATCAGCCATGGCCATTATTGAGTGATACTGTGTTGTGATGTCATTTGATGTCATATTGTTAAACTGATTCCAGTTAGATTTTGAACATAGCGTTCTGCTAATGCTGTCAGTTTTTATTTTGTCTTCTCATTGGATGGATCTGTTCAATCTAATTGTTCTTATCCCTAAACTATTTCTAATGTTGGATTCCTAATGGAATGTTTCTGTCCTCCTGTTTGTTTTAATGAATAAATTAAAGTCAGTTTCAATTTGATTACATGCTGTGTCATCTATTCAACCCTGTTACAGTGTGTTCAACCCTGTTATTTGGTACATTTTCATATATTTTCTGATAACAAATATTTGTTAAATATTTGTTGCTCTGTAGACAAGGTATAGGGGATGTGTTAAAAATATACAAATCCTAAACTAATGTTAATGTTTAAACATATTTTCATAATGTGTAAAGACCGTTTTTATAGTAAGCGGCCATATCGTACTTAACATTCAAGTTAATATTATTTAAAATAAAACAAAATAAATGTACAATATGTTATTTTACAAAAGAGACAGGTGATTTCCAAGGTAATTAAATAATTAGTTTGAATAGCTTTTTAAATTATAGTTATACAGGAATCAAATAGTCCCGTATGAGGTTGAATTTAAAATGACCCAAGTAACAAAGATATTCCTATTAAACATCTCATGACACAAAGCTGATTTCATGTGAATGTAGTATGACATAATGGATCTTGTCAAAGTATGTGGTTGTGTAAATCTATGAGCCGAACAGACTTAATTTTACGCGATAATTAGAGTTTCAAAAATATACGCTTAATCGCGGCTTCAAAGCTACGTCTCCATGTGACTTCAGCGACAGAACCGCTCAGGTTGGACAGTCCAAAAATTCCACTGTCAGGCCTGATGGAGGCGCTCATATTTAAAGACTCGGAAGATTCTTCCTCCAGTTTTCGCCTTGAGATGGTTTTAGAGGTTGAAAATGCAGCAGGTTCTGGTGCTTCTAGAGGCATAGAACCGTACAGGTACGAGCTGTACACAACGACTGAGATGGATAGAAGATAGCGGGTCAAAGAAGCTAGCGGGAGAAGTGACAGCGGGAGAAGTGAAGTCAGGGAAACACAGGTTGGTAAGGATTAGAAATGACTCAGTCGTGGCTTCTTTAAAAATAAAAAATAAAAATTATATAAATGAGCATAATAATATTAACGTGTAGTGATTTTAGTAGTGACCTGAAACATTAGCCTACATAATTTAAATACGGTAAATCAGTTTTAAAACTAAAAATAATAAACTAATCCAGGCGTACTTATTTATAAGGTCTGAGACTGATATCGGAAAAATAAAATCATATTGTAGGCAAACATTCAAGGCAAACAACAAAGCAAGTAGCCTAAGACTTACTTCATTACAATTCTTCTTTATGATTATCGTACCAAATTATTAGTTTCAGGTGAAACACGTTTAATTATTTTTCTTTGTCAGACTCACTAAATAGAGTTTGAATTATTCATAATTATAGCAAAACTGCTTTGAATATGTACCTGTCTCTTCTGGACAAGGGCGTCAGTTTGTTTTTAAAACTTCTGGGGACAATTATTGATTATTCATATAGCCTATAATTATTCAGCAGTTGGCGACAAAGGCTATATGCGCAGTAATAAAACGAGTTCCCTTTACAACCATTGCCGTTCTGTGCGGGGAAACTTTAAAGGAACAGGGGGCAGGATTAGTAAATAAAATAAACATGCATGTCCAGTTTTTTAATGCTGTTGGGTGATGAAGCGTTATAAACCAAAAAGAATGAGCCCACCCACGTATCGCTCCATTTTCTGAAGCTGGCTGTGTGCTGCAAAATGTGCTGCAGTTCGGGGCCCGAATTTCCCGCGCTGTCCTACGGATGTGACGTCAATTGACACGGCTTGCGCGTTCTCGACAGCTTTAAAGAGGAAGAAAAATGGTCGCAGACCTCCATTGATTTGATTGTGAGAATGGATTCTTCTCTTCTGCAACTGGGAAACGACCAAGGACGACTCACAGCCCACTAAAAAGTGGCACTAAGAAAAAGAAGTATGTCACTGTGAAGAGGTATGTTTTTTTGTGAAGCGTTTGTGCGCGCTCCCGTGCGGCTGGCTGCAGTTACTTGCAGCGCCGGCCGCGTCGCTTGTGAGTTATTCACCTGCTTGTGCATAAGGGAGGCTGAATCCGCTCCGGTCGCACACTGGAATAACAAGCGCCACTTCTTTCTCAACTTTCTTATTGCCTCAGCCGGATGAAATAGCGTTGCATTGAGTACGGTGTCCAGGTCTGATATGATGATGCTCAGATGCTCTCATAAGAATCTTTTTTGATTGATTCAGTTTCCTAAACTCTGTGCTTATAGTTGAAAATGACTGTGCGTCTGCATCAAGAGGTCAGTGGTGTAAATTGTTAACTTTCACAATGAAGGACGTCTGTTAGTTCGAGTCCACAGGTGTTTCTGATTATTGTACTGATGAATAGAGGTTGCGTCATAATAAACTGACGGCAAAAGCTCATCACACAAACACTCTTCAGATAGTATTCCTATTATTTTTTGTGAATGCACTCACTACCTGATGGAGTAGTGGAGTGGTTGAGCCGCCCGTCAGAAAGGGAACTTTTGTGTGATGTCCTGCTTCATTTTCTCACTCGATTTTCCTGCCGCACTTTAACAACGGCCTTTACATTTTTCCATTAGGCTAGGGTTTTAAAAAAACGATCAAAGACAGAAAATAACATAATCCCCAAGTGATTGTAAATTATATTACCATGAATCATGTCCCTTTTTAATTCTTTGAAACATTGTACATCTGAAATTAATTTAATCCAGAGATCTCTGTCCAGAAACAAAATATTGTCCACAGTCCCTGGCTTTATCTGCGCTCTTCGTTCCTAAATCGCAAATTCAGTCGCAGAAAAATCTCTCTGGCAGCGCAGGATAGCGGGAACATTCCGCAAAGCTAGGGGAATATTCTGCCATGTTCTCTCCACAAACACAATATATCAACACCAGTCTCTTTTGGAGTCGTAAACAAACTAAAGTATTAAATTAATATTTTTAACCTGCAGTAAAGAAACTTCAGCCAGACCAATTAAATTTAATTGATTTATTTTTCCATCTTAAAACGGGTACCAGCTTCAATGCAGGACTCTTCCCTGAACATGTTTGCATATGGACTAAAACCTTGATGTATCCACTGCAAAGAATGCTGCAGCATCTGCGCAGAAAGAAATCATGACTGTATGAGAACGTGCAATGGAGTAATTTAAATAATAGTCCGTTCAGATACTGATTATGTGAAAATTGTGCTGGGAGCACAAGTAGATGTTAGATCTGCGCTGGTAAGAAATTCCGCATCAGGTTTAGAAAAGTGGTCGGGACATGTCCCTGGTGTCCCTGGCTAAAATGAGCCTATGCTTCTGAAAACACGAGATCTAACTGGGCAGTCAGTGGAAGTTGACCTTGTAGGAATAGTGATGCTGACGCTGTCACTGTCAGTATCGCATCGTAGTCCACAAGCACCACCACGGGTACCGCCGCCACACGCTGTCACATTCCTGCTGAACACTGCAGGTACAGCTGCCGGCAGCAACACACGCTTGTGTTCGTCTAAACCACCCAGGGATTCCTTTATCATAGTAATCAAAACAATTATGCTCAAAATGTTCCGAACAGAGAAGAGAGGAGGAGGAGGGAGCCCACTTCTCACGGGTGCGTCTAACCTGTTTCACCCACTTAGACAGTAACTCTGGGTCTTTGGGAAACTTAAATAAACTGACACAGTCCTTGTGTGTATATGAGCAAAATCCCCCAACACAACGCAGAGGCATTTCAATCACTTTTCTTTGTCAAAAATAGAAAATAGCTGTCCCAGTCACAGCTGAAAAGCCGCTGTCAAATGTGCCAACAAACAGAATGCGTTCTCTCGCTAACGTCACTTCGGGCGTTATGCTCGTTCAGTGCGCAGCGATACATCACTAAAATGCTAGTCACCGCAGCGGCTTTTTGCTCTCAGTAGGATTATACAAGGCGTGTTTATGAATTTGACATAGTCCATTGGGTTCAGATTTCTTTATTTTATGTTATGTTTAAAAATGTCAACTTTGTGTCATGAGGTCTTTAATGTCTGGGATTTTATGCCTAAGGTGGGTAAACATAGTTTCTCAGAGCTGCGAATAGTCCTTCATCAGATGCAATGTTCAGAAACATAATTTTTGTGTGGTATATTTTTCAGTAACCCGAAACCCCAAAGTGCAACGAATTCAGAGAATCACCCAGGTGTTTTCTGTGCCTGTACAGAATATAGGTTAACACAACAATGCCCACATGAAGCTGCACTCTGTCGGTCAGCTGACTGAAATAAGGCTAGTATGATTTTATGTTTGTTTGGAAATATTTGGGTCGCAAAAAACATAGAGTCAAGATGTGGAAACTAAAGGACCCCCAACTATCACTTTTATTAAGGCTGAACTGTTTTAAGACTCCAGTTGGTAAACTGAGAGGCGGTTGGTTGGCTAGCTAGCTATATTCATAGTATGTTTCTATGAGTTTTTATTGTGCTGCTGCCATCAGTCTGACTGTGGCAGGTTAGAAGCTGTTGTAAAATCGGCTTGTCTGTGTGATCACACTGTCTGCTGTGTCTTAAGACCGTGTGATCACTCACATTTATTTAGACTTGATGTCAGGTTTACTTTAAGGTTTGAGTCTAGCTTCAGACTCTTTGTGAACTTTTTATCAACCATCTTGTTTTGAACTTACTGTGAACTTTTTTCCACTACCACCAATCTTCAGGGTTTTAATGCACCCCTGTTTTACCTGTAGGTGTTTGGAGCACCCATGGGCCCCGGCGAGAGTTCTGGTGGTCACATAATGCCCGTTGGCAGCCCAGGGATGGGCGGCAGCATGGGCTCCCAGTTCATGGGCCAGCAGTCATACGGAGATGGCGTGTCTAAAGGTTACGGCCAGCCAGTCATGTACGGACGTCCCAGCACTGCCTACAACCCGGCTTCAGCATATGGAGGAAGGTAAGCTGCTTTCTCCAGGATGGCATGGGGCTTCAGTGTCATTCATTCACTTTGATGCTCCTTTAGTGCTGGCAGCTGCCAGTGTTTAAGTAAGGGGTGACTTATCATTTGACACCCGTACTTAGTTGGCTGAATATTTAGTGTGTCAGAAATCTGCTATTATGTAACTCCTACCTCAAAAAGACTCAAATGGGAAAAAATACTTTTTTGTAATGAAAAATCTTTTCTTTCTTCCTCTTTACAACTAGGCACTAACTTCTTTTGGCTTATCACATAAGATTAAATAAAATATATCACAGCTTGTGGTTGTTACATGACAGAATGGCTTTTGTATGGTGCTGTAGATAAACCCCAAACAGCACTTGCATGGTTAACAGCAAATTATTGTTTTTAAAGCTTTAACATAAATGATCTAATGATATGTGTTTCATGTCTAAAAGCTTTAAATTGTGTTTACCTGCATTTCTCTAAAGCTCATAAAGATGTAAATCTTCATCTCTTTGATTTTTATGAGTGATCTTTTAAAATACAGAATTTCTTATAAGATTAGCTGTTAACTTTTGTCAACCTTTATTTTTAAACACATCTTTAATAGCAAGTTGCACAACTTTGTTGCATAGTCCCTGGAGGAGATCAACACAAAGCAGGCATTAATGTAGTTTGAAAGCGCTTTCATCGAGCTTGTCAACTTGTTGTCAGTTATCCTTTGATTTTTCTTTCTTTGATCCTTCTCTACCCGACTTCTGAATCCCAGTTTTTCCTTCTGTTTTCACAAGGACAAAATTTGGCTTTTTATAGATGCAGACAGATTTGTTGGAAATCCTCGTAAAGATTTGCAAAACGCAGAGTATTTGAAAACATCTTTCATTTGTGTTCCTTTTTTTTCTGTGGGGAAGCAAATCACATGTCCAGTGTGGCACAATTAATGTTCTTGCCATTAACAGAAGAGCACTACTGGCTAAAGCGCTCTTCTTTGCACTCTTGTAAAGACTCTCGATATAATCCAAGTTGAATTATACTTAGGGGCTCTTTACATGACAACGTTGCCGTTTTTGTTTGAATACGCGGGTGAAAACGCACTGCGTTTACACGACAGGGCTTGCAATAGAAAACGATGTAGTACATATGCCCAGCCTTTAGATGGCAGTGCGCCCCGTGTATGCTGTGTTCCAAAGTTTCCCCCACCCAACCCGGAAAAGAAATATTTCGCAGTCTTGTAGTTCTCCGCTTAAATAAAGGCGTATTAATTATTTGACGCACGTACTTTATGCGTTTCCGTTTGCCGATCGCATAGAACCTGATTATGTCTAAGTTTTGCTTACAGAGACCAAATTACTTCAGAAGCTGCATCAGTAGTTACAGCATACCTGGATCCGCCATTGGATTTTTGCTGATACTTTTTATTTTTGGACATTTGTTATGATGCATAACCATGGCAACAAGGTGGTTTACAACTGGCAGCAGCTGATTAACATCACAAAAGCTCAAATAAGACCTCAACTACAGCCACAAAACCCTGATGAGTTGAAAAGAAGACGCCATAGATCCAGAGCATCCTCTACATCAGACTGTCATACAACTACAGAGCGTCTTCAGTCAGAGGCTTCTTCAGATCTGCAGACTGCTACAGGAGATCATCCCTACCCACAGCCATCAGCATCTACAGCAAATCTTTGAAGGAACTTGCATAATGAGTTACAACAACATTTAATTTCCCTTTGGGATTAATAAAGTAATTTTGAATTTGAATTTGAATTTGAATTGCTGTTTTTCTGTAGAAAGGCGGAGTGCGCAAGTGCAACACGTCCGTAGGTGGCTGGCAGTGACGTCATCTTCTCCGGCTTGCATTTACACGACAACGAATCAGCCAACGTTTTTAAAAAACTCTCCACTCTGGAAGCCGTTTCCCAAAAGATGCGTTTTCGCCCCCCGTTTTGCCGTTGTCGTGTAAACGAGAGGCCGAATCGGAAAAAACCTCCGTTTTGCTGAAAAACTTTGTCGTGTAAACAGCCCCTTAGAGTATGATCTTTCACCTTTCCTCTTTGCACAGTCTCACTAGATCATCCTGACAGTTTTGTCCTGTTATGCTCTTTTCTCTCCAGCTCAGTCCACAGGTTTCTGTAAGATTTAGGTCTGCAGACTGAGATTGCTTTGGAAGTTTAACTTTATGTTTAGTAAACCATTTCTGTGTTATTCTGTCCGTCTGTTTCAATCAATGTCCTAAAAAGGACCTATTTTCAGTTTACTTATAGACTGTCTGTTTTTATTTCAAATCTCCTGACATTCGGCAAATGTCCGCGGGGTGGAATCAAATCCCCAGACAACTGTGTCGAGGACTGAGGCCTCAGAACTTGGGGTACCCTTCTTAACCACTCTGCTACGCAACGCCCCCTCCTGACATTTCTACGACGAGCACTATCAACCTTGCTATACCCTTTGACAGCATCACAGAACCTAAATGCTACCTAAAAGTGGGCATAAGGTGCCTTTCCCCATATTCATCCATTGTTGTAATTCAAACCCAGCTGGAATGTTAGGGAAAGTCGCAATCAAAGTCTGATCTAACCAGAGTTTGGCTATTTCTTTATCTTTCTTATCATCCTGCTCATGGAATGAAGTAGCAGAAAGTAGATTATGGGTCTTCATCCTGCTTAGTGACTAGTGGCAAAAAAAAGCCCGTTTGTCATATTATTTTTATTTTCCAGGGAAACAAAGAATTATGGAATACTAATCAGACGTTTTTAGAAACTTTTTAGAGCCAAATATGATAATGTTAACATTTTCCCTACTGAACAAATGTATTCAAATCAGTATGCTACTGCATTAAAGTGCTCATGATTTCGCACAGTAAAACAACCTTAAAATTAAAAAATATACATCTTGCTTAACATTTTGATTGGCCTAGTTCAATTCAAAACGTGATCCTAAGTTAACAACAACGAGCCGAAAAGTTTGTTTTCATGCCCCACTCTGAGCACCTCGATACCCCCCCGCCATATTGCTGTGACAGTATCGGCAGAACTGCTGCCTCCTCCAGCATTGCCAACTTAGCGACTTATTTTTAAAAAGCGGACTTAGCGACTTTGTTGCTATGTTTAGCAACTCTATTTTTAAAAAGCGGACTAGCGACAAATCGAGTAATTCTTTTGGTGTTATTTGAGACTTTTGGAGACTCTGATGTGAAGCACGTATCCTTTACTCTTCTCACCGAGCAGCGGTGGTGCTGTGGGCTCCTCTCTCAGAGCGTTCAAAGCAAGCAGCCAGTCTTCAGTCAGAGCAGATGTTTGTCCTTAATCTTTCCTTGTTTGTGGACCTCAGAGTTGTCGTGGACTAAAAATGTTATTGGAGGACATTAATCGGACCATTGTCGATGTAAAAAGACAGTTTTTGTTCGAGATGGCTCGTTTTTGTCCCCTATATGAGGCTACGAATGGTGAATCTCACGTTATATTTATTTCGGTTGTGGTTTGCCTAAAGTGCTCGCTGTGTCTACAGTTATGATTGTGTCCTTGATCATCATACCCCGCTGGAATCACAAGAGTCTTAGCTTTCCAATTATCTGTAAGATGTACATAGAGGTTGCTACCAGTAGACAACCTTCCGCCATGAGACATAGGAAAGCTAAGGGGTAATAAATCTAGAAAAATCATGGTTTATAGTTCTAGCAAGTCATTATTCTCAAACTAGAAAAGCACTCACAAAGTTCAGACCTCCACCAGGGCTACTCATTCCCCCCTCATCCCCATGTTGTTATCTAATTCTAACTTTCGGCACTTTTCCAATAAAATGTCTCTTAATGGGACGCATGACTGTGTTTGGGCTGTCGCTGTGTTCTTCCAATATAGAGGGGAGATTCGCGCATGCGCAATTAATTTGCTGTTCAAATGTTCCAACCGTATCGGGGCTGCTGCGTGAGGGGAGCCGCTTGTGAGCTCTCTGACATGGGAGAGCAGTGGAGGTGAGCACCACTGGTCGGTGGGTGGATACACACTTCATGTCGGATCAACCCCAAAATTTAATCAGTTTCTGGTTCCATTGCGGACATTTCCTGAAAATGTCATCTAAATCCGTCCATAACCTTTTGAGTTATCTTGCTAACAGACAGATAGACGGGCACGAAAACATTACTTCCTGGCAGAGGTCAATTTGATTCAGGTTAGACATCATCTAGATCTACTGTTGATCTAGATAATGTCTAACCTACTTTATACTGTAGATCTATATTTTTTTGTATTCATTACTTTCATTGTTATTATCACTATATAATGTTCACATGACTTATATTGCTGAATTGCCTTACTTGAGCTTGCCTCAAAGTTTCCGAGCACAGCCTTGATGCATCCGTTGGGGCCCACTTGTCTCTCGTTTGACGCATCTTTTTTCTCCCACTCTTCTCGACGGATCTTCTCGACCAGATCTTTTGGAAACCTAAACAGGTTCTCTGGTATTGTAACAGTATCCTGCGACACATCGATGTGGCATTGCTTCAAAAATGAAGATGTAATAAATAAAAAAAATCGACCAACAAACAATGAAAAAATTTATTTCTATCTCTGATAGCGTACTTCCAAACACATCACTTCTCAAAATCACTCTCACATAAACCAGTCTCACTATCTCAATTCTTGGCCATTTCTGTTCCTTTCAGAATAAGTTGTTTAGAGGGCTCTGACACTTTTTGTGCAAATTAGTGGTTGCAGACCACCATATTGTTACTAGGCTGCAGGTTTGCCACACATTAGAATTGGTGGGCAGGGTTTGACGAGGGGCGGCATTTGATAGGTGAGGGGCGGTTATATGCAATTTCCGCTTGTAGCGCCACAATAAGGTGCTTTTTCAAACATCTCATAGAAGTACAACATTTCTGACAGCAAAAGTCTGCAAAAAAATGGATGGATGGTGCCTAGTTATGTTTGGAGTGTTTATAGTGGCAGCACAGACCCAAATGGCAACACAAAAGGATGAAAATAGTGAAATTTGCATAATATGTCTACTTTAAGCTTATGGATGGTTCCCGTGTTTCTGTTTGGTATGTTGTTATATACTGCTTCTCTAGCAACTCTTCCAATTTTACAAATACCAGTTGTTTGGCGACGTCTGCTGATATAATTTCCGACTGAGTTACAACCAATCAGCTTGAGTTAACCACAAGTCCCTTTCATAGACTACTGGGCCATTTCCGAGTACATACCCTAAGGCTGGTACTCGTTTAATTCCTGAAATGGCCCAGAAAGTTATTGGTAAGGAAATGGAGAAACGCACATACTGTGAAGGTTCAGTCAATTTACCCAGACGTTCCGATAGTCGAAACGGGCCTATATTTACCAGGGGAGCCAAAAAGGTGGCCAGCAGCACTGGTCACTGAGAAAAACTCACAAGTGGCCACTAAGGGTAGATTTTACTGTCTGGCCTGCTGTGACCGTACTTGGATCAGATCTGATCGGCCAGGACCTCTATCATTATCGGACCAGAAGATGACCTATGTGATATATTATCAGCTCTTTCAATGTAAAGAAGACTGTGATAACCTTATAATAAGAATGAAGTTTGCTGTACACATTCAAGGGTCCTCCTCCCTCCCTGCTGTGCTTCAGTGAGTAGGTTAGCAACGTTGGTGTAGATTCTCAGTCATCCAGGACACGATATTCTTAAGAGTTTAAATGAAGGCAACTGGACTTTTCTTGTTGTTTTGAATACGTTTCGTCTCTCATCCAAGAGGCTTTTTCAGTTCTGAAAACTGGATTGCGAGTATCAGATTTATAAGTCTGAGGCCCTGTCTACATTTGGGCGTTTAAGTGCTTAAACGAATAAATATTTAGTCAATACCCCATCTCGGCCCATCTCGGATATTTTTTTTACATGGTTAAGTGGGCCGTCTATTTCTTAAATCTCTGGCTCTTGGATTGGCGTGGATTCGTTAGGCGTTTAAGAACTGAGCTCGGTAAGGAAGTGACATCAGAAAACACGCACCAAAGCCAGCTTAATAACAACCAGTGACCACTCAGAGGAATACAAAAGGAAGATGGAGGCGAATCATCCAGACTTGCCCTTGTTGCTCATTCTTGTACACGTAGAGGCACTTTTAAAAATCACACAAGAATACCTTAAGAGAAGGCACGGCGCCATGGCTGCAATTTCGGATACACCATATCTCAGACGGTGACTGTGACGTCATATATGTAGGTCTGCCTTTTTTTCGCGCATGCCTCCTAGGTTGGGGTCGCGCCAGTGGCGGGAGGGGGTTGTAAATGATGCTATGTGTGTGTGTGGCTAGGTATAAGGTTAGGTGGGATGAAAACTGTATAACCTTAGCCATATTAGTGTAGAAGCAACCTATGGTTAAGGGTCACTAATGGGGCTGTCGTTATACCTAACGAGGCTTGGAAGCTTAAGGAACCCTGATAGCCACGTTAGGTATAACGACAGCCCCATTAGTGAGCCTTAACCTTAGACTTGTAAATCTGATACTCCCAATCCAGTTTTCAGAACCGAAGAAGCCTCTTGGATGAGAGATGAAACGTATTCAAGACAATTAGAAATGTCCAGTTGCCTTCATTTAAACTCCCAAGAATAGGTTACTAACATTTCCAAAAAAAAAACTGTAAAAAAGTAATTCTACAAGTATTTTCTCTAACTGTGAAGTTAACATGTGAGAAACGTTTTTGGGCAGCTTGATCTATTTTCATCTCCTGTTTAAATGCCAGCTTTGTGATCTAAAAAGGCTTTCTCACCTTTTAATGTGACTATTATCTTCCACGATTCAACCAAAAAAGAAATAAATCCGTTTTAGTAAGTCTGATTAACCTGGAATAAAGTTCAGCTGTCCTAGAAGAAAAATATTTGTTTATTTGCATCCTTTTGCTAGAGCCAGGATTTGCAGGGAGGTTAGAAAGGACTAAAATGATTCAATTGTAAGAAGGTGTCCGGAGAAGGATACAAAAAATAAATTCACAACATTTCATATGTGCCATGGCACAGTTAATAATTAAAGAGAATATAAGGCAAAAATCATATGACTAAAACTGTAAGTTTGTCCAAATGAATGAAAAGACAAGTTTGACATTTTTCAGGGAGGCTGCCAACTGGTTTCCAAACTTGAACTTTTGGGCTACGATTGCTAATGGCATGTTTGACACAAAAACTGAGCAGCATACCGACAGTAAAATATGTTGGTGACAGCATTTTGCTCCGGAGCCACCTTTCCTTAGATGGAACTAGGCCATTTATGAAGGTGTTTTAAATTATGACGATGTTCCAAATACCTGTCAGTTTTGACCCAAAACCTTCAGAAGTCTGCTAGAAAAATAAATATGACAAAGGATATGATTTCTCAGCATCACAGCAATTCCAAGCAAACATCCACATGAAAAAAAAAGGATTTTACCTGAAGAAAATCTAAGTTTTGGCATGCCCTAACCATTCTTCACAACTAAATCTGACTGAAAACCTGTCCTGTCACATGCAGAGGGGTGTGTGCAGGTGATGACCCACAAGCTGAGATATTTGATATCATGTCAAGATGTGGGATTCTGATAGACATCATGAATGCTGAAGTTTAATCAAAAGGTGCTTCAACAAAGTCTAAATAATTAGTCTAAAGGTTTGCAATTTTATGCAGCCAGGTTGTTGCAACTCAGATATTTTTATATTATCCCACATATTAAATCTGGAAAAAGTTTGAATTAATCCTGCTCTCATGTTTTTTGCAGCAAGTTGGATGATTTGAGCTGATTTGATCACGTTATTGTAGCCTGTCCTGTTTATTATACTGTATGTTATCACCTCATATGGTGCTGCAGCAGGGTTCCACACCAACATATGCCAGCGTGGCTGCTGTCCCCCACTGATGTGACTCACCATCGGACGACACCTTGCACACTCATTCAGTTGGTTGAGTAAGACTGCAGCCCACTCACCTCGGCGTCTTTCCCTCTCGCTGCAGTTACTCTGGTAATGGTGGAGGTGCCGGCCTGGGTGTTCGTGCTCCCTCTGACTTCACTCAGGCTGCCGCTGCTGCTGTTGCTGCAGCCGCCGCCACAGCCACCGCCACAGCCACGGCAACTGTTGCAGCAATACAGGAAAAACAGAACCAGGAGCTGAGCTACGGTCAGGTAAACATTTCAGAGAAAACACACACTTCTTGGAACAATAACATTTCTAAGAGTCAGGATGCTGGTTATAAAAGTTTCCACCATCCTGCTTCTGGCTCTGGTCTTTAGTTGAAATATTTAGCTGCAGGGCTGGAAATCAGAAGCTGTTTTTTGCTTCATACTCACATCAAGTCCAGGACACATGCTTCTTATTACCAGAAGAGACATTGCATAATATGATACTGCCATGCCAGTCAACCCTAAACTATGTATGAGTCACAGTAGAAGCTGAATCGCCAGTTCTGTGAACTGAAAGTGTTTCCTGCTGGGATGAAATGTAAACAGAGTGCATACATTTAATGTTACTCATATTATTAAGAACAAAACACCCTGCATGTCACTAGAAAAGGCATATTTACAGGGGTCATCAACTTGTTGGACAGTGGAATCCACATTCCAGCTGATTCTCTGCCATATCTGCAGCTCTCCTCTCTCTCTCTCTATCTGAGAAGTCTGACTGAGATATAAAAGTGGCTGCATTTGGTTTCAAGGCAATGTTAATTGCAGAATTGTATGTTTGCTCTGTTTTGCATCTGTCCATATTTGCTACTAAGGTATTTAATCATCTACTAATTCTTAACTAAACATTGTTGTTTTTTGTGTGTTTTTTAACTCTATTTATTTTTATTTTCTTATATAGTGAGTGATTTTTTCCATTGTATAGATTTCTTCCATTATCTCTTTCCATTTAGACAGTGTTAGAGTGAGACTCTTTAGCCAGTTCCTTGTAATAGTTGTTTTGCTGGCCATCAACATAGCTGAGTTTGGTAGTAACCCGAGGTACATAGATTGAGAGTTATTTGAAATTCCGTTGCCCAACATTTCCCCTATTACAGTCACTATATTTTCCCAGAAGGGTCTGACATTGGGACAAGTTCAAAATACATGAGAATGATTGGCAATCATACTGCCACAAAGTGTCCAGCAGTGCTGAGGGGTCCTGAGCTGCATACTTTTGATACGAATTGAAATGAAAAACCTAATGTTTTTTTCCAGCCAAATTCTCTCCATCATCTTGAGCTGGTGGAAGTGTGTTGTAATAGACAAATTGAGTGTCAATCATCCTCCGATAATTTGATTCGTAATTCAGATTCCCACTTTTGTTTTATATACAATGAGTCAGTACCGTTACAGTTTTGCAGACATTTATACAGGGCAGGTCATATTTGTAAATGAGAAGTGGTTTTCAAACAGTTTACCGGGATAAATAAAGATTAAATAAGAAAACTTTATATATATATATATATATATATATATATATATATATATATATATATATATATATATATATATATATATATATATATATATATATATATATATATATATATATATATATATATATATATATATCTCAGAATCAGAAAGGGTTTTATTGCCAAATGTTGGGTAGGTTTACAACATTAGGAAATTGCTGCGGTACTTTGTGCAAACATACAAAAACAAACAAACAGACAATCACTAAAAATAAAAATATAATATGCTAAACAGATTGATATATACATGAGTGCAGGTAACGATTGGTGCAAATCAGACAGGTGCAAAAAAAACACACAATATGGGTCATGTAACTGAGCGGGTGGTGGGAACAGTCTTATGGTTATTGTTCATGAGTCCAACAGCAGAGGGGAAGAAACTGTTCTTATGGCGAGAGGTTCTGGTCCGAATGGACCGGAACATCCTGCCTGAGGGGAGCAGGTCAAACAGTCTATGTCCAGGGTGAGAAGGGTTGGCTGTGATCCGACCTGCACACCCAATTGTCCTGGAGGTGTACAGGTCCTGCAGAGATGGGAGTCTGCAGCCAATCACCTTCTCAGCAGAGCGCACAACAAGCTGCAGTCTCTGTTTGTCCCTGATGGGGGCGCCAGCATACCACACGGTGATGGAGGAGGTGAGGATGGACTCGATGATTGCAGTGTAGAACTGCATCATCATCCGTGTTGGCAGGTTGAATTTCTTCAGCTGCCTCAGGAAGTACATCCTCTGCTGGGCCTTCTTTATGACCGAGGTGATGGTGGGCTCCCACTTGAGGTCCTGGGTGATGGTGGTACCCAGGAAGCGGAAGGAGTCCACAGTGGTGATGGGGGTGTCAGTCAGGACGATGGGGAGGAGTGGGGCTTTGTGCTTCCTAAAGTCCACAATAATCTCCACTGTCTTCTGGGCGTTCAGCACCAGGTTGTTGCGGCTGAACCAGGACACCAGATGTTCAGCCTCCGCTCTGTAGGCAGACTCATCCCCGTCCGAGAAGAGTCCAATAACGGTGGTGTCATCTGCAAACTAAATTAGTTTGACAGACTGGGGGTTGAAGGTGCAGCAGTTGGTGTACAGGGAGAAGAGCAGAGGAGAAAGAACACAGCCCTGAGGGGAGCTGGTGCTGATGGTCCGAGAGTCCGAGACATTCTTCCCCAGCCTCACATGCTGCTTCCTGTCCGTCAGGAAGTCAGTGATCCACCTGCAGATGGGATCATGCACGTTCATCTGGGATACCTTGCCTCGGAGAAGGTCTGGGAGGATGGTGTTGAAGGCAGAGCTGAAGTCCACAAACAGGATCCTGGTGTACGTTCCCGGGAAGTCCAGATGTTGCAGGATGAAGTGAAGAGCTATGTTGATGGCATCATCTACAGACCTGTTGGCTCTGTAGGCAAACTGCAGAGGGTCCAGGATGGGGGCCGTGAGGGTCTTGAGATGGGACAGAACCAGGCGCTCAAATGACTTCATGACCACAGATGTCAGAGCCACAGGTCTGTAGTCATTAAGTCCAGTGATCCTTGGCTTCTTGGGGACCGGGACTATGGTGGAGGTCTTGAAGCAGGCAGGCACATGACATGCCTGCAGTGAGGAGTTGAAAATGCCAGAGAACACTGGGGCCAGCTCATTTGCACAGTGTCTGAGAGTGGCAGGAGACACACCGTCTGGGCCGGGAGCTTTTCTAACATTTAGGCTCTTAAACTGTTTCCTCACATCTGCTTCATGAATATGAAGGGTTTTAGTTGGAGTTGATGTGAGGTCGTCATAGGTGAGGGGTGAGGAGGGGGGTGCTGTGGGTGAAGTCTTTGATGGTGTTAATTGCTCTGTGGTGGGGGGATGAGTGTCCAAAGTGTCTCTATTGTTGGGACTGGTGGAGGTGTGAGGGCTGCTTGGTGAGTGGTCAAAACGGCAGTAAAAGTCGTTGAGGGTGTTGGCCAACAGCAAGTCATCAGTTGAGTGGGGGGTTTTAGGCTTGTAGTTGGTAATGATCCTAAAACTTTTCCACACAGAGGCCAAGTCGTTCTCTGAGATCTGCTGCTGAATATTCTCAGAGTGCTGCTGTTTAGCAGTGTTCACTTTTTTTCTGAACCTGTACTTGGCCTCTCTGTAGCAGTCCCTGTCTCCGCTTCTGAATGCCTTTCTCTTTTCTAGCAGAGCGGACCTACGCAGAGGCTACGGCGGTTACGGCGTACGCTACGCGAGGGACACGACGCAGAAGTATAAACCGGCCTTTAGAAGCAGCCCTCATTGTGTCCCAGTCTGTAGTTACTAAACACGTGCGAAGCTCCTCCACAGCCTCGTTGCTCCACAGTTTTTTAGTCCTCACGACAGGTTTGGAGAGCTTCAGCCTCTGTCTGTACGCGGGGATCAGATGGATCATCAGGTGATCCGAAAGTCCGAGTGCAGCGCGGGGCACTGCGTAATAGGCCCCGCTTATCGTGCTGTAACAGTGATCCAGTGTCCTCTCCTCTCTGGTCGGGCATTTAATATATTGTTTGTATTTGGGAAGTTCCTCTCTCGGATTGGCTTTATTAAAGTCTCCAAGAGCAATAATCAGAGAGTCCGGATAAATCCGCTCCATGTGCAGTATCTGCTCCGCGAGGGCGCACTGAGCTGCGCGCACGTCCGCGTCTGGTGGGATGTTAACAGCGGCCAGAATGAATGAAGCGAACTCCCGCGGAGAATAAAACGGTTTGCAGTGAATGAAAATATATTCCAGAGAGGGAGAGCAGTGCTGAGCAATCACTGTCACATCTGTACACCAGCCACTATTAATGTAAAAGCAGATGCCTCCATCTGTAGTCTTACCGGAGAGAGTGGCCTGCCGGTCCGCGTGGAGCAGATGAAAGCCCTCCAGCTGGAGCGCGCAGTCCGGGATGTCCTCACAGAGCCACGACTCCGTAAACCATAAGACACAAGATGAGGCAAAGTCTCTGTTCATGCTTCTCACAGCTTTCGTGTGAGAGGTGAGACCTAATCTCTAGGTCATAACAGTGCTGTAATTGGAGGTACCTGAACAAGTCAGAATTGTCCAGGCCAAATTCCGTCTTTACTTCCTCAAATGATTTAAACCCTGACCCTTTGGCTAGCATACACACTGCAGTGATCCCCTTTTAAATCCACGTTCTAAATGTACTGTCCAAGTGACCACTTCTGAAATCAGGAGAGAAAGAAGGTCATATCAAGAATTTATAATCCCCTTCAAGTTTGAAATTTTTCACAGCATCCCACCAAAACTTAATGGTTGATTCGACTATGGGATTCCCCTCTTTTAACTGTATACACTAAACATTGTTTAACAGATATCCAAAACAGTTAGAAAAGAGCTGCACAGTTCACAACCGTCATCACAATATCACAGACAACCTGTTTGGATGTAATATTCTCATCAAGAAAACAATGCATTCTGGGTTTACAACAAGGAGCTCTCATGTGCTGTAGTTCTATATGATACATCATTCCAACTTTGCAGCAGAGGTCCCAAGGGGCTCTTTTCATTGGAAAAATTTCATTTCAAATGACTTAACTGTTTATTTGTTTTATTTAGCATTTTAGGTGTTCTGATTGAAAATTGTTTTGATTTATGTCAAATTATGAAAATAAATTTATTTAAAGTTTTTGCATAGAATTTAAAGGAGGCAGCTACAGGTACATCTAAAACAGTTGGAATATCATGAAAAAGTTCAATACTATTTGCCACTCATTTTGGAAAGTGAAACTCATAATATATAGATTTATTACACATAGAGTGAAATATTTCCATCCTTTATTTCTTGCAATTTTTAAAGATTATGGCTTACAGATATTTAAAACTGAAATTCAGCGATTCAGGAAATTCATGGTGCAACACTCCTAATCAGCTAATTTTCTTAAAACACCTGCAAAGGTTTCCTGAGCCTCTAAATGGTCTCTCAGTCTGGGTCAGTAGGACACAATGGAGAAGACTGCTGACTGGACAGATGTCCAGGAGACAGTCATTGACACCCGCTACATGGAGGGGAAGCGATTGAAGATCACTGCTAAAGAAGCTGTTTGTTCAGAGAGCTGGATTCAAGCATAATCATAGAAGGTTGAGTGGAAGGGAAAAGTATGGTAGGGAAATGTGCACCAGCAACAGGGGTAGTAACCTTTGTAAAGCAAAACTCATTAAAGAATTGGGAAGGGGGGACTTCACAAAGAATGGAATGAGACTGGAGTCAGAGCTTCAAGAGCCTCATGTCAGGCTACTCCTGAACCAGAAACAACATCAGAAGTGTCTTAATCTGGAATAGAGAGAAAAAGAACTGGCCTGTTGCTCAGTGGTTCCAAAGTTCTCTTTTCAGAAAAGTAGTTTCCATGTCATTAAAAGTCAACACTGGCAGCAATCATTTGTTCTGTGTTGTAGTGAAAGTGTTATCAAAGCATTAAGGTTCATGGTACAGGGCAGCAAACAGCCCAGCCAATCAGAGGGAATGGAATAGCCAATACTGAGTTTTTGGCCAAAGAAATCAAAGGATTGTTTTCATCTTATTTCTTCCTCGCTTCTTCAAGACGGTGTATTTTGAATGAGGTCTAGCTTGAAAGCAACTCAACAGCTGGACGAAATCTGTTGTCAGTGTGTTGGGTACTGTAAACGCTATTGTAAGTTAGAGGTAGCTTAAGTGCAAATTAACTCGCATGCTGGGCCTAAAAAGAAAGTTAAGTTAACTGAAGTTTTTCATGTAGGTTTTACATTTCTGTTTTAATGGTTTTAAAGGGACCCAGCTGAAAGTTGCAGAAACCCTGGTTTTACTGAGTTTGCAGGAACATTTTTTCTCATAAAAATGTATTATTGACTCTTATTTGTTTTCTAGAATATGTTTGCCTTAACAGCATCTCTTAGCAACCCATGTTTGCAGATCTCCTGATACTGAACTTTTGTTGGTAGAAGCTATCAAACCATTTTCTCAACCTCCTTGTAACTTGGCGTCATTAGTTTATCAGTAACTTTCCCTCCCTAGACTCGACAAGCTGTCCAGGCTGTGGAAAAGAACCAGCAAGCTTTGTTTTTACCCCTCCTGTTTTATTTCCCTTTCCCCGGTCAGATGGGTGGAGCATCCCCTTACAGCAACCAGTTCCTGTCTCATTCAGGCCCCCGTGGCCCCCCAGGAATGAACCACGGTGGGATGGTTCCCTTAAGGCCCGGACTGGCACCTTCCACAGGTGGCTTGTATCCCTCCCACCCGACGCAGGCTCAGAGGATGCCCCAGCATGGAGGCTTCTCAGGCGGACAACAAGGCCTCAAACGGCCTTTTCACTCAGAGGTCAGTGACACCATTGGAGGTTTTTCCCCATTGTAAAGTTTGACAACACATTAAAGTAACCTTTAGGAGTCAGACTGCAGCTTTTCATACCGATGAAACCTGTGTGGATTGTCTTTCTTCCCAGGCTTTTCCAGGGCAACAATACAGCTCCGGAGGGATGCCTGGGTATTCTAACCAGCCTCTGCAATACCCCAGTGGTCCACAGCAGAGATGCGCGCCGTCACCCTCTTATCCCTCCAGCCGGATGCTTCACATGGGACCGTACACATCTGGAACCCACAATCCAACACAGTTCCCTCCGGGTGCCGGCCAGCCTAATCCTCCACAGTTTTATAAGGTAATCAGATTAACTGTGACAAAAGATCAACTTGTATGGATTATTATTTTAAAAATGAATACATTCGTCAAACAAGTAAATGACAGAGCCTTGCATAAATATTTCATACCCATACTTTTTTCACATTTTCACTAGCTAAAATGTATTTTAGTGGGATGTTGTGTGATAGACCAACACAAAGTAATGTATATTTGTGAAGCTGAGAGAAAATGGCAGATTGTTCTTAAAATTCTTTACAAGTAAAAATCTGAAAAGTGTGGTGTGCTTTTTTGTTTAGACCTGTTTAATCTGATACCCCTAAACAAAACCGAGTGCAACCAATTACCTATGGAAGTCACGTTATTATTAAATAAGAGTCCACCTTTGAGTAATTTTAACCGAGTAGAAACCAAGTTGTTTAATTAAACTGACAGGCCGGGCAAGGAGGGCATTATTCAGGGAAGCAGCCAAGACGCCGTGGTAACTCTGGAGGAGCTGCAGAGATCCACAGCTCAGGTTGGAGGATTTATTGACAAGTATTGCTTGTGTACTGTACAAATCAGGTCTTTATTGAAGAGTGGCTAAAAGAAAGCCATAAAGTTCTGTTTTCAGTCTGTGTTGTGGAAAAGATGGTGAAGGCAGGATGGAGTGTCCAGGGTGATTGGTGGCAGAAGGATAGCTGCAAGAGTTTGAACAATGGTTTTCGGCGGTGTGGGAAAACGGTGAAATGAGTCTATGGTATAAAGACTAGAAAATGTACCATAGGCTCATACCACAAAAGTCCAGAAAAAAAATCTGTTTTTCTGAAATTTTCTTTTGTATTTCTAAGTGTAGGCACTTTGGTCAGACAAAATAATGTTTTTCATTCTCATATTGTAGTAGTGTAACAGAGCAATTTAGGAAACGTGTGTAGATTTCTTTTCAGCATTCCTGCTGAACTCCTGTGTGTCAGGATAGATGATTTATTATCTGAAAATTGTTTCTCCTGTCCAGTCAGAGCCTTTCAATGGCCAGGGCAGTCTACCATCTGGAGCAGCAGGGGGATACAATGCCTTTACACAGGCTGCAGTTAACGGGGTAAGTCCTTGAAGGCACTCCCTCCTTCAAAAGGTTCAATTAATAACTTCTGTTACATTATAACCTAAATACATTTACAGGAGGTACCAAGCATGATAAAACTTTCAATACAGAAATTTGAATATCTAACTTGATTTTATCTTTGCTTCTCAGCCAGGTCGAGGTGCAGTAATACCTGGATACCCCAGCTCCCCGATGGGAGGGAATCCCACCCCGCCGATGACGCCAGGGAGCTCCATACCCCCCTACCTTTCTCCAGGCCAAGACACCAAGCCGCCCTACCTTCCGCTGGACTCCAAAGCCAACATTAGCACCCAGCAGCCCTCTACAGGTTGGTCATGGTTAAATGTTGGGACACTTTCTTTCAGCTTAGAATTAGAACTATACAACTTCAGGTGATCAAGAACCCATGACATATTAAATCATGTCATCTTTACCAAGAACCAAAATGCTGTGGGAAAACAATTTGCACCAATGACACCTGGTGGCCGTATTCTGTGTGACCTCATCAGTCTCTCACATTATGGAAGAGTTGTGTCCACAATGTTCCGGTGGAACGTTAATTTCATTGGGATTTGCAGGCAAAGTCATGCAACACAATTTTAATCATGTTGAGATCTGGATTTTGACTTGACCATTACATAAACTTTCACTTACGCTGTAGATCGTTGTGTCAGGTTCCAATTTAAGCAAAACACTAGCAAACAGACAGATGGGCTCACATTAGACTCTAAAATACTGATATACAGAGATCATGGTTGACTCAATGACCGTTGCGTGTCCAAGTCCTATTTGAGATGTTTCTAAAATATATTATTAGAGATGTTTGGCCATAATCCCATAATCCTGGCTACATCAGCAGAAAAATCCGCTCATAGCAGCTGTCAAGCATGGTGATGGAAGGGTGAACAGTTAGGCTTGTTATGAAGCTTTGTTATATCCAAATCTTCTTATACTTATGATTTGGACATAGCAAATCACCCTTCCACCACCATTCTGGACAGTTGATATGAGTTGATTTTTCTTCAGATGTAACTTGACTTATGACCAAACCTCTAATTTTCACCTTTTATTTTTATTTTTATTTTTAGCATAGATCTATTTTTCAAACCTAAGCCATTCTGTATTTTTCTCCTTAAAGAGAAGCGTCTTTCTCTTAGGAACTTTCCAAACAAGACAGACTTGATCATGCTTTTTTTTTATTGTACCGTCACAATTTTTAGTCTGTAACACTTACGGAACCCCTGTAATCAAATACCCTGTAGTCTGAGATTCAAGGGATGTTTGTATTCTCTCTGAGTAGAGGACTGTTTGACCCTTGGGGTAGAATTAATGTAACATCCACTCCTGGGAAGAGTGTATTTATAAAGAAACATTTACCTTTTTTAGTTACTGTCAACTTGTCTTGTCAGGTCAGTTAGAATTACCAAAATTATTTATATTGGCTGAATGCCAGAATAATGAGAAAAAGAATATGTCAGACACTTATGCATTAATGTCTTAAAAATACAAAGTTTACGTGGAGAATGATTATTATCTCTTTAAACAATGACAGAAAGCCCAGATGATGATGTCATGGCTTTGGAATCTTCTGGTGGGTTAACTGACACAGTTAAGTTAATTGGAGGCCACCTGTGGATGTATTTTAAGTTCACATCTGGAACACACTGCTTTCTGGTTTGATTAAAAGGTAAAGTCAAAAGAAATCAGCCAAGATATGAGAAAGATAATCATTGAGCTGCACCAGTATGGTCATCCTGGGGAACAATTTCCAGTGGCTTGAAGGTGAAGGTTCATCTGTTCAAATAATTATGTGCAAGTATAGACATGATGGGAATGTCCAACTATCATACTGCGCAGGAAGGAGACTGGTTCTGTGTCCCAGAGATGAATGGGTTTTGGTACAAAATGTGCAAATCGACCTCAGAACATAAGCCAAAGACCTTGTGAAGATGCTGGCTGAAGCTGGTAAGACATTGTCAGTATCCACTGTGAGACGTGTCCTGTACCAACATGGGCTGAAAGGCCACTCAGTGCGGAGGAAGCGATTATTCCAAATGAAACATGAAAAAGCCAGATTGCAGTTGGAAACGCACACCGGGGAAAATACCTTCCTTTCTGGAGACATGTCCTGTGGTCTGATAAAGCTAAAGTGGAACTGTTTGGCCATAATGACCATTTGGAGGAAAAAGGGGGATGCTTGTAAGCCTGGAAACACCATCCCAACTGTGAAGTATGGTGGTGGCAGCATCATGTTCTGGACCAGTTTTGCTGCAGGAGGAACTGGTGCGCTTCATAAAACAGATGACATCATGAGGAAAGAACTTTATGTGGAAATATTGAAGCAACATCAAAAGACCTTAAGCATCCAGCCTGAGTGGTTCCAATGTGGCTCAAGGTCAACAAAGTCAATGTTTTGGAGTAGTCATCACAAAGCCCTGATCTCTATCCTAGAGAGAATATGTGGGCAGATCTGAAAAGGTGTGTGAGAGTGAGGCAGCCCAGGAACCTATAAAAACTATAGAGAAGCTTGTGGAAGTAAACTCAAAACGTTTGACCCAAGTCATACAGTTAAAAGACAATGCTAAATATAGAGGAAATTGATGTAAACAAGACAAGTTTAGTCTGATTTAACTTTAACAGTGAGAAAAAAAGGTGGATGTGTCCCTTTTTTTTTTTACAGGTCCTTCTCAAAAAATTAGGATATTGTGATAAAGTTCATTCTTTTACATAATGTAATGATAAAAATTAAACTTTCATATATTTTAGATTCATTGCACATCAACTGAAATATTTCAGGTCTTTTATTGTTTTAAAACTGATGATTTTGGCATACAGCTCATGAAAACCCAAAATTCCTATCTCAAGAAATTAGCATATCATGAAAAGGTTCTCTAAACGAGCTATTAACCTAATCATCTGAATCAACTAATTAACTCTAAACACCTGCAAAAGATTCCTGAGGCTTTTCAAAACTCCCAGCCTGGTTCATTACTCAAAACCGCAATCATGGGTAAGACTGCTGACCTGACTGCTGCCCAGAAGGCCGTCATTGACACCCTCAAGCAAGAGGGTAAGACACAGAAAGAAATTTCTGAACGAATAGGCTGTTCCCAGAGTGCTGTATCAAGGCACCTCAGTGGGAAGTCTGTGAGAAGGAAAAAGTGTGGCAGAAAACGCTTCACAACGAGAAGAGGTGACCGGACCCTGAGGAAGATTGTGGAGAAGGACCGATTCCAGACCTTGGGGGACCTCCGGAAGCAGTGGACTGAGTCTGGAGTAGAAACATCCAGAGCCACCGTGCACAGGCGTGTGCAGGAAATGGGCTACAAGCCACTTTTGAACCAGAAACAGTGGCAGAAGCGCCTGACCTGGGGTACAGAGAAGCAGCACTGGACTGTTGCTCAGTGGTCCAAAGTACTTTTTTCGGATGAAAGCAAATTTTGCATGTCATTCGGAAATCAAGGTGCCAGAGTCTGAAGGAAGACTGGGGAGAAGGAAATGCCAAAATGCCTGAAGTCCAGTGTCAAGTACCCACAGTCAGTGATGGTCTGGGGTGCCATGTCAGCTGCTGGTGTTGGTCCACTGTGTTTTTTCAAGGGCAGGGTCAATGCAGCTAGCTATCAGGAGATTTTGGAGCACTTCATGCTTCCATCTGCTGAAAAGCTTTATGGAGATGAAGATTTCATTTTTCAGCACGAGCTGGCACCTGCTCACAGTGCCAAAACCACTGGTAAATGGTTTACTGACCATGGTATTACTGTGCTCAATTGGCCTGCCAACTCTCCTGACCTGAACCCCATAGAGAATCTGTGGGATATTGTGAAGAGGAAGTTGAGAGATGCAAGACCCAACACTCTGGATGAGCTTAAGGCCGCTATCGAAGCATCCTGGGCCTCCATAACACCTCAGCAGTGCCACAGGCTGATTGCCTCCATGCCACGCCGCATTGAAGCAGTCATTTCTGCAAAAGGATTCCCGACCAAGTATTGAGTGCATAACTGAACATAATTATTTGAAGGTTGACTTTTTTTATATTAAAAATACTTTTCTTTTATTGGTCGGATGAAATATGCTAATTTTTTGAGATAGGAATTTTGGGTTTTCATGAGCTGTATGCCAAAATCATCAGTTTTAAAACAATAAAAGACCTGAAATATTTCAGTTGGTGTGCAATGAATCTAAAATATATGAAAGTTAAATTTTTATCATTACATTATGGAAAAGAATGAACTTTATCACAATATGCTAATTTTTTGAGAAGGACCTGTAGGTGTTTTAAAACTTTTGGGTTGAACTGTATTTGCTGCTGATCACTTAGTTTATTTGTTTTATTAGCAGCATCTGTCTCCAATTTAGTAATATAGAACCATTACGGTTTTCCTAAGTTCTTCATACGTGGCTTCATGGTATACTTTCATCTAAAATCTGAAATTTGGTTTCTGATTCCAGTACTAAGACAACCTCTGTTTTCCTTTCAAGGTAATCCCAGTGATGACCTACGTCTGACGTTCCCGGTCCGAGATGGTGTTGTGTTGGAGCCATTCCGATTGGAGCACAACCTGGCTGTCAGTAACCACGCATTCCAGCTTCGAGACTCTGTCTACAAAACACTGGTGATGAGGTGAGAAGATGTAAATAAAATGTGTGTTCTCCAGAGAGGAAAACCAGAAAGAGAAGGACTTGAGTCTGGATCTCTTGGTCAAAGAGATGATTGAAGACTTAGTTAGTTTTCCGTTTTTTCTTTGACTGTGCTGCTTTAGTGTGTCACCCAGTGGTTGTTTAAGCTCACTTACCTGGGATGTCAGGGTGCCCACATTACTACTCAAATGCCAGTTTTTTGTGATGGAAAAAAGGAGATTTCTCGGTGTGGAGGAGCAGGGGCTCCACTCTGGTCCCCTCCCGGATGAACAAGCTTCTCACCCTATCTCTAAGGGAGAGCCCAAACACCATACGGAGGAAACTCATTTCAGCCGCTTGTATCCGTGATCTCGATCTTTCCGTCACTAGTACTACCCAGAGTTTGTGATCATAAATGAGGGTAGAAACGTAGACCGACTGGTAAATCTCTTCACCATGACAGACCTGTGCAGCCCCCAGATCACTGCAGACGCCCTACTAATCCGCCTATTGATCTCCCGCTCCATTTTTCCCTCATTTGTGAACAAGAACCCCAGATACTTAAACTCCTCCACTTGAGAAAGGACCCCATCCCTGACCCGGAGAAGCCACTTAACCCTTTTCCGACTCAAGAACATGGTCTCGGATTTGAGGTGCTGATTCTCATCACAGCCGCTTCACACTTGGCTGCGAACCTTTCCAGCGAAAGCTAAAAGCTAAATAGGGGGACCACCACCCCGGTCTGCTAATCCAAGGGAACTGCCCCCGATGTCCACACAATATTGCAGAGCCTCCAACACAGTCCCACAACATCCAGAGCCTTAAGGAACTCCGGGTGAATCTCATCCAAGGAACTTTTTAACCGCCTCTGTGACTTCAGAACCAGAGATGGTAGAGCCCGACCCTAAGTCCCCAGACTCTGCTTCCAGATTGGAAGGCGTGCTGGTAGGATTGGGGAGGTCTTCGAAGTATTCCATCCACCGTCCCAAAACATTCCGCGTCAATGTCAGCAGCATGCAAGCAGCTCATGGTTGTCTTTCTTGCTAATTGTTTTTTTCCTGTTTCTTTCCTTTTTTTTATGAGTTACCCAATAAAAAGATTGTGTTATGTGACGCCAGTTGCTCCGCCCTAACCGTATCGGACCTTTGTCCTGTGGACCTACACCTGAAGGGGGACCATATTGAACCATATTCTTCAACAGGTTCAGTTCAGGAACTAGCTCAGCATCCCCCTCTCCTGTTCCCAGCCAAACAGACATCCCACTCTCCTCTGATCAACAGCTTTCCTGTTACACCTCAGATTTTTTATCCTTCACCTCAGCCATGGACTCTTCTAATTCCACAAGTTTGACTTCAATCAAGTCAGGAAAAGCTGCTACCCCATTTGCCTCCCCCTCCCACTTGTCTGTCTCCAAAAGTCAGGTGAAGAGGCAGCTGGAGAAACTGAACCGGAACAAGGCTGCAGGTCCAGATGGTGTCAGCCCCAGAGTCCTGAAGGCCTGTGCAGAGCAGCTCTGTGGGATTCTGCAGCACATCTTCAACCTTAGCCTAACTCAGGAGAAGGTTCCAGTGTTGTGGAAGACATCCTGCCTTGTTCCAGTACCCAAAAGAACTCTCCCATCAGTCATCAATGACTATAGAGCCGTTGCCCTGACATCCCACATCATGAAGGTCCTGGAGAGACTCCTGTAGGCACCCCTGAGTAAGCAAACAATAACGTATCAGGACCCACTGCAGTTTGCTTATCGCTGTGGAGTTGGAGTTGAAGATGCCATCATCCACCTACTTCAACCAACCCACTGTCATCTGGACAAAGCAGGCAGCACTGTGAAGATCATGTTCTTTGATTTCTCTAGTGCATTTAACACAATTCAGCCTGATTTGCTTTGTCAGAAACTCCTGAAGACACAGGTGGAGCCCTCAACAATCGCCTGGATCAATGACTACCTGACCAACAGACCACAATTTGTGAGACTGAAGAATTGTGTGTCAAACCAGGTGGTCAGCAGCACAGGAGCACCACAAGGGACCGTACTCTCACCATTCCTTTTCACTCTGTACACCTCAGACTTCCAGTACAAATCAGAGACCTGTCATCTGCAGAAATACTCAGATGACTCTGCAATTGTTGGGTGTATCAGAGATTAACAAGAAGCTGAATACAGAGAGCTGGTGGACCGCTTTGTGACATGGTGTGGAAACAATCGTCTCACCTTGAATGTGAACAAAACAAAGGAGATAATTGTAGATTTCAGAAGAAACAGGGATAAGTCAAACACTGTTTCCATCATGGGAGAAGAAGTGGAGGTGGTTGAGGAATATAAATACCTCGGAGTTCACCTTGACAACAGACTGGACTGGAGGCGCAACAGTGAAGCCGTCTACAAGAAGGGACAGAGCAGACTGTACTTCTTGAGGAAGCTAAGGTCCTTCAAGGTTTGCAGCAAGATGCTGCAGATCTTCTACAAGTCTGTTGTGGAGAGTGTAATCTCTTCAGCCGTCATCTGTTGGGGTAGCAGCATCAGAGCCAATGATTTAAAAAGGCTAAACAACCTGATAAAGAAGGCTGGTTCTGTTCTTGGGACAACTGTGGAAAATCTGGAGATGATAATGCAAAGAAGGATTCTTCATATAATCAAAAAAATTATGGACAACCCTGAGCATCCTCTTCATGAGACAGTCATACAACAACAGAGCGTCTTCAGTCGGAGGCTTCTTCAGTTTCGCTGCAATACAGACCGCTACAGGAAATCCTTCCTGCCCACAGCCATCATCATCTACAACAACTCCTTAAAGAATTAATTATATGAGCTACAACAACACTTAGTTTCCCTCTGGGATCAATAAAGTATTTTTGAATTTTGAATTGAATTGAATTTGAATTAATGGAATGGTACGGGCCTGCCGTATGCGCCTCTTTTACAATTGAAACAGACAAAAAGGCGGACCAGACCGGACCGAGCCGGACTGACCGCTTAGTGGAAATGAGGCATAATAGACACCAGAACCAATGATACAGATGATCTGAAGGCTGCTATCAAACCAACCTGGGCTTCCAGCACATCTCAACAGAATAGTAGGCTGATCTCCTCCTTGCCATGCCACAGTAATGCAGTAATTCATGGCAAAGGAGCCCCAACCAAATATAGTTCATGCATAGCACATAGAAATTAACATACATGTCTGGAGCCTGACATTTCTGTTTAAAAGATCCTTTTTTTATTGAACCTGTGTAATATTCACATTTTCTGAAGCACTGAATTTTGGGATTTTATAATCATCAAACTTACAAGAAATAAAAGGCTTAATATATTTCACTTTGTTACAAATCTGTTAGTTTCACTTCCTGAAATTAGTGACCAGTGTTTGGCTTTTTTTCACAATACTTTATTTTTTTTTTTTGATTTACCTGTACATCCCATAGTACAGTAAAGGCAGACACAAAATATTGTAGAGAATGTGGGACAACAGTGACAAGGTTTGGCTAAATCTCCAGAAAGCTTGTGGGAGAATTTAATATGACGTGATGAAACCAAATGTGAATTTATAAAGTCCTGATTCCATAAGTTATGTTTGGAACACAAACAGCACAGAGCATCACCATAAGAACACCATGCGCAGACTGAAATATTATGGTGGCAGCATCCTGCTCGAGGGTTATTTTCTTGAGGTGTTTGTGAGGTAGAGGAAGTGATGTTTTGTTTTTCAACATTACAGTTAGACCAGGTGTTCCTTCTGACCAATGAAATAACTTCATGAGAGAAAAATTAAAGTGTTGTAATGATATTGTAGTTCCTCTTAAAGCGTATTTTAACTTTTGGCTCCTGAATGTTTTGTTAACGAGAGAAAAAAAGAGTTTACAATCAGGATTACAACCGGCTACTTGAAGACATAAGGTATGACAGTTTTAGAGGTTAAGCTCTAAAACTAAATTAAAGTCAGTCTTAACTCAGATGTTTGACATTATTCACAGATCCTTAATAATTAAAACGTTCAAGATGTTCCTGTAGTGAAGAAAGAAAATTTGTGGGGTAACTTAAATAAGAAATGTCCTACAGAAGTTTTACACAACAGAGTGGGGAAATATTGTCAATTCAAGATGTGGGATGCTGAGAAACTGCTACCATAGAAGACTGAATGCTGAAATCAAATCATTAGTTTGAGTATGTGGTAAGGACACTGTCAAAATAAAAGCGTATTATTAACCCTAGGAGCGATGAGCTTAAGAATACACATTTCTTCTTTGAGAATACGAATCTGCAACTGGGAGCATGGTCACGTGATCAAGGGTTTATCAATGGAGTTTAGAAAAGACAATGAACACAGCACTGGTCCAGACTCCAGGGCGCGGTCGTGAACCTGCTTCTTGGTCTGTCATTTTGGCGCTATGAAGTTGGAACAACCCTCATGTGCAAACCTCTAACTCTTCTTGCTTTTTACCAAGACTTGACAAACAGCTTGAGGTTCACTACCGCCCCCTGGAGTCTGGACCGGTGCTGTGTTCATCAACTTATCTAAGCTCCATTGATAAACCCTTGATCACGTGACCATGCTCCCAGTTGCAGATTTGTATTCTCAAAGAAGAAATGTGTATTCTCAAGCTCATCGCTCCTCGTGTTCATGATGAGGAAACCACAAATGTTAATGTGTAATTTGTATTTGTGATTTATTTCAGATGTAACTTTTGAAGCTGCATTCTCACAGGGAGAATATACACTTCTGTTTTATGTGTGGTTTGCTTCATTCAATAGTTTACGAATTTGTAGTTATGCACAACTATTGACCAATATGCACACATTTTAACCTGTGAATACACTTTTAGTTTGACACTGTCCTTACCCCATATTTGAGGATGTGCACACTAAAGCAGTCAACTTATGCAATCTGATGTCATTTTTAGCTTTAAACATATTAGTTAGTTTTTTAGTTAAATTGTACTGTGTAAATGTCAGATTACATGTGGAAACATTTAGAAATGATTTATTTTCTTACATGACATGAACCAGTCATTTGAACAGTTCTGAGAGCCTCTGTAACTCCATGATAGATGGATTACATATATAGTTCGACTGGGAGGGTGTGGTATGAAGAACCTTTAGATGGTCCGTAAATCAGCAACATGACATCTGTCCTCTGTCAACGCTGCAGATGCCAGTTGGCTCCTTTTCTTCAGCACCTTTGAACCCCCAGATAAAAGGAAATAAACCCCCAGTATTCGAAAACCCCTACCAGGGCTTTGACAGCTGTGTTGTGTCTCCCCCCACAGACCAGATCTGGAGCTGCAGTTCAAATGTTACCACCATGAAGACAGGCAGATGAACACTAACTGGCCGGCCTCTGTGCAGGTAAGCAGCATCCTCAACCTCTTTGACTGGATGCAGTTCACAGGAGGATTTGTCTCATGTCCATGGAATCAAAACGGATTCACTAATGTAGAGAGTAGAAATGTCTTGACTAAGAGCTTTTTCTTTTGATCTCATGTATTTGAAATGAACTATCTGTCTGTTCGATGTGTACTGTGAGGATAAAGTAAACCTTCACACATCTTTGTGAGACTTGTGTGTTTTTTGCTGTGCCACAAGAAGTCCTTAAAGTGCACTCTTTATTCATCTACTCAGCCTTAAGCACTGAATGACGTATACCAGAAAAGTCACAAAGAATTCCTGCACATACCTCATTGGGAGGAACCCGCAGAGTCCGGCACCAGGACCACTCCCAACGGATCGGGAGTGGCAACATTCACCCGGTAAAACCTGGAGAATGTACTTGGCGATGCCAATGATGCTGCCGCACAGATGTCTTCCAGGGGCACGCTGCGCAAGGCCGCCCATGATGTGGAGACAGCCCTGGCAGAGTGGCACCTCACCCTGGATAGCAGGGGGCGCTCACCCCCTCTATATGCCTGGGAGTATAACGTCCACCACCCAATGAGACAACCGCTGCTTAGAGAGAGCAATGCCCCTCCTAGGACCACCATAGCAGAGGAAGAGCTGGTCCGATTGTCTGATACTAGCAGTCGCAGCCACATAGACCCTCAGAGCCCGCACAGGGCACAGCAAACGTAATCTGTCCTCCTCTCCTGGAGGATTAAATTGAGCTAGGTGGATAGGTTGGTTGAGGGTCGATGCCGACAGAACGTTCGGGAGAAAAGCTGAGTTTAGCCATAGGGTAACCCCCGAGCCATCGGGGTTTCACCTAAGACATGAGTCACTCTCCGGCAAAGCATGGAGCTCCCCGACACGCTTCGCTGATGTGATGGCAAGGAGAAAGGCAGTTTTAGTAGAGACCCACTTCAGCTCCGCCTGAGCCAGGGGTTCAAAAGGGGGCAAACACAAAGCATCGAGCACCAGGTGCAGATCCCATGTTGGGGCGCGCTGTACTCGTGGGGGCGTAACCGCCATGCGCCCTTCAGAAAAAGGGACACCAGTCTTTGACACCCCACCGCGTTATTATCAACCCGAGCGTGTTGAGAGGAAATGGCTGCCACATATACCCTCAGAGTAGCAGGGGACCTGCCGCCATCCAGGAGTGACTGGAGGAACTCCAAAATCTTTGGAACTGAACAGAGCACAGGGTCCTCACCCTTGGCTGAACACCATGCAGCAAACAGCCGCCACCTATTCTCATACTGCGCCCGGGTGGAAGGCGCCCTCGCATTCAATATGGTATTGCAGACACCATCTGAACACTCAATCAGCAGTGGGTCGGGCCCTGCAGTGGCCAGACCCACAGCTGCAGGCCGAGAGGGTCGGGATGCCAGATCTGGCCCCGTAACTGAGACAGGAGATCCCTCCTGTTGGGGAGGCACCACGGTGGACTGCTGCAGAGCCTGTACAGCAGTGGAAACCACTTTCTTCGCGGCCAGAAGGGGGCTACCAACAGAAGCCTGTGAGCCTGATTGAGGACCCTCTGTAGCGTTGGAAAAATCTGAGGGATTGGCGGAAACGCATAGAGGAGAACCTCTGGCCAATCGTGGGCGAGAGCATCCTGACCCAGAGGACTGCTCTCCTGCGTCCAGGAGAACCAGAGGGGGCAATGGGTTGAATCCTCTGAGGCAAAGAAATCCAAGATGTCCCAGATGTCTGGATGAAGCCGCCACTCCCCCGGTGGGGGCTTGCAACTGGAGAGTAAGTCTGCAGCCTGATTCCTTTCCCCAGGCAAGTACATTGGCCTCAAGCTGGCCAGGCGTGGTGCTGCCCATAGCAGGAGGTCCTGGGATGCCTGCAATAGCCGTCCAGACCTGGTGGTTTATGTGAGAGACTGTCGAGACATTGTCTGACCACACAAGGACATGCCAGCCTCCCAAGAAGGGAAGAAAAACCTGCAATTACCCTGTACACAATCCACATCTCCAAAACATTGATATGTTGTGAGCGGTCTCGTGCAGACCACAGCCCCTGAGCTGTCCGGTTCTGCCACACAGCACCCCAGCCTGAGAGGGAGGCATCTGTTGTGATGGTTTCCCGACGGGATGCAACGGAACCCATGGGCACGCCCTGGAGGAGAAACAACCTCTCCCTCCATGGGGCCAGAGCAACAAGGAAACGGCGTGACACCTTGAGTCTCCTGTGCAGGTGCCACTTGACATCCAGATGAAAAGTTTGCAACCACCTCTGGAGGGGACGCAGCAACAGCAGTCCTAGAGGAACCACGGTAGCAGCAGCCGTCAGTTTCCCTAGGAGGCGCAAAAACTCCACAAAACGCAACTGCCTGCCCTCCTGAAACAGGAGAAGGAGGCGGAGGATGTCGTCCACCCGCTGTGGTGACGGGAAAGCCTTCATGGTGACTGCATTGAGAGTAACCCTGAGAAAGACTGTGCTCTAAGATGGAACCAGGCAACTCTTCATGAAATTCACCCGGAGGCCCAGGCGGGCCACATGGGAGAGAAGACATGTCGTGTCCAGGGCCACCTGAGACTGGGATGGTGCACAGACGAGCCAGTCGTCCAGATACACCAGAATCTTCATGCCCCGCGACTGCAGGTGCGAGAGGGCCGCCGTCACATACCTGGTGAACACCCGAGGGGAAAGGGAGAGACTGAATGGGAGCACCCTGAACTGGAAATGATGCGCCTGAAAAGCAAACCGCAGAAACTGGCGATGGTGTGGCGGTATAGGGACGTGAAAGTAGGCATCCTTCAGGTCTACTAACGTAAACCACTCCCCTCTGGCAACCGTACGCAGAACCTCTGCAGTGGTTAGCATGTGGAACCTCAGGACCTTCAGGAACCTGTTAGGCCCTCAGGTCGAGGATAGGGCGGAGTCCGCCATTTTTCTTTGCTACCAGAAAGTAAGTCGAGTAGAACCCCCCGGGGTGCAGTAGGGGATCTACTGGTTCGATGGCACCCTTGTCCAGGAGGGCAGACAACTCCTGGGCGAGGGATTGGGCTTTTGCCGGGTCGCGTATGATGGTCATCTTGACCCGGCCACAGGTTGGGGACCGGCGCCGGAACTGAGGTTTGTACCTGTGGGTCAGGGTGGAAAGCACCCACGGGTCCCTGGTAGAAGCAGCCCAATAGCTGAGCTGCTGCTGGGAAAAACAGCCGACGGCCGGCCCCCGGGCATCAGCACCGAGCCCCCCGGCCTCTAAAGGCTCTGGGGGTACGACGGGCAGCATATGGGGGTGAGGCTGCCCAGAGGGCAGTTCCTCGGGTGCCCGAAAAGTCTGCGCCTGCCGCTGAGCAGGCTGTGGCCGTGTGTGCTGAGGCCTAATGTAGCCCCTGAGGTAAGCCTGTGGATGAGAGCTGCGCTGTGGGGCAGCTGGAGGACCCCTAGGCCTATTAGGAGGAGGCACACTCCTCTGAAGCCCGGAGAGCTGCTGTCTAGTCCTTCCGGCTTGTACCGTGCGCTCAAGCGCTTCCAGAGCTGCGGAACCAAACAGCTCGCCCGGCTCTACCGGAACACTGCGGAGGGTTCTCCTGCAGACCTCAGTGAGAGGGGATTGTGCCAACCAGACCTGGCGGCGAGCCTGTACAAGAGTAGACATTAATCGCCCCAACTCTCTAGACATCAGTGCAAATGCCTGTTGGGAAGCATCACTGAAATTATAGACAGAAGCATCCAGTTCAGCCTCCTGCAGGGATGCTGACAGAGATAGCATCAGGTGGGACATGGAGTTACCCATGTGTCCCATGCATGCCGCTGCATCATAGGCCTTGGAAAGAAGGTCATCTGTAACCCGGCACTTGGGACGAGGACACCTAGCGTCCGGTCTCAGAGCCTCATCAGGTGAGACAATTAGAGCAGCTATAGTCTGGTCCACTGCTGGCATGCGGTCCAGGCCAAACTTATGTGCATCCTGCATGGCTGCCAGGGTCCGGCCGTCGGAGGTATGATGAGGGAGGGCCCTAGAATCCCTCCAGCATGCCTGTAACTCCCTCAGATACTCCGCCGATGGAGGCACAGTAAAGTTGACAGGGGCTGGGATACGCCTGAAGAAAGCACTGGCCGGAGCTGGCTGAGCCTGCGGCACATCTAACTGCAGGCGGGCTAGAGCCATACGAATGGTGGCTCCCAGGGAAAAGTCCCCAACACCACCAGTAGAACTATTGGCCGAAGAATGGGAGCCGACCGCGGACCTCCTCCTTTTGGACCACATCCCCAAACTGGGCAGCTGATGCTGCTATGGAAAGCACATCATCTTCTGACCCCAAGGAGGCTACCGGAAGAGCAAGAGCATCTGGCTGCTCTGCTCCTGTCCCCGACTGGAAGGCAAGGAACAGGGACTTCATAGCATCGAGCTCCATTGTCAATTGGTCCACCCTGGAGGCAAGCCCGGACCCCTTAGCCTTCTTCCCTGGGGTGGGGCGTGCAGTCTCAGCAGCCCAACGTCTAGATTGGCCAGTCCGAGCTGGAGCCAGTTGCTGGGCTGGGGCCAGCAGGTCGGGTGATGACGTGGGGTCCTACAGTCGCCCCACCCCAGTCACCCTTGCAATCCTCAGTGCCCGAGGCATGATACTGCAGTTCATACAGTGATCGTCAGAAAGACCCTCCTTCAGATGCCCGAGGCTAAGGCATAGGGACATAAATCATGGCCATCCTCAAGCTGCAGAGGAGCCATACAGGATGAGCAGGAGTGGTTGCCATCCATGCTTTCTATTTTTAGACACCAATTGCAGATGCCGGGAGAGGGAGCAAGAGCACTGCTTTCACTAGCTAAGGGTAAGCTATCCCACTACGAAACAAAAACACTAAGTGCAGTACAGATGCCGGGAGAGGGAGCGAAAGCACAACCTTCACCAGCAGACGTTGCAAAGAAACACTGAAGCACACCATACAAGTCATACAAACAACCAGCTATGTTGTACAAGACAAACTTAACCAGCCGAGGAAATGCGCCGAAGTCACAAACCTCCCGGTGGGGTCCGTTGCGGCCTCTGAAAGGCTCGCAGCTCCGACAGAAAAGTCACAAGGCCACCAGCAACGAACGAACTTATTATTATTATACTTAGCGATAGTTTTAAACAAGTAGCTGTAGCTTTCAGCAAGATCCTTAGTCTTTAGCTAGCGCTGCGATACTACCTGCGAAGCAAGAAGATGAAAAGGAACAGATCCTCTGATGTCACCGGAAAATATAGTGTCTCCGTGGTCATCAGGGGTCACATGTGACATTGTTGGTATTAACACTCGACCTGCGCATGCGCGAGATGGATCATTCAGTGCTTAAGGCACGGCCTCTGGTGGTCAGTAGGGATGAAATAGAATCCCAATACAATTCGCAGATTTTGTGGTTGTCATGGGGGGAAAAAAGGTGAAATGGTTATGAGAACCATAAAAAGGAAAAATACCAGAAACGTTAAATTTAACTTGATGATAAGCCTTTGGCTTTTTTTTAATCCCTCACCAGGAATTAAACTGCTTACTAACAATCTTTCATTTGTGAACAGCCTACTCAGCTCATTAACCTAATTGTAATTGATATCATCAGAAAAATCCTGCTTTAATATTTTAATAAATTATACCCATTTTAAATCTGCAGCAAATAATATTTGTGCATGGATAATTAAAGAAATCTGCTAAATTTGTGATTTGCTCATTACCATAAATCTAGATAATTATTAATAGCTTTTCTAGCATATCTTATTTATTTGCCATCAAAGCGGACGCAAGCAGATGGCGAGCTACTCATAGGAACAACTCAGATTAACTGTTGCTCTTTTGTATAGTTGTTGCTATCTCTTACTGTACTGTAGGTCATCCAAGATTAGTGCACACTATAACACTATAACATAAAAGAGCATATATATCTATCTATCTATCTATCCATCTATCCATCTATCCATCCATCCATCCATCCATCCATCCATCCATCCATCCATCCATCCATATGCTCTACAATGACAGCATATACAGTGGGGCAAAAAAGTATTTGGGCAGCCACTGATTGTGCAGGTTGCCCCACTAAAAGAGATGAAAGAGGTCTGTAATGTTCATCATAGGTGCACTTCAACTGTGAGAGACAGAATATTAAATAAAATGAGGAAATCACATTTTATGATTATTTAAGAGAATTTATTTGTATATTAGTTAAAAAAATAAGTATTTAGAACCTACAAATGGGCAAGAATTCTGGCCCTCACAGACCTGTTACTTCTTTAAGAACCTCCCCCACTCTACTGTGTGCGTGTGTGCGCGTATATATATATATATATATATATATATATACATTGTAACAGCTTTAACTGAAAATAAAAATACATTTCTCTTGTTTTTTCTTAAATACACAATCTTTGTAGTTTTAACAACAACAATAAAATATGAACAATATACGTTCTATGTTTAAAGTGATGAGAGAGGTAGGTAATAGGTCTGTTTCTTAAAATGTAAACCACAAAAAATAAATAAAAATAACGTGGTTGTACAAGTTCGTGGTGTTACCTTGTGGTGCTGCTACTATGGCAAAACACTGCTTGCAAGTTGCATCTTTTAGATTTTCGTCGTCTTCTTTGAAACCAAAAAAACGTCCAAATCACGGAATGAGAACCCTTTTTTGGAATTAACGTCACTGTAGGGTTGTCATTCGCACCACCGTCTGCGAGGCTTTCCTCTGCTGCTCGCATTTTCGGCTTTTCTCCTTCAGTCAGCTTGTCTCACATGCTCTCGTTGTTTATTTCCTGTCTGCTGCGTTCTGCGTCACGTGGTATAAGGCTCCGCCGTTCTCATTTGTTGAGGGAGAGAGGGAGCGCTTGTTTTTATTCAGATTATGTCCCGGTTTGAAATGCGGTACAATGGTCTTCATTTTTCTCTTTTTCTTTAATCGTTGTCATTTCAGAACGAGATTGCATACAAGCATGAATCGAGATCGCGATTTTTTTAACGATTTATTGTGCAGCCCTAATATATATATATATATTCAAAATTAAATGCATGTAACACATTTTACATAGGCCTACATGCTTTTACTTGGTTTTGTAAAAGTCTTCATCATGATCTTAGCTGTCTCCATATCCACATACGTCATCACGTCGGTTAAACTCTGCCACCGCATTGGTCTAAAACGGGTATGTAGCATCCGTATCTCTCCTTTCTCACTACGCCGAAAACAAACTAGTCCTGAATTAAACCATCGATCATAAAAAAACTGCGCTATTACAGAAGGAGAACTTTTACTTTTGAACTAAGTGCGAACGTATTTATTTTATGAAGTAAACAGTTTGTAGATGCCAGAGGATATTCATTTCTAAAGAAATTTTCAAGGTTCACCTTATGGCCTAGAGAGCGGCAAAAGCTGCATTACAGAAGTGCAAACATGCCTAAATGAGCGGCTGGTCAGCGGGATGTCCGGGGTTTTTTTTAAAAGAAAAAAATTACAGGTGAGCTATTAATCTCAATAATTAATTTAGCCTGCTTTTTGTCATCTAAAGACCACCCGACTCGCCACAGGTGTACGCACAGATCCCAGGATGCTACCCTCCAAACTAGCTAAGATGAACGGGCGACCCCCCACATCTCTCTTGGTAATTAGCTTACTAAAAAAAATGACTTGTCATTCAGTCAAGACACGCATGCGGCTTGCTGAATCTGCACTAGATGTCGACTCTTTTTACACATCCAGCCATACTCGGCCTAGGAAAAATGATCACCTTGTCAGAGCTCATCTGACAGTGCCGACATTTAGCCATAATCAGGACGAATGTGAACAAGAGCAAGATAAACTGTAGAAAAAAACATGATTACGAAAGTGTTTGGAAACTGCAATGAGCATGTGGATTAAGTGAGGGTTGTAATGAATAAAATAGAAATGACTCCTTTTGTTTGGTCTTTCATGTTAAATTAATCCAATACTTTGTTGTGTATAGGCCTAGTTTGCACGAAAAAACTTCTTCTGCACTGCAATTATTTGCTAAGGCTTCTTTGCAAGGTGCTGGTATCGACTTTGCTTCACAGATATATAAAGCCTCCATTTCACCCGATCTTGTTTACTTCTAATGCAGGCTATTCAGTTGTAGTCCCCTAACATTCCAGCCAATTCGGCGACACAAAATACTCTATAAATATCACCTTTTTTAAAATTGAAATCCAGATTTTTTTAATAGGCGAAAAAAATGACCATCCCTCATAAAATTTTTTGACAACTCGACTACTACCTATGACGAAAATTGCAGGCCTCTCGTCTTTCTAACTGGGACAGCTTGCACAAGTGGTGGCTGCCAAATGCTTTTTTGCCCCACTGTAAATCCTTGAATTCATATATGCATGTAGAGATTAATTTGTTTTTTTGGCTTATTTTCTACCAATACGGTATCGAAGCTCACACAGTATTAGAAAAAGATGGTGATATTATTAATATACATGTCAATTGCAATATCGTGTCTTATAAATTCACAACTTTTTCTTTCATCTTTTCCAACACTCTTTGTGTTTTATTGCATCTTGAGCCTTGTAATAACCAGTGTTTATTTTTTTTGTCATGCTGTCGCTTTAAATATTTACATTAGAAGCAGAGATGACATCATGTGCTAGCTAGGTATTGCTGGTGAACATAAGTCTCTGTGTGAATTCACTATTTGATGTAAACCCATCCTTTAAATTTGAGGTTTCCAACAGGCTCTCAGTATCCTTTGCCATTTCAACATGTCCATAAGGCACACATTTTGGACCTGTATACTTTCTAGTTTTTGGTGCTGTGAAGCTGGAAGGATTTTTGCTGTTATTTTCTGACTTTTTGATCATTTGTTATGATGCGTAAGCATTGCAACAAGGTGGTTTACTGCTGGGAGCAGCTGATTAACATGGCAAAAGCTGAAATAATACCTCAACTAAAGCCACAAATCCCTGATGAGTTGAAAAGGAGCAGGTGTGGATGCAGAGCAGGGGCAAACAGGAGACCGAGAAGGCGGAAGTTCAAACCATCTCTTCCATCGATCATAATGGGCAACTTGAGATCACCGACTAGCAAGAACTCCAAACCCATACAAGGACTCAGCCAGAGTATCGGGAATGTAGTGTTATGTGTTTCACTGGGACGTGGCTGCAGGATCATATCTCCAACTCCAGCGCCTCTGCCAGGATTACTGACTATACGAGCAGACAGAGATCTGAAAACGAGCAGGAAAAGAAAAGGAGGTGGAGTAGCAGTGCTTGTCATTACTATGAAGTGTCATCTCTGCAGCCCAGATATTGAACTCTTGGCAGTAAGTTTCCGTCCATATTATTTACCAAGAGAGTTCACCAGTGCTATTTTGGCAGTTGTTAACATTTCACCTTCAGCCGTTGCCGACAGTGCATGTGATGTCATCAGTTCAGCTGTCTCTAAGCTACAGACCTAGCACCCCAATGCATTTGTGGCAATATCTGGTGATTTGAATCATGCCTCACTCTCGTCTAAACTTCCAACATTTCAACAGTTTGTCAGCTGCTCCACAAGAGAAAATATTTATGCAAATGTAAAGGATGCATACATGTCCAAACCAAGACCTCCTCTGGGACAATCAGATCCAAATCTTGTTTTTTTCTGCTCAGAATATAAACCACTTGTTCAGAGGCAGCCTTTGACAAAGAGAACTCTGACAAAATGGTCACATGAAGCTGAAGAAGCCCTGCAGGGTTGTTTTGAGACTACAGACTGGATGACTCTTTGCCAAGCACATGGAGAGGTCAATTATGCCATGACTAAGTGTGTGACTGACTATATAAACTTATGTGTGGACAACGTCACCCCCACAGTGAGATGTTTCCCTAATAACAAACCCTGGATCACTAGTGACTTGAAGGAACTGCTAAACAAGAAAAAAAGAGCCTTCAGGGAGGACTGCTAAACAAGAAAAAAGAGCCTTCAGGGAGGGAGACAGTGAATTATTGAGGAGTATACAGAAGCAACTTAAGCTCAAGATCAGAGACAGCAAAGAGACACACAGGAAGAAGCTGGAGAACAAACTACAGAGGAACAAAATCAGAGATGTCTGTTCAGGAATGAAAAAGATCATACGCTTTAACCAAGAAAGGATTGGATAGATGGAAGTCTGGACAGAGCCAATGAACTGAACACATTCTTCAACAGGTTCAGTTCTGGAACTAGCTCACCATCCTCCTCCCCTATCCCTAGCCAAACAGACATCCCATTATTCTCTTACCCACAGCTTTCCTGTCGCACCTTGGATGTTTTATCTTTCACCTCAGTCATGAACTCCTCTGATTCCACAAGTTTGTCTTCAGCCAAGTCAGGAAATGCTGCTACCCCTCTTTGCCTCCCCCTCCCACTTTTTTGTCTCTAGAAGAGGCAGCTGGAGAGACTGAACCAGAACAAGGCTGCAGGTCCATATGGTGCCAGCCCCAGAGTCCTCAAGGCCTGTGCAGAGCAGCTCTTTGGGATTCTGCACCACCTCTTCAATCTTAGCCTGAACCAGGAGAAGGTCCCAGTGTTGTGGAAGACATCTTGCATTGTTCCAGTACCAAAGAGGACTCACCCATCAGTCATCAATGACTATCTACCTGTTGCCCTGACATCCCACATCATGAAGGTCCTGGAGAGACTCCTGTTGCCCCCCCCCCCCCCCCCCCTGAATAAGGAGACAAGAACATATCAGGACCCGCTGCCGTTTGCTTATTTCTGTGGAGTTGGAGTTGAAGATTCCACCATCCACCTCCCTTAACCAACCCACTGTCATCTGGACAAAGCAGGCAGCACTGTGAAGATCATGTTCTTTGATTTCTCCAGTGCATTTAACACAGTTCAGCCTGATTTGCTTTGTCAGAAGCTCCTGAAGACACAGGTGGAGCCCTCAACAAACGCCTGGATCAATGACTACCTGACAAACAGACCACAGGGGACCATACTCTCACCATTCCTTTTCACTCTGTACACCTCTGCCTTCCAGTACAAACCAGGGACCTGTCATCTGCAGAAATACTCAGATGACTCTGCAATTGTCGGGTGTATCAGAGATGGACAAGAAGCTGAATACAGAGAACTGGTGGATCGCTTTGTGACATGGTGTGGAAACAATTGTCTTACCTTGAATGTGAACAAAACAAAGGAGATGATTGTAGATTTCAGAAGAAACAAGGATAAGTCAAACACTGTTTCCATCATGGGTTAAGAGGTGGTTGAAGAGTATAAATACCTTGGTGTTCACCTGGACAACAGACTGGACTGGAGGCGCACCAGTGAAGCACCACAGCCAACCGACACACCGGTCCACCCAGGCCTGGCCAGGCACGCACTAGGTCTGAAACGGATTGCCCTCCCAAGCACCAGCCCCGGACATCGAGAACCACCAGCAGGCAGGGGCATCAGTCACTGGCAGGGAGTAACTGAGGGTAAATAGGCCCCCTATTAGATGTAAGGCCTGAGATGCGCCAGGCGAGAGGGCAGCCTAAGACCCAACCTGACAGATAGACGGAGACATACAGACACAGTCATACGTTCCCTCCTTCTTACACACATACACTCTCACCAATACACCAAGACACCCAAGAAAGGACGCTGTACCCTGACTGATACACCCCATACACACTCTATACTCCCAGGTCCAGGTACCGATGCCCCAGTAGAGTAACCAGCCAAAGCCCCCACAGTGGCGAAGCAGCCCACCAGCCCAGGTCCCTGACCAGACCACCTTTTCCTCCTCCGTGCCCTAACCCCTGATGGCCAGTAGCGAACAGGGGTGTGAAAAGACCCCTAGCCTCCATCCTCCCGCTCAAGTATGGTGTTGATTCGTGTTGTTATAATGTGCATTTAAAACAGAGGGGTGGGATGTGGGGAAGGCAGCCACCCATCCCCCAACCCCCACCTGAGCCTATTTTTCAGTTTTCTGTCCGGCTGATCATCGGTTAGAGCTGGTTAAGCTGAAAATCAGCCAATTTAGGTCATCAGCTGATTTCTAGGTGCCTCTCTATATCCCAGCATATTTGAAGGACTTAATCTGGGATTTATTTTGCTTTTCCAGGCTTTATGGTCTCAATATGTGCACCGTGCATTTGTAAGTATTATGTACATAAAATGACCAACATCACCTTGAGATTATGTGAATTCAAGATCTCTAATAAATCGTTCAGCCTTTCATGTTTAGGACCAATCTGACTTTTTTTAAGAAGCCAGTGTTTCACTGATTTCTACATGTCTTGCACATTTCAACAGTTAAGACTGCATAAAGCTCAGTTCGTTGCTAAAATGTATTATCTAGAAACACTTAATTATTTATGTATTTTTAAGTGTGGTTACTGGATCATAGAGGTGAGTTTGTAAAGGTCATTGGATATTGTGACATTTTGAGCCTTTAGCATGATGTGTATGCAACCATGGACATAGAGCAGGGTAAATTACAAGATTCAGCAGTTTTGAAAAACGAAAAAGCACCAGATTTGTATTATTCATCTTTCTTCCTAATTTTCTGTCAGGTCAGCGTTAACGCAACTCCTCTGTCCATTGAGAGAGGTGACAACAAAACCTCTCACAAGCCCCTGTACCTAAAGCAAGTGTGTCAACCCGGGCGCAACACTGTGCAGATCACTGTGACGGCATGCTGCTGTGTAAGTTCAGACATGATGCTTCACCTGTCCAGTCGCTGCAGTGACAGTCTGTCATCACCATGGAACACGGTAAATGTGCAGAATCCCAAAGTAAAAGCTGATGTTGTACCCTGCTGTCTCTTTGTCCCCAGTCCCACCTGTTTGTGCTGCAGTTAGTCCACCGGCCGTCTGTCAGGTCTGTCCTGCAGGGTCTGATGAAGAAGAGGCTGCTGCCCGCTGAGCACTGCATCACCAAGAGTGAGTTAACTTCTTTATTTATTCCAGAAGAGGTTTAAATCAGGAATGAAATAAAAACCCGACACAAAAGACATAAGATGAGACAAGAAATATCTAGCATTTGAGTTAATGTGTGAGTAATTTTGAGTATAAATCCAGGTGTTCTGTGAAGGCTTCAGATGTTTATTAGAGAATATTAGAGAACAAACAGCATCATGAAGACCAAAGAACACCCCAGACATGTTGGGGAGAATGTGGTGAAGTTTAAAGAAGGTCTTGGTTAGAAAGCAATACCCAAGCTCCATCATCTGAAAAGGGAAAAGAGAATGGAACAACTGCAAACCTACCAAGACATGGCCGTCCACCTAAAATGACGGGCAGGGTAAGGAGAGCATTAATCAGAGAAGCAGCCAAGAGACGCATCTTAACTCTCGAGGAGCTGCAGAGATCAGCAGCTAAGGTGAGAGAGTCTGTTGACTGAAGTAGTATCCAAAAGTAAAATCCAAAAATCTGACTTTTTATTAAGTGGAAGGAGGAAGAAAGCGATTGTTGGAAAAAAAAGACAATAGGAAGTCCTGTCTGAAGCTTTGAACTAGGCATTTAAGGGACCCAACCAATATGTGAACAAGATTACCTCCCGCAACCTCCCATCCCCAGTGCAGTAGTGGCAGCATTATGCTATGGAAATGCTTTTGTTCATCATTGGCAGGGAAGATGGTCAAAGTTGACGGTAAGATAAATGCAGGATAATCCTAGAAGATAACATGTTAGAGGCTGCAAAAGACATGAGACTGGGGTGGAGGTTAATCTTCCAGCAGGACCCTAAACATACAACCAGAGCTATAGTGGAATGGTTTAGATTAGACATTTTCAAACCCTGTCTCTTGTCTTTAGATGCCACATAGAACCCAGCTCACTAACAACACTTTTTGGCACCATAGGAAAGATTGACGCTCTCTTTTCCCCATTATCTCTCCCCATTAGGAGAGCTACTCATATACAGGTCCTATTCCAATAATGAACTGGGCACAGAAACGGTGTTTTTTTCCTATTTGACATGTAATGACACTGGATCTACCTTTCCACACTTTTCACAAACTGCTATTGGCTAATCCTATCACCTGCTCAGTGCAATATCCTTGTGTATTTTATATTTAGTGTGAATGCTGTAGGCATTCACACTCTTGAGATCCTCCTACCTTCTTCTGGTTGCTTCCGTACGTTTTTTGAACTTAATCTACTTCTGCATACTTTGTGCTATTTTAACCATTGAACTTTTAAATTATTCTGCTCTTTCCGGCTATATCGTTTGGTATTCATAACCTTTATACTTTTTATAATATTCAACTTTTTATGCTTTTTTTGCTCCAATTGAAATGAATGGAAAACCTCAAAAAAGTTCGCTAAATCTCACCTGTTTTGCAAAACTAACTACTTCCACATACTTCCACTTAGAAACACCATTCAAATCTTAAAATGTAGTCATACTCTTCAGCTATTACTGTATGTCTCGGCTTCTTCCTAACTTGTACAGTTTTCATATAATCCTTAAGTTTCTGGTCCCGAAATGATCAGATTTCTGAAAATACATGCAATTCTATGGGCACATGGCAGTTAAGATAGAGTGGCCCACTCTAGCAGAATTACACTTTTCCACTTTCCTGATTTTCCACGAACAACTTCCGCTCACTCGCTCATATTTCACTCTTTCTGCACATATTATATATCAAAACGTTGGTTTCCAATTTTTGATTCAGGAAATGTTACCGAAATTTATGTGACAGCTACAGTTTTTTGGCAAATCGACTCAAAGCAAAGTGCCCGCACCCAGGAGAGACCATTGGAATGCATTGGGACTGAGCAAAAATTCAGAGGACAGCTGGATTCTGACCTATATTCGTAAAGTCATATCTCATAAACGATGCGACGTAGAAACATGAGCCTTGTGCCAATATAACTTCAGACCTTCCTGACGCTCATGATTCAACAACTTTTTTGATACCTGTTACTGTTTCTCCATGAGTTTTGTTTGTTCGAGTGTAACAAATCTGTTCTTTGCTAAAACGGCTCGGATTCAAAAATGGTAATAAAAAGGATGCTAATTTTTACAAAATCACTGCTCCTAGACAAATTGAGGTACACACACGAAACGCACCATGATTCTTCATCAAAGCCTGCTGATACTTACAGTGAAAGAATAATTTCAATAGCCCTTACATTATCCGAGTAAGAAGGTGTAGTTCGGGACCAAGGAAAGACAGATTAATGTTTTCCTCAAATTTATCAACATATTTGACGTCATTTTATGGCTTTAATATTATATTTTCAACAAATTGAGAGGTTTGAGAGCGTTCCCCTATCCGTTCCGATAAAAACGGTCCATTGGTGACGTCGATACGCCTTATGGTTCTTAAGTTATTAAGAGTAGTTCGGAAGCTGCATTACCTGTTAAAACAGCTGAGAAATTAGGAGTCATAAGTGAGGTGCTGCACTTAGGCTGTCTCCCCCAGTCACAGCCTGCATGTGATTGGTCGAAAAATGGCAGGCCTTTTCATGGCTTTAGGTGGAGCTCCCTCTTATGGTAGAAGAGAGAATTACTATACATTATGGCCTCCACTGTAAAACTGACGTTTCAGGGTTATTGTAAGACATCTCAAACAACTTGTAGATTTAATACAAATCAGTTCACCGGGACTTTTACTCTGGAAAATATGATGATCAATGCAGTCTCATAGGCAATAGCGGCCATTTTACTGTTCCAAGACCTGGAAAACAGTGATTATTTTTAAATGGCAGTTACACAGACTTGTATGTTTAGACAATCGTAGGCATTATAAATAGAATAAGATATTGTAAGCTAACCTTCTATTGTTATCCATTATACTAACACTAGCATTTAAGCTAACATTAGCATTTTAGCTAATTTTGACTTAATAGCTAAAGTTAACATACTGAATGGATTGAGATACAGTTAACCAACATGTTATTGTTTGCCAACATGCTATCTGTGGCATTTTAGCTAAAATTAGCATTTTAGCTAACATTAGCATTTTAGCTAATTTTAGCTATCATTTGGTTTTTGGGTTGATTTTAACATACTGAATGGATTAAGTTATTGTTAACCAATATGTTCATGTTTGCCAACATGCTAACAATAGCTTTTTTTACTAACCATAGCAATTTAGCTAATTCAAGCTAACAATGGGAATTTAGATCATTTTGACTTAACAGCTAAAATTAATGTCCAATAATAATAATATTAATGGATTGAGTTACTGTTAACCAACATGTTGATGTTTGCCAACATGCTATCTGTGGTATTTTAGCTAACATTAGCATTTAGCTAACATTAGCATTTTAGCTAATTTGATCTATCATTTGGGTTTTGAGTTTATTTTAACATACTGAAGGGTTTGAGTTGTTGTTACCCTATATGTTCATCTTTGCCAACATGCTACCAATAGCTTTTTTACTAACCATAGCAATTAAGCTCATTCAAGCTAACAATGGGGTTTAAGATAATTATTAATAATATTTTAACATACTGAAAGGATTAAGTTTATGGTAACGAACATGATACTGTTTGCCAACATGCTACCAGTAGCCTTTAGGCTAACACTAGTATATCAATTAGTACCAAAATTTAAGCTAATTTAGCTACTTTTAGCTAACACTTCCCTTTAAGCATATTTTATTAAACTGAATGAATTGAATTATTGTGAACCAATATGTTTGTATCTGGCAACATGCTAACACTAGCATTTTAGCTAACATTAGCATGTTAGCTAATTTTCAATAATACTGGTGTTATAGCTTGTTGTCAATTTACTGAATATAATAAGTCTTAACATGTTAGTGTTTCCCAACATGCTACTGCTAGCGTTTTTGAGTAATATTGTTGAATTTAGCTGATGTTAGGTAACACTGGCATTTTAGCTAATTGTGAGTTTTTCTGTGTGGTAGGGTTGGTAGATTACTTTTCTTTTTTCTGCTGATTCTGTGCATTACACTTCAGCAAGTCTTCTGCAGTTGACTTCAAATACTTCAGGTACTAAGCAGGCAACAGTGGCCATTTTACTGTTCCAACACCTGGAAAACAGTGATTACTTTTTAAGGGCAGTTACACAGACTTGTATGTTTAGGCGATTGTAGGCATTATAAATGGAGTAAGATATTGTAAGCTTACTTGCTATTGTTATCCATTAGACTAACACTAGAATTTAAGCTAACATTAGCATTTTAGCTAATTTTGACTTAATAGCTAAAGTTAAAATACAAAATGGATTAAGATACAGTTAACCAACATGTTAGTGTTTGCCAACATGCTATCTGTGGCATTTAAGCTAACATTAACATTTTAGCTAACAGTAGCATTTTAGCTAATTTTAGCTATCATTTGGTTTTTGGGTTGATTGTAACATACTGAATGGTTTGAATTATTGTTAACCAATATGTCCGTGTTTGCCAACATGCTACCAATAGCTTTTTTACTAACCATTGCAATGTAGCTCATTTAAGCTAACAATAACATTTTAGCTAATTTTTTTTTTTTAATTTTATTTATTTATTTATTTTTAATTTATTTTTTATCCCACGATTTTTTCCCATTATTTATCACCCCAGTGCTCCTCAGTTCAGGTCCTGGGGTTCCGCTCTCTCTGTGCCGGCCCCGGTAGGGGCCCTTCACTGAAACCCAAGCCTCCTTCGTGCTTGGGGAGTCCTTCTTTTCACCCGACGGGGCGGGGTTTCTCCGGCTGGACGTAGCGCATTGAAGGATCACGTTATTCCAGCCAGATCTTCCCCAACCCTGCGGGCGCCCCGGCCGGCCAGGAGGAAGCAGTATACAGCCCCAGGACTAGTGCATGTTTTTGTGGGAGTAACTCACATTAGCTGCTCAAGGGAACACGGGGAGAACATGCAAACTCCACACAGAAAGGCCCTTTCGCCAACCCCACCCAGGGTGTGGGTGCTGATGATGTGGGGGAACAAACACACCCTCAGCACCCACAGCGTCCCCGGCGGTAATCGAACCCGGGACCTTCTAGCTGTGAGGTGAGCCAGGCTACCAGCTGCGCCACCGTGCCCCCTCATTTTAGCTAATTTTGACTTAACTGCGAAAATTAACATAATGAATGGATTAAATTAATGTTAACCAACATGTTGGTACTTACAAACATGCTATCTCTAGCATTTAAGATAAAAATAGCTAAATTAGCATTTTAGTTAATGTTAATGTTCGCTAATATTTGCATTTGAGGAAGATTTTAACATACTGAATGGATTAAGTTCATGGTAACGATTATGTTAGTGTTTGCCAACATACAACCAGTAGTATTTAAGCTAACACTAGTATTACAGTTAGTATCAAAATTTAAGCTAATTTTGACTTAACAGCTAAGGTTACCTTGCTAAATAGATTTTGTTAATGTTTAGCGCCATGTTAGTGTTTGCCAACTTACTACCACTAGCAGTTTAGCTAACATTTGCACTTCAGCTAATTTTAGCTAACACTTCCCTTTAAGCTTATTTTTATTATACTGAATGGATTGAATTATTGTTAACCAACATGTTTGTGTTTTGCAACATGCTACCATACGCTTCCGTACATTTTTTGAACTTAAACTACTTCTGCTTACTTTGTGCTATTTTAACCATTCAACTTTTCAACTATTCTGCTCATTCTGCTTTTCTGGGTATATCTTTTGGTATTCATAACCTTTATAATTTTCAAAATATTCAACTTTTTATTTTAGCTAATTGTGACAGTTTTTCTTTGTGGTACGGTTGGCACACTATTTTTCTTTTTTGTGCTGTTTCTGTTTATTACACTTCAGCAAGTCTTTAACAGTTGACTTCAAATACTTCAGCCATTTTCTGCAAGTAAATTACAGCATTCACACTGCATTTTCGCAGGAAATGCAACTTTTTCTAGTTATATTTATTTTTTGCAGTTCCTTTGGTGAACTCATTTTTTTGTATTTTATCGTATCTTATCCTACTTATTTCATCTTCCACCATAGTTATACTGCTGACTGTCTTTTACATCATCACCTTATTCCTTTTCTTGTTTGTATATGCTACTGTAGCATGTGAATTTCCCCCCGTGGGATCAATTAAGTAAAATTATTATTATTATTATCATTTGGTCAGGGAAAGGGTTTGGAAGCGGTTTTGCACACCAAATCATCATCTTTGTAGGAATTTGTAAGGACCTTGTTCAGTTTAATGGCTGTAGGACTGAGCAGTTTATTGTGCGATGTGGACAAGTTTTTCATGCATTTGTTGTGTTTCTCTAACAAAGTTACTCACTATAACCCTATGTGCATCTGAATGTTTAATGCTGAAAACTCAAAAAAGTGGCGCAGCTGTTTACTGTTTTCGAGTGGGAGTTGCATTAGTCCCAGGAGACATGTCAAGCCCCTTCTGACCAGCCAGAGAATCTACCTGATGTTGTAGAAGAGTTCTGGAAATGGGAACTGGCTTTGCTGTCTTTGCTCATCTGTCAGATGCATCTGGGACCATCTGGCTAACCTAACCAGGGTGACAGGGTACCACAAGAAGGAAACGTGTCCCAGAAACCAAAGGGCATCATTCGACTAATTCTTCACATATCAAAGTTTATAGAAGCATAACTAATAAATAAAATGATTGATTCAATTTTCTTTCCCTGGCCTTGCTCCTTTCTACAGTCTTTGTTGTATTATACATTTTTATTTTGCAGCTGGAACCTCTGCTCTCTGACGGGATACATGTTGCTATTTTCATCTCTTCCTACATCAGCATACAGCAAGCTTGTTAGCTTGATCGATCATTGCAGATCCAATCCTTCCTGTAGAAGGTGGAGCCTTCAATATCTGAATAATGAAAGAAGTTAGTGAGGGCTATAATGACTTTTTTGTTGTATTTTATGTCTAACTATAGTTGTTTTCTTATGGGTTGGGCTGATTTGAATTTCTCTTTATGAATTATACAAATTAATAAAAGAAGCATTCAAAGTGTTGCTTTCTAAATGTGGAACCTATGTATAGCTTTACTTTTCAGGTCATATCAACCACTCAAAGCACATTTACTGTACAAGCTACATTCAACACAGCTTGTACATGTGGGAGAAAGTAGTCACTGTAAAACAAGGTTTTACTAATATTTGAAGACAAAGGAAAGTTGATTATGGAGTTTATCGTTTGATATTAGTGATTGCTAGGATTCCTAAAAAGTCAATAAGTCTGATCAATAAGCAGACTCAACCAAAGTAGCTCCAGACAGAAACACAGATGTTATTTGGCTGATGAAATAGCCCCAAACTTAACAGTCTGTTGTAAAATAGCAACTTTTTAAAAAGGTTTTATATACGACTGTTATGAACATTTTCAGTAGTTTTAAAGGGGACGTATCATGCTTCTTTTTAAACAACGTATAGGAGGTCTATGGTCTGTACAGAACATATTAATGAAGTTCTTTGTACAAAATCACTCACATAAAGCGATCTCACAGCTCAATTCTTGACAATGTCAATCCCTTTTAGAATGAACTGTTTAGAGGGTTCTGTCACTTTTCTTTTTACATTTTGCACTTCATTTTAAACAATTTTGAACTTCGTGTTTTTCATAACACTTAGCTTAAATTTTATTTAAAATATCTCCATCTTTATGTTAGGATAATTTTTGTATCGCATTTTTTGGAAAAAGGTTTGAATATTTTAAAATGCATTTTGCACAATTAATGTTCCTTAAATAGCATTATGTAGTTTTTTATAGTTGTTGTACTGCAATGTATCTGGAATGTGAGAATGCTCAAAAACATTTCATTCATGCCATTTTGACACATAAACAGAAGAAAAGAAATTATTGCAATAAATATTATTACCGCACATGCTTTAGATTATATCACAATATAGATTTGAGGCCACATCGCCCAGCCCTAATTTACATAATATGTCCCCATTAAAATTCTAAAGTCAGCTAAAACACCCGGTGGACATCTGGCTAGCCACCTTCAGGATTGCTCGTCTTTGTGCCACTGGTAGGAGTACTATCATAGATAAAGGTAAACATACCAAATCTATGTAGCACTTTTCTAGTCATACAGACCACTCAAAGCTCTTCACACCCAGATGTACTCACACACATTCATAATGACCTCACAGCTCACTTTAAAACATCTACACTCACTGTTCTGTTTCAAACATTTCCATAAAGCTAGCCATATTCCTAAGCACCTTTGCTCTAACACATTTCCTTCCTCTTATGTGTTCTTTCTCACTCTCTTGAAGTCTGTATGAACCACAGATGTCTCAACATGTCATGGATGATACAGTTTACTGTTTAACAGCTTTTAACATCTGTGTGCTTCCTCTGATTTTATTTAAACACCCTGACTAAAAATGAAAACAACTACCTAATTCATTCAGCAACCACTTCCCCACTGAAGACTTTTGTTTTCAATGCATCCTAACAGCTCTGAGGGATGATGTCTTGCCTGATTGGAAAAAAACATAAATCAGCGGTTCCTCAGTGCATCTCTGTTTTTATCTGCTACAGTGTTGGGTTTGGAGCTAATAAAAAGCTGGATTGTTTCCTGATCAATGAAGTGGTCAAATATATTTGCCTTTGTGTTTGATCCAGTAAAGCGAAACTTCAGCAGCGGCACCATCCCCGGGACGCCCGGTCTAAACGGAGAGGACGGGGTGGAACAGACAGCAATCAAAGTTTCCCTCAAATGTCCAATCACGTTCAGACGAATCCAGCTGCCAGCCAGAGGCCACGACTGTAGGCACATACAGGTGAGGGCCCACCTGCATGCGTCACACACCTCGACCTGTCCACATAACTTCTAACAGAGCGGCCCTGTCTTTTGCTTCAAGTGTTTTGACCTGGAGTCTTATTTGCAACTGAACTGTGAAAGAGGGACGTGGAGGTGTCCTGTCTGCAAGTATGTATGCAAGTACACAGACGTTACTTTTAAGTCCACTTTTATCAACATGAAAGTGAACCAACTGGTTGCTGCTCTTGTTTGCAGTAAAACAGCTTTGCTAGAAGGCCTGGAGGTTGACCAGTACATGCTTGGGATTCTTGTCTACATACAGAAGTAAGTTCAAATTCCTAAAAAATGCCTGAGAATCTGGTCATAATTTATTTTTACTCGCTAATTTTTAAAAGAACAATAACATATTCAGTAGTATTTAATTTTCATTCATTCTAATTAATATTTAATCAAACAAACTGAACAGAGAATCTACATCCTGCCATCACACATCAAGCAGATTAATAAGCTACATGTATTATAAACATTTCCCCTGCTGTGGCCTGAACGCTCATTTCTCAAATTGAACTGATCAGAATTTAGTAGGACTCTTTGAATGACAGCTTTTCTGAGAAAATCATTCAGAGGCTTTTCAGATTATAAGTCTATAAATCAACAAAATACTGGTCACTAGAATCATTGTATATATCCATGCCTTTTCAATTATTTGAAACAACCGTCAATGAGAGCTTCATAATCTAATGTAGGTGTTTTGTTTTGCTCCTTCAGTTCTGATTATGAGGAGATCACCATCGACCCAGTTTGTGGCTGGAGGCCAGTGCCAATCAAGCCTGACCTCCACATAAAGGAGGAGCCCGACGGTCCAGTCCTGAAGCGCTGCCGCACAGTCAGTCCGAGTCACATGGTCCTGCCGAACGTGATGGAAATGATCGCGGCTCTGGGGCCTGCATCGTCCCCATACCAGAGTCTGAATGCAGGGGGCAGGAACACCCCCGACTACAGCCGGCCAGGTAGCTCATTTGCTCCTTTAGTGGATAAGAGTCATTTAGAATATGTCATACTGTATGCTAAACAATCTACACATCAGCACTCCTCAGTTTTAAGTAGCTCACTTCATCAGAACTCCCAGGAGGACAAAGATGGCTTCCTCAATATTAGCTGGAAAGATTTTTTCCCCTGCTGCCGCTGACGGCTAAACAGAAGTGAAAACCTATGTCTGCTAACCTGTTCATATACAGGTCCTTCTCAAAAAATTAGCATATTGTGATAAAGTTCATTGTTTTCCATAATGTAATGATAAAAATTAAACTTTCATATATTTTAGATTCATTGCACACCAACTGAAATATTTCAGGTCTTTTATTGTTTTAAAACTGATGATTTTGGCATACAGCTCATAAAAACCCAAAATTCCTATCTCAAAAAATTAGCATATCATGAAAAGGTTCTCTAAACGAGCTATTAACCTAATCATCTGAATCAACTAATTAACTCTAAACACCTGCAAAAGATTCCTGAGGCTTTTGAAAACTCCCAGCCTGGTTCATTACTCAAAACCGCAATCATGGGTAAGACTGCCGACCTGACTGCTGCCCAGAAGGCCATCATTGACACCCTCAAGCAAGAGGGTAAGACACAGAAAGAAATTTCTGAACGAATAGGCTGTTCCCAGAGTGCTGTATCAAGGCACCTCAGTGGGAAGTCTGTGGGAAGGAAAAAGTGTGGCAGAAAACGCAGCACAATGAGAAGAGGTGACCGGACCCTGAGGAAGATTGTGGAGAAGGACCGATTCCAGACCTTGGTGGACCTGCAGAAGCAGTGGACTGAGTCTGGAGTAGAAACATCCAGAACCACCGTGCACAGGCGTGTGCAGGAAATGGGCTACAAGCCACTTTTGAACCAGAAACAGCGGCAGAAGCGCCTGACCTGGGCTACAGAGAAGCAGCACTGGACTGTTGCTCAGTGGCCAAAGTACTTTTTTCGGATGAAAGCAAATTTTGCATGTCATTCGGAAATCAAGGTGCCAGAGTCTGGAGGAAGACTGGGGAGAAGGAAATGCCAAAATGCCTGAAGTCCAGTGTCAAGTACCCACAGTCAGTGATGGTCTGGGGTGCCATGTCAGCTGCTGTTGTTGGTCCACTGTGTTTTATCAAGGGCAGGGTCAATGCAGCTAGCTATCAGGAAATTTTGGAGCACTTCATGCTTCCATCTGCTGAAAAGCTTTATGGAGATGAAGATTTCATTTTTCAGCACGACCTGGCCACAGTGCCAAAACCACTGGTAAATGGTTTACTGACCATGGTATTACTGTGCTCAATTGGCCTGCCAACTCTCCTGACCTGAACCCCATAGAGAATCTGTGGGATATTGTGAAGAGGAAGTTGAGAGACGCAAGATCCAACACTCTGGATGAGCTTAAGGCCGCTATCGAAGCATCCTGGGCCTCCATAACACCTCAGCAGTGCCACAGGCTGATTGCCTCCATGCCACGCCGCATTGAATAAGTCATTTCTGCAAAAGGATTCCCGACCAAGTATTGAATGCATAACTGAACATAATTATTTGAAGGTTTACGTTTTTTTGTATTAAAAACACTTTTCTTTTATTGGTCGGATGAAATATGCTAATTTTTTGAGATGGGAATTTTGGGATTTCATGAGCTGTATGCCAAAATCATCAGTTTTAAAACAATAAAAGACCTGAAATATTTCAGTTGGTGTGCAATGAATCTAAAATATATGAAAGTTACATTTTTATCATTACATTATGGAAAATAATGAACTTTATCACAATATGCTAATTTTTTGAGAAGGACATGTACTGCATGGTGCACAGAAGTCATGTTTGCCTTGTTTTCTTTTTTCTTGTAGGAAGCCAGGGATTCTCCGGCCAAACTGGATTTACAGACTTTCCCAACACTCCCGGGACCCCAACACTCGGAGAGTACACCTCCTCTGGACCACCACCACCCCTCCCCTACCAGTCTGAGCAGGTTAGACATATTTAAAGCCCTCTCAGATGTAAAATACATAAATGTAGGAGAAAACACATGCATTGTACAGTTTATTGCAACAGTATTAACACCCTTTGAATGTTTCTTGTGTTTTCTCATGTCAGAGGCACAAATCTTGATGTATTTTGTTAGGATTTGTATTAGACCCAGACAAATTAATTCCAAATTAGAATCAAGATGAGACATTTTTTTAAGAATTTTTTACAAAGAGAACAAACGGTATCATGAAGACCAAGGAACACAGCAGACATTCCAGGGATAAAGAGAAGGGGTCTATTTTTTTTTTTTAATCTTAACCTTTGAACGCCTCACAGAGCTCTGTTCAGCCCATGACACGTGACATCGATCTAGAACCGAAGAGCTGAAGTCTCTGAGACATGCAGGCTTTTGTTTTTGGTGAGCTGATTGGAAAATTATAGAAATCAGCTCCAAAAATCTGGATATGTTTCCTTGTTGCTTTTAGGTGGCCCACACCGGAGGAATCGACCACTCGCACAGCATCCTCCAGCAGCACGTGTCAGGAGTCCATAACAACCAGAGTCTTAGAGAGGCTGGCAGCCCGCTAGCACAGAGGAGCTCAGCTACACAGAACTCCCGGCTGCAGGGTGAAGGTTCCTTCGGTCTGGGTGGTCCTGGAGGGGAGGGGGCCGATCATGCTCTCGATGTGAGTAAAAATCAGATAATCCTTGAGAAAAAACAAATACTGAACAAGTATGGCCTTTTTGGTTTTTTAAGAAAAATACTGAGAAGAAAAATGTTTTGATCAAATGAGACCAATGTTTCACCACAATACAAGATTTATACCAGCTTTCCAACATGGTGGCGGGCTGATGATCTAGGCTTGTTTTGCAGTAACAGAAACTGGGAACTGGGAAGTTCACCTGTGTTCCAGTTCTAGCTGCAAATGAGGAGCGAATAATGGAGTGGGCTTATGTTTTATGCAGTACTTCAGCTAATTTGGTCTCAAATTAATGACAAAGTGCAATAGGTCATGTATTAGTAGCTCCTTGAGGTAGTATTTTCTAATTTTACCTAAAACAAACCAGATATGATTTTATTTCTGTGGTACCTACAGGTGCATGTTTAAAAAAATAATTTGAAAATGTATTGAACGTAAAACGTATTGAAAATGTCATTTCATTTAAAAAAGTGAAAGTCATATATTATATAGAAATGTGCAATTAATTCTCATAACAGCTAAGTTTCATTGTTTGATTTCTCTTACTAATCAGAAAGCACTGTAAGGTTTTGATAATATTCTAAGGGTGAATTCACACCAGCCCTGTTTAGTCCACTTTAATCAAACTCTAGTTCCTTTGCACCTAAAGTTCGGTTCATTTCGGAAGGTGTGAATGTGTATTTGAACTCTGATTCGGACTAAAAAGCGAACTCTGGTCTGTTTAAAAACCTCTGTCTCGGTTCAGTTGAAATTAACCCTGGTGTAGTTCAATTGCATGTGTGAATGCCAAGCGCACCAAGAACGATTCAAATGCAGAAAACTGACTATAGCACAGGGCATTTTGGGTAAATTCAACCAAAACCACCACGCAACAACTCTGCCTCATTCTCTGCTCATGCTGAGTCCATTGCTGCAACGTATTTGTCTGGTACATTTGCCAAAGACAGCAGACCAACCAAAAAACTGCTAAAATCTGATGCCCCTCCATGTTTGTTTACATTTCACGGAACAGGAAATGCTTTTTAGTGCATCGCCACCACAGCATGTTGCTCAAAAGCTTTTGTTCGTTTGACAAAGAGCAGTGTAAATGCGAACTGCACCAGCTCTTCATAAAATCCAAAAGATTAAGGACAACCCTGAGCATCCTCTTCATTAGACTATCCTACATTACCAAAGTGTCTTCAGTTAGAGGCTTCTTCAGTTTTGCTGCAACACAGACAGCTACAGGAAATCCTTCCTGCCCACAGCCATCATTATCTACAACAACTCCTTAAAGAATTAAAGAATTAATTGTATGAGCTACAACAACACTTAATTTTCCTCTGGGATCAATAAAGTATTTTTGAATTGAATTGAAAAAAAGTAACTATATTGCAATTTTGGTCTCCAATCGAACCGAGTCTACCAGACTATTATGTGAATACACCATAATTCGTGGAATGACACTTCTAAGTTCTAGAAACATAAATGGAATCAGTGGGAGGATCAGCTCTGCTGTAAATCACTTGCACTGTTGCAGTTATGAAAAAGTATGCCTCTTACCTGAACACAATTTTAGATCATTAGAAGGCTCGAAGAAGAGCAGTAGAACTGGAACCCTATAACTCACATGACCTTCAATTTTACTTCAACACGGAGGTATTTCGGCATAAAAGAGCGTGAGATATTTGAACGATTCAGGCTCAGTAAATAAAGTAGGTAATAATGCGTCATCCGTATGTTTGTGCATGTGATCTCAGCAAGTGATTTCTTGCAGCCTTTTGTTTCTTCAAAGCAGCAAAGCCATGTAAAACAGAAGTAGTTATATTTAGTGTACAGAACCCTGAGGATCTCTGACCGTTTCCGTTTGTGACACAGCTTCTTCCTGAGCTGACCAACCCAGATGAGCTGTTGTCTTACCTTGGACCCCCCGACCTCCCGAACAACAGCAACGACGACCTGCTCGCGCTGTTCGAAAACAACTGACGTGGATTCAGCAGGATTCAGCAGCTGATGAGGGCACAGGGCCCCTGTTTGCACCCACTTAAGTGTGCGTGTGCATACCAGTGTTTTTGTTTGTCTTTTGTCTTTAAGTGTCCTACTGTACTCTGAAATCCTTTCAGTGCAGTGTAGAGGTGCATGAAGGAACATGGCGGGTGAAGAAGAAAAAAAGAGCCTAACAGGCATTGACTCCACAGGCCAGCAATTCAAACACAAGCACAAACCTCAGACTGGAGGAGGGAGGAGGGTGTATATGAGTAAGGTGATGGAAGCTGAAGGATAGATACATTAACTTTGCTGTAGCTGCTTCATGATTCCGTATACATTATCATAAGGAGCAGGTTCCCATCTGTAGGTCTGTCAGCTTCCCTCCTCTCACTGTTCCAGTATAAAACAGACAGCTGGGATTGCTTTCTAAAGCGTTTTTCCTAACAGAAAATCACTTCTATTTGAAGATTAAAGGTCCTCACACATACATATATTGTGACAATATATAACTTAAATGTATTTGATTTGTTCGAAGAAACATTTCTGTGGTCCTGAAATCTCTTTGCATTTTAGCTGGCATGAAGAAGTCCACAAATGGAAGCTGCTTATGTTTTCTTCACCTTATTGGCTTACATATTCACGGTATTAGCTTAAGTAGAAATACCACAGTAAGCTATTTACAAAAAAAAAAAAGTAAAACAAAATTGCACATCATGATGTAATAAGTTTCATTATAAACAGAAACCCAGAAAGATGTTAAAAGTATCAACATTCTGCCTCATGGAGCGTCTGTATGTGTGAAGATCTTTAGTTTTTTATGACATTTTATAGTATTTATATTGGATCAAAGACATAAAAATCAAAACCAACATCATCCATTTGTCAGTCGTTAAATTTCTCTGAATACAAGGAAGGAGAGTTAGAATTAGGACTTGGGCACAACAAAACAAAGTAACTTCCCTGTATTTTAAGCCTAAATGGCACTAAATAAATATTTTAATGATTTTTACAAACTGTATGAGCTATTACTCCAAATACAGTAAATAAAATCTCTATTAATTAGTTTTATTTGCTGCTATGTCGTATCTTAAGCTGCAGCTCTTGTAAACCACATGTTGTCCAAACTGTATATTAGATTTAGATTAAGCCACTGGGTGAAAGGAACAAAATGAATGAGAAAGTGCCTTAAAGTGCAATGCCACTTTTGGCCATTAGGCTCCAGTGGAATATAATTGTCAACCAGTCTTGGGTAACATTAAATAATATATTTTTCTGACAGGTCATGAAAGGGATTTTAGATGGACTCAACCTTTCTGATGATGTGTGGGGAGCTTTTTACTAAATGTTCAATTTAAATTTCCTCGCTAAAGAACGAACCCTCAAACCAACTCCATCCATCTTTATGCATCGTCTTTTGCAGAAAATATATTTGTGCCCCATGAATACTTTTCATAGCGGTGGGGGGGGGGGGGGCATATATGAACACAGACATATTTGTTGGCACCATGGTTAGGACGTATAGAAATTTATTGAACCCATTTATTGTAGCATAAACTCACTGACACACTTAGAGAAAACCAATCTTTGATTTAATTACATCATTGAATGAGAAAATAATCAAAAGTAAAGAAAATGATATCCTTTCAAATAAATGTAACTGAAGCATTTTTATTATTTTTACTTTAAAAAATTTTGATTTTTACAAAGTTTTACTTAATAGTCCATGAGTTTCTCCCTACCTGTTGTATGAATATAGCCTTACACAGACTCCCATTCTAGGGTCACTAGATGTCCATAGCAACCATTAGACCCTATTTACATGCTAACCACTTGTTTATGAGTAATGCATGAAAAGGCCTTTTTTGTCCTCCCATCACAAACATGGAGAGTCTGCTCAACATTACTGGGACTTATACTTGAACTGTGTGGTTTTTTTGTCAGATGTGACCAAGATTGAGTTTTTCAGTCACCAACACTCCAGAATGGGTTTGGTTGAAAACAGGCTGAATTAGTGGGAAAACCCCCTCATCCTCACTGTTAAGTTCCGTGAAGAATCTCTAATGCTGTGGAGGACTTTTAGTGCACTACATCATGAACTCTTTGAAATACCAGGATATTTTAAACAAAATATAATAAAAAAGGTTGTTCACCGGGATACACATCCAAAACATTCAGCCGAATCAACACAAGTTGTTCACCAGACACAAAATCCACCTCCTTCTACGAGCATCTGAGTAGAAAAAAATCCAGTAGAAAAACCTTTGAGACAAATCTGAAAAATGAAGAGGACACATGACTCTTGATCTCGATTAGTGTTTGTAAAACCTGGTCCTCAAGGCACACTGCCCCTTCATGTTTTAGATCAGGGGTCTCAAATTCCAGTCCTTGAGGGCTGCAACATTAAGATGTGTTTTTGGTACAACACACCTGAATCCAATTGTTAAATGATGTCCTCTTTAGGTAGTTCGGTTCTACATGGTCCTGCTGATGACCTAATTATTTGTTTCAGGTTTGTTGAAACTGAGACATGTCTAAAAGTTGCAGGACACTGGCCCTCGAGGACTGGGGTTAGAGACCCGTTTTAGATGCTTCAGATAACCGCAGTTCAGCTAAAGCTTGTTAAAATCTGCCATCTATTGAAAGCAAGTGTCCTGAAGCAGGGAAACATCTAAAACATGCAGGGCGGTGTGCCTTGAGGACCCGGGTTGAAAAACACAGATCTAGAGCAGTGGTGTCCAAAGTATTTGGCACATGGGTTCAAATATTTGCAGGCCAAAGAAAAATATGTATTCTCCTTTGCCCAAAACTTTTTTGAACTGCTAAATAATAAACTTGTTTATTCAAAAAATTTGTAGCAAATGGATGTGTAAATTGTTGTAGACCCAAAGCTTACTGCCTATTTACCTCATTAATATAAAGGCATTTAGTTTGTAAATGATTTTAGCCTTGATTGGGGGGGAAATGAACGAGAATGGAGGAAAAAAAGCATGTTTATTAAAAGACAAATACTTTGTTTTGTCTTAACATTTTACATTGCGAGAAGATTTTCATATGTCAGAAATCATTTTCATTAAAGATTTTTAAAAAAGTCTTCATCTGGGGGGGCAACATTCGTCATTCTTGTCAGGGCCGCACAAAATCAGTCCAGGGTTTGCAAATGTCCCCCGGGCTGCCATTTGGACACTCCTGATCTAGAGAGATTGTTGGAAGAGGATTGGTCAAAGATCTCTCTCTCTCTTTCTCTGTTTGTTCCAGTTTAGTGAGATTTCATTGGAGAAGACTAGGAGCTGTCCTGTTGGTAAAACCAGGTGGATTTTTCTAAAATGTTAAGTGTATGATTATAAAAGAGTAATTTATTTTAAATCTTTTACACATTAAAAATAGAGGAGCCAACGAATTTGTCAATATCTAGAAAAAAACTGCTTTTGAAAGTGGGTTGTTGCTTCATGGTTTAACTACTGTTGGTTTTGCTTTTTATGCAATTTATTAGAAATGGAAACTAGGAAAAAGCGAACATGTTCAGGTGACACCCTTAAAACAAAGATGCTACGAGAGCGCTGAGGTTCACCGGGTTTGTGACTTGCTTCAGCACTGTGAAAAACGACCCCCGCCACACCAGCACCAAGAACGTTCCTTCTGTCTGTTGGGGCTTTCAGAGCTGTGTGTGATGGCATTTTCTGCCATTGTATGTTTTTAAATGGTTTGACATGTATAACCCATCCAGATGCGGGTTTATGTACTGTATAATCAGCTGTTTTCATTAGAGAACGTGTGTGTATCAAAAGAATCGTTAATCATGGTAACTTTAATGTCATTAGTTGGATAATGGATCATTGTTGGCACTGTATACATTCTATATGTTAGAAAACTATAAAGCTGTTGTAAAAACATCAGTGTCATACACACACAGACACACGATGCATGTATGACAGGAACTAGTCCGCTGACACTAGGTCAGCCAGTTAAAGATGCAATGGTTGAGTCCTGATTCTACTTTGTAAAGCTGAAGTTTTTTGTTTTTTTTTCTATGATCAGTTTTGCAACCGCGCCCTTTGTGGTTCAGTGTTGCCTTAACGAGGTAACCACAGCAAAAATGTTATTTGCCAATTTGAACAACAGTGATATCATATTTGGAAATGATGGACTATTTAACTGCAAATTTGCTAGTATGGAAGAAAAAAAAGAGATTTTTTAAATATGTAAACTACTCCACATATTTTGTAACACATTGTAATTGCCATTATTTTCTATTTATTTTTTAATCATAATCATCATTGTACCCACATTTATTTTGTCCCCACCACCACCCCTAAATCTAAATTAAAAGTCACTTTATTTGGCAAAAAGAGTTTGTGCTTTAGTGTTTTATCGAAATTTTTTGTTGACACATATGAATGGATCCACTTTACTGTCCTTCATGTCTTTTATTTTACCAGATTTCACTCTTTCTTCATTGATTGAACAAAGGTGGATCCAAATTGGTAAAGCTGTTGGAGAAGCAATCGTTGCTACCCAATCTGACGTGGGTTAAGAACTGTACAATGAAAAAGATTGGAAAACCAACAATGCCAATCTTCTCAGGAGTGGATGTTTTAGCAAATTCACTCCAATGTCTGGTCATACAATGCTGGAAGAAATAGCTAAAATCAAAAGAGCTCCATGACAGACTGCGAGGGGTCTCAGTATGTTAGATGCTTAAGTTCACAACAGCACAATAAAAAAAAAAAAGCCTGAACAAGTATGGCAGAGTTACACCTGAGTGAATCACAAGACTGTGTACAGATTAGTGTGCCTGAAACCGACCTAGCATAGAAACACTCAATTGTGGGAGCTGCTTCTAGAAGCCTGGGGTGCAATTTCTCCAGATTACCTCAACAAATTAACAGCTAGAATGCCAAAGGTCTGCAATGCTGTAATTGCTGCAAATGGAGGATTCTTTGACGAAAGCAAAGTTTGATGTAAAAAAAATCTTATTTCAAATACAAATCATTATTTCTAACCTTGTCAATGTCTTGACTCTATTTTCTATTCATTTCACAACGTATGGTGGTGAATAAATGTGACTTTTCATGGAAAACACAAAATTGTTTGGGTGACCCCAAACTTTTGAACGGTAGTGTATATATATATATATATATATATATATATATATATATATATATATGTATGTGTATATATATATACACATGTATATATATATACACATACATATACATATATGTATGTGTATATATATATATATATATATTTTTTTTTTTACATCAAACTTTGCTTTCGTCAAAGAATCCTCCATTTGCAGCAATTACAGCATTGCAGACCTTTGGCATTCTAGCTGTTAATTTGTTGAGGTAATCTGGAGAAATTGCACCCCAGGCTTCTAGAAGCAGCTCCCACAATTTGGATTGGTTGGATGGGCACTTCTTGCGTACCATACGGTCAAGCTGCTCCCACAACAGCTCAATGGGGTTCAAATCTGGTGACTGCGCTGGCCACTCCATTACCGATAGAATACCAGCTGCCTGCTTCTTCTCTAAATAGTTCTTGCACAATTTGGAGGTGTGTTTTGGGTCATTGTCCTGTTGTAGGATGAAATTGGCTCCAATCAAGCGCTGTCCACTGGGTATGGCATGGCGTTGCAAAATGGAGTGATAGCCTTCCTTATTCAGAATCCCTTTTACCCTGTACAAATCTCCCACCTTACCAGCACCAAAACAACCCCAGACCATCACATTACCTCCACCATGCTTAACAGATGGCGTCAGGCATTCTTCCAGCATCTTTTCAGTTGTTCTGCGTCTCACAAACGTTCTTCTTTGTGATCCAAACACCTCAAACTTGGATTCATCCGTCCACAACACTTTTTTCCAGTCTTCCTCTGTCCAATGTCTGTGTTCTTTTGCCCATCTTAATCTTTTTCTTTTATTGGCCAGTCTCAGATATGGCTTTTTCTTTGCCACTCTGCCCTGAAGCCCAGAATCCTGCAGCCGCCTCTTCACTGTAGATGTTGACACTGGTGTTTTGCGGGTACTATTTAATGAAGATGCCAGTTGGGGACCTGTGAGGCGTCTGTTTCTCAAACTAGAGACTCTAATGTACTTATCTTCTTGCTCAGTTGTGCAACGCGGCCTCCCACTTCTTTTTCTACTCTGGTTAGAGCCTGTTTGTGCTGTCCTCTGAAGGGAGTAGTACACACCGTTGTAGGAAATCTTCAATTTCTTAGCAATTTCTCGCATGGAATAGCCTTCATTTCTAAGAACAAGAATAGACTGTCGAGTTTCAGATTAAAGTTCTCTTTTTCTGGCCATTTTGAGCGTTTAATTGACCCCACAAATTTGATGCTTCAGAAACTCAATCTGCTCAAAGGAAGGTCAGTTTTGTAGCTTCTGTACCGAGCTAAACTGTTTTGAACTTTTGAACGGTAGTGTATATATATATATATATATATATATATATGTGTGTGTGTGTATATATATATACATATATATATATATATATATATATATATATATATATATATATATGTGTGTGTGTGTATATATATATATGTGTGTGTGTGTATATATATATATATGTGTGTGTGTGTATATATATATATATATATATATATATATATATATATATATATATATATATATATATATATATATATATATATATATATATATATATATATGTTTATATATATATATATATATGTGTGTGTGTGTGTGTATATATATATATATGTGTGTGTGTGTGTATATATATATATATATGTGTGTGTGTGTGTATGTATGTATGTATGTATGTGTGTATGTATATGTATGTATGTGTGTATGTATGTTGTTTAAATAAATAAAAACATCTAACTTTGTTGTTTTTTAGGCAAATGTGTCTTGCTTTGGTTGCTTTGGGTCACTGCCGCACATTCCGAGGCTGTCATGTAGATAGTTCTACCCAGCGTCAGAGAGAGAGCTTCTCTCTTATGCTCTTTTGGCACTGATTCTACCTAAATCCGCCTACCTGGATTCTTATTGGTTCATTCTGACGTATTTCGTAGAACGTTTTTTTATTGGCGGTTTGAGAGCTCGAGAACAACAACAAACCGCAATAAACGCAGAGAGCATCGAAGAAGTTAGCTTTCCGTTCCTTGCATCCTTTCTGAGCTGCAGCAACATGGGAAACCCCAAAGTTTTTTTTGACATCACCATTGACGGCGAGAACGCTGGAAGGATCATAATGGAGGTAAACCGAACCTGACGTAGGAATGAGATGTGACAGACTGCTCTGATAATTAGCTTCTATTTAGTCATTATCTAATATCATCTTTGTTCTATCTAACCCTAATAATGATGATGTTATAGGAGGAAACTCTAGCTCTAAAACTGCTTGCAGGTCATAAATCCTGTCAGAGTGAAGCGGAAACGCCCACAATCAGCACTGTAAGAGGAACACAGGAATAGTCTCCATCCATCTAGAAATACAAACAATAATAATAATAATAGGGCTTGGTCATATTGTGTGCAAATTGCTTTGTGTCTAAATATAGAGAAAAAAAAATAAAAGTTAGGCTTATTAATCGAGAGATAAAGTTATTATGAAGTGTGTGCTTGCATAGTTTTCCAGTTGGAGTGTATTTCTGTACAGGAGCTTCTCAATAAATGAGCACGTCATCAATAGCTGCTTTACCTCTTCCGTCTTCCCTTCGTTTCAACTTCATCAGAGTTTAGTTAGTTCAGGAATTTAACTAGAAAGCTAAATATTTATATTTGGTTAAACACATGGTGTTTAATTATGGCAAAAAACAAACATACATCGATATCATGGCCTTCTTAAGTCATGGGGAAGACTCCTGACAGTTGTCTAGCTCACTAGTTTCCAAAGTTGGATTTCACCAGCAAGAGAGATAACCGCAACCACGAGAGGATTTTCATGAAAAGTCCATTCAGGAGTTTGCATGGACTGCAGCTGGAGTCGGACCTTCAAAAGCTTTCACCATAGGCTTTCACACGGATGGTTGATTGGAAGGAAAAACGTGTATTAGGAAGTGCTCAACCAACAAGGATAACTGCAGTCCTCTTTTTTTAGATAAATGTAAAGTTTAGAGCTCCAGTGTGAAGTTTCCACAGTCAGTGATGATTAGGAGAGCAATGTCAGCTGCTGGTTCTGGTCCACTGGTTTATCTTAAGTCCAGTCAACACAGCAATCTACCAGGACATTTTAGAGCACTTAATGCTTCCTTCTGCTGACAATCTTTAGCGAGAGGCTGGTTTCATGTTCCAGCAGGACTTGGTATCGGCCCACACACAGAACATTAACATACTTTTCATTGGGCCCACATTTCTGTTTGAATAATCCTTTTTTATTGGTCTTATTAAATATTTACATTTTCAGAGAAACTGAGTGCTGGGTCATCATTAACTGTAGGTCAAAATCATCCAAATTACCAGAAGTAAATAGTTGACATATAAAACTGACTTTGTAATAAATCTATAAATTAGTCTTACTCTTGAAATGAATGAACTTCTGGATGATATTGTAAATTACTGAGATCAACTTGTATTCTGACTTTGATTTGTTTTTCACCATTTGGCAGCTGCGAGCAGATGTGGTGCCAAAGACTGCAGGTGGGTAACCTTGGAAACAAACCTTTCCTGCCTAAAGTTGTTTGTTCCCTCCCTGCTCACCTGAAACGGATTTATGTCAGATTGTGGAAATGTGAAATTGATCCTCAGCAGTTTATTCTGCATGTATGGTCGGAGATATGGGGGATACAGAAAGCGTGCTCAACACGTTCACAAAGTGTGCCTGAACGCTAAATGTGAGAGTAAATAATTCATGGAGCTGTTAAGAGCGGCTACAGCTGATATTAAGACTTATGAGAGGGAAAGAAAAATGTAAGCTGCTGGGTTTACAAGTTCGGAGCCAAAGCAGGCAGAGAAATAAGACTCATATTCAGGATGTTCATCGGAAGTGAACCTGCATGATGCATTAGTGTCTGACTGTGCCTCTGTACCATGTTGCTATTCTTAGTCATATGACCTATTTACTCAATAAGTGCAAGGAAGATGTCCTGTGTATGTATAAAATGGCTTCAGAATCATCTGTTGGCCACAAAAGGTCCTCATGAATCAGAGTCCGTAGACAACCCTCAGCACCACGGATGAAAAACTGCTGGAATACAAAGAAACCAGGATCTTAACAAGATGACAACAACAAAGGAACACAGACTCAAACAGAGCCACACTCACCACTAAAAAGGAAAAGTAAGCTTTCAAAAAACAGCAAAGCAACCTTTGAAATGAAGATGGAATGAAATATCGAAGAGATAAAAGAAAATCACAACGATATGAACTAGATAAATGCAATGTGACGCAAGGAAAACTAGAAATATCAAACCTCAAAAAAGAAGAAAAAACAACCAGACAGAAACTCGAACAAGAGCAGAGGAAAGGTAGTGCTGTCCCAGTACTTGTTAATAGTACTGAAAAAATACAATATCGGGAAATCATTTTCTACTACTAAACACACACACACACACACATATATATATATATATATATATATATATATATATATATATATATATATATATATATATATATAATTACAGGAGAAGTTCACTCATTCTATAATGTCTTTAATATCATGAAATAAATGACACGAGGAAACATTTGAACATGTAAATATAGGCAGGAGAGGAAAATACTCAAATCTGAGCAACAGTCGAAGATTAATTAGATTTGACAAGAGTATGGGGGATAAAATTGACAAGTTGATATTTTTATTTTATTTTGAGTCACGTGTATTTACTCAGAAGTAAACTGTAAAGTGAAGTCAGCTATAAATAGTAGGCTATTAACCTATTAAACAGTCATGTTTTGGGGCAGTGGGAGGAAGCCAGAGTGCCCAGAAAAAACCCCACTTATGCACAGGGAGAACATGCAAACTCCACGTAGAAAGACTCCAGACCAGGATTTGAACCCAGGACCTTCTTGCTGGAAGGCAACAATGCTACCAGACTGCTACAGGAAATCCTTCTTGCCCATGGCTATCATGATCTACAACATCTCCTTAAAGAATTCATTGTATGAGCTATTGACCCTTTGCATGTGACGTAGCGCTTTTTGGCCAGCGCCATGACGGACGGCAGAAGTACAGTACATAAACAGCTAATTTGCGGCAAACGGCATGTTGGAGAACATTTTCTTGTTATTCGTTTGGTTGTCATGATAAAAAAAATGGTCACATCTTGCTGTGCGGTGGGTTGCACTAACAGGCAAGGGTATAAAGCTAATGTAGCATTTTACCGTATGCCTGGAGATGAAAATAGAAGACGGCTATGGCTAGCAGCTATCAATCGGAAGGACTGGCATCCCTCTAAGTACTCACGGATTTGTAGTGAAAATTTTTTGCACGGTAAGATTCTGGTTTTCTTGCTCATTTATTTTATTTTTAGAACATCTACAATCATTTATGACACCCTGACTAAGCTGACATTACTAACGGTTTAGTCAGGGTTTCCAACCGTCCCGTAAAAAAACGGAATCATCCCGTATTCCAAAATCACGTTAAAACAGCGTATTCTATGTAAATGTAACACACATGTAAAACTATTACTTATACAACATTATAACAAATATTAATGTCCTACTTTTGCCATTATGAGGTACCTTTCTCCCTCGTGAGCGTAACATCGCTTCCCAGCCAGCAACAAAAAACTGGTAAGCGTCTAGACTTTTGTACGCCTTAAGATCAGCACCGGTGTATGGGGATTCTCCGTTGATAACATAGCAGTACAGATCGTGTGGAGTGAAGTCAGGCAGGCATGGCGATTTAGTTAAGTCCGTGAACACGCCAGGAGGAAAAAGGTACAAGTCCGTATGTAACCCCGCTATCTTCAGCTTCTCCAAATACCGCTCTTTGTGTAGACCTACAAGGTGACTGACCTCAACCGACAACTGCATGACATCTTTATGACAAGAAGTAGTCATAACTGAAGTTAGAAAAACTAAAACTAACCACAGTCTGTCTTCTTTTTCGATTTTACTGCTTGTTTACTCATATTTTGTCGCTAGCGTATGTTTACTTCTGCTGTCCGTCATGGTGACGACACGTGATCAGGTGACGTACGTGCAAAGGGTCAATTCTAACACTTAATTGATCTCTATTGATCCCTCTGGGATCAATAAAGTATTTTTGAATTGAATTATTAAATATGATGTCATAGCAGCTGAATATTAGGTAAAAAATAGCAGCTGTGCTAAGATGACAGCAACTGTGGTTTTATTTTCAAACTGAAGTCATGAATATAATTAAAAACAAATCAGTTGGTTCCCCTAACATAAGCTACAGGTTAAATACAAACCCAAGGTCAAAATATGTCCATTTTATTGTGTGTTGCACTTTGTCTGAAGAATAATGACTTTTTATGTTTTTTCCAGAAAATTTCCGGGCCTTGTGCACCGGTGAGAAAGGATTTGGTTACAAAGGTTCCAGCTTCCACCGTGTCATCCCAAAGTTCATGTGCCAGGTAGAGTCAGGGCAAAAACGGGTTGCAGTTCGCAGTGCTTAGGCCTAATAGGATGGATGACGGTGCTAAATCCAAAATACTTCTTTTTTATATTTAGGGCGGAGACTTCACCAACCATGATGGAACTGGAGGCAAATCCATCTACGGTGACAAGTTCCCTGATGAGAACTTCCAGCTGAAACACAAAGGAATGGGGACCCTGTCCATGGCGAACGCAGGGCGGAACACCAACGGCTCCCAGTTCTTCCTCTGCACGGCCTCCACTGACTGGTAATGACCCGATTGTCATTCAGAGCTTCAGCTTGTTGTAGGTGTAGCTTCACACACTGATCGGCTGTTCTGTGCAGGCTTAACGGGAAGCACGTGGTGTTCGGCAGCGTTGTGGAGGGCATTGATGTCGTCAAGGCGATAGAGAAGCAAGGCACAAAGAACGGCACGCCTAAAGCCAAGGTTGTCATTGCTGATTGTGGTGAGTTCAAATAGAGCGGGGCAGCTGTCTAGTCTCTGTCATGTTAATGGCTAAGCCTCAGTGAAATACTCTCTTCCTGTTCAACTCTGTCTACTGTGTTAAAGTGTGCGCTGGGATATTTTGTAGCTTCTGTAATCTTTCCCTGGAGGACAATATTTGTTAAGAATATCAGCATAAATGATACTGACGACATTAATAAAGCAGTTTAAAATCCTGGCACTGTGTATGTTTTTGTTCCTAGAAAGCAGTCAGGTTCACACTTGTTTCACTGGACATCTACTTGTTCCACACAGTGCCTATAAAAAGTATTCACCCCCTTGAATGATTTACCTCTTTTTTGCTTTTATAAATGAATCATGATCAATATAGTTTGCCGTTTTTATTTAAATAAAAAAAATCCCTTTTAATGTCAAAGTGAAAACTAATTTTAAAAAAATAATGACATTTAAATACAAATATTAAACATAAAATAAGTGATTGAATAAATATGTACACTCTTTAAAGTTACTGACCTAATTCAACAGAGGTCTAGTCAGTTGGTGCTAGTATTCTTACAAATGCTGATTTGTAAAAGAAAAAAGGGTAAAACATCCCAGAGGGTGAAGACTTTTTATAGGCAGTGTACATACAAAAATTCTTCCTTGCAGAATAGCTCAAGCTCATCGGATGGAGAGCGTCTTTGAACAGCAATTTAATGTCAATTTATAGATTCTCAATTTTTATTTAGGTCTGGTCTTGGAATGAGCCATTCAAATCCATGGATATTATGGTTGTAACGGTTCATGTATTCCAGAGGTGTGGACTCGAGTCATTTGACTTGGACTCGAGTCATAAATTTGATGACTTCAGACTCGGCTTGATAAATGTACAAAGACTTGCAACTCGACTTGGACTTTAACATCAATGACTCGTGACTTTACTTGGACTTGCACCTTTTGACTTGAGAAGACTTGCTACTTCCTATGAAAACGGGGACATTTTTTTACACACCATGGAGGCATTCCAACAATATTGTCAGGTTGATCATTTTTAGGGGTGAGGATTTTATGATGACATGTTTAAAAAAAGTTTAGGTAAAAGGACCCATGTCTATTTGAAAGTTAAGCTGTTTTGCAATATGAGGTCAATACAATACAGGACTGAAGCTGCTGTGCATTGTTCTAGTGCAATATGCTGTTGAAATACAAGCATATTTTGTGAAAATAAAATTTTCAGCTTTTTACTGTATTTGATTAAAGGAACAGGGGGCAGGATTTGTAAATAAAATAAACATCCATGTCCAGTTTTTTAATGCTGTTGGGTGATGAAGCGTTATAAACCAAAAAGAATGAGCCCACCCACGTATCGCTCCATTTTCTTAAAATGGCTGTGTGCTGCAAAATGTGCTGCAGTTCGGGGCCCGAATTTCCCGCGCTGTCCTACCGGTGTGACGTCAATTGACACTGCTTGCGCGTTCTCGTCAGCTTTAAAAGAGGAAGAAAAATGGTCACAGACCTCATTGATTTAATTGTGAGAATGGATTCTTCTCTTCTGCAACTGGGAAACGACCAAGGACGACTCACAGCCCACTAAAAAGTGGCACTAAGAAAAAGAAGTATGTCACTGTGAAGAGGTATGTTTTTTGTGAAGCGTTTGTGCGCGCTCCCGTGCGGCTGGCTGCAGTTACTTGCAGCGCCGGCCGCGTCGCTCGGGAGCTTTGTTTCTTCATTCTGCCCCCTGCTCCTTTAATGTTATTGTTTAAATAAATACAAATTTTACAGACATACAATATTTTTATAAATGTATTTCTGTGGTAAGAGGACTTGAAATGACTCGAAACTAAAATGGTAGGACTTTTGACTCGACTTGAGACTTGTTGGCTTTGACTTTTGACTCGACTCGGGACTTGTTGGCTTTGACTTTTGACTCGACTCGGGACTTGCCTCATCTTTGACTCTGGACTCGAGGACAAAGACTTGAGACTTACTTGTGACTTGCAAAACAATGACTTTGTCCCACCTCTGATGTATTCTTATACGGATTTTTCAGTATGGCCCTGTCGGTTCAGTACACACATGTACGAATGAATACAGCTGTTTTCTACCTGAACACATGCAGAATGTTCTGTGCAATAAGGTACATAACACGCTCCGCATTGAACTGAATTACCCACCTGAAACAATATCAAGCTGAATGTAAAAAAATCACTGATGCTGGTGAAAAAGCAGGTGATGTCCAAATGGCTACTAGTACCATTCAATCCGTTCAAACTACTTATTTTGTATAAAATGTAAGTCTGTGGAATCCCCATTGATGAGAAGGGTTTTTCCCAACAGCTGCCAATGCTGCATTCACTTACAGCTGGGTGACTAGGCATTCCAAATGTCAAAATAACTCCAAAGTTATTTAGGCATGTTTTCTTCTCAAATGTGGGCAAAGTATTAATTTAGAACTTCTAAACATTAACACCGACTGCTTTCAAGCGGTTATATTGTTTTCTACACTGGCTATGTCCGCTTGTACTATTTTATTTATTTTTAAAAAATAAATCTAACCTCCAGTCAGTTCTATTCTTTCAACTTTTTAAAGTTATAGAACATAAAATCAAATTAATTTCATGGGTTAAAAGCAGGGCATTTAGGAAAAAAAGGTCTTTGATTAAAGTGTAGCAAAAATGTACCAAACTGTGATTTTTGTGCACCGTTACACCCCTAATGAATATGCTTTGATCTAGGCAGTGTAGTTCTAACTGCATGTTTAGGGATATATTCAGTCTGGACGGTCAAGCTGTGCCCCTCTCTGAGGTTTGCTGCGTCTAACGGGTTTTGTTCCAGGATTTCCAAGTTCCCAAGGACTTCCATGCACCCACCCATCTCTCATCATCTCTATCTCTTGCAAGCCCGTTACCGGATCATGGGATTTTTCCAGTTTTGAACTTTCAGCGTTTGAACTTGGTCACTCGCCCCTGACATTGTGTGCAGTTGTGTACCTTCCCCCGACGCCGAATAAGGAGTTTATTTCTCAGTTTTCAGACTTTTTATCAGATCTTTTTCTGAAATATAAGACGGTCCTCCTTTTTAGGTGATTTTAATGTTCATGTGTGTTGTCCTGGGAAGCCTCTTGTGTCTGAGTTCTCTAATTTATTGGACTCATTTGGTTTAACTCTGTTTACACGACAACGTTGCCGTTTTTGTTTGAATACGCGGGTGAAAACGCACTGCGCTAACACGACAGGGCGCACGATGGAAAACAATGTAGTACACATGCCCGGCCTTTAGATGGCAGTGGGCCCCGTGTATGCAGTGTTCCAAGTGTTCCCCCTCACAACCCGGAAAAGAAACATTTCATGATAACTAACAATGGCGGTCTTCTTGTAGATCTCCTCCGCTTAAATAAAGGCATATTGATTATTTGGCGCACGTACTGTATGCGTTTCCGTTGGCGATCGCATAGAAGCCTGATGATCTCTAAGTTTTGCTTACAGAGAGACCAAATAACTTCAGAAGCTGCATCAGCAGTAACCGCATACTTGGATCCGCCATTGTTGTTTTTTCTGTAGAAAGGCGGAGTGCGCAAGTGCAACATGTCCGTATGAGGCTGTCAGTGACGTCATCGTTTTCAAAAATCTCCGGATTGCGTTTACATGACAACGCATCCCCCAGCGTTATCAAAACTCTCCACTCTGGAAGCCGTTTCCCAAAAGCCGCGCTTCCCCCCCGTTTTAGCTCATGATGTGGAAATCAAGGAACTATCTGTGGACGATGCTGCTTGTTTATCGGTTCTGTTTGTCATTGTTCTGCCTCATTCTGCTCCGTCTAAGCATGAGTTGCTGCGTCATTCACGGCTTATTAGTACATCTACGGCCCGTCTTTTTCCTCTCGCTTCTCTGACCTTTCCTCCTCTCCTGTGGACTCCGATGACCCTGATGTGCTTTTGCACTCCTTCCAGTCTCTGTCTCTGTTCTGGAGCAAGTAGTGCCGCTGAGGATACGGCGCTGTGTAAAGAGAACTGGGGTCTCATTTATAAACGTTGCGTAAGCACAAAACGGGGCCTGAAACTGGCGTACCCCACTTTCGAAGCAAAAGTTGTGATTTAAAAAAAACAGACTTGACGGGAAAATGTGCGCACCTTTTCGCCAACTCTGACCCGTGCGCACGGACATTTTGGAGACGGAGGGAATCGACGACGCAGTTGGTGAACTGTAGCCAGACTACATATTACTCCTCTCACACATATCATTTCACCTCACACCAAACATTAATTATGGATTCATGTTATTACAAACATCCAAACCAGCAATGATATCTATGTTGTAGCTTTGCAGTGAGCTATAAGCTCTTCTAAAAACATTTTTCAATATTAAAATAAATACATAAAATTTATCTCAAAACCTTAAGCTCAGATAAAAAGCCCAGGACTGTATGCCAATTAATAAATGGAATCATCTGTACTATATATCACTGATTGGCACGTTCATTGTGCCAAGGAAGGAAGCAATCAGTCTTATTGCTGCCAAGAGAAATACCCCAACTACTTTCAAGCGTAATATTTGAGATGGATGCACTGGCGTTGCTAGAAGATTTTGCAAATGGAAGGATTAGGAGAGAACGCGTGTTCAGGGATCATGCGGACCTCCTTGCCCATGATGATGACTGGCTAATAAGCAGATTCAGATTCCCTAGAGCTGTGCTCTTGGATCTCTGTGCTGAATTGGGCTCGGTTTTGGAGAGACCGTCCAGGCGGAACCGTGCCATTCCGGTCCAGCTGCAGGTGCTCACCACTCTCGGGTTTCTTGCAACTGGTTGTTACCAGCGGGAATTAGCCGACAGGTATTTGTCTGAGTGACATGATTCTCACTATTCTGCCCAAAGTCCCTTTTTTGAAATAATGCCTTCAAATATGTTATATTTATTTACTAGGTCTGGGATATCACAGCCGTCCCTGAGCGCAATAATGCCTGCAGTCTTGGATGGGATCATTAAAATGAGCAGGCGATACATCACGTTTCCATGTACTGTGGGGGAGCAGGCCGAAATTAAGTTGCAATGTCCGGTTTCCCAAACATAATCGGCGCAATTGACTGCACCCATATTGCTATAAGGGCCCCGTCCGAGGATGAATTTGTTTTCGTCAATCGGAAACATGTACACAGTATTAATGTGCAAATCATATGTGATTCACACATGATGATCACTAATATGGTGGCACGATGGCCTGGGTCAACACACGACTCCTTTATCTTGACACACAGCAGTGTAGGGAACAGACTCCAGGCAGGCGCTGTGCGTGATGGCTGGCTGCTCGGTAAGTCCTCACCGTCATTAGAAATGCTGCTTGTTGACGCCTGAATTAAACGTGTTATCACTTGCAGGTGATATGATGGTTACCCTTTCAGGAATAAATGCGCTACAACCCCTGTCACACGCCTGCGCGCTCAGTCGTGGAGCGTGCCATAGGCCTGTTAAAATGTAGGTGGCGGTCATTGGATGCCTCGGGTGGCAGACTATTATACCACCCTACAAAGGTCGGCAAGATCGTGAGGGCATGTGGAATTCTTCATAACACGGCACTGAGAATTGGAATTCCCCTCCCTCCTGGCCTACCCCCTCCCCAGCATGAGAACCCCAACCCACAGCCGCCTCCTCGACAGGAAGCCTTCACCCAGGGAGCAAGGATCCGCCAGGATGTAATGCGGCGTTTGAGATAACAACGACAAGGTTCATTTATTAAATTTTTTTATTGTATCATTTAAGGTATATGGCTGTCACTATGTCGCACAGCACACTCTTTATTTCCTTTAACTCGTTTGTCACAGAATTTATGGCGCTGATGGTGTCTCTGTGTGTCTGCATCACAGCTTCAGTCAGAACCCGACCACTGCTGGATGCACCACAGGCAAATTATTTTTCTGACATGATCAGCACCCACTCTGGTAATCAACGAGTATTATTTTCTTCGCTAAATTCATTTCTCTCCTTTGAGCCTTCTCTTGCTGATGTTTCTGATGATCTTTGTTCTAGATTCCTTAACTTTTTTTGTTCAAAAAATGTTAACATCAGAGCCTTGATCTCACCTTCGCTGGCTGTCCCTCCTGATTGCGATTGCCCTCAGTTTTCATTTGATCGTTTTGAGCCCATCTCACTTTCATTGCTCACTTCTGGTTCACCGTTCGATGTGATGCCCCTACGTCTTCTGAAAGAGGTTTTCCCCGTTGTTGGTCAACACATCCTTAAAATCTTGAATGGGAGCTTAGCCTCGGGAGTTGTTCACCAGGTTTTTAAGCAGGCAGTGGTCCAGCCAATTTTGAAGAAGCCCGGCCTGGACTCCACCTCCCTGGGAAACTTTCGGCCTATCTCAAAGCTACCATTTTTATCAAAGCTTCTAGAGAAGGCTGTTTTTATTCAGCTGTCCAACTATCTGCAGACTTTTGACATTCTAGATTCCTTGCAATCTGGGTTTCGGGCTGGTCATAGTACTGAGACTGCCCTTCTCAAAGTTTTTAATGATGTTTTGCGGTCAACGGATTCGGGGTCTTATGTCCTCCTGGTCTTGCTGGAATTTACAGCGGCGTTTGACACTGTTGACCTTCCCATTCTTCTGTCCCGACTGAACCAGGTGGTGGGCATTCAAGGAACTGCCCTCAACTGGTTCAGATCTTACCTTAGTGACAGAGGTTTTTTTGTGAGGTTGGGGGATTACTCATCTGGAGCCTCCTCTCTGCCCTGTGGGATCCCCCAGGGCTCTATTTTAGGACCTCTGCTTTTTAACCTTTATATTCTCCCTTTGGCAGCCATTTTTAGACGATACGGCCTGTTTTATCACTTGTATGCTGACAACTGCCAATTTTATGTTTCTTTTAAACCACAAGAGTCAGTGCAATCTGCTGTGGATTGCCTGAACGACGTGAAGGGCTGGCTTTGTAACAATTTTTTACATCTCAACTCGTCCAAGTTGGAGGCGATTTTATTTGTTCCTCCCTCTTCCACTGCAGGTAGCCCTGTTCTGCCGCCCTGTTTTTCTAACTTATTGAAGCCGACCGTTACAAACCTTGGGGTTATTTTGGACCCTGAATTGCGGATAGACTCCCACATCAGTCAGGTGGTTCGTTCTTGCTTTTTTCAGCTTTGCCGGCTGTCTAACATGAAGTCCATCCTGACTAGGTGCGATTTCCATACGGTGATCCACGCATTTGTAATCTCACGTTTGGACTACGCAAACTCCCTCTCTTATGGATCTACCTCTGCTGCAGTGGCGCGCCTTCAGCTGGTGCAGAATGCGGCTGCCCGCCTCTTAACTAGCACTAGACGGAGGGAGCATATTACTCCCGTCCTGGCCCGCCTGCATTGGCTCCCGGTGCGTTATCGTATACAGTTTAAGATCTTACTTTTTGTTTTTAAATCACTTTACTTGTATGTGACCCCGTACTTGTCTCAGATGGTTCAGCCCTACATACCGGGTCGGACCCTTCGGTCAGCAGACCACCGCCTCTTGCAGGTCCCAGGGGCTCGGGTGAGGACACGTGGAGAACGTGCATTCTCGCTCTGTGCGCCTCATCTTTGGAACCAGCTTCCTCTGGCATTGAGGAGTGCCCCCTCTCTTTCTGTTTTTAAATCACGCCTGAAGGCTCATTTTTATTCTTTGGCTTTTAATTTGGCCTAGTCTGCTATGTCCCTGTTTTGTTTTGTTTTGTTTTATTTTATTTTGTTATTTTATGGTATTCACTGTGCTATTTTAATATTTCTTTTGAGTTTTTGGTTGTATATGTTTTTAATACTGTACAGCACTTTGGTCGGCCTTGGCTGTGCAGAAATGTGCTTTATAAATAAATTGCTATTGGTATCATGTGCTTGCTGAAAAAGCATTCCCACAGCATGATGCTTTCACTAACATATTCCAAAAAGTTAAACTTTGGTCTCACCTGACCAGAGTACCTGCTTACCGTTGCCCCATACATGGTATTTGTAATCCTTTAACGCGATTTCTGGCTTTCCATCAACAGCAGCTTTCAACTTGCGACTCTTCCATAAAGCAGTAGTAGCTGTCCTGTCAATCAGTTCTCCAACCTGATCTGTGAATCTCTGCAGCTCCTCCAGTATAAACCATGAGCCACTTGGCTGCTTCTGGGATTAAAACTCTTCTGCCAGTTTAGGTGGACAGGCATGTGTTGGTAGGTTTGGACTAGATTTACCAGTTGGGTGATTTCTCGAGGTAACTGGGTGCTCTGGATTTTATGTACAGTTATCACAAAAGGGGTATTAATACAAAAAAATAGTAAAACACCTCAGATTTTTAATTTATTTATGACCGATTACAGCATTTATCAAAACAAAGGTAACATAACATTGCCATAGTTTTTCACAGTAAATAGACCCAGTTTTAGAACACAGATTAAGGCATGAACATCTCCTTTTCCAATTTCACCTTCAGGGAATCACAGAGAGATTGATACAAAAATAATTTCACTGGAATTCAAGTTTTCCCATCGAAGTGGTTTCCGCTAGAAACCACAGGGATAGAAACAGGAACAACAAGTCACATCACAACAAAATCACAAATACAAAACATACCACAAAGCTGCAAATCACAATGAAATGATGTTCCTACAGGTTCTTTTAGGAGAGTTCTTCAGGGTTTTTTGACTGCCATCTCTATGTTGGTAGCTTAGCTTATTCAGATCAGCAGATAATGCTGCTAAAAGGACATCATATATGTTCCTCTGTCTTGAGGAGAACACTGAGCAGATGTAACATCAGACCTTTGAAGGTTAACCTAAGCTATACAAAAATGTCATTTAAATAACCTTGTAATGCTCTTAGCTTAGACTGTAGATCAAGATGCACAACATTAAAACACAGTAGATGCTAAAAGGCTGACACCATCTGAGAATGAGACGAGTACATAATAAACACAGACCAGAGGATGCAAGGAACATGCTAATACGTGCTGGATGTCACCCAGTTTCGGGGAATATTCTGATGTGTTCTGGTATTCTCTTTTGGAAGCAAACAGTGGTGAGTTTCTAGGCAACACTTGGGACTCACCAATGGCACGACATTAGGCTGCAGACCACAACATAACACTGAGAATATGGTCTTAAACCTGAAAGCAGTGATGGCCGATGACTCAAAGATTATGAAGATTAAAACTGTAAACAGATCAGACTTTTTTGGAGTTTTAGGTTTAAGATGTAAAAGACTAGTTGTAAAATACAGATTACAGTAACAGAACATTTACAAAGTAGCAACTTTTGATGAAATCTAAAGGTAAACGACACTAAATTAATTGACTGTTTCTTGACCCACGGGTGTAAATGAGTTTTTCTTTTTTTTTTTTATACCAAGATTTAAAATTCCCACCTTTTCAGAGGCCTAAACTCTCTGCAGCTTTACTCTGATAGTCCTATAACAGATCTGGACAAAAAGCTGCATTGTGGTTATGATTTTCAGGGACTATATGTTATTGTCTAGTGTACCATTATACTTAAAGAATTAATTGTATGAGCTACAACAAGACTTAATTTCCCTCTGGGATTGAATTTGAATTGAGAAAAGAATCAGGAAATTCCAATAACAAGCACCAGTTACCCAAATGTATTTCTATTGCTGAATTCTATTTCTATCTGTAGTCGGAACTCGACTTCAGAATCGGGAAAAATCAACTTGAATTTCGCCCAGAAGTTGGACTTCCCACTCGGAAAGTCGGATAATTTTTCTAAAGCTGACTTTGAGATCCAATATGACTGCTCCTCGCATCAACAATAGTAAACTTTGATGGAAATATGTTTATTTTTCAAGAAGCACTTGTAAGAGTGCATCTAAAATCAATGTTACATGTAGCGCCTCCAGTTCTCAACAGATTAAAAATGGTGTTTGAATGTGGAAAGTAGAGCTTAAAACAATGTTTGTAAAAGGTACTTCTAACAATGGTTAAATATTGAAATCCTGACTTCTCTGACTATGTTAACTGGAATGCTGTTACCTCAGGTGTGACGTCATTCCCAGTTCCGAGATCCGAATTCTGAGGTAAATGTCTTGGGTTAACCACAGCTTCATATTTTTTAAATCAAAAGCCCCCACTGCTCAATCAAAATGTGACTTTATATTTTGTTGAAAAGACATAGAATAGAGATGATGTTGCCTTCTCTCCAAGCATGAACATTTCTTGGAAAGTGAAAGTGTCAGGGTTGATGAAAGCAGCAGATAAGGCCTAAGTTTTAACATGTTTGTTAAAGGTAAATCTGGAAAGGACCCCTTTATAGCTCATGGCTGACCTGGAACAGCCATTTATGATCTCTACTGCCTTGCTTACACCGAGAGGCACGGGTCAAGTCAGAAGAGTTGTTTCCACCACCAGTTTGACTCCCATTGGGCAGGCGAGGTTAAACCCAAACGCTGTCGTTGCGTCATACTAGTATGATGACAAATGTGACACAGTATGTCTCACACTTGTCACAAGAAGTGACGTTTTTTCGTCCCCCCAATCAATGGACTGTGTTTTATAATGCTTGTAGCTCCAGCCTAACCGTACTATACCATTGTTTTATGGACTTACAACTGAAGGGAGCCCAGGAATGGTGCGGTACATGTCGCGTGTACGAGCTGCTTTTACAATGGAAACAGACAAAATAGCGTGCCAAACCACACCGACCATAGTCCCACTCAGTAGAATCAAGGCATATGGGTGTCCAGTACCTGGAGGGAAAGCAACTTAACATGATCTCTAACCGAACCTTTACTTACCTATTTATGTGTTTACATCTATAACACTTCTGCAGAAGTATTAGTAACCAACAATGAGTACATGTTTAACTTCTTTTTTCTATTTAAACACTGTCAGGAGTTTTGAGTTCCAACAAAGCTTATAGGAAAATGTGGGTGGAGTCTATTCAGGCTACTGAAGCTAACCAATCAGAGCAGAATGAGCTTTTCTGGGAAGGCAGTCTGCCTAAAAATAAGATTTTTAAAGTAACCGGGATCTGCATTGTGTGTTTTTACTTTACATATTTCATGACTTTGCAAATACAAACATTCATATTCTTTATGTACATTTTCAGCATTGAGATGCACAGTTTGTTTGTCTTCTCACCAAAACGTCATCTTGCTGATACAAAAGAACAGGAAAAAATATCTGAAACACCAATAACTGAGGTATTTCATAACACTACAGAGGACATTTAAAAAGCTACCTTAAACTCAGAATGTGTTTAGGAAGCAATAGTCTCACTTAACACTAAGTCACAGAGCACACCAGGTATGACTGGGCTCTGAACACCGAACTCTTTCCCTTCAGCCAGGCAGTTGGTAGCTTTTGCAACGGCACATATCTGGTATTGTTCTGTGATGCTATACAGGAGACTTTACAGTCAATGTAACAACTAAACACACACTAGACCAGACTACTTTTAATTCAGCGCAATGCTAGCGCTAAAAGACATAAATGAAAGGCTGTGCCTGTTAAAGAATTCTGCTGTAAACCAAAAACTAACCAGTATTGACACTGAAATCATATCAATGTTCTTATTCTGGATAATACCTAATGGCTACAAAGCTTTGCTGGTTTAAATCTGTATTACAACTGCTGCACGACTCAATAGCTCAGGCCAGGGCACTTACGTTTTTTAAAATGTGTTATCAAAAGGAATTAGTATTACAAACCATTATAAATTCAGTATGTAAGTTTAGAGCCATCTGGTGGTATAATTGGAGATTAAAATGAACAGAAGGTCATCTTTCCTGTCAACGTGCCCAGGAGGATGTAAAACAGGAACTGTGGCTTCACAGGGTTGTGAAACATAATGGAAGGAAAGGAAAATAACTGATCCTGATGGTGTGTACTGTTTCTTGTAACATAATAAAATATTACAAGATTTCTCAGTGGTATGGGATGTAATGGTAGCAAAAAACAGCTATTTACATGTTGCAAGCGGCAGGTGTCGCAGACGGGATGGTGCTGGGCTGGGCTGAGCGAGAGCATGGCCAAACAAGCTGTCCTGCGCTTTACACTAGAGTTAAACCGATTACAGCTCCAGTACAGGGCTGTGTGATACCTTGGAGCAACTCCTCCGAATAATACCTGAACATAGGTACCTGGGTTTTTCTCTGGCAGATAGATAGATACATTCTGTATTTAGACTGCAGCTCTTTTGTGCAATTTGGACCTGATCTCCCTAGTTTTGATCTCCAACCTCAAGTGCACATGATACTGTTACTATGTGTGTGCAGCCTAAATCAGAAATACCAAACATCCACCTAAGTTTTCCAGTTCCCTTAGAGGAATCCGAACTTTTCCAAGGCTGGGAAGACAAGAGGCATATGTCATCTCTTGAGAACGTTCGGAAACTACCCTGAGGCCAGGAAAAACAGCCAAGAATTGTGCCACTCCTTTTGAGGCAAGGGGCTCAGGGCTCTGATCCCTTCTACCTATCTCTGAGGCTAACATTATAAAGGATTAGAAGGTCTTTAAAAGCATCCTCAGCACAACTTGTACTAAACACAAAAAATGCATCAGGGAACGCAGTTGAAAGCCTTCTCTGTGTCCACAAAACACAAGTGGACCGGAACCAAACTTCCATGACCCACTAAGCAGTTCTGCGACAGCAAAGATCTGGCAAGATCTGGCCCACTGGTCCACCTCCAGGACGAAAGCCATACAGGTCCTTCTGACTCCGAAATCTTTTGAAGCCTACTTTCCAACATTTACGAGTAAACTTCCCCAGGGATGCTCTGAAGCATGATCCCCCAGCCAGAGATATCAGCTCCTCTTGGGTCTCCTACTGAAACCAGACAGGTCCCGGTGAGAGTCGGTGGCTGAGCTTTTGCCTTACATTCAAACATACACTGAACTCACTACACGGAGTGGCTGACTGTGACTGCTGTTGCAGTCGAAAGCAGGAACTTGGCAATTGCTTGCCTCAGGTTCTACAGACAGGTTCTACGGCTCTGTGAAGCTTCCTGTGTCAGTAAAATAGTTCTTTGTAGAAAAAGATTCAGACTCCTTCCTCAATGTCGGGACACGAAGACTGGCCTTGGTGAATGCTCCTATGTGTCTTTACGACCAGTCTGAAGAATAAAATCCTAACAGGACTTACAATTAATAAAATGAGTATGTTAACCTATTAGTAACATATGGATTGAGGAAACTGGAATAAACTGGTAGAGAGGCAAAATCAGCCACCTGTGTTCACTGGAATGTGATAAGTTTAAAGTAGCTCAGAGCAGAGAAAGAGCGGATGAAGAAACACAAAGAGTGCCAACCAAGGAGGAAGTAGATGTTTGATAGTACGATAAACTCTGCTGGATCAAATTCTTTGTTTCCAGTGTTTGTTTTTTTGTCTCATGTATTTCAGAGACTTTGGTTGTGCTTTTAAAACCTTTCCAACCTACATGCTACAGAGTTTCTAACTCAGACTCATCTTGTAATCTTGTATCTGTTCCTTTAGTATCTAAATATTAATGCTCATTTCCCAATTTTCCATCCAGCCAGTATGTTTTTCTTGGAAATGTCAATGCTCCTAAATCTGAGATGGGAAGTTCTCAGTCTGAAGGAAGGAAATGCATATTTTTCAGTTAAAAGTAGCATTTGATTCTGACATTTGTTAACAAATACATGACCTGAAAGTGGCACCCTCTGCTGTTTCCCTGAGGGTTTCCCTGATTTTTGCTTCGGTAAAGAGGTGATACGTTCAATTAATGTGTGAATGCTTTAAAGGACAGTGTGAGGCTGTCAATCTTTCCAGTAATCCCTGTGATGAGTTTAGAGCTTCGACCTCCACCGGAGAGTGGGACCTTAACAGGCTCCTGCAGTGGTGCGTGTTAAAGGACTGGTTCACCTGTTGCTACTCAGAGTCAGCACGTCACAAAGACACGGCTTGCTCTGAATGTGTCTCTGTTTGTGTGTATGGCTGCTACCTTGGCTTAGGTGTGTGGTTATGTGTGTGGAGGGTTTTTTTCAGATTTGCGGGGATGTCTTCCGGCTTTCTCTCAGGATGCCGTCCAGTCCGTTGAGTTGGCGGAGGAAACCCCGGTTAGGGATGACACCTCGGTGATCCTTTACTGTTCTGATGGCCTCCACCAGCGTCAGGTTTTGTCTGATCATCAGATAGGCCAACACCAGAGTGGCTGAGCGGCTTACTCCCACCGTGCAGTGGACCAGCACCTTACCTATACACATGTACAGGTGTGGACATTTGGTTCAGTTATTTGGGATTCACACTAATGAACTTAAAAATAACAGGACAAAATAATCTTTGTGAATGATTATGTTTCCAATATAATAGAGTTGATCGAAGGAAGAGCTTACACAAGGCTGGTCTTAAGCATGTAAATGTCCGAAATAAAAGCTTCTACATTGTTTGCTTCATTGATCTTTAGCTCTAAAGACCCAAATACAGTATCTGGATTGGACCTACAGTGCTTTTTCACATTTTGCTACATAACAGCCTCAAACTTCAATGAATTTTATTAGGAGTTTATGTGACAGACAAAAAAAAAGTCGTGCATATTTGTGACACTGAAGGAAAACAATACATAGTTTGCTTTTTTTCGTTGCAAATAAAATGTGAGAAATGTGATGTGCATTTTTATTCAGCTCCAACACAACCAACTATCTTCAGAAGTAACCTTACTGGTGAACAGAGACCACCTTTGTGTCAATCTCAGTTTAAATGCAGCTTTTACTGTATTTGAGGCGCCCTCACATAAAATGTACTATTATTATTAGCTATTCTGTTTCTGGGCTAAGGGGTTTTTCAACCCTGCTCCTCAAGGTACACTGCCATACATGTTTTAAATGTTTCACTGCTTCTGCGCACCTGACTTCATTTGATGGCTGATTAACAGGCTGTTGCTGAGCATAGTTATCTGAAGCACGGAAACGTCTAAAACATGCAGGGCAGTGTGCCCTGAGAAACAGGATTGGGGAAAAGGTTGCTCTGGTCAGATAACACCAAAAGTGAACTATTTGGGCTGAATGCAAAACATTTGAACATGTGAAGGAAAACTAACACTGTGCATCACCCTGTGCAAGTCATCCACACCATAAAACATGGTGGGAGTAGTATTATGCTGTGGGGAAATTTTTCTTCAGTAAGGCACAGTGAAGATGTCAGAGATGATGGGAAGAAGAACACAGGCTGCAAAAGACTTGAGACCAGAGAGGAGTTTCACTTTCCAACAGGAACACACAATGTATAAATGTGGACTACTTTGTCTTCGTCTGTCATATTAAATCTCAATAAAACAACGTTGACAGAGTAAAAAAGTTAAAACCAGAAGTTTACATCCACCAAATAAACACACATCCACTGTTTTTCCTTACTGTTTGAAGTTAAATGAAAAAAAAACCTCTCTCGTCAGTTATGATTACATTTTTTCCCCAATTTGCTACATTCAACAATAATGACACACAGAATGTGGAGATTAATTTATTAATGTCTTAAGAGTCAGAAGTTTACACAAAAAGGATTACCATCTCTTTAAACAATGAGGGAAAGCCAAGAAGATGATGTCACGGCTTTAGGAATTTCTGATAGGTTAACAGACATTTTTGTGTTTTTGGAGGCCACCTGTGGATGTATTTTAAGGTCCCACCTAGAACACACTGCTTTCTGGTTTGATACAATGGGAAAGTCAAAAGAAATCAGCCAAGATATCAGGAAGAGAATCATGGAGCTGCACCAGTCTAGTTCATCTTTGGGAACAATTTCCAGATGCTTGAAGGTTCATCTGTTCAAAAAATGATGCACAAGTACAGACATAATGGTAATGGTCAATTACATTTCCTGTGGTCTGATGAAACTAAAGTGGAACTGTTTGCCATAACAACCATCGTTGCATTCGGAGGAAAAAAGGAGGACACTTGAAAGCCTGGGAATAGCATCCCAACTGTAAAGTATGGTAATGGCAGCATCATGTTGTGGGGCTGTTTTGCTGCAAGAGAAACTTGTGCGCTTCATAAAATAGATGGCATCATGAGGAAAGAACATTATGTGGAAATATTGAAGCAACATCTGAAGACATCAGCCAGGAAGTAAAAGCTCTGGTGTAAATGGACAATGACCCTTAGCATCCAGCCAAAGTGGTTCCAAAGTGGCTCAAGAACAACAAAGTCAATGTTTTGGGGCGGTCATCACTAAGCCCTGATCTCTCCTAGAGAGAATTTGTGGGCAGATCTGGAAAGGTGTGTGAGAGCGAGGTGGCCTACAAGTCATACAGTTCAAACACAATGCTACCAAATATGGAGAAATGGATGTAAACTTCTGATTGTGAAGACGTTAATAAATAAATTTGACATATTCTTTCTCTCATTGTTGCATTTAGCAAATGGAAATAATTTTAGTAATTTTAACTGACCTGAAAACAAGAGACGTCTGGTCTGATTTAACTTCAGACAGTGAGAAAAAAAGGTGGATGTGTTTTTTTTACTTGGTGTGTGTAAACCTTGGTTGCAACTGTGTGAATGTTTTGCTGTATGATTTCACATTTTTTACAATTAAGCACTAATAACTTAAGACATCCTAATTTCTACTGACTACTGACTGACTACTGTTTTCATTTTATTTTTATGCTTCTTTTACATTATTGTCATTTTGATAAATACAGTTATTGCTGATCATATTTTCCCCATAATGAATTAATGCACTCTAATGAAAGGTTGATATTTATTTTTATTTTTCTCGAGATTATGCTACTGCAATAGGAAAACTATTACAGATCTGAACCAGGGACACCAGGGACACCAACAAGTGTGGAGGACACTGTAGGCTCTCATGTGAAGAGGATGTTACAGCAGAGTTGGGTCTCTTCACAGCACACTGTTTTAACACTTTCCAGTAATTTTGGTTGTTTAGCCTTATGGTTTGAGTCACTCATCCTTTGGGATCTGTCTCAGTGATTTTTGAAGGTCTCTTTATGAGCCAGGGTTTGACTATATTGCTGTTCTTTATACCACATTTTGTTGTTGATATGAATCAGTGTTGATAAAAATCTACATCATTATTTGATCAATCATTTCTGAGTAGTTTCTATCTGTATGCAGGCCTACAGATTTACCTCCACTCGAGAGGGCTTTGTGGATAAACTCGGCGGCTGGATAGAAGTTGACGCTCATGTCAAAAGTCGGGGAGTCGTGAGCCTCAATCCCATGATAGGTGATGTTCATTCCTGCGTAATACTCGGCTCCGCCTCGCCACTTGCTCTGAGCGCAGTTCAGAATGTGTGTAACACCAAGTCTGGCCAGCTCACGGCGGTCTGAGGCAATGTTTCTGAGGAGAAGAGAGTTTTAACAGCATTTTCAGACGTACCACTTCTTAAAAGAGGTTATGCAGCTTGAAGAAGGAGATAGGCTTTCCAATAAAAAAGGGGGCTGGGATTTTCTTTTTTTTCCAAGCACTGTAATTCCCAATATGCATTTTCTAACTGTAGTACAAATTGATCTATAGTACAAAAATGGTTTCAAAATGTAAAATGACAAAGTGAAAACAAATCCACACCACTAATAATTAATAATTGTCATTTCTGAGCCATTTGCTCTTCTTCTTAAATAGCCTAATCCATTGTATTAAGGCCCAGATTCATATGACCACCCAGTCCATAATCACTATCATTGCAATTTAATACAATGTTTGTAAGTATGAAAACAACAGTATATACAGTGCTGTGGGTCTCTGCCCTTACACATTTCTTCTCATTTCTCATGCTTAAATGTTTTACATCAGTGTTTCCCAACCCTGGTCCTTAAAGCATACTGCCCTGCATGTTTTAGATGATTGGAGTTCAGCAAAAGCCTGTTAATCATCCTTCAATTAAAATCAGTTATACTAAAACAGGGAAAGATCTAAAACATGGAGGGCAGTGTGCCTTGAGGACCTGGGTTAAAAGACTTTAATGGATTTTAATGTTAGACAAAGAAAACCTGTGTAAAAATAAAAAAGAAGCTATCTGAAACAACCTGACCCTGTATGTGAGAAAGTAATTTGCCCTCTAAATACTAATTCAGTTCAATTCAAAAAATACTTTATTGATCCCGGAGGGAAATTACGTGTTGTTGTAGATACTGATGGCTGTGGGCAGGAAAAATCTCCTGTAGTAGTCTGTGTTAGTGCGAAACTGAAAAGAAGCCTTTGATTGAAGACACTCTGTTGTTGTATGATTGTCTCATGTAGAGGATGCTCAGGGTTGTCCATAATTGCTGCAAATAACTGGTTCTTCTACCCCTTGGCAGCAAAAACTGGCAACAAAAACTGGTAATGAGTCTTTTACATCAAAGTGGAGGCTTTTCTGACCGCTTTTATTTGCAGAATGACTTTTAACCCAGCCACATCGGAGTTTTCAAGAATGACCTCTTGGACTAGGTCACTCTTGTTTTTGTTTTTCTTTTACTCTCATGTCTTCAGGATTTTCAGTTAGAGAGCAGGGTTCATGGTCCCATCGATTACGCCAAGTCATCCACGTCCTGAGGAAGCGAAGCAGCCCTAGACCATCATGTGTTATCAGCAGTTATCTAGTCTGACTGTGATCATCCAGGTGGTGCCAGTAAAAGTAAGCCAGAGATTTACAAGCATGTCTAAATAAAGATTTTGGCAAAAATCGGACTAATAGCTTAACCAGAATGGGAGCCTTTATCACAGTTTACATGCCACTCAGAAAATCGAATTATTGATAGATGTGCGTTCGCCACCATGACGCTAGGTGGCGACATGTGCCCTATCAAATTGGATTTTTCCAGTTGGACTAGAGTCACAAAGATAAACAAATGCTGACAGCAGTGAAGCAGACTGAGAAAAAGCAGGATATGCACAATGAGCGAAGAAATGGACGACAACAACGCTACAGCACAGTAGTTAAGCCTAGTTTTTACTTCCCTGTCAGCAAGTTTGCACCCACACGCACACGTATTGACGGAGACGTTTTTCCTTTTATACTTCTTCGTTGGTGTGTCAGTGTTACAAAGCAATTCTCTGCCTTGACAGCAGGGGGTGCAGACCTTTTCTGGCAGGTCTGCTTACCACTGGATTGATGTCTCTGGTCCACAACAGTTTGTTTAGTTCAGCTTGTCCACTCATCCACTTGGACAATTATTTAAAATTGTTCGCTCACTTGTCCGCACATCCACTCAAGGAGCAATGGCAGATAGAGAGTGAGTTTTGATTGAGCTGGAAAGCTTTTTACTAAAAGTGCAGCTCATAGAATGTTCTAAAAACACCTGTAAACAAACAAACAAACACAGTGGTCTGTTTTGTTGTTACCTCACCTCCTGGTCTTTAAAATCACCAAAAGACCATATTAGATAAACTGCCCAAAACCTGCATTGACTACTAATTACATCAACTTTAGAGCACCGTTCAGGTGAAATGATCTGGGGCTGATGTTGGGCTAACCAATCACAGACGTGCGCTCTCCGTTGCGTTCGACGAGTAGTAAAAAAACTACGGCTGAACAATTTTAGGAAAAAATCGTATTGCGATTTTTGTAACAGATATTGCGATTTCGATTTTAGTCACGGTTTTCTCCCCTATGTAGCATGTTATGCTCACCAGAGCCTTCTGCTCACTATGCTCCTGCAAGTGCTCTGATTGGCTAAGGAACGGCAGAGTTAGTAGCAAGCACTCTGATTGGCTAAGCACAGCTTTAGTAATAAGCCCTTTCCTTGGCTAAAATACTACAGCGTTTTTAAGCCATTCTCTTACCTGGGTTACACAAAGCTAACTAACTAGGTGCCAAGCAGCACAACATGCATCAAAAATATGTTGCGTTAGAAAAAAAAACAAACACTCTGAGATCTTTTGACCACCGTCTGCACAACTCATCGTATTAAATCAGTAAATTGGAATTAATAAATATACTTACCGATGGCAAGATGCACCCTGTGTCCGAAACACTGAAGTGTGGTCCATTCATTAAGTTCCATTGCTTTAATTGATGATGTGGGCTACATTGATAACTGGAGAACATTTTGGAGAAAACCTGGTCTGATCCGGAGAGACGGCATCCATCCCACTTTGGATGGAGCAGCTCTTCTTTCTAGGAATATGGCCGAATTTATTAGTCCTCCAAAACACTGACAACCCAGGGTCCAGACCAGGAAGCAGAGTCGTAGTTTAACCCACCTCTCTGCTGCTTCTGTACTGTTACCCCCCCATTACCCTATAGAAACAGTGTCTTGCCCACGGCCAAAATTAAATGGATTAAAAGTTAAGCCAACAAAAGCAAATTATGGAAATCTCATAAAAATAAATACAACTTTGACTGAACAGAAAAATAAATCTATTAAATGTGGTTTATTAAACATAAGATCTCTCTCCTCAAAGACTTTGTTAGTAAATGACTTGATTTGTGATAATCACATTGATTTCCTTTGTCTCACAGAAACCTGGTTGCAGCAGGAGGATTATGTCAGTATAAATGAGTCAACTCCTTCCAGTCATTTAAATTTTCACATTCCTAGAAATACTGGGCGAGGAGGAGGAGTTGCAACCATTTTTTGTTCTGATTTACTAATTAGTCCCAGACCAATTGATAGCTACAGTTCTTTTGAAAATCTAAACCTTAATTTTCCTCATCCAAGTTGCAAAACATTAAGACCATTTTTGTTTGTGGTTTTGTATCGTCCACCAGGCCCTTACTCTCAATTCTTGGATCAGATCTCACTTTTTTTTATCTGATTTAGTATTAAATACTGATAGGGTTATTATAGTGGGGGACTTTAATATTCATGTGGATACTGAAAGTGATAGCCTAAATGCAGCCTTTAGTGCTATTTTAGACTCAATTGGCTTTACTCAAAAAGTACAGGGATCGACCCACTCGGGCAAACACACTTTGGACCTTGCACTGACATACGGTATTGAGTGTGAGGAAATAACAGTCCACCCACATAACCCGGGTCCTGTCTGACCACTTCTTAATAACTTTTGAATTTACTTTAACTGGCCATTTTAAATCTGAAAGAAAATGTCATTATAGTAGAGCTTTATCAGACAATGCTGTAACAATTTTTAAAGAATCTGTTCCATTCTTACTTTCCTTAGTGTCTCAGGGTAACACAGTGGATGGCAGCAATTCTATCTCTAACCCTTCAGAAATTGATGATCTGGTTCACAGCGTTACATCCTCATTGCGTTTGGCATTAGATAGTGTAGCCCCCTTAAAAAAGAAAGTGGCTAGCCATAGGAGGCTGACTGCTTGGATCAACGCAGAGTTGCGTACTTTAAAGCAGAATACTAGGAAGTTGGAGAGAAAATGGCGCTCTACACACCTAGAGGATTCCTATTTAACCTGGAATAACAGTCTATTGCTGTATAAAAAGACCCTTCGACAAGCTAGAACAGCATATTTTTCATCATTAATAGAGGCGAATAAAAACAATCATAGGTTTCTTTTTAGTACAGTTGCCAAACTTACACAGAGTCATAGCTCTGTTGAGCCAACTATTCCCCCAGCTCTTAGCAGTGATGATTTTATGGGATTCTTCATAAATAAAATTAATTCTAATAAAAATAAAATCATTGGCATCCTCCCAAACATGATTACTTCTTCCTCAGTAAATGAGGCAGTATCGGAAAGAACTGTAGAACCTCAGTTGTGCTTAGGCTGTTTTGATTCAGTCGAGCTTTCGGAATTCTCAAAAATATTAGCCTCATCTAAACCTTCAACTTGTATGTTGGACCCAATTCCAACCAAATTATTTAAAGAAGTGTTCCATTTGGTTCCTGGCCCCATTTTGGATATGATGAATCTATCCTTAGTAAACGGATACGTACCACAGGAATTTAAAATAGCTGTAATTAAACCTTTACTCAAGAAACCTTCCCTTGATCAAGATGACTTAGTGAATTACAGACCTATATCTAACCTTCCTTTCTTATCCAAAGTCCTTGAGAAAATTGTTGCTAATCAAGTCTGTGAGCATTTAAACAATAACGAGCTGTTTGAAGAGTTTCAGTCAGGTTTTAGAGCTCATCATAGCACTGAAACAGCACTGGTGAAGGTTACTAATGATATTCTCATGGCCTCAGATAATGGACTTGTGTCTGTTCTGGTTTTGTTGATAGAGACTTGACATTTAAATCCCATATTAAACAGGTTTCTAGGATTTCTTTCTTTCACCTCCGGAATATTTCTAAAATTGGAAACATCCTGTCCAGGAGTGATGCTGAGAAACTAGTCCATGCATTTGTTACCTCAAGGCTGGACTACTGTAATTCTTTACTATCAGGTAGTCCACAAAATGCCATTAAAAGCCTTCAGTTGATCCAAAATGCGGCAGCAAGAGTTCTGATGAATATTAAAAAGAGAGATCACATTTCTCCTGTTTTAGCTTCCCTTCATTGGCTCCCTGTTAAATCCAGAATAGAATTTAAGATCCTTCTTCTTACATACAAAGCCCTTAATAATCGAGCTCCATCATACATCAGAGATCTAATTGTTCCTTATGTTCCTAACAGAGCCCTTCGCTCTCAGACTGCAGGTTTACTTGTAATTCCTAGGATTTCTAAAAGTAGAATGGGACGCAGATCTTTTAGTTATCAGGCTCCTCCCCTGTGGAACCAGCTCCCAGCTTTAGTCCGTGAGGCAGACACTCTGTTTACTTTTAAGGCAAGACTTAAAACTTTCCTTTTTGATAAAGCTTATAGTTAAGAGTGGCTAAGGTCATCCTGAGCTATCTCTGTAGTTATGCTGCTATAGGCTTAGACTGCTGGAGGACAGACTTACCAATTTTCTTCACTCTGCTACTTCCTTTTCTCCTACTACTCTCCAGTTGTATTACAGTACATTCTGTTATCTCGACTGTTAACTTTGTTTTCTCTCAGTGTTTTTCTCTCCATAGAAGATATACCTGGTCTGGTATCCTGCTTGGCTGCAATGCCCTGTTGGACGGGGGGCATCGACTGGGATGATCCTCCCAGTAACTGAACATCCACTGTGTCCTGTTATTAACTTTTTACTTTCTGTAACATAGAAAGTTCTCTTATATCAGATCTTCTGTTCCTTCTGTGTCTCTGCTCTGTCTTCTCAAACCCCCAGACGGTCGTGGCAGATGGCCGCTCCTACTGAGCCTGGTTCTGTTGGAGGTTTCTTCCTGTTAAAGGGGAGTTTTTCCTCTCCACCGTCGCTACATGCTTGCTCAGTATGAGGGATTGCTGAAGGATTGCTGTGGTTGGAAAGTCTGCATCAATGGGGCCCAACCTCACGCCAATGACTGACGCAATCTGCTGGGATTCCTTAAATAGGAAACTTTTTAACTGATTGGAATGTTTGTATAAATGTATTGAAATGACTTCTTGTTAAGTGCCTTGAGATTACATCTGTTGTGAATTGGCGCTATATAAATAAACTGAATTGAATTGAATTGAATTAATTACGTTTGCTGCATTGTCAGTTGTGGTGCACGTCTGGTCCTTCTCTTTCAATCCCCAATTCTACAGAAACTCTCTCAGTCCAAGAGCAATGTTCTCCCTGGTGTGGTCAGAGGTAAAGTAGGCTGTCTGCAGACAGCAATTTTTCCGTTCGAACTTGTCATCAATGAAATGCACCGTTAAACTAAGATACGGTTCAGTTGTTCTGCTCGACCACATATCAGTCGTTGTAGCGTAATTCTCGACATTTTCCAGCTCTTTAATCACCTTTTCTTTGTGTACAGTTGTGGAATGGCTACCTGACTAAAGTACGTGCGGGAGGGAATCGCGTATCTTCTGTCAAGCGTGTGGAGGAGGTTATTAAATCCAGGTTTGCTCACTGTGTTAACAGACGCCATGTCCTTGATGATGTAATGGGTTATAGCTACTGTTATCTCCCGGTGCCTTTTGCTGCTCTTTTCATAAGGTGTTACGCTGCGAAAGAAGCTTTAATTGTAGACTGCTTGCATGTAACGAGTTCCCTTGATTTTTCATCGGATTTTTCCGTCATGCATCCCTCGTGCTGATGCCTGTGGTGATTCTTCAAGTGCTGGAATAAATTGGTTGTGTTTCCTCCAGTTGTAGCAACTTTTGCATGACAGGTTTTGCACAGTACCTGTTTTTGCTGCACGTCTGCAGTCTCAAACCCGAAATACTGCCAAATGTTCGACTTGCTGTTTTTCTTGGGGAATAAAGCCCCGAAATCCGCTCCTGTTTCCTCCGAAGCCATTAAACAACACTGAAATGTTCTCTACCCAAAGAACGCAAAGCAACAAGCACGAGGAGCAGGTGTATTCTGATTGGTTAGTGTGACCTGTCCAAGAGTAGCATGCAGCTTTTGATTGGTGAACTTTCAGTGGGAGACAGCATGCAAAGCACGTGTTAAATTGTTGACACAAAAAAATCGCAGCTTTGATGATTACCAAATCGCGTTGTCTGAAATCCCGATTTCGATTTAAAAACGATATATCGTTCAGCCCTAAAAAAACTACTCCGTCTGTGCTTGCGTGCCGGTTGGAGAGCCCTTGTGTCTATAGATAATGGCACTGCGCGTCTCCGCACCTTCGCAGATGGAGAAGCATAAACTAGGCTTTAGTAGGTACTGGACTGTTTTATTGTATTACAGTCATTGTTGCAACAGTGTTGTTGTGTACCGGTATTGTTATTCCCGCTTCCGCAGTCTCATCACTTCCCGTGAAAAGCTAGGCTGAAAGTTGCAGAAAGTTTTTCTTTTCTAATCGCATTACCTGGGTCCCTTAGCTTGATTACTCTAACGCACGCAAGCTCAAGTCAATGAGTCGATGCAATCTGCTGGGATTCCTTAAATAGGAAACTAACTAAAACTTTAAGTAATTGGAATGTTTGTATGATTGTACTGAAATGACTTTTCTTGTAAAGTGCCTTGAGATGACATCTGTTGTGAATTGGTGCTCTATTAAATAAAATGAATTGAACTTTAGTTTGTTTTGACTTCAGTCAGAGTAGTTGGACTAAGGTAATAATTTGGCTTTCTCTTGCTAAATTTAACGCACTGAGTGACCCTTTCTAATGGGTTCCGGAATTTCTTTATGATGTTTTAATTTTTTAGATCTTTTAGCCAACTTCATGTTGTCAGACAAGTTCTATTCAAGTTGTATTCAACTTTTATTCAAGTATTCAAGGCTGGGGTGGTATGGATAGCTTCTTTACCTTCATAAATGAAATACTCATGAAATACACAAACTGCATTTTTTATTAATGCAGGTTGTCTTTGGCCAACATTAAATGTGTTTGTTAATTTTAAACATGATCTGACAAAATACTAAAAACAGAATAAATCTGTTATACTACTGGTCATACCTGGACTATCTTTAAACAAATTTAAAATTTGGAAAACCTTTTGTGAAAACACACAAAAAAAATACTTTCAATGATGCATAGCTAAACTCTCTTCTTGTCTTGAGTCATCTCTCCTTTTTCATGTAAAGCCAACATAATGTAATTGTCACATGGGTTGGTTTTGATTTTGGAACAAAACACAGACAGGAACTATGGATGAAAATAATTGCATAATTTAAGAATAAATTAAAACAGGAAATTAGAAGATTTAGAAAATAGAAATTAGCTAATCTGATTTAATGCTTTTTAATGCCCTTTTTAGTGCCCTTTTTAATGACATCAACAAGAACCCTTGAAAAACCTACGAATACATATGTATAAAAGAAAAACTCTGGACACCCAATGTGTTCTAAAATACCTTGAGGTACATGTAATTTAAAAATTAGCACTATACCAATAAGACAGAACTGAAAATAAATGTATGCCTGAAACATGGTAATGAGAAACAAGAAGCTACATCGAATGTTCCATGTTTAGGAACATGCCACAACATTTGATTGGCATCCTTCAAAAGGCTGCCACACACACCACTGTCAATTGTTTCTTTTTTGTTGAATGATTTAAACTTTCATCAAACATCAGTACAAAGGGCCTCATACAAATATTTATTTTCAAACATCCGGCTTTACCACAGTCTGCACAACAGGTCAGAAGCAGTTTCCGACATGGTTCCACATGTTGACGCGAATGTACGTTGAATACACAGTTTAACAGCGAATCATCCTTTATAATTATATAAGTATTTTTATTGAAAACTACAGAAAGAATTTGAATGCTGCTGAGAATCAGATTTAAATGCATTTTAATGCCATTTAAGGCCTTTATTTGTGCAAAATCCATGTAATGACCTTTAATGCTTTTTAATGACCTACAGAAACGCTGTAGACAAATTACAGAAGACTTGCAGGCAAAATATTATACAACAGAATATTAGGACCATTGTAGATAAAATAATGAAAAATAGGGCCAAGGAGGAGTACATTTCCACCCCAAAACTAAGAGATTTCCATGGTTAAAGGCATAAAGTTTCGGTATTTAAACTAAGATATTTTCTTATATTTTAAATTCAGAAATTTGCCAGAAAAAACTTACATTTATCAGAAAAACATTCTGAAGTTTAGTGAGATTATAAATCAAATAATTCCCCCCAAAGATTCCAGAAGTTCTATGAGCTATGTGTCAAATTAACACTAAATTAACAAATTAATTCAACACTAATGAAGTGTTAAATTTATAGATAATCAGGCTGGAACATGACAGTATCAAGTAAGTGTTATTGCAGCATAATAGCTACCTACTTGAGGCAGCCATGTTGCAGCTTCTTCCCGTTTGAGACGTTCAGGCCAGGTCTGCAACCATGAGAAGTCAATCTGATTCAGGAAAAAAGCTGCATGTACCACTTACACATCTTCTGTTGGAAATATCTGATTCTCAACAAACTTCCGAGTTTTGTTTCCAATAAATTTAAGATTTTTTCTCTTGCAAATTTCTGACTTTACAATGTCAGAAAATATCTTAGTTTAAATATCATCAATTTATGCTTTTAATCATGGAAATTTCTGAGTTTTTTGGTAGAAATGTACTCCTACCCATGTCCTTGTCCACTGCCCAATGGAAACACAACCAGACCGTGCTGGGCTGGGCCGGGCCGAGCCAACCCGAGTGGAAAAGGGGAGCGCAGGCAGGGGAGGGATAGAAAACAGTTGGAAAGGGGAGCAGCTGGCAGGCTGAAGGAAGATGAAAAAAATATCCAAAGCAGGAAGAACTAGTGGAAGGGAGACCAACACTAAAGATGACACCGGAAACTAATACAAACAGTAAACATAAAGGAACACAGGAGGAAGCCTAAAGGAAACCTAATTCTAAATGCACAATGAAACAAAGAACCAAGAAGTAAACACACAAAGGCTAAATCTAAAGTAAATACACAACAAAGAAATGAAAAACGTTGAACCACAACAGTAATATGCATGGGGCCAGAAGGAGGGAACTGCCTGTATACAGGAAGATAGTTTGGAGACAAGAAGCTCTCCTCTTCTCTACCGCTTGATGATAATAACAACAACCTGGCGTGATGCACAAGAAAAGCAGCTCTACTGTAAACCAACTCACTGATCTCCAATGTAGAGTCTGGGCCAGACTTCGTCCGCATGGTTGCAGGCCGTCTTGCCCGTGTACAGCAACCTCTCCAGCTCGGACACCGTCAGTGTTTGGGAGTCACGCTCGGACTCCTTTCGGCTCGGAGATCTGGAGCTGCTCCGGGAGCGGGAAAACCGGGACATAAACGCCATTTATTCTGAACGAAACAAAACAAAACACGAGCCATTTAACGCATGGAACTGTATTTAAACTGCTTTAGGAGTCATAAACACAGCGGTATACCCGTTAAGATTACATTAACTGTAGCTACACCGACCCAAAAACTTACTTTGTCTCTTTTTTTCATGTTCTATAGATAATTTAGACGCGCCTGTTGTATAAAGATTTTTTGTTCACTACCTCAGTATTGTTTTGCTCTCCGGCTCAGAGGATGAGCAGGTCGAGCTGCTCCGCGGCCATGTTGACTCATGTAGTTTCTGTGGGAGGAAGGAAGGATGACTGTAGCCACTTCTCTTCTCAGCATCCACCAGATATCTTCTTCACCGCCCGCCGCCGCATCTCCATCCTCGCAACAAGTCCTCGTTAAGACCGTCACACCACAGTCCCAGCTCTCGTTTACCAATTAGATATAGATACTGTTTACTCAAGCAATACAGTCAGGTCCGTTGTCTTTCCCGAGTGATGAGTTTTCCGTCGTTTCTTCGAAAACAATAGAGGTTATTCGTACAGTTATTAGCCCATGTATGACGAAAACTGTCTCGTCCACAAGGTTGGTGTTTGTCCCCATCTACTGGACAAAAGGTGGATCTTCATAAATAGGATCTTCGTAAAACCTGTGATGTTCTGGATGTTTCGATCAAGTCTGATGATCCTCGATAGCAGAACGTCTCTTTTAACTAGGTGTAAACACAAGTTTTATCGGTTTAATATTCATTTTCATTTCTGTAGATATTTTTTACTCCAGATGAAGCATGTCAATTTGACTAATAATTTAACCATGACAGTGATTACGAAATTTCAAAATGGAGTTTCAAAGAAACATTAACAGCGCTTACACAAATATACCGTTAGGCTACTAGTAAAGATATGATGAGTACTAAATAAGATTACATATTTAAAAAGTCAACCAGTAATATTAATATTTTTGCAAATGGATTAATGGTATTTTAGTCATATTATAATAAAACAATATAGCCTACCAGTGGTATAAAAAAACAGTAGGCTTTATGTAAAAGAAAGCTACAGAAAAATCCACTTGTTGATTTTGAAATACTGTACAAGAGGTACAAAAGCATCCATCCATCGTCTATCTTTTCTTTGCATTGTACAACCTGCACAGGTTGTCAGTCCATCACAGGACCACCAACCATAGACACACTCTCACACACACACACACACACACACACACACACACACACACACACACACACACACACACACACACACACACACACACACACACACACACACACACACACACCTATTCATGCAGTTTAGAGAGACCAATTAACTTATAGGGGTGCCCAAGCCCAGTTCTCCAGAGCTACTGTTCTGCAATATTTAGATGCATCTCTTCTTTGACACACTTAAATAAAACGTCTGAATTCCCTCTTCAATATGTCTTTCAGCTCTGTAGAGACCTGGTGATTACTTTGATTCAGGTGGGCTGGTAAAGGAATGCATCTTAAAGTTGCAGGATAGTAGCTCTCCAGGACCTGACTTGGGCACCTCTGAATTAGAGGAAGTCAGAGTACCTGGGGAGAACCTGAGCAGGCTCCATGCAGAAATATCCCTGGATGGGTTTGAATTCAAGGCCTTCTTGCAGCAAGGCAAAGGTGGTGACAGCTGTGCCACCCTACACACTGTGAAACAATGTTGTCTTTGCAAACGTAGTTACCACTTGAACTTTTTCTGTATGTCACCATAGAATCTCACACTTTAATGTATTTTGTTGGGATCTTGAGTGATAGACAAACATAAAGCCATTCATATTTGTAATTTAGTTATCATTTTTTGAAGTTTTACTGAGGATAGTTACTGTAACCCAGCATTCCAAGTGAGAGTCATTGTTACTTTGGCTTTGTATTTTGTGATTATCTTGTGTACTTCCTTGTCTTGTTTTGGTAGTCTCTTTCTATTTTTGCACAGTTTCCCTTTGACTTCCTGCGGTTTTATCAGGTTCCTGGGTGTCAACTTTTGTGTTATGAATCTTTTGTATTGTGAATACAGCCGGGCATCACATCATAAAATGTTGAGCTATTACAGTATGTACACCAAAACATTGTAGTACATATATACAATATACCAGATGTTTTATTTTCTCATTTTATTACTTTCGTTTATTACTATGTTGTATTTGTTTAGGTTTTTAGGGGATATTGTTTTTAAATCATCCATCCATCCATCCATCCATCCATCATTTTACGCTTAATCCAGGATCGGATCACGGGGGCAACAGTCTAAGCAGAGAAGGCCAGATTTCCCTCTCCCCTGCCACTTGGGCCAGCTCCTCCTGGGGAATCCCAATCCCCAATCCCAAAGCGTTCTCAGACTAGCAGCGAACGCTAATGGAAAGCGCCGGATTTTTTATTTTTTCCTCCAAAACTTGTCATTATAATAGTGTTTAAATGTAGTTTTTTTGGTTACTGTACTTGCAATTTTCGAAATAAAATGTAGCTAGGATAATTAACAAATGTATAATAAAATAGGCCTATATACATAGACAAAGCGCCGGATTTTTATGAAGACCATGAAGGCACCATGACGTCAAATCTCCTCGACGCACGTGTGAGCGTGTTGCGAAGCAGTGATGGCTGCTGAGAGGCTTCTGTTTCATGAAATGGGATTAGACGACCGCCTGTTAAAGGTAAAAACACTCCCGAAGTTATTGATGAAGCAAAGATGATGTTGTTGGTGAAATTTTCCGCCTTTAACCGAAGCTTAAGAACCAAGAAGAGGTTTAAAAACTTGATAGAAACTGAGGAGAGGTTTCTCCCTGCACTGCTACTTTATCTCGTGTTGTTGTGCTAAAACATGTGACGTGGGAAGTAATAACATTCACACGGACCATTATTTGTCATGTTAATACGTTTGTTGATCTCTTCTTTACTTTTAAGTCGCCATAAAGGAGTGACAAACATATGACGCCTTTTCGAATGGGATAAAATGGAAAACCCGAGTGATGCTGTCTTTTGTTTGGCTGTTAGTGTGTTTCAAAGAAGCAGTGACATGTATCTTTATTTTGGTGATCTTTGTCTAGTATTAAAATGGGTTAGTTGAAGTGAAACGGCATGTGACAAACCAAAGCAGAATAAACCTGTAGGGGTCTTTCATTGTGGTTTTCCTGCTAATTTTATATTTATTTGTACGATTTTTAGTTTAAGCTCAGGTTCCCAGCTAGCACACGTACGTCTTGCCGATGCATCAAGCTCTATCGCCGAGACGTTGCATGGAGAGCGTTTGCTCATTGGCAAGATATGGCCGAGACCTCGGCCTTTGATCGGAAACGACCACCACTCGACGTCTCGGCGATCTTATAAATGAGCCTATAAATGATTAATTACGACCTTTATTCATTTAGGTCGGGCCTTTTGAACTGGGTAGACTATAATATTTTACAAACCAATATTCTTACATAACAAATAAATCAACAAATCATGGTTGAATGAAGCGCATGCTTTCTGACACACTTCAGCTGCAAGGAGAGAGCGCAGGTGACAGTGATGACGCTGTTGCAAATATGATGATGGTTTGGTGAATGTGCAGACACTCTGAGTCCTCTTGCTGTCTACATGCTGTAAGAAACTTTAAGTTGGATATTAGGCGGACATTCGTTTCATTAAAGCGGACACTCCCCCCATTGTCTCATTCAGAACTGCACTAATAAAGCGGCTGCATTGCCGCTCGCTCTCACTGAAGGCGATGGGTTTGGTTTTCAATAATTCTCCATACATCCCAGAAAATATCTGTGAGATCTACCAACAAACAAACACAAAAATATTAATATACATTGTTGCTCGACACCGGGGGAACTTCACACCTCATATTTCTTATTACTGTAATTATAGCCCATCTTCCAGTTCATGTGTCTGCAGGTGACACCAAATCAATCTTGAAATGTCTTAATACATCTAAAGAACCAGACACAACAATTTATTTGACATTTGATTGCATAGAATATTTTATATTAATAATAATAATTTACTGTAATATTTCAGGTTTTCCTTCAATAGTTTCCAAGTCATGTGACCAACTGATAGGCTACGAAATCAATCTTAAAATATCTACTACAACTAGGATAGTGCTCTGTTTACTGTACAATATTACAGACCTATAGATTTGCAAAACTTAATGGACATATTTTCCTTCGTTTCTTCTTACCCCCAGCTGTCTGTCTTAGTTTTGCACTTTAATGAAAAGTGTGTGATTATGTATGTCTAATATTTCCTTTTTGTATATATATTTTTCTGCATATTGCTTAAATCTTAGTCGAGTTAAAATACCAAATGTTCTAAAATACTGTTTATATGGTGTTTTATCATTTGTCATTCAGTTATAAAAATATTTGGCCTTATAGATATTATAGAATGTAACTGTGGTATAGAAATAACATCACAGTTACTTTGCTGAGTAACTAATAACTTTTACAGTGTAGTAACTGAGTTACTAACTCAATTACTTTTTGGAAAAAGTAATTTGTAACTAGAACTTATTACTTTTTAATGTAAGATTCCCAACACTGGTGGTGAATCGTCTGTGTGAGCAACACCAGCTAGTACAGAGTAGGGTGTTCAATGATTGGCTACTGGGAGGGATGCATGGTTGACTGCAGAGACACACTTAAAGAAATAGAACATTAGATTGATTTAAATAATAGTGATGTCAACCAGTCCCACAAAACTATTTTGTTTAAATTTGAAGAATACCAGATGACTAAATTTCAGCAAACTGTCTTAATTAAGTGCTACATCATATACAGTTATGTGGAATTTACTTCATGTTATTATGTTAAGTTTACTAAACAACATTATTTAGAATTTCTGGAACACCATTTTGTTCCATTTACTAAAATCCCTTTTGTTACATATACTAAACATACATAGTTGTATTCATTTTAATAATAATGCATTAGTTTTATATAGCACCTTTCAAGACACCCAACCACGCTTTACATTACTGAAGGCACTATTCATTCACTCACATTAACACTGCTACCCTGGGGCAGACTGACCACCACCGTTCATTCATACTCAATCAGGAACCAGCTATGTTTTTACTGGAGGTAAGGAGCGTGAAGTGTCTTGCCCAGGGACACAGGAACAGATTGCTGGCAGCGGGGTTCGAACAGCCAATCTTCCAATCATTGGATAACCATCTGAGCTAACTGAATCCTGTTGTAAGATTTCAATAAATACAACTTTAGTCAACTGAAATTAATATATTATTTATTTATAAAAACAATATTTGAGACCAAAACGAGGCATCTGCCCAATGTGCCGAACACATGTGTTGAAAGTCTTGTTGTACTTAAGTGTCTTGATGAACTTGCTCCTCCAGGAGGTGAGGAAGAGAAAAGGGCAAAGATGACAAAGAGATGTCAGGGACCAGAACAGCAGAGGGACTCGGAGCTGTGTAAAAAACAACAACACACATTTACATTTGTGTGTGTAGAAGGTGTTTCTGTGTGTAGTTATGGAAATAAGCTAAAACAATAACAGCCATCAATAAAACGGTTACATGTGCTTTTCCATAGCACACAATTCCAGTCTCTTGGCCTGCCTCCAAGAGTCAGAAGATTATATTTTTGTTTGTTTTGCTACTACTGACAGCTCTACTTGAAACCATGATGATGTGGCCAAATATTGTCATGTTTTCAGTGTCAGCCAATTCAATTGCTTGACCAAAGTTAACCGTTGTAAATCCATCCATCCATTTCCTGTACCGCTTAGTCCAATTCAGGGTTGCAGGGAAGCTGGAGCCTATCCCAGCAATTACCAGGCAAGAGGAAGGGTACACCCTGGACAGGTCGCCGGTCTATCGCAGGGCCAACTGTTGTAAATTCTAATTAAAGATTTATGTTTTAGTATCAGTCAAAATTAGAGCATTAACTTCATCAAAAGACTTACTTATAGCTCAAAAGTCCCTGGACTCTGCCTTCTCCTCCCTTCCACCCTATCCTTGCTCAGCCGGAGCCAGTTTTGGATTGCTGCTTCCACTTCAGCCTGTGTGGTTTGTGGAAAGGCCCCATTTCTAAGAACTGATGCTGCAAGAAAAAAAAAACAAGAGTTAGGCAAAACCTAAGTTGGTCAGTGTTAGAGTTAGTGATTTTTAACCACTAGAAATGAAATGTTGTCAGGACTGAAGCAGTAGCGGACACAAATGCATGACTTCTCGAAAGGATTTAATATAGAGGGACAAGTAGAAAATTGACGATCAACTTAAGACTACACAAAGACACTGAACACAGGCTATAAATAGAGGGATCACAGGTGAAACCCATAAGGGTAATGATGAGGACGCTGTGCAACCCAAGATGCCTTGAGCAGAGGAATTGTGGGAGTTCTATGTCAGGACCGGTGATCAGTAGGCTAGTGAGGCTGAACATGGAAGCAGAGGAGCAGGAATGACAAATGCTCATTTGAAAAAAAAAAAAACATTAAACCCCTCAGAGGAATAAACAGAAATGCGTGCACTACACAATACATACATAGTACTACTGCATGGCAGTGTAGCACTCAAACACAGCTGTAGTAATACTTACTCAATAGAATTTCATAGACTGTTTTGCCCTTGATCCCAGTCTTCTGTCCCCTCCCACACCAATTCAATTTGGTAGCCAGATGAGGGGAAAACTATTTCTGGCATACACGCCACACTGTTTTTTTCACTGTTTTCTCCCCAATTATGGCCAGTGCTGCAATCTGAGGAAAATAAGAGAACAAAAGCAAGTGTTACCAAACAATGTAAATTCATGTCTTTCACATATGCCTGTGTTAATCTGGAACACATTACTTTGACAATTTTTAGTGGATTTTTTGCAGCCAAGCAGAAACGATAAACTCCACACATTTACTGTAGTTGAAAATATTTAAATTTTGTAAAAACATTTTTGTGCATCTCATACAGTTTGGTTGTTTGACCAATACTAATTAAAACATTATGATGCAAAAAAACATACATGTCTATGGGGGGAACACATCTTGACGAACGTAACACCGGTTGCCTTGGCAACGCATCACAACGGCAGATGGCCCACTCAGCCGTTTCTTTAGAAAAAACTTACGATTTTAAATGATAAAAAACATTAATGTATTAATAATTGACTTAACATTTCTTTCTTTCGTAAGTGACCATTGTATAAGCGGGATAATGCCGAGGTTTCCACAATCAGAAATGAATGGAAGACGCGGAGGCGTGAACCGTCCAACACGAAGCAAACCGTTTTATTGGCCGTTCTAAGGAGGTTCAGTTTCAGTCTCCTTTCTATGATGCTAGAAAACACACCGACTTCGTAACAAGATACATGACGACCGTAACTTAACCTATATGCGATAAAGTCAAAACAGGATGTCGAAATAATTAAAGATATCAGAATAAGACAGCCGATCGGCACACTTCTACCTTTTTCCAACCAAATAACGTCTAATAGAGGAAAAACAATAGGACATAACGTTTTGGAGTCGGCTGTAGACCAACTCTTACATCACTCACCGGAAACGTTTAACTTTCACTAAGTAAAATAAATTACTTTTCTTGGCAATTTGTGGCTTACCTGAAACTCCGAAACTCACTCTGTGACGTCCCTGGACCGCAACTGACAGGATAGGTCCCGCCCTCTGGGGTCTTCTGCGTGTGGGCAGATCTGGGGCCGATTTAAAGCCGATGCAGCACGACGTTTGATGAGCGGGTGCTATAGGCGCTCATGGGCCGATGCTTGAAAGATGTTATAAATTATAGGGCCGACGTCCTTCCTTAGGCCGACGTCGGCCAGACGTTGTGTGTGCTATCTGGGTTTTGTATTGTATATCGTCATAAATCGTGTTATTTATCTTACTAGAGAAATTAAAATTCGTTTTTGTTTGTTAAAACTTATGAAGTAAAACTTGTTGCATAACATCAGACTTATTGATGGTCAGTCATCGGAGTGATGCACATTTACCCTTCTCCTGATCAGCTGTATGATTCTGTGGCACTCGCCTCCTGATCTTGTCTTGCCCCAGGCGGTTGCAGATCTGGGTTGGTCTCAGCCCACACTCATCCAAGAGAAGGCCGTTCCTTTGTCTCTGGAGGGAAAGGACCTTCTGGCTCGAGCGCGGACCGGATCTGGAAAGACTGCAGCCTATGCTATACCTATCATACAGCGCATCCTGGCTTCCAAACAGGTGGGTTGGAAAAGAAAAGCCAGTGTATATGAAATAAATGTGATGAACAGTTTGATTTCATCAAACGTGTTGGTAAAAAGAGAAATAATCTACCTCTCCTCCAATTCAAACCTAATTTGATTCCCTTCCACTTTGTTCCTTGGAAACAATCTTATTCCAATGTGCTTAAATATATCAATCTATTTTCTCGTATTTTCATGAATTATGGAGGTAAATATTCGGAAATATATTCACATTTCACACTGTTTTAATGAACTCTGTATTATTTTCCTGTACAATTTCTACTACACCTTGTTCACATTGATTGTGTATCAAGGGTTTGGTGACCTTTTGGAAGAATCAGAGATAATGATAAGTAATCTGCAGGTAGATAACATTAATTGGAGACCTATATCAGCATTTCCTTACAGTAGACAGAGAGAAGGTTGTAGAAAATAACTTGATGTCTTTAGTTGTCAAAGGGTGTATAAATTGCTGGTGGCTATGCAACCAAAAATACAAAATGGCGATGGGATGAAACAACCAGAACCCTAAAAACGATGCATCAGCTAACATTTAGCCCCTCTGGATTCGTATTGTTTCTCTAAACACAGTTCTCTGGAATGATATGGTGTTTTGTTAAGTTAACTTTCTGAAATAGGGTTTTATAAAATATGACAGATCTGTGTTTTCTGATTCAAGCCCTTATCATTGTTGTTTCTCTATCTGCTTTCTATCTTCAGAGTGTTCGGGAGCAGGATGTGAGAGCTCTCATCCTGGTACCAACCAAAGAGTTAGGTCAGCAGGTTCAGACCATGATGAGACAGTTAACATCGTACTGTTCAAGAGACGTACGAGTGGCTGACATCTCTGGCAAAGCAGATGTGTCAACGCAGAGGTGAGTGTTTCAGTTTTGGAACCATCTTTCTTTTCCTCTGCTAAATGCAACCATTTATCATGTTAAACACAGAGTTGTTAGCTGCTTCTGCTTTGACAGTGTCATGGAACTATGAGGGTTACATTAGCTGGTGTATTGGTTGTTTTCCTTCTGACTATAGACAGTTTGTTCTTTCCATTTTCAGTTGATGCAAAACTCAAAAAAATTAAAACGATATTGTTTTTTCCTTTGCTCATTTTTGAATCGGATACTAAAAAAAAAACAAGTCTTTTTTCACATTTTCAATTTTAGTCTCTGATCAGATATATAAAACAGAAAAATTGGCCGCATCACTAAATTTGGTTTTAATATTTCATTGCTCAAGTTTACCGTAATTTTCGAACTATAAAGCGCACCTGAATATAAGCCGCAGGTTTTCATGTTTCAACATGAGATTTACACAGAAAGACGGTACACAGAAGTTTTTTTCATTACCTTCACCAGGATGTAATGCTTGTCTGTCTGTTGGCAACATAACTCAAAAAGTTCTGGAGGGATTTCGATGAAATTTTCAGGAAATGTCCACAATGGGTCCAGTAACAACTAATCAAATTGTGGGGTTGCTCTGACATGAAGTGCGTATCCACCCACCAACAAGCGGGGCTAACCTCCACTGCTCTCCCGTGTCGGATAGCTCATAAGCGGGGTCCCTTCACGCAGCAGCATCGAATCTCTGCTGCAAAAGCACAGCCATGCGTCTTATTAACAGACATTTTATTGGAAAAGTACAAAAGTTAGAATTAGATCACAACATGGGGATGGGGGGATGAGTGGCGTAGGTCTGCGCTCTCTGAGTGCTTTTCTACTTTGAATTTAAGATGCTTTTTTTTCAAACTCTGCCTGAAGATCAGCAGTATGGTTCCAACACGACAGTAACATGCCTGGTTAGAAAACAAAACATACTTTAACCTCTTAAGCCCCAGGGTCTCTCCAGGGTCTCTCCAAGCTCCTAGCTCGAATAGGACATGCCCAACATTAATTTAGTTTTTCTCTGCAAAAACAAACTCTGTATAAACAATCATAGTATCAAAATGAAGCCAATGCTTGTGAGATTTAATCAGAGGTATAATAATTACAGGATATGTTACTGTGCCAAAGTAATTGTAGCTTGAACATAGACAAATTACAAGATTCTTTAGTCACGCCAATTTTTTTTTCTCATATTACAGTATATACACCATTCAAAATATGCTCCAGTAGAATATAAACTGCAGATAATCATAAACCAACATGTGTAGATTACCTGTACCAAGATTCATGTTGATGAAGTGAAGTGGAGCAATGTTACAGAGGTTTTAGTGAAAAAATAGCTAGATTTTTGGAATTTGGCACAGTTCGGCACATTTCGGCACAATTTGGCACAAACAGTGAAAGTTTCCAATTCTCCATTCCTGATCTACTGATTGCATTCAAGTTCAATTATATGCCTGAAAACAAAGTGTTTATTATATTTTTTGGTAAAATATTCAACATATTTATCACCCTATTTAAATAACACTATAACAGAGTTAGGCTTGACTCCAACTGAAGAACATTTATTCAAATTCCAAATACAACAAAATTGTTAAATATACATATGAAATGGATAACAAAACTGTTCACAACCCCCTCCTCTTATCAATGCAAATGTTATATGGATGGTAATGTGCTTTGCATGCAATAACAATATGATCGTAGAATGGCCTGATTTTGCACAGACGACTGTAATCTGGGGTGGTTTGTGTTTCTTTTCATTGACTTCATTCACAAAGCTGAGATGCAATGACCACAAGATTGCCTCAAACTGGTTTCTCTGCATAGTGTTACGGGATAATTTAAAATTATATGGCCACTCACCCAGCAGTCAGCCACAACTTCTGTGTAAATAATGATGGATAGGAAAACATATGTCCGTTACAGTGAGTGGAGTCCAAAGGAACTTTCTGCCAGCCTCTTTCCTTTTTATAGCATTGATATTGTCGATAATTGTCCAAATCACAGATGAACTGAAGAAGAGCTGGAAGAGAGAGAGGGGAGACCATGCTGCTGCTTGGGCAGATGTATGTAGGGGCCGGTGGCCTCGTGGGCATGAACCTAAAAGACTCAGGAGTGCTGTCCTCCTCATGTCTGTGGCATCTTCACCCACTTGGGAGTGTCAGCAGACCTCTTTGGACAGCTGTTGCCTTAGCTTAGTTGAAGGCCTTGGAGGTATTTAGTCTTCATCCTCACTAAAACAAGATAACAGAAAAATAGAGAAATTATAAATATATGAATATACATCTACATACAAAATGTCTACACATATATAAATAAATAAATACCTTTCAGGCAGCTGTGTCTCTCTGTATGAAGTTCCAGCAGTCTGCTTGAGCATGGTGAAGCGTTGAGTAAGCTAAGGATGAATGCCGAGGTGACTAAAAGAATATTATAACAGAAAAAGAGTTAGAAAAAAATTAAATATTATTACACACATCTCTGTACACATATCTACACAAATATCCACACATAAATTCACAAATCTATTTCTCTCACATATATACACATACATATATATACACACACATATATAGACACACACATATATACACACATACACACACACATACATATATATATATATATATATATATATATATATATATATATATATATATATATATATATATATATATATATATATATATATATATATATATATATATATATATATATATATATATATATATAAACCATAGACACACAGGCACAAGGAGATGTGAACAAAATAGTCACAAAAACTGTCTATATAAACATCTAAGAACACACACACAAAAAAACATTATATAAAATGGCTGCCAGAGCTATTAGCATTAGCTAGTTGGGACATAGCCTACCTTTCTTCCTCCGGTAGAATCAGGTTTTCCTCTTCTGATGACAAGTCCTCAACACAAACCTCCGATGAACTATCATTCCAAATAATCGCCAGGGCTTCGTCAGTGAGGATTCTCTTCTCTTGAAGCGGCACTTTCCGAACGCAAACAAAACAATCGAAGCTGAATCGTCACCTGGTCATCTGACCACCTGAGCGTAACTGCGTCACAGCGCTCGCCCCCGAGGTAAACAATATATCTGTTTTTAGAATTACGCAGACCTGTAACTCCAGTTTCTATTGGCCGATTTGGATGATTGACATATGGTTAGAATCGTAAGATCCTATAGAATCACACTGACATCAGAACTTTGAAGCAGATTGGACAAAGCAAATGTTTACGTGGGGAAAGTTCACAGTGCGCATGTCAGACAAGCTTGAGCTTCCGCGAATCAAATGTAAAAAATAATGGCAAAGGATTACGTTTTTTTCACTTTTTCTTTTCTAAATACACACTGGATATTTTAGTTATTCTGGAAATACAGTCATATCACGGTGGATTATTCTTTTCAGCACGGAAAAAACAAAGGTAAGAAAAAATTTATGCTCTGTTTTTTCAAATGCTGTATGTATTTTTGGGCTTATTTTGCTGCTCATTTGCTGAAATTTGCACGTAGCGTGATGAGACTTGCAGCTTTAGAATCTGTGAGATGCTGGCTTTCAGGGAAGGCAAAGTTTGCTCAGTTCTGTTCGGCAGGGTGACCGACAGGTTCGGTTGAATGTGTTCATGTAAAAATCGCAAAATAGCACAACTGTTCCTTTAATTGCTTGTTATTTTTTCTGGGTTCGGAGGTCACAGGAAATATTTAGCTATTTAGAGTCTTTAGCTGAGATTCTGAGGTTTATAATGATAGGACATGTTTAGCAATCAGTGACCACAGGTCAGCTAAATTCGAACATTTCCCCGCCCTTCTCCCACCGTGACCCGGCGCCGGGACAATGGGGCTTAAGAGGTTAAGCCTACCAGAAGAGACACTTCATCATCTTCATCTTCCTCATTAAAGCCACTGAAGTCGTCTTCTTCATTCTCTTTGTCCTCTGAAAGCTTTTGTCGTCTTTTTAAACTGACTCAGTTCTTTATTTCACCATAGATTAATTGATGTCAAGCTAACTTGCACTAGCTCTATTTCCTTCTTTGACAACCAGCTTGATTGCCTTTAACTTAAAAGCTGCATTTCTTTGTGTGTTTTCCATGATGATGGTGTATGCATGAAAACTACCGGTAGTGTCTTCTTCGGCGGATAATTTTTCCCCACATGTCAGTTTTACTTATGCGCTTCCTGCTATAGTGCCCCCGGACGGCATTGGCCAGTAAAAAAAATCTATCAATTAGCCACATCGTTGTATAGGACGCAGGGTCCAAAGGGTGTGAAAAAAGTAGCGGTTTAATAGCGGACTATTAGTCCGAAAATAACGGTACATGTCCCAGAAATTGTTCCGCTGATTTTCTAGTAACACCACGGCAGCGCTGGAACGACGAACCAATTTGATCTCGGACTTTTCAAATGCCGGTATGACAAGCAGAAATATCCTGCTCGCTGCATCCAACCATGCTTAGAAATGAGCATTAGAAGATTTGAAGAGACGAAATCTGTCAGATGTGGCACTAGAGTGTTTTTTGCTGGATCAATATACGAAGTAAATTTATATTCAGGTTTCCACAGTATATTTTTGCAAACATTGCCATTAAATGTGTAATTTCATGAGAGACTGGCTGGAAGTTCATGACTGGCTGTTTATCAATAGGGCTGCATACACGAGAAGGTCAGGTTGCAGTGGAGGAGTTTGAGGTCAACACACTAAGACTCACTGGACCTTCTGATGCTCTGGGAAACGCTGGCAGTAATATCGCTTTTGGTGCAGCTGCAGATGATTGCAGCTCAGCAAAAGCCTGTTAATCAGCCATCAATTGAAATCAGGTGTGGCTTAAGCAGAGAAACCTCTAAAACATGCAGGGCAGTGTTCCTTGAGGAGCAGGGTTAAAAAAAAGACTGCCTTACTACACCTTTGTGCTTAATTGAGATAATTTAAGCTGCTCTTTATTCATACATTTACATGAATAATGTTCAGGATTATGCATTCAAAGCACTTTTGACTTTAAAAAATATTTTGTGAAGGAGATGGTGGGTTACTTTATTTTTTTTCCCTTGTGTTTCAGTGCTGTAAGAGCCAGAGTACCTCATGTCTACATAATTTTACGTAAAACGTGTTTAACATGATATCCGGTGTCGGTAGGTAAGCCACACTTTGGCACGCGGAACAGTTTCTGGGTCATGTAGACCTGAGCATTAATATATTAAAATCATTTCCAGTTCTGCACTCCTATTTTCCATTTCATATTTTTGATCTGAGACTAAAATTGGTTTAAAAAAAAAAGTATTTTTTTTTGCAAACTGAAAAACAAAAAAAAACAAATGATGCACGGATTTGCAATACACTTCTGTAAATAAATTGGAATTGGAATTTATTGGGAAGCGTTGCTATATGCAGTAGCCATGATGTTGCCTAAAAAGAATAAACAGTATGAGGGAGTGAACTGATGGTAAGTTTATGCATCTTTTTATTTGAATTCTGTTTTATTACATTTTTACAGCCATCCGCTGTGGTTGGTGCTAGGGAAGTTCACTCTTTACAGGGACTAGTTTCACAACGATCAGGTTGTTTAGCTTAAAATTAAATGCATTTAAGTTCCTAGTTCCTCATTATGTTCAGAACAAATTTCACTATTCCAACATGAACTAGTTCATTTTCACTCAAGTTTTTTTTATTGTGGCCATCTTATTTCAGCCTATCAATACATAGATTGCTTAGTGCCAGATTGCAGAGGACTCGTTCTATATTTTATTAAAGTTTGAAAAGAGATTGGTACTAAAATGCATTTGGAACAGTTTTTTTGTGTGTGTGTGTGCAATATGCCTTATATTTTTGGATTTGTCTGTGCAGCGATTCATTCATCTGTAAAAGATTTTGCCAGTAAAATTGGCGTCCCTGAATCACCTTTATCCATAGGGATTGTTACACAATAATTGTTCAGTCTGTTTCTGGGTAAGAGTTTTTAATGGTATGTTTGTAATCCTGTTTCTAAATAGACCCATTTTAATGGAGAAGCCGGATGTGGTTGTAGGGACACCGTCCCGTGTCCTTGCCCACCTCAACGCACAGAACCTGGTCCTCCACTCTTCCCTGGAGATGCTGGTTGTAGATGAGGCCGACTTGGTCTTCTCCTTTGGCTTCGAGTCCGATTTGAAGAATTTATTGTGGTGAGAGCAAACTGTCACACAGATTTCCAACTAAAGACAGAATTTAACAGAGTATGACGTTTGACATTTAAAGAAAAGGTCCCCGTTTTAGAAGAAAAAAATAGAAAAGTGTGGCGTGTATACAGATCCAGCCTCGTGCTGAGTCAATATGTTGTAGAACTACATTTTTCTGCATTTACAATCCTGAAGTCTTGTTTGGAATTTCTCTACTAGTTTTGCTTATCTAAACACAAATGTTATGCATTTTTCTTTTTGAAACGGCTTGAAGCTCAGTCAGATTGGAAGAAGTGTTTGTGAATGTCAGTATTCAAGGTTTGTGAGTTTCATAACTGGATTCTGATTAACCTTGACCATTCTAAAAGGACTATGCTTTGATCTAAACCAATCCATTATAGTTCTAGCTGTATGTATAGAGTCGTTGTCCTGGTGGAAGGTGAACCTCTGCCCCAGATGCTGAGACTTGCTGCCTCTAACTAGTTTTCTTCTAGTATTGTCTTGTATTAAACTCCGTCCATCTTCCCATCATTTCTTGCCAACCTCCCTGTACCTGCTGAAGAACTGAATCCCCACAGCATGATGCTGCCATCACTATGAATTATTTTGGGGATGGTGTGTCCAAACCAATGTACAAGTGAAATATTATAGAGAATCTGTATTTATACTGAGATTAAATTACACACAATGTCCCACCAGGGAGTCAGTTGCCCTGGATTTTATTTACTTTTTAAAAGAGGACTCATTATGCCTGCCACATTTTCCAAATTTGTAATCGAAATAAAATATGCAAACAGAAGGCATAATTTTCCTTTTACCTGACAATTACACACTGTCATATGAAATCCTAATAAAATACCTAAAGATTATTGGTTGTAACCAGAAAGCATCTGTAAATACTCTCACTTTTTAAAATTATTTTATGGATAATACTGTGGAGTATTTCTGATTTTGATTTCAGTTGAATTTTTAGTTCACCTTAATTTTTTACAAGTTATACAGTTGTTCATAAAACAATATGGCATAATTGCAGTTTTTACAAACAGGAAGCTAACAGTGAACACTAAGCTGCAGGAAATGTATAACAAGATAAGTAATTCAACCACAACATGAATATAAAAACACCAGAAGCATCTCTTGCAGTTTTACTTGGATTTTTTTGTTTTTGGGTTAAAAACATGTTTCATTATGATTTATTTCATGTGTCTTTTAGCTGCTGTTTAACATTGCTGCTTTAAAAAAAACCATACTGAGTTCCAGTAAATGTTGGTTCTCCTGCAGTAATTTTCACCTTAGATTCAATGAAGCAGCTCAGGTCCATTTCAGTTAGACTTAAGTGAGGCTCTGTGTTGTTTGATGTGACCCTAATGGTAAACAAAACCAAAGCCACTTCTATTGACGTGTTTTCTCCATGTTCTCACAGCCATTTGCCAAAGATCTATCAGTCGTTCCTCATGTCTGCTACTTTCAATGAGGATGTTCAGGCCTTAAAGGAGCTGCTGCTGCACAACCCGGTAATCTCTTTATTATACTTCACATATCCTAAAAGCTTGTTTTTGCCAGCTGCATTCACTTCTCAACAACATTTTCCATTAAATCAATAATTTCCTGCAAAAAAAAACTATGAGATGGGGAAAATATAAACCGAAACAATTAGTCAGGTATGGTGGGAACATTGCACCTTTACATTCACTGAAAGTTGGAGTGTTCTGTTTTATGATGCACATAAAAAATAGGGATACACTCACATAAAAATATGGGCTTGCATCGATGTCTGATATTAATATCGTTGTTATGGCCGATAACGGATATTTATGGATATTATACATAATGTCCAACTATTTGAACACTAGAAAAAAAAGCGGATACAGCGGGCTCCTCCCGTATGTGGTGCAGCTTTCACTGTTTCAACTCTTTGATTTCTTTTCTAAAATATTCTAAAGAAATTGCAGCTTGGGAAGCTGAAATGCCTGGCTCAATGCTACTTGACATGCTTTTAGCTGGCATTTGCACCACAGCAAATCTAGTTGTGCCTTCTTTTTTTTTTTATTGGCGCTGATTTGCTGTACTTCCAATAGCAGAAATAAGGAAGACCATAGATATTAGCTTTCACAATAGCACTAAGATGTTTCCACTGTGTATGAATCTATATTGAAGTATATTTGGAATAAAATTTTAATAGGCAGCTTATAGCTGCCTATTAAAATAGACAGCTATAAGCATTTTGAGGTTTCAAAAATGTGCAGATCTCAGCTATTTGCGGGTGGTCGTGGTCCCTACCCCCACGAATACCGGGGATCCACTGTACTCAAACTGTAACTAGAGAGAAAAAAAAAACCTTGATTGTTAATATCGGCACGGTTTTCTTATCGGGCCAATACCAATATTAAGAAAAAAAACATATATATATTGTGCTTATATATATATTACTTATGTATATTGTGCATCCATACATAAAACCATATCCTTACTTATTAAATTTTAAATTTATGGGTGTTGATTTTGTCTTAATGCGTGGGTTTGGGTCTCTTCAGGTGATCCTGAAACTTCAGGGCTCCCAGCTTCCAGACAGCAGTCAGCTACAGCAGTACACTATCAAATGTGAGGAGGAGGACAAGTTCCTGCTCATATATACGCTGCTGAAGCTGCAGCTGGTCCAGGGAAAAACGCTGCTTTTTGTGGGAGCAGTAGACCGAAGCTACAGACTCAAACTGTTTCTGGAACAGTTTGCTATTCCTGCCTGTGTCCTCAACTCGGAGCTTCCCATCCAGTCCAGGTGAGAGCCAGTGTCCTGTCTTTTAAAGATAGGATGACCTGACAGCCTCTAAAATCTAAATAGCTGTTTGTGTTTCTCTGCAGGTGCCACATCATCAGCCAGTTTAACCAGGGGTTTTATGACATCATCATCGCCACGGATGAGCAGAGTTTGGTTGAACCTGCAGCATCATCTTCAGGGAAAGAAAAGAAGAAAAAGAGCAAAGAGAAAGGAGCAAAGTGAGTATGGCTGCATAATATTAAGAAGCACTCAAAACTGTGATAATATTGCTGAATGTTGCAATGGTTATACTGGTTGGGATATGACTCAGATTTCCCTCTATCCACCAATTTCCTTGAGTTTTAGCATCTGTCAGTAAAATCTACATCAGCTTTAGCTTCATAGACAGTAAAAGTTAATCCAGCTAGCCGAATGGGTTTATTATATTATACATTTCATAATAATACCTTTGTCAATATATTTTCAATGTGTGGTGAAGAAAAGTGAGTCAGGTTCATTTTAAGCACTCCAAGCCAGTTTACAGCGTTTTGCAAAAGTATTCATACTTCGTGATTATTTGTTGTTGTTGTTATTTTACAGCCACAAACTTCAATGGAGTTTATTGGGAAGTTATGGGATGTACCAATAAAAAGTATCTTAATGCAAATGTTTGGCACATATTTCAGCTTTTTACTGGTAGAAATGTGTTATATTCTCTTTAAATTATGTCTTGTGTTTAGTCCACTTGTGATAACATGGGGGCTTGTGGTGTTTTAGCTTATAGCCACCTTTTATTTATAGAGCGTTTTGTTAATTAAGTTTATTTCCCCCTCCTTGTCTCCTGGACGAGCTCCCACTTAGGTCATGGGGGAGACCCAGAGGTCAGACAAACAGATTTTGCATCAATGATTGATATTCTCCAGCCTGCAGCTCTGGCATCACTTGGATGGTGCTGCTCTAATTCTGAACTGGTGTTCTCTCCGATACAGGGTGGTAAGGAATAAATATCCTGGGCAAGCCCGCACTTGTGTTACAACCCGGCTCGGTTAGGGAAGGGGGAATAACATAAGTGGGGGCTCAAAATGAATACAGGGGAGAGAAAACACAAACTTAGTTAGCAAAACCTCTATAAATAAAGATTGCGAAAAGGTAAAACCCCACGAGGCCCCCTGTTAACACAGGTGGCCTTAGGTTAGGCCTTTTACATACTTTTCCATAAAATACATTCAGAATTGTGGTTTTACAGCAACAAAATGTGAAAAAAGCATGAATGTGTAATGATTCCTCTGACAAGTTTGGTATAAAATAAGGAAATAAATCTGTTGGATCTGTGTATATATTAAAAGAGAAAAGAAAATGTAAGCAATGTTCTAATGTGCTGACCCTCCTGATTAAATGTGCCACCACATATAGTGAAATTGTTTTGCCAAGTAAAAAAAAAAGAATCTGTCATCAGCTTTATGATGAATAAAAAAATAATTATTGGGATGGATTTTTAAAAATGGCTCCTTTTTTTTTATAATCATAACAAAAAGTGTCTGTTGTTGACTGCCAACATCCTGCTTTCTGACTGGCCTTTAAAGGGATAAAGATAAGGAGTATGGAGTTTCCAGGGGTGTGGACTTCCAAAATGTCTCCAATGTCATCAACTTTGATTTCCCAACTTCCGTTGAGTCATACATTCATCGAGTTGGAAGGTCAGTACTGCTCAAACTATCTGCTTTCAGGTTGTTCAGTCAATCCTTCTTGCCATTTGGACGTTTTCTTTGTTTTCTGATTGTAGAACAGCGAGAGCCGATAACCCAGGCACTGCCCTCTCATTCATCTCTCACACTGAACTCGGCGCACTGGAAGAGGTGGAGGAGGCCCTCAGTGGAGGTGACCTTTTAGTTATTGGCTTTATATTCGAGTCAGGAGGAATATCTTTGTCCTACAGTTACTACTGGTGTTTTCTGTTTTTTAACGGCTTCTGTTCTGCAGCAGGGTTCTTTCAGGTTTTATGGTACTAATGAGAGCTTGTTTGCATCTGTTGTGTTCAGATAAATCAGAGTCTGCCCTCAAACCTTATGAGTTTAAGATGGAGGAGATCGAAGGCTTTAGGTACAGGTGCAGGGTGAGTCCTCGTTGCTTCTTGTCAGTTCGAGAACAACCGCTCTCATCTCATATCTCACTGATACGGTTCGTTTTGTAGGACGCAATGCGTGCGGTGACAAAGCAGGCTGTGAAGGAAGCCAGACTGAAGGAGATCAAACAAGAGTTGCTCAACTCAGAGAAACTCAAGGTGAGGGATGGTCAGGAAGAATTAACCAGTGTTTAAGTAATGTTGGAACATGTTGTGACTGAATGACTGTTCTCATGCAGACATATTTTGAAGACAACCCCAGAGACCTGCAGCTGCTCAGACACGACAAAGACCTTCATCCTGCTGTCATCAAGCCTCACATGAAAAACATACCCGACTATCTGAGTAAGAACTAAACAAGGTGGATTCTAAAAGCTGTTTATGTACAACACACAGTATGGCCGTCACGAGACTCATTACTGCTCAAGAAGATATTTCTAACGCTAAACTTTGTTCATTTTGAACCCTAGATGTCCATCTTCTTTTCCTCTCATAAAATGCTTTAGGGCTTCTTACCTTAACCAAACATTTGAGCATTTTTGTGAGCCAGCCGTTAAGATTGAAATGTTCCTTGTCCATTTTTCTGATTGGTAAAGTGCAATGCTGAGGTTCTTATGTTTTTTACATATACCACAACAGATTGGACATAGTCATTGTTCATTAAAGAAAACTAAAATAGAAAAGCTGACGGAGAAATTAAGTACACCTTTGCGCCTTCTATGGGATTTAATGGAGAAGTAGTAGCCCTGGGGCAGGGGTCTGCAACTTTTACAGTCAAAGGAGCCATTTCTGCCTTCAGTCCAGCTAAATGAAACTCATTTAGAGCCACAAATATTGGGGGGAAAAAAGACAACTCATAATTGTTTTTATAAATACTTTCCATGGGGAATTTGTCATTTTTGAAGAAGCACCATTTTATCTTTACTTTTAGATTTTAAAATGAACACAAATCTTTAGCATTTACATTTATGGGATATTGATATTTCTGGAAAATTATGTTTAAAGCTGCAGTCCGGAGAATATATTTATGTATCAAGGTTTTATAAATCTTAAAAATGATAGTGGGGTTCAATACTATGATAAAAGGCTAGTACTTCACAACACTTAGTTTTCTTAATCCCACCTTCCTCCCGTAGACCACTGCATTTCACACTGAGCGCCAAATTTTTTTAGCCAATAGAATTCGAGTTTCCGCATTGTCGGCTGGATCACGCAAACATGGGAGTGTTTTGGGAGGGGCCTTGGTATGTCGGATTCAAAAACTCTCTCCCCCTCAAATACTCCTGTCTGCAGCTTTAAATAGGACAGTGTAAATATTGCTGTTAATTTTAGTATCATTCTGTAATGGACATTCAGTGCAATTATTTCATAAAAGAACAAAAAAACCCACTAAAACTTGAATTTGTTATTACATCTATATTTAAAACATTTGTGGGTTCATTATCATTGTTAGCCAAAGTACTTAAGAGCCAATGTGGAAGATCCAAAGAGTAGCTTGCTGCTCTGGAGCTGCAGGTTGCAGACCCCTGCCTTAAGGGCTTCTAATAAAAGAAGTTGATGAACGGAGCATCATCATCACTTCTATAGAAATAGTTTTGTCTGTTAGCTTTTCTGGACCATGTAGGTGTAGCACAATGCCAAGGTGGAAGGAACTCTGCAAGGAATTTAGAGAACAAATTTTTTGCCGCATAACTTTGTGTAGGGTTAAAAGCCAATTTTCATTTGAAGTCCCTCATTACACTGCAAGAAAGATTGTGAAAAACATTTCACAGCACTTTCACACCACAACTGTTTGGTTCCGGTGTAAACAGACCAGAGTTCAACTTCCTGAGAGAGTCTGCTTCATTAGAGAAGGTTTAAAAAGGTACTGACTCTGCTCATACTGGGCAGCTTATCATGATAGTGCCCCCAATTTGATTTGCTACATCATGTAACTCTAATCTGCACGAACCACAAGAAATCTGAAAGCAAGGCAGAGATCTATGTTCATAATCCAGAGCATTGCTACAAAACAAAATCAGCGCATATGGCTTCATGAAGTCATTTACATCTCTCTGTTTTTGAGACTAGTCCCAGTGCTGGGACTAGTCCCCTTGGGCTTTGAGCATGCACCATTCGTTAGCATTCTGGACTCAGTGGGGTAAATATCTGCTCTGAGTGAGTCCAGATGGACCTGGATGGGCGGGCTGAGCTGTGCACGACCTTGCTGCCTGCTGTGCACTCTGAGACAGAGAAGTCTACGGCACCACCACTGCTCAGTGAAAGTAACAAGGATAGGTGCTTCATCCAAAAGTCTCCAATAACCCCACAAAGAGTCACTAGATTTGTCGATTGTTGCTTTTTTTTGAAGAAGAATCGCTAGAGGGGTCTAAAAACTCACTACATATAGCGACAAATTCACTAAGATGGCAACACTGTCTGCAACTCATCGCTCCTCCTCGCCTTGCCCTCTCCACTAAAACGGAAGCGTCCGCTCATGATAAGCCAGGCCTAATCACAGCCAATCAGTGTCCACTTCAGGGTGTGGTTAACCCCCAACTCAAGCACAAGATGCCCAAAGCATTAAAATGGATTTTATTTAAAGGCAACTTACATGCAGAAGCAGTAAAAATAAAGACTAAAAATTAGATTAACTTGATTTAAAAATAGTGCGTTAAATATGGCTGTAAGTACTTAATCACAGTTAAGGCGATCCTTTGACACCTCTAATATATATGTATCAAAATATTCATATTACAGCAGCTGCCCACCAATTAAAGGAGTCATAAGCTAGTATTACCTTGGATACCCACACTCTATTATAGTCTTTCAGGCCCTTCTAAAAAAGTAAAGTTGAAAAAAAATAAACACAGAGCTCCTCTGACCCTTATTTCTGAAGGCATTATTGTCTCGCGAGATCTGATGCGATATTCTGGCTGTTGTGGACGGTCATTGTAATAATGCAAATGAGGGGTGCGTTGATTGGCGGCAGGAAGGAGGGGGGTTGACACCGCAGGTAACGCTTCAGCATATCTAACCCTTATCTACTACTCCCGCTAGCATACAATAGCCACATTAGCAGTTAGCTGTAGTTTGTTACACACAGAGCAATAAAAACACAGCCTTACCGTTTCAATTGCAGGCAAGTCTGTGATTGTTGGAATGGACCCTTTTTCCAAACGGAGCTTCAATGCCAACTTCGCCTGATATTGTCCCAAATTCGTAAAGGATTCCGGTGTAAAAAAATAGAAAAAATATTTCCATGTTGATTCTGGCAGTCAACAACAGAGCAACTCACGTGTGCACTACGTTTCTGCATCTTTCACGGTCGAGTTCGTACCTCGAATCAGAAGTGATGTGTCGGTCGCGAATGAACCGGCTCTAAGAGCTAAGTTTTTGAAGTGAACGATGGGAGCCGGCTCATCATTGGGAGCCATTTTTTTTTATTCCCCCCCGCTTGTTTTGGTACATTTGGTACACATCGTTTTGCATCTTGCAGCATAGGTCTGCGATGTCTATATATGGTATATCCTGCGCCGACTTGACGTCAAGTCGGCCAGAAATTAAAATCACGTATTTGAGTGTGTTTGGGCTGGTTGACGAACCCAGGGGTAAACAAACGCTTCAGTTTTAAATATCGGCTTCCCGGCCAGTGTATAATCGTTAGGCAATCATAACATAAATTTTTTCTCATGGAAAAGTGAAAATTACAGGTCATGACTCCTTTTAAAGCTTTGCCCAGAGTGGGAAAAACACCAGGGCCCTCATTTATCAAACGTTAGTAAAAACTGTCCTGTGTTCTATCCTATGAATGAAATTTAGAATGTTCATACAAACAGTCAAAAGCCGGATTTCTCAAATGTGCAGTGGCCAGTCGTATGCATGTTCCTCTGCAAAAAACTGTTAAGTCCCACATGTGCGTACCTAAACTGACTTTCAACTGTTTTTATTTTCAGTAAACTTAATGTGTGTAAATATTTGTATGAACACTAAATGAGTCAACACCATAAGACATAAACTAAAAATGTTTCACAGACATGTGACTAACAGAAATAGAATAATGTGTCCTTGAATGAAGGGAGGCTCAAAATCAAAAGTACCAGTCAGTATCTGGTGTGGCCACCAGCTGCTTGAAGTACTGCAGTGCATCTCCTCCTCATGGACTGGACCAGATTTGTCAGTTCTTGCTGTGAGATGTTACCCCACTTTTCCACTAAGGCACTTGCAAGTTCCTGGACATTTCTGGGGGGAATGGCCCTAGCCCTCACCCTGCGATCCAACAGGTCCCAGACGTGCTCAATGGGATTGAGATCCGGGCTCTTCGCTGGCCATGGCAGAACACTGACATTGCTGTCATGCAGAAACTCACGCACAGAACGAGCAGTATGGCTGGTGGCATTGTCCTGCTGGAGGATCATGTCCGGATGAGCATGCATAAAGGGTACCACATGAGGGAGGAGGATGTCTTCCCTGTACCGCAAGGCATTGAGATTGCCTGCAATGACAACAAGCTCAGTACGATGGTGATGTGATATACCGCCCCAGACCATGACGGACCCCCCACCTCCAAATCGACCCTGTAGTGCTATCTTGGGCATCTCACAGTGCGGACATGGCAATTTATTGCCCTAGCCACATCAGAAGTCCTCATGCCTCCCTGCAGCATGCCTAATGCACGTTCACGCAGATGAGCAGGGACCCTGGGCATCTTTCTTTGGCTGTTTTTCACAGTCGGTAGACAAGTCTCTTTAGTGACCTGCGTTTTTAGAACTGTGACCTTAAATGCCTACTTTCTGTAAGCTGTTAAGGTCTTAACGACCATTCCACAGGTGCATGTTAATTATGGTTAATTGAACATGCATGGAAAACATTGTTTAAACCCTTTACAATGAAGATCTGTAAAGTTATTTGGATTTTTAAGACATTGTTGAAATACACAGTCCTGAAAAAGGGAAGTTTCTTTTTTTGCTGAGTTTAGATGCTCGTGCCTGTTCAGTCATTTACATACAGAAAGGCCCTCAATTAACCATATTTGTTCACGCCACATTCTCTAACACATGCCTAACACAAGTCCTTGCGTTCTTTCAAAAAATAATGGCCCAAATGGCGAATTTCAGTGACACTGAAATTGAGGTGAAACATAAGTGGGTCAACAAAAAAAGTAATGATTAACAGGCTTTTTGAAAATTGTCATAGTTGATGCCAATTCATTTTGACATCGATATAGTTTTTGCCCTTTATCAGCTGATCCTCTGCTATATGCCCCCCCCAACATGCAGCAGTTATATTCCTGCTGCAGACATAGAAAATGTGGTACATAATTGTCATATTTGCCGTTATTCCCGTCTCTAGAATACTTCTTTGAACAAATTAAATCAGTTAAATTTGTCCTGAGCATTGCCAGCTGAGGGGTAACCAATAAAAAAAAAAAACACTACCTAAGAGGAAGTGACAGAGGCAGTAAATGCGGTCGGGACACTGGAGAGGTTCCTGTCAGAAATAAAGGGTTCAATATCAAACTTAATACAATAAAATGTCCTTCGGCACACAGCAGGGCCAGATCTTCTATCGTGGGTGCAGAGATCATCTCAGAGGTGACCACATTTGACATGCGTGTGACCAGCGTTATTGGAGACACTGCTTTGGCTGGCATCAGTACGCATGGAGACAGCGACAACCTGCTTCAGTGATAAACGGGGCCATCTTGTTTCCACACTACAGTTGACAAACCTTTTATTTATAAGTTTAACAACATCCTTTTAAACTGAAGTGCTTGATGTGACGAGCAAAAAAAGCACATAGAGAGCGCAGACCTTCGTGAAGCACCTCACACCCCCCACAGGATCTCCATGCATGATCATCCTCAAAATGTAATCATTTATTCCGTGGCAAATTTCTAACTTATTCTTGAAAGTTTAATCCAAATACGACCATAACTTTTAGCTATTTTGCTAAAAGTCAGACGCCAACATGAGCTTCTTGGCGGAGATGATAAACTGATGAGATACATTTTCAGTCAAAGTTAAACAGTTTTAATGTTGCAGTTTCCTCTTTCTACCACTAGATGCTGTGCATATGCACGGTCAGAGCTGTCCTAATATTTAGGAACATTTCTACTCACAAGTACAAGATGGGAAATAACACACAATGCGTAAAATTGTTCCTACGCATGAAATACAGTTGTGGCCAAAAGTTTTGAGAGTGACACAAATATTAGTTTTCACAAAGTTTGCTGCAAAATTACTTTTAGATCTTTGTTTCAGTTGTTTCTGTGATGCACTGAAATATAATTACAAGCACTTTATACGTTTCAAAGGCTTTTATTGACAATTACATGACAGTGAGTCATTATTTGCAGTGTTGGCCCTTCTTTTCCAGGACCTCTGCAATTTGACTGGGCATGCTCTCAATCAACTTCTGGGCCAAATCCTGACTGATAGCAACCCATTCTTTCATAATCACTTCTTGGAGTTTGTCAGAATTAGTGGGTTTTTGTTTGTCCACCCGCCTCTTGAGGACTGACCACAAGTTCTCAATGGAATTAAGATCTGGGGAGTTTCCAGGCCATGGACCCAAAATTTCAACCTTTGGTCCCCAAGCCACTTAGTTATCACTTTTGCCTTATGGCACGGTGCTCCATCGTGCTGGAAAATGCATTGTTCTTCACCAAACTGTTGTTGGATTGTTGGAAGAAGTTGCTGTTGGAGGGTGTTTTGGTACCATTCTTTATTCATGGCTGTGTCTTTGGGCTAAATTGTAAGTGAGCCCACTCCCTTGGATGAGAAGCAACCCTACACATGAATGGTCTCAGGATGCTTTACTGTTGCCATGACACAGGACTGATGGTAGCGCTCACCTTTTCTTCTCTGGACAAGCCTTTTTCCAGATGCCCCAAACAATCGGAAAGAGGCTTCATCGTACAATATGACTTTGCCCCAGTCCTCAGCAGTCCATTCACCATACTTTCTGCAGAAGATCAATCTGTCCCTGATGTTTTTTTTGGAGAGAGCTGGCTTCTTTGCTGCCCTTCTTGTGCGTGCAGATGCGCTCACACCTGCCTGCTGCTATTCCTGAGCAAGCTCTGCACTAGTGGCACTCCGATCCAGCAGCTGAATCCTCTTTAGGAGACGATCCTGGCAGTTGATTTAGGTGCAATTTTAGCAGCCACAATATTCTTGCCTGTGAAGCCATTTTTATGCAGCGCAATGATGGCTGCACGCGTTTCTTTGCAGGTCACCATGGTTAACAATGAAAGAACAATGATTTCAAGCATCACCCTCCTATTAACATGTCAAGTCTGCCATTCTAACCCAATCAGCCTGACATAATTATCTCCAGCCTTGTGCTCGTCAAGATTCTCACCTGAGTTAACAAGACGATTACTGAAATGATCTCAGCAGGTCCTTTAATGACAGCAATGAAATGCAGTGGAATTTTCATGGCAAAGAAGGACTATGCAATTCATCCAATCACTGTTCATAACATTCTGGAGTATATGCAAATTGCTATTATAAAACCGTTAGCAGCAACTTTTCCAATTTCCAATATTTATGTAATTCTCAAAACACACAGATCTGTGCGGTTGATAAATCAGGGCCCAGGAAACTGATTCCAAACACAGGAGCAACCGAGATGACTTAGACGGAGTCCAGAACACAGCCTGATTGAACTCCCCCGGTGGAAGCTTCAGTGCAAAAACGAATGTTTGTAATCCTCAATTATGGGCTGCAAGATATTAGAAAATCTTGTTTTGGCAATTAATATTGGTAAATGTTGCAATGATATCAGTTGCTATATCTGCCTTTTTTTTTTTTCTTTCCTCTTGAACTCATCTATGCTTCCATCACTCTGTGACCTTTAGCGTTTTTGACAACGTCATGTGTCCGGTGGGATCATCTACTGCTCTGAAACTCTGTCCGACCGGCTAAATTTTACATTATCATTAAAAATCCAAGTTCATAACACAGCAAACAATTATTACTCTCCAAACAGTCCTTTAGGGTGTATTCAGACCAGAAAAGTCCTTTGGTCCGCTTGTTTGGTCCGGACCAAAAGCAGACTTATTTTTTTCGTTTTGTGCTGTTCGCATTCACACTGTACTTTTTGCAAGTGAACTATATTTTGTAAACACATCCACGCGTGTGACGATCGGTGCGGCCATTGGACAGCATTGACTGTGGCGGCACACAGAGTGCAGACCCGGAAATGGAGGAAAACATGGAAGCTCTATGCTGCTCTGCATATTTCTGCTGTTATCGGAGCTGCAAAATCACATTGAGTGTCAAGAGCAGCTCATTCAACGCAGGTTTCGCGACGCTCTGTTTCGTATTTTGGAAAGGCGTTGGGGAATGCGTGCAGTAACCCGAAGGAGACTATGTGCTCTGTGTGCCCTGACCCATGACATGCTCCCAGCACCGTGGCAAAACAGAACCAGGTATGAACTTACCTTGCTACGGTGGCTTGTTTAGTCCAAAAACGCACATGTATCCTGGAGTTGGTTCGGATCAACAGTGGTTTGTATTCACGCCTGAAGCGAACCGCATCAGAGTCCGTTTGGAAGTGGACCAAAAAATCACATGGTGGGGTCAGTTGTGAGGCTTTGTGCTCTTAATGTTAGATTGAAATCATTTTAGAACCTTGGAAAGCCCAGATCTGTTGTTTTGTCCTGCCAACATAAACCCCAGTTGGAGCAGATTTAGACAGCCACAGATTTGTCCTCACTGTATCAGGGAAGCCTAGTCTGTGTTTCGTCCGTCAGCCTAATGTTGTCTCTCATTGACTAACTCATTATTTTCACACATTTCCCGCAGTTCCCGAGACTCTGAGAGGCGTAGTGAATCCACTGTCGAGCAGGAGAAGAAAGAGGAGGATAAAGCCAGCAGCAGAGGGAGTTGTTAAAAGCAGCTTCAAGGTTTGTTGCAGATCAAAACACCAAGGTGGTGGGGGATTTCCAGTGCTGCTTGTCTTGTTTATTAAAAGCAGATCCAAAAATTCTGGAAGATTTTAATCTTACTGTACCTTCAGAGCTGTTCCTGAGGTATTCCTATTTATACTTTCCATTCTCAAAGTTTTAACTAAGAGTTACAAATAAAAAGAGGTGGTGTTGACATTGGTAGGTTTCCTACACTTTATTTTATTCATATTTGAGGTTTTTTCCTAAATTAATATTTCGGTTTTAAAGACCCACTCCAATCATCTTTTTGAGCTATTTTAAAGTTTTCTCAGTGGTCTTTAAATTATGATTATGCCGTTTTTAGACAAAATCACAAAACCTGTGCCATTTTCTAGGACATAGCTTCAGAAGAGCGACAGTAGCTCATTAGCAATTCGCCTGTGTTGTGGGCGGAACCGTTGGCGCGGCGGACTCTTCCCTCTCCCCGTTGCTGAGAGCTCTCCGTTTACACTAGCTTTTCTGCTAGTTTACAGCCCCTCACAAACAAGCGGATGGTTCCCGACAGAAAAGAATAAACTTACTGGTAAAGATACAGGCTGTCCAGTTGATGGTGTCACCTGGATTCAAAAGTAGTTTACTAGCGAAGCCCATTTTTTCCTCCTTCCCGCAGCACCTGCTACAGCACACAGGTGATGATCTGCCATCGTCTTCTCTACTCCTCACCCCTCCTTTCCACTGGACGCGTAAGCAGCACGTTAACAGGAGCAGCACGTCATACGCAGCTGATAGCCACCACTGTAGTCAATAGAACCCTATACACCGGAGGCGAAAGCAGCAGGAGGCTGCTGCGTCTGAGGAGCGACGTGTCGCAGCACTTTTCTAAATATACGCGGCAGTCCTATTTTCTACGCAGTACGCCTCTGAAACATTTTGAACGGAGCAGGACCTTGTAGCCCGCCCAGTGGGGTTGCTACGTCACAAACGCAGTCTATTTTAGACTGCCTTTTAGCGTCTGCTACTGATTGACAGCGATTTGAAAGCAGAAATACATAGAAATGCAATTTTGAGCTTAATGTTCTTAAGATATGTCCTCTGGCATCGGAAAAATGCCACAAAAACATGTTAACAGCACGAAAAACAAGATTTTCATTGGAGTGGGTCTTTAAAGAAATAATTGGGATATTTTGTAATGTCACAATGGACTTCTGGAGCTGATTAGATGATTCAGGGCGTGTGCAGTAATTTATACATTTATAAAAGATCATAGATTGCTGTATAATCAACTTTTCACTGACAAAACGGGCCATTTTCAACTGAATATATACATTTAGTTTCTCAATTTACGATATTTCTCTTTCTTCCAGTTTTTATTCATATCACAATATACTAAAATGACTCATTTTGTCCATGGCAGAAGAACGTCCCGGGGAGGAATCCGCTGAAAAGTTTCCGGTACACTGGAGCAGGAAAGAAAAAAGCCATAGGTGGCAAATCGTAGCTGCTGGACCTCAGCTGAAGGTGGATCAGTTCTGCAGATTACACCTGTTCAGTGACTGTCAGCAGGCGGATGGTCTGGGCTCCACTGTTGACCCAGCTGGGACAAATATTCATGATCATAAAGACACTGAAGAAAGGACTCTGGATATTGCTTAATGCTCTCTAAAAAGAACACAGACTTCTTTGGATGAACCTGTATTCTGTCAAACCCATCAGTTGCTCATGAAAAATACTTGTTTTTCTAAAACATTTCAAATAGTTTTAAAGTAAATTTTCTTCACACAATTTTTGGCTGTTTTTGTACTAAATGAGAGCTTGAGAGTTCCAGGATCCAGCTGGGAAGATGGTAGAAAATACTAACTAGAAGTTATGATATAAAGCTCTCATCCTATTGCCTGTCAAGATTTAGTGTTTTACAAAAAATTTTCTTACAGTGGAACACTGAGCTCTAAATGCAAACACAAACCGGCAGCCTGATGGCCATATTTTACACAGCTGCTGTGATAGTCGTCCTTGACTGATGTATAAGGTTTAGAATGAACTGAAATAAAAGTGTTTATCGCAATTTTAAAAAAACGGTTTCATACAGTACCTGAATCCCCCTCCAACCATAATGGTTCAGCTTCATTTTATTATTTTAATGATTCAGTCAGTACAAGAAGTCACTGTAAATGAAGGCCATACAAAAACAAAATGCACAAGCTTGCTTTTCTTCCGTTTGCAATGGAACATAAAGGTACATCTAAAGAAATTAGAATATCATGAAAAAGTTCAATATTAGTTCTCGTTTCAGAAAGTCAAACTCATACGCATAGGAGTCAAAATATACAATTCAGAAATTAAAATACTGCACAAGATGTATAAAATACACTACTCACAATAAGTTAGGGATCTTATTTACATGAGTGCTATTCCTATTTGGTCTGAATTTTAATTAAGTAAAAGTATATGAAATTACTAATAATGAATGAGAAGAAACAATTTTTATGAGTGTAATAATTATTACCCAAAAAATGTAGACTATAACAAGGGTAGCCCCAAATAATACAAATTGACAATGTTGGTAGCGGGTGTTTCCACCATTTGGCTCAATGACCGCTTGACAGCGACGTCTCATGCTCCTTACTAGCCTCATGAAGTTGTCCTGAGGCAATGCGTTCCACTCTTCCACAAGTTCTACATGCAGTAGGAATACGATCATCCAGTCTGCTTCAGCTGGCCCCAAACATGCTCTATGGGGTCCAGGTCGGGGGACATTTCTGGCCATACCATATGAGGCACTCTGACTTCCTGAAGTTGAGCTGTGACAATTCTAGCACGATGTGGTGGAGCATTCTCATCCATGAACAGAAAGTTGGGGGTGTGCTGGCGGGAATTGGGGGATGATGGGTTCTATGATGTCTCTGAGGTAAGAATGTGCAGTGGCTGTTTGAAGGATGAAGTTGGAATGACTTACTGACAATACCAGCTTGTTAAACCCACAGAATGTTGAAATTGATGCCACATTGAAAAGGGTTGTCTTTAGTATTTTTTTGGTGTTGGCCCCAATATGTAAGGCACAGCGTATATTTCTGTACAGTGAGACCATTACATGGAAAACACAAAATGAGGTGTCTATCACCCCAATACAATTACCTCCCTATCCCAAAAATCTGTGAAGTGAAACAAACACCATATGTATGACATCCACAGTCTCTCACGATATCCCTTACCTATTGTGAGTAGTAAATTTTCAACAGAAATGTCAGGCTTCTGAAAAGTCTTCATTTCTATGCACGCAATACTTGGTTGGGGCTCCTTTTGCATGAATTACTGCATCAGTGCGCCGTGGCATTGAGATCAGCCTGTGGTTCTAATGAGGTGTAATGGAAGCCCAGGTTGCTTTTATAGCAGCCTTCAGGTCATCTACATTGTTGGTTCTGGTTTCTCTCATCTTCCTCTTGACTACTCTATAGATTCTCAAACCAGTTCTGATAATTCAAGCGCAGTACCACCATGGTCAATGAAGCAGCTTCGGGTACCTCTGGCAGTCTAGGCTAGTCACAACTGGAAAATATAATCCACATCTTTAAAAAGCTCGTCAGCAGAGGGAAGCATGAAGTGGTCTAACATTTTCTGGTAGATGGCTGTGTTGACTGCACTTCAGAAAACCCAGTGAACCTGATCATCACGGACTGTGGCAACTTCACATTGAAGTCTTCGGTACGTCTCTACTCTTCCTCCAGACTCTGGAACATTGACCTCCAAATGAAATGCAAACTTTCTGAGAAGAGGACCACAGTTATATCTGTTTTTGATGCTCTTCTTACTAAACCTTTTCCTTTCTCTCAACTCTGACTGTTCTTGGGTCTAGCACTCAGTACAACCATCTTATTTAGCATTGACCTTTTGTGGCTTCCCCTCCTTGTGGAGGGTGTCAATGACTGTTTTCTGGGCATCTGTCCAGTCAGCAGTCTTCTTACCCAGACCGAGAGAAAAAAATGGAGGCTCAGGAAACCTTTGCAGATGTTTTGAGTTAATTATCTCATTGGGGTGTGACACCATGAGGTTCCAATATTTAACTTTTTCACAATATTCTATTTTTCTGAGACACTGAGTTTTAGGTTTTAATTATCTCAAAGCCATCTCAAAATCATCAAAACTACATGGAAAAGGGCCTAAAATGTTGAACTCTAAATGTAATGAATCCATATGAGTTTCACTTTCTTAAACGAGTAAAAGAATATTGAACTTTTCTCATTCCATTTTTTAAAGATGCACCATCACTAACAATTTGATTTGACTCTAAACCAGCAAACCTTGCCTTAGTCTCTGCTCAGCAGAGGCTCTAATCAATGGGATTAATGGTAGTTAGAAAGTGAAAGTCCCCTGAAAATCCATCCCCTTCGTTCATAAAAGAGATGCACTGATCAGAGTTTTGTGGCCAGTTTCCAATCTCCTGACCTGCCAATACCAATTTCAGTTGATTCGCAGTTCACATTAAAAACAATAAGGGCAGATATGAGAAAAGCATTCAAAATATTTTTCTAGCCTTCTTACTGTCAGAGATCATTAAATATTTATATTAGCATGCCATGTGTGAGGGAGAGGAGTCGCAGGGAACACAGTCCATTTAGCATTCGTAACTTTGAAACTCCAGTCCTTAAGGGGAAGTGTCCTGAAACAAGAAGGTTGTGTAATACAAGTTCCATTTAATTTCCCTTTGGAATTAATGAGGTATTTTTGAATTTGATTTTAGAGGCATCTTTGCTTCAACATACCTGAATCCGAAAATTAGGTTTAAAGAACATGACTGCATGCTATGGAGGTAATATTCATTTGGTCCTGGTCTGTTGGATCAGGCCACATCTAAAAGTTTCAGGACACTAGCCCTTGAGGAATTCACTTCGAGATCCTTGCCCTAGATAGATCCTCTTAACTCTGAGATTGCCACATTTATGACAACATTCCAAAATCAGCATGTTCAATGACAGAGGTTGGATACTCGAGGGTGAAACAGAGCAACTTTGCTGTAACTTACTGTCTGGCCAAAAAAACAACTCGCCACTAAAATAAAGGTCAAACACTTTAAAACAGTGTTTCCCTGTTTTAACACACCAGGGTTGGAAAACACTGCTTTAATATTCTGTTGGACGACTTTTAACTTTGCATTGTTTCAATAAGCTTCTGCAATATCAAAAGATTTATTTCCATCCAGTGTTGCATGAATTTTTCACCAAGATCTTGTATGGATGGATTATGGGAGAGTCTGACCACTGCACAAACCCTTCTCCAGCACATACCAAAGATTCTCAATGGGGTTAACGTCCAGACTGTGGTTGAGTCCAATGAATCCTGACATTGTCATCTTGGAATGTAGCCATACCATCATGGCAGAAAGAAGAAAAATTGAATGGAATTACCTTATCTTTATGTTCAGGTAGTCAGCTGACCTCATTCTTTGGGCTGCTAATGTTGCTGAACCTGGACATGACCACCTGGAACAGCCAAAGATCATAGTAGCACTGCCCCCACAGGCTTGTACTGTAGGCACTAGGGTGCATTGCTTCATCTGCCTCTCTTCTTACCCTTATCACACTGGAAGAGGGTAAATCTGGACTCCTCAACCACAGCCCTGAGTTCTACTGTTTTTCATCAATTTGATTTCACCAAACGTTTCAGTGATCGCCAATCACGAACATTTTTGGTTTTTTCCAACCACATTGACAACAGTTCCCCGCTTTCCTTCCAGTTTTTAATAATGCATTGGACATTTTAAATGGGAAATATTATGCCTCTTTTTAAATGACATATAGGTCTATGGTCTGTACAAAACATGTCAATGAAGTTCTTTGCACAAAATCACTCTCACATAAAGTGATCTCACTAGCTCAGTTCTTGACAATTTCTGTCCTGTTCAGAACTGTTTAGAGGGTTCTGTCACTTTTATGCAAATTGGCAGTTGGAGACCACGCCCACCCATCTTGTTACTAGGCTGTGGATTTGCCACACTTTGGAATTGGTGGGTGGGGTTTGACACGTGAGTGCAAGTTCCGCTTATTGTGATGTTGCACTTTTTCAGACAGCTCGTAGAAGCAGAAGATTTCTGACAACAAAAATTAGCAAAGAAATGGATGGTTTTTAATCATGTTTTGAGTGTTTATAGAGGCAGCAGAGACCCAAATGGCAACACCAAAGGATGAAAAAAGTGTCATTTGCATATGTCCCCTTTAAAACCCAATTATAGTTGTTTCTGCAATCTCTTTGCATGTTTCCTCTGCTTGATAAATATGAATGATTTGACTCTTCCTAAACAGACCAAGACTTTTTCTGCAACCATGGGATGTGCGTTTCCATATGGTTGTTTAAAAAAATGAGAAGCTACTCTTTGCTTCAGTGGGGTTAAATAACTTGCTGCTAGCTTTGCAATAATTATCTAATAGGAGGCACATACCTATTTCCTTAGTTCAGTCCAGGTGGCTACTTTTGTTTTTGGCCAGGCAGTGTACATAAGCCATTTTTATCTATTGAAAGTGATGCTCTCAATCTCTTACCACAAGCATGTCTCAAAATGTAGAAAATACTGCTTCCTTTAAAAGGCTTTTTACATCTGGGCTTCCTCTGACTTTATTTTAAACAGCACACTACTACTGAGACTTTCAAACCTTGGGTCTCCCGCCCTCAGAAGCAACTTTCATACCAAAATAAAGGCCCTTTCGACCCATTAGCTCTTAGATATGGTGCGCTTACTTATTTGAAAGAGATCAGATTTAAAATTACCAGCCAGCTAGTCACTACTTTGGGTCAGTCAATTTGATAATCTGCCATTTTCTCAGTGCATCTCAAAGACTTTTTTGGAAAATAACTAAGTGAAAGACTGTTGTAGTAGATTTGATTTACGTGTGTGGTTAATGAGGACTTGTGCTTATAGATATGAATTTTGAGTTAATCGATAGTGTATTCAAAATTATATTCCTTTGTGGGTACTGAGTCGAATATGAAGGAGTCAAACGGGTTCTCTGTCCAGCTGCCCATAGGAAACCAAGAGTCATACCAGGAGGTTGTGCTCTTGGTTTCAGGTGGTTGTGTTGTGGTGGTGGTGGTGGTTGTCGTCGTCGTTGTTGTTGTTGGAAGGGTGGTCATAACTCTGCCTCTTAACCTCCTTTCACGCAGTCTGCGTAAACGCATCAGTCTCAGCCGCCTGAGTCGCTCAGCTTTCTGAGAGTTGGCCTGAGTTTCCCTTCCTGCAATTGCGGGCTCTGCCGTGGTACTCGATGCAGTCGCCTTAACCCCGTTTGTTTTGGTGACGAGTCGAATGGGCCTGTTCCCATTACGCGCCATAATTTCTTTGATACGGTCCCAGTTGGACTTGGCTAAGGTGAAGCTGCAGGGAGTAGCTCCAGTGTTGTAGCCCACCATACAGAGCCGCGTCTGGGGCGTGTGGCCGTCAGCTTTGGCTGTCACCTTGTACTCACCGGGATTTAGCAGCCGCCAATAATCCCCACTTGCAGCTAGAAAGACACAATTAGAAGTGGCGGGTCACAATATGAAAAAAAAAACAGATTAATACAAGGCTTGGCGAAAATATCCATACCCCCCTTTTTTTACATCTTGTGTTACAACCATAAACCTCCATGTATTTGGGATTTTATGTGACAGGCTAACACAAATAAGGATCTAACCATTAACTGGAAGGAAAATAATAAATTGTTTTTGGTTTTTATCCAGCAAAGAACGGTCAGCACCATGAAATCCTAGGAACACAGCAGACTGGTAAGGGAGAAAGTTGTGGAAAGTTTTAAAGCAGGTTGTCAAACAATATCCCACGCTTTGAAAATCATATCTCCAGTTAATTATCTAAAAGTAGCATGACAATATGGTCATTAGCCTAGAAGTGGCAGGCTGGGTAAGGAGAGCATCAATGAGAGAAGTATGCATGGTAACTCTGGAGGAACTGCAGCAGTTCACTGATCAGGTGGGAAATATCTTTACCTGAATGTCACTATTAGGGTTGCACCAGTTTAGCCTGGCCCTTATGGAAGGATTGCTGAAAGAGAGCCATAAGAACTTCTGGGAAGGTTTGTAAACCATGTATAATTTTCCTTCCATTTCGCAATTTTACAACACTTTGTGTTTGTGTATAACATAAATTATTGATCAAAGCCATTACGGTTTGTGCTTGTGATGTGACAAAATGCTTTTGGAAGGCAACGTGTTTACAAGTTTTTGGATCTTAACGTACCAGTTTTTACATCATGCCGGATCCCCTCCACAGATACAGTGGCATTAGGCAGCGGATTTCCCTCCATATCTCTTACTACGCCTTTTATTCCTCGATTCACCTGTAACATCAAGGCAACTCATCTCAGACCAGGATTTTGTAAAAGTATAACCTACTTGAGATTTAAAGGTTCATCTGGAAAGACAAGAGTGTATATGTTTCTTGTGAAAAAGAAGAAAGCACTGTTTCTGTCTCTGGTCATGTCCAATGACTTGTATTGGGGGCCATTTACTCCTAGCTTCCATTTTCTAAGAACTATTAAAAATTAAACAATCTACTTTTTACCCAATAGTGCCATTTAAAACATCAGTATTTTAGAACGGTACCATAGAAAACCCTTTGGTTCTTACCAGAACCTATTGGATAAATCCAACCGTAGACCAGTTTTACCAACTTTGGTCCTCAGGGCACACTGCCCTGCATGTTTATATGTTAGCCTGCTTTAACATGCCTGATTCAGATGATTGCAGTTCACCAAAATCCTGTTAATCAGCCATCAATTGAAGACAGGTGCGTTAAAGCATGGAAACACCTAAAACATGCAAGACAGTGTGCATTGAGGAACAGGGTTGGGAAACCTTGCCCTAGACAACACAATGTTTTCATCATTTAACAAAAACTAAAAATTAATGCAGAAATACTGCTGTAACATTTCCACCTAGTGTTCCTGGTTCTTAGAAGGACAAATTGCAGTTTTTAGATCGGTGTGTCTTCTGTATTTTCCTTCCCTGAGAAGACACTGGTCTTCCTTCTTAATGGTATATGATGCACTGAAATATGATATTTTCACCAGCAATCAATTCATCTGTCCTGTTCTCACTTGTTCCATGAAGGAAAGAAGAGCCTCACGGTTGTTCTCCCACTCTAGCGGCAGCTCACTCTCATGAGGAAACTTGTCACAGCTGAGGAAGATGGAGAGCTCAAAGCAGTTGGTGTGGAGGTAACTGAAGTCGTTCATGCCTTTGGAGGAGATTCATGGAGCTTGTTAAGGTAAAGAGTTTATGTTTCAGACTAGGCTAGGAGAAAACTTGAATGTAAAATAGAGGAAGCTTTTTGGAAGATATTGAAACTTAGGGATACAGTGGGGAAAAATGCAGCCTGGATATTGAACACCCAGCATTTTTCTTTGCTTAGTAATGAAACTCAGTTCTTTACACAGGAGCCTGGACTATGGGTAAGACATGGAATTATTGATGATGCAGAATTAGCTCTTATTCTAAGTTTAAATTTTTTAAAGGGTACTTGTACTTCTTTTATTATTGAGAATTACTTTACAGTCTCGTTCACTCGTTTTTTCAGAAAATTTGCTGTGGTCTCTAGTACGAATGAATACCTTGTGAGTAGTTTTCTGTTGAAAAAATGCTCTCATGCCCTTGTGTCAGGAGGTTGTTGGAAGTGTGGGTGGTAGGAAATGACAGGACTATGACTCTAACTCAGTAAGATTCATGATATGCAAACATCTCGCCTCTGATTCGCTAATAGAAATGCGACTCTTGCCTTCGAACAAATGACAAAATGTATTCCGCTGGTGGTGTTCCAAAGACAAATTTCAACCACTTGTTCCTCAGCACTTCTATCTTGAGTAAGAAATGCAACACTAACGTGTCTCTACAAATAACACAAGCCCGAACGTGTTCTGCCATGTTGTGGATTTCGTAACGGTTAGCTTCTACTTGAAGAGCTCTGCTCTCTCCTGGCCACAAAATTTATTACAGCCATCCCGTGGGCAGTCACAAGCCAAGGTAGGCTTGAACACAAATTTTCTCTGTGATGTAGAAGAGATTAGCCTTTTCTTACTTGCTTGTTTTTGCCGTTGTTGTATTCTACTTTTTTGGGGCTATTTTTTATTATGCAGTACATATGTTTTAACTATATCTTTAAGTAAGCGTTTAGAAGTAATAGGCCTGTTTATATTATTCAGGGTAGTAAAACATGACTCTTTACCAGTATTTTATGGGTTTAAGGTTTTAAGTAAACAAACTCTTGCGTAAAGATATGAACTGAAAGCAGGGAGGATCGGTTATAACTCTAGTTCATGGTACGGTCAGGAGAAAATAAATGACCTGTCAAGATGTAGGAGGAGGAGAGAGGAGTCATGTGATATTTTCTTTGTTCTTTTGTAATAAAAATGGTACACCCTGGTAGAGAAGCGAGTCAGATCTTTTCTGGCTCCCATCTGCAGGTGCGTCCACTGTGAAACCGATATCTGTTTGTGTGTGTTGTTTTACTCTCTGTCTCTCAGTTCTGGGTCTTATTTTGAAACAGTTCCCGCCGGGGTTTTGGAGTTCGGCGCCCCCACCTCTCTGAGTAGAAAGTGAGTTGCAGAGCATATTATGATAAGAAGCCGACACCGTCTATTTCCTTTCTGTGGCTAATGCAGCCAATGGGAGTTGGAGAAAAATTTCACGTGCGTGTGCAACTCAGAGTGACCAATCGTATTTCAAACAGAACAATTATTACACAGTTTCTCAGTGAACAAGACCTTTAAATATACATTTAGCCCTTTTTGTTTTGATCTCTTGTCACCTCAATCTGTATATCCACACCTAATACCCATTTCTCTATAGACTATTTGCCACTTTTTACTCACTGCCCACCACTGGCTTCCAGCTGGCTCTATTAATGATCCCCTGCCCTCCAGTGACATCATCCCCGTGGCAGGATCCCCGATAGGTCTCAGTCATGGTCAGATGGCTGTGTGCGTACGACATTGCCAACCACCGAAACATGGCATCATCAGGAGTCTCCCTGAGTGCTCCTTCGTTCTGCCGCTGAATCCGAGCCCAGGTCTCTTCATTCATCTCAGCGTTGACCCTCCAACGCCGAATGTCAGTTAACTAACATAGCAAAACAGTACAGAATCAACATAAATATACAGCTACAGTTAAGATAATTCTGTATACATGATGTTCTTTGTCCTATTATCCTTACAGAAACTGGAGGACGCTGCATATCAAAAGGGTAAACCACCATTTTTTCTCCTGCTTGCAAATTCGCTCCAAGCACAAATGGATTGCGCTCCATCCATGAAATTATAGCTTTAGTCTCAACTGCAAGCTAAGGTAACAATACACAAATAAACCATCATTAATACATTTGTGGAAGATTAACAACAAGAACAAAAAAATCAGTCCCTTGTGTTTGTACACTCACAGAGCCATCCAGGAAATTTTCTGGCAGTGGAATGTGATGATTGGGCACTACACGAGGCCCCCAGCCCCTGTCCTCAGCTCCCCACAAGATGCTGTTCAGATCCGGGAAGTTCTGAAAGATGTCATAACCTTCTTCAGTCCAGTGGCCCAATGCCCAGTTTCCCATCTCTGAACCCTGCAGGACAACAATGGGACATAGCTATTAGTTATTAACAGACTTAAGAGTTGCCTTTTAGTATTAACACTAATCTACAGCGAGTGCAATTGATGTATAGTTTACATAACCATCAATAATTATATTATTAAATAAATAAATAAAATATTGATCATAATTATTGATAAAGTTCTAGTTTTAATCTGTTAATTAAAGTTCGGGGCACCAGTTCCTTGTGGAACGAATTATAATACCAGACACCCAATCTCTTCTCAAGGTGTGAGTTCGAAAAGTTGTGGGACAAATAATTGCCCGAATAAGCACAGAAAGCTTCTCTTTAAGATATAGGAGGTTTTATTAAAGGCCTACTCCGCAACTTTTACACCTTTAATATAATGTTTTTTTTCAAAAGTTAGGGTGGAATTTTGTCATCCATTATGTTCATTTTTAGAGTTATCACCACCTTAGAGGGGTCCTTGGCTTTTTTCTGCACTATAGAACTTTTGAGCGGCGACGCTGCCGTAAGTACCGACTGAGTTCTGCTTTACAGCAGAGTCATACGGCCTCGCTGTTTAGAGACTGTAGAGATAGCTGATCCACCAAAGAGACTGAGAAATCCCATATCAGAAGAAGCTAGAAAAAGAAAGAGAGAACGTGATAGAGAGAGAGAGCAAAGACCAGAGTAAATATTCCTCGTTGGAGAGTTCTTTTGGAACGAACGTCATGTACTATGGACGCCGAGTTAGCCATGCTGCTAATGGATAGGTAAGTAATCAATGATTTCACTGGGGTTATAGTGTTTGGTCTGGCATGATGTTATACAGTCCTGAGAAAGCTATATATTCAATGTGTGGAGGTGGATGAACATAGTTTGCACGGTATACCTTTCAGTAGTAAAGCGAATTACACAATCGAGTCGATCTCCGTTAGCCATCTAGAGGCTAATGTGAGGCTAACGTGTAAGACTCGGTTCTGTAGATAAAGCTGCAAACTCCGGCGTAGTCGCTGTATTTCAGTATATAAGTGAAACTTTTTTCTTTTGGTTTTGTCAAGCTAGTGATTTATATTTTTGTCATTTGATTTTTTCCTAAAAACACCTAAAGATGTAGGCTGATTCTAGTGTCGGGAGGTGTTTGCTACGTGGCGCTTAGATGTTCTCTGTATCTAATCCCACTGTTTTTCCAATTACCCCGACCTCCCCCACAAACTGAATACCTAGCTGTGAGATCTTTACTCTAAATTACCCCGATTGTTACAGTTGAATTGCGAACTGAAACGGTGCTTGTTTGTTGTTTGGGCAAGCGATTTGGAAAGCAGCCACTGAAACATGCCTCTTATGAGCAACAGAGAGATTTGATTTTACGACAGTGATGTTGCGCGACAAGCCTGAAGAGGGCAACAGAGAGCAAATATCATGAAAGTTGCGGAGTATGCCTTTTAGAAACCAGATCAACATTACAACCAACACATTTCGTCAATAAATCCCATCTATTCTACAGCATGCAAACTAAACTACTACCGATCTTAGAAAATTATGTGGATGGAACAAACTATAAGCATTCGAGAATCACTTCAAAACACTGTTTATCATAAAAAGGGAGGTTAAAGTCATGCATTAGTTTCTCCCCATAGGTAGAAACTAAGGCATGCGCAGATGTGTATGCTAAAGGGGGTAGACACCGGGAGGTGGGTTAATCCCTTGCTCCATGGGGCTCAAACAAAGGACAAGACACATGGGGGACAAAGCACAATGGAGTTAGCTTTGGTTTACAATGGAGCTGAGCAACATGTGCGTGTCCGCTGCTTCACGTGGGTAGGAACAAACAACAATGGCGTTAGCTCTGGGCTAACAATGGAAGGACCCAGCAGGCGGCTGGACAGAACCCGAAATGCTACACAAAATATAATCAGTGTGAGAAGAGAGAGAAAAGATGGGAAGAGAGAAGTAAAAAGGGATCCACTCAAGATAAAAACGAGTTTAAAAACACACAGCAAATAAAACCGTTCACAAAAACACAAGCGTGCGGCGACGCTGGTAAGCATACATCAAACCAACAATGAACAATATCAAAATCGTTCTCACCAACATCTCTGCCCAGACACATAAGAGGAGAAATAAAAACAGTTTTGAAATAAAAAGAAATAAATAAAAACAGGTTTGATCCTATTTGAGATGACTTGCCAGTCCACGCCAAAAACAAGGAAGAAAAAGGGGAGAAAAGTGTGTCAAAATTTGAGCAAAAAGCTGTGCATGGTCTTTGGGAAACGCAGTTCTGTTGCAGGCCGCAAGGGCTGCGAATCAATGTCAGAGATGGCCGGGCCGCCTTCTTAAAGAACCGTCTTGGAACAGTTTTTTTGCCAGCAAGCTTCCTGGATACACTTACAAGAGCTGTGCTGTTCAGTGGGTACTTCGGAGATTTATAGGGATTTCTTTCCTGCCCAGCGGGCCAGAAATAAAGGGATTTCACCGGTGGAGAGCTTCTTTTTCCGCTGGCAGAGCCAGGCTTAAAGATAAGTTATGCTTGTCATTGGTGGCTTTTTATAAACTTTATGATGTCATCATTGGCCATGGACCAATGGGAATGCATTGGGGGCACAGCTAGGAATGCTGGGAAATGCAGTCTGTTCAGTTCATTTGTGGAAAATGAATCCCAACACTACTTTAATGCTTACTTAAGTAAAAACACAAAACATAACAGACTAATAACCGAACATAAAACTGGCAACTACTAAAGGTGAAATTCTGAAGGGAGCTGAACATTTAAACGGGGGGTGGCATGTTCTTCTTATGCAGAAAGAGCAATTCTGAGGTCCAGTACGTCAATATTTTTACCTGAAATAGATCTGTAAGTTCAATAAATGATTTAAACTACCTATTTGAAATTTTGCACTCACAGCATGTCTGCACTGAACGCCTTGAAATTAGCTGCATGTCTCTTTAAGAGTCTTGGACATGCCCCCTTTAACACGCTGCCATCAATGTCATCGCAACATTCTCCAGTCGCATGGGGACGAAGTATTACAGTATTGTAGCATCGGTGCGCCGGACTTTTGGAAGACAGGCATATCTTTCGGTTTACTATGGCCACGCGTTCAGCGGCTCGTTCAAGATGTGTCTGCTTGGTAAAATATTGATGTTTCATTCACAAGAAAAATCAAACTTGTTACTTTTTCCCCAAGTTATTAATATCTGTAGTAACACAACTCCATGTAAACATGAAGCCATCCGAATGCAATTCCGTTTTTGTATTAAAATCAGCCTACATTTTAATAAAAAAAACAAAAAAAACAAATATATGTAGTATGGGTGCTACCTGATTGCTGCTGACGACGCTCTGCTTTAGTGCTCTGGGAGCCGGGGAGGGAGGGCTGTGGAGAGACGTGGGCGGTAATCAAATTTTAGGGGCGTTGCTGGGAGGTTAGGGTGTTCCTAGGAGGACCCTGGCGTTCAGTGCTCAACATGGCGGCTGCGGGAGTTAATAGATATTACTCAAACATACATAAATTAACCTAAGAAACACATTAGGCATGTTTTTAAGGAGGGAATGGCATAAGAATGTGATGAAAAGCTTTCAAAAGTGGATTTTTCATGCCACCCCTCCTTTTAAGATCAGCTAATAGCAGGAACTTTATCAAAAGTTCTATCATTAGTTCCACAGTTTGACAACCATGAAAATGTGATATTAGGCAATGTCCTAAAGTAATAACTTGAGTGTTTGATTGGTCAGTTTGTCAGATCTATCTTTTTATTACTGCAGGTCAATGTCATTAAATGTCCTCTCATTAACATGTTTCTAAAAAACTATAAACTACTCATTTGGTTTAAAAGTACTAAACTGCTTTCTGTGATAAGATGTATATTAAACTATTTGCCAAGTTCACTTGTTCTTTAGTCTAAAATTATTATTTTTTTTCTTTTTTAGTTTTTAAAATTTTTCATAAATCCATATTCTGTATAAGTTCTATAATTTTCAAACAATAAGAGAAGAATATATTTTCTTTCAATTATAAGGTTTTGATCTTAGGGCTCCAACCGGCAACCCTCCAGTTACAAGACGAACTCCTCACTCCTGAGCCACAGTCGGTAACAGATGTTGATGAAACAAAAGTCTCCTGGAACGATGTCTTTTGGACAGATGAGAGCAAAGTAGAGATTTTTCCTCATAGAGCACTCTTCCATGCCATGTTAAGACAAACACCTCATGGAAACTGTCATGCACGGTGGTGGAGGGATGATGATTTAGGCATAAAAATATTCTAGAGTGAAATGTGAGACCATCTGTCAGCTCAAGCTTTGAGCAAACTGAGTGATGCAGTCAATATGTAAAGCAATATTGTGTGATGAAGAGTGATTCAAAATTTCTCCACATTGTAAGATACAGGTTGATTCATAGCCAAAAACTATTACTTTAAGTCTGTGTTACTAAAGATAGTTCTATAAGCTATGAAATCATGTTGTTTTCTTAGTTTTGTAACACACCCTCTATGAACAGACTTCTTTTATACTTTCCTAAGACTTAAAATCCTAAATTATTCAAAGTGTGTACTTTCTTTTTATCTTCATTATATGTGTGTCTTCCCTCCATTTAAAAGCAAACAGTCTAAAGGCAAAAGGCATCTGTTCCCATTAATGATGTTGTGCTCTTTGGTTACTGTACCATCTCATAGGCCAGTTCATAGGCATCTGGGTTCAGTGATGGGACCAAGTGAATCCTCACTCCATCTACCAGGCGTTGCACTCTCGGGTTTTCGTCTTTGTACTCCTTGCACAGGAACTGCATTAATAGCAGGAGAAGCTCCCGACCAAGGGCCTCATTGCCATGGAGACCAGCTGTGTAGCGAAACTCAGGTTCACCTGATAATGGGGTGAGAAATTTGGACAGATTAACATAAGGATGTAAAGTTGGTGAGCTTACAATGAACTTTCCCCAAGAAACGCTCTGCATGCTATGCCATGGCACATTATGAAAGTAAAAACAAATGTTTAAGAAAAAGTCTAAATCTCAACCCGTCTCATGTTCGCCTGGGTTGTCCGAGATCTCCATGGCATACATCTTGAGGCCTTGCGAGCTTTTCCCAATGTTATAGATCCTGGTGATATTAGGGCACTCCTCATTTATGACCTTCATCATCTAAATTATGGAGATCAAAAGCAAGAAATTTGTGCAGATTTCTTTTTGCCAGAATTTCCTCTTCATTGTCTGTGCTGTCATGTACAAAACCTGTCTCATCTCCTTGTAGTTGTGATGTCTGAAGTCCAGGTCGTCCGATGCATTGACCTCATTCTCACTATGGTAGCTGCCTGAAAGATAAGGGCCACAATGTCGGAGGTTCATCATAAATTTTAAACTTAATAAATTACTTAATAAATAACTCACACAGGCCATAATTCAAATAAAATGGGAAATAAATGCATAGCTGGCTAGCATAGACAAATAGACACCTGCCCCAGATCTCTAAGCCCCCCCAAGAAAACTCCCAGTTCCACTAATTTTAATATTATCTATAAAGTGTGTAGAGTGTTGTTTAAGTGAGTCAATTAGTTGTTTAGAAAACACTGAAGAATTACATTCAATGAAATATTTGATGGGTTTTTATGCCTGTGCTTAGGACCTGCACGTTTTAGGTTACGTTCTTTAGAACCTGGTCACATGCTGAGGAGGTTATATAGTCACATTATCCAGGGGTGTTAGAGCAGATAAACAAACAGCAGGACAGTGGGACCAGAGTAAAGGGAGTGTAGACCAGTTCTCGGTCTCATAGTAGCCTACTCTTCCTGGAAAATATATTTAGATACTAATTAATTGACTTGTATTAAATGCCCCATGGTACTCTTGTATGGACTTGTTTAAGGAATAATACATACAGTTGTGCAAAAAAGTACTTGGTAGCTACTGATTGTGCAAGTTGTCCCACTTAAAAAAATGAGAGAGGTCTGCAATTTTCATCATAGGTACACTTCAACTGTGAGAGACAGAATGTAAAAGAAAAATCCAGGAAATCACATTGTGTGGCTGTTAAAGAATTTGTTTGTACAGTGCAGAAAATAAGTATTTGGTCAATAACAAAAATGTACCTAAATACTTTATAATGTAACCTTGTAATGACAGAGGTCAAACAATTCCCGTAGGTCTTCACCAGGTTTGCTCACACTGTAGCTGGTATTTTGGCCCATTCTTCCATGCAGATCTTCTCTAGAGCTGTGATGTTTTGACTTTCAACACTGTCCACTCCACAAATTCTCTATTGGATTGAGGTCTGGAGACTGGCTAGGTCACTCCAGAACCTTGAAATGCTTTTTACGTAGCCACTCCTTCATTGCCAGGCAATGTGTTTGGAATCATAGTCATGCTGGAAGATCCAGACACGTTTAACCTCGAATGCTCTCACTGATGGAAGGTTTTTGCCCAAAATCTCACGATAACTGATCCTATTCATCCTTTCCATAATACTGATAAGTTGCACTGTCCCCTTTGCAGAAAAGCAGCCCCAAAGCATAATGCCTTATACCAAAGAGTTCTATTTGGGTCTCATCTGACCACATGACATTCTCCCAATCCTCCTCTGGATGATCCAGATGGTCTCTGGTAAACTTTAGATGGGCTGGCTTAAGCAGGGGTACTTTTCGAGTGCTGCAGGATTTTTATCTATGGTGCGTAGTTTGTTAATAATAGTAACCTTTGTTACTGGGGTCCCAGCACTTTTCAGGGCATTAACCAGTTCCCTCCGTGTAGTTCTCAACTGTATACTCACCATTCGCAACATCATGTGTACCCCACAAGGTGACATCTTGCATAGAGCCCCAGATCGAGGGAGGTTGCCAGTGATCCATTCTCTAATAATTGTTCCAGTCGATCTTTTCTCACCAAGCTGTTTGCCAATTGTAGATTGGCTCATCCCAGTCTCGTGCAGGTGTATAATCTTGTCCCTGGTATCCTTATACAGCTCTCTGGTGTTGTTGGCCATGGTGGAGGTTGGAGTCTGACCATTTGAAGGTGAGGACAAGTGTCTTTTATACAGATAATGAGTTTAAACAGGTGCCATTATTACAGGTTACAAGTGGAGGATAGAAGAGCTTCTTAAAGAAGTAGTAACAGATTTGTGGGGGCCAGAAGTCTTGCTTGTTTATAGGTGCTAAATACGTATTTTCTGCACCATTACACAAAAAACTTTAAAAATCATACAATTCCTGTTTTTTTTCTTTTAAATATTCTGTCTCTCACAGTTAAAGCATACCTATGATAAAAATTACACACCTCTCATCTTTTTAAGTGGGACAACTTGCACAATCGGTGGCTGACAAATACTTTTTTGCCCCATTGTAGTTGGTTACATTTCACACACACAAAAAATAAATATTTTGGGACCGGAGTTGTTTTACACAACTCTTAATGTGGCCCAACTAGTTTCTAAAGACCAGAGTTCTCCAACTCTAGTTTTTGAGAGCAACAGATCTGCAACCTTTAATCCATGGCTCAGTACACCTGAACTGAATGGAAGGTTCATTACCAGGTCTCTGCAGAGCTGGATGAAATGCTGAAGAAGTAATCAAGCCATTTGATTCAGGTTAATTGGAGCAGGAAGGAATAGAAATGTTGCCGCACAGTAGAGCTGGAGATCCCTGCTCCAGACTGAGGACAGACACTGTCGGCTGTGCTCATTAGGTAAGATAATACATCTTTTTAGCTCCCAATAGTGACTTATATCAAGTTATGTCAGGGTGCAAACACAGCTGCAAATTCAAGATGTTCTCCTGATGGTCCATGTTGTTTGTCTAAATGATGTTGTCTGGACTACTGACGAGGTAGCTGACAGGCCAAGACTTCGGCTCTCAGACACAGGCTGCCGTTCCAGCTCTGAGGCAGGATCCGGATGTAACGCGCCACCACCGGTGGAGCGAACTGACTCATTACAGGTGTTTCCTTGTCCACGTTCCCATAGAACAACTTGATGAGAGGATCACAGAGAGGGATTGTTTATGTTTTGAAGATTCTTATTTTTTAAAACTTTGGCTGAAGCACTGCTTTCTGGTCCTACTCACCCATTCAGCGTAGCCATCATGCAGCACTGTCCAATCCCGGCTGTCGTTGCTGAAAGCCACGAAGTAGGAAGATACAAAATCCTCCCTGAAATGTGAACAGAAATTGTAGGTCCATGATCCCCCAAACAAGACATTTACCTGCATTATCATAAAAATAAGTGCCATGAAAAAATATTTATATCCAAAAAGCTTTGTCACATGAAAACCACAAACTTCAGTGTCATTCATTTGGATTTTATGGGATTGATCAACACAAAGTGGTGCATAATTTGAAGTTTAAGGGTAAAAACATTTTCCTTAAAAAAAAAAACATATCTAAAAAATATGGTGTACATTTGTATACAGTCCCCCTGAGTCAGTACCCTGTAGAACCAAATTTCACTGTAACTCTTTTGGGATCTACCAGCTTTGAGAATCTAGAGACTGAAAGTTTCGCCCATTCTTTTCAAAATAGCTCATACTCACTCAGATTGGATAGAGAGAAAAACAGAATTTTAATTAGTAGTTTATTCAAATTACAAAAATTATTTTACGTGTTTTTTCCCCCTTTTTTATCTGCTCAAGAATAAACTAAACATAATAAAACAAGCAAATTAGTTTTTCTGTAGAAAAGGGTTCTGTAAATCAAGATATCAACATAGAATATCCCCCATATATTCAGCTTATTGTTTGGATTTTTATTGTGTGTGTATTTTCATCAAAAAGAACAGGATACGGTTCACTGTTGCTTTATTTAGTTTAATAAATGCGTCAAGTCTTGCTTTCAGTAAAAGTCACTAGAGAATTTGTGGTCCAATTTACTTTTAAATGAAATTAACATTAAAAAATGGTTAATAAAAGATGACGACTTAGTTTTGCACCTTATATTTTCCATTTTAAGAAGATTTTCATGTTTCTGTTTTGTTTTTGAACGACTTTCCAACAATGAATATTGCACCCTAACATCAACTGCCTTAGCTGGAAATCCAAATTTATACCATCCTTGAATTGTGGTCAAGGGCTGTACAAACTCATTCTGAGGATGACAAATGGCCCTTTAACACTTTGAACACCCTTCGACTTGTTGTCCTGCTGCCAGGCAAACCTTACCCCAAGTCTAAAGTCTTTTACAGTTACAAGTTTCCCCCCTGCATTTCTTCGTATTTAGCTCCACCAACTCTGAGGTTTCCTCCACACATCATGAATGTCATCATAAAGGTGAAAAAGTTCAGTTCTTCTCATATTCTACCAGAGCAGCCTCTTCCATGTTTGCTGCTCCATCATGGCTTTTCCGCAAAGGCGAACTGTATGGAGTTGACAGCTAATCGTGTCGACAGATTCTCTAAGCTGAGCTGAGGATCTCTGCAGCTCCTCCAGAGTTACTATGGGCCTCTTGGCTACTTGTGAATGATGCTTTCCTTTTCCAGCCAAGTGGAATGCCATTTCTTGGTAGGTTTACAGTTTTGCCATAATCAATTTTCAGAAAATGTACTGAACAGTTCTCCTTGTTCAAAGCTTAGGTATTGTGAACTGGATTTTTTTCTTTAAATGAATCAGATAAAATGGTGCTTAAAACAAATGAACACTACGCTTTAAAAATGTATAAAAAACATTTATAATTTCCTTTCTCACACTTATGTGTTACTTTATGTTGGTTTGCCACATAAAATCCCACAAAAAAAAACAAATTTTTTTGGTTGTGACAAAATAAAAAGGTGTACTTTTACCATACCATAGCGTTCTTAACTTATATAACACTTGAAACAAATACCGTAAAACATGGCTGACCAAAGTGTTGCACAGCAGGGACTCAACAGCAACAAAACAATTTAAAATATAAATCACAACCGAATACAACCAGAAGTGCGACCAAGTCATTGTTTTGCAAGTGTCAAGTAAGTTTCAAGTCGTTATCCTCAAGTCCCAAACCAAGTCTCAAGTAAATACAGGCAAGTCCAAGTCAAGTCTCAAATTAAGACAGGCAAGTTTTAAGTCAAGTCCCGAGTCTTAAACTTAGATTTTTTTTTTCAAAACATTGCAAGTATATGTTCAATTTAAATCCTAAACCATGTGTTCTTTTTAAAATCTTTATTTCAACACTTGATGAAACAATTGCGACTGAACTTAGAACATTTACAAAAAGTAGTTCTGAACCCACACCTCTATGTTGTACAGTTTCATCAAATTTAGCTAATTAGAATAGTCTTCCTTCTACAATTTCACAGATTCAGTTAAGGAATAAAGAGATGTTACAAAAGAGTACGGCTAATGTAATTTTCAAGATGATATTTTGTGTTTTAAGATTCACAAGTATTTACTACAGAATATAGGCATTAAAACTATTCTGCCCTCACTCCAGTCCACAAGGTGCACCTCAGTTGTTTGAAAACCTTCAGTAAAATCAAAAGAAGAAGAAGGGCTCCGAGTTATTTGTAGGCTAATAATGAGCATGCTAATTGAAACTACGATATGTCAGGAAGGAAATCAAAAATGTTTTCAGCGGCAGATTATGTTGGATTGTGGATGCCAGACTTGTCATGGACTAATTATTTTATTGGACCGTTTTTTGTTTGAGGTGGCTCGGTTTTGTGTATTAGTAGAGGCTACGAACAGTGAGTTTCACATTATTTTGCTTTCTGAGTAGTTTGGTAAAAGCGCTTGTCGTGTCTACAGTTATGATTGCATCCTTGATTGCCATACGCTGTTGGAATCATAAAAATGAAAAATGAGAAAATGTGCTCATAAAATGAAGGTAGCTAAAGTCAGCTATGGCATCGTAGCAAAAAAAACACTACATACCATTCGTTATGGAACTTCAAATATCGAAGGAATTTGGACCTTGTTCCTTCTCCGTCTGTAATTCTCTTTTGGCATGTTTTACAGATTGCTCTGTGTTTTTGGATAACTACTTCGTAGTTTATGTAGCCGAAAAAAAATTGCTATTGGGAACAATTGTCATTGGCTGCAGCGCCAGAGACAGAGGGTTAGGCTGGCTTTTAAAAAAAATCTTATGTGATTGGCTCTTCTGCAGCTCTCGTACACATGCATACAATCTCTTCTTAAGGCGGGATGAGTGAAATGACATAAAAGTGCGCAGTTTTGAAACAACAGATGTTTTAAAACTTTAGATACTAGGTAAAATATCCAGTCTTTTCAAGTAAACGGGTTCAAGTCCGAGTCATGTCCCAAGTCATTGGTGTAAAAGTCCAAGTCAAGTTAAAGTCTTTGAAAAAATTTTCAAGTCTAAAGTCATAAAATTAACATGACTTGGACTCGAGTCTGACTTGAGTCCAAGTCATGTGACTCGAGTCCACACCTCCGGAATACAACAATATTAAAGCAAGGAAAAATAGCAAGCAATGTCAGCCACTCACTGATTTAAAAGCCAGTGTGTAAAAGTGAGTATTCAACCGCGATATAAAAGCATCCACCGAAGTAGCCTGACTAATATGTAGAGGCTCATTCCAAAGCTTCAGAGCCATAACAGAAAAGTAAGGGTCACCCCTAAGTTTCAACCATGATTTTGGAACCAAAAGGAGCAGCGGGTCAGCTGACCAGAGAGAATGAGAGGGGACATAAGGCTGAAGAAGTTCAGATAGATATACAGGTGGCAAACCATTTACAGATTTAAAAACAAGTAGAATAAATTTAAAATTCACTCTAAACTGGATTGGAAGCCAGTGCAAGGTTGCCAGCACTGGGATGATATGCTCATATCATCTTTTACCTGTTAAAAATTACGCTGCTGTATTTTGTACCAGTTGCAGAAAGTGATATTGTGCCCTGCCCAACCCCAAATAAAAGTGAGTTACAGTAATCTAGTTGTGAGGTTATGCATAAATAACAGTTTCCAAAGCGCAACTAGAGAGGAAAGGCTTTACCCATGACAGTCGATAAAAAGGAAAAATAAATGAAGATTTTACCACCCCAATTTCATGGCTGTCAAAAGTAAGAGTAGTATCTAATTTTACTCCTAAATTGGTAAAACAACACATTAAATGCAGAATCAGGACAGTAAGATTAAAGAGTAACTAAACCCCAAAAACACTTTTTTTTGCTTCTAAACTGTATAAATGGATCTTTACCAATGCAATCTTTCAGTTTCTGGGGATTTTTTTACATTTTCGTGTAAACTTGTTTAATGCTACACTTTTTGGTCTAAAAACGTCTTAGTGCTGCCCTCTTAGGGTTGAACGGTGGCTACTGCATTTGAATTTTGTGATTGGTGGAGAGCGGTACAACTTTACATCACAGGCATTGACTGTGTCACAGCAGTCATGGTCTCACAGACACGCCCCGTGGGTTTGGGGATAAAACTATCAGACATACCGGCTAGTGATGGGAATTCCAGCTCTTTTTGGAGAGCCATTTCTTTTGGCTTGGCTCACCATAAAGAGCCGGCTCTTTCGGCTCCTCAGATTTTTTGTTGCTTAAAGTGTATGTATCACCAAAATTAATGCAAAACGATGTGTACCAAATGTACCAAAACAAGCGGGGGGGGGGGGGGGGAATTAAAAATAAAAAAAAACGGCTCCAAATGACGAGCCGGCTCCCATCGTTTACTTCAAAGAGTTGGCTCTTAGCGCCGGTTCGTTCGCGACCGACACATCACTAATACCGGCCCCATGGTGAGTTTGGAGTTATGGTGCGTTCACACCGCTCACTTTGTCTGCGTCAGGCAATGCTCTGAACGCATCTAGTTTGCTGCATGTATGTTGAAGCTCGCAACGCTTGCTTCTCACTGTTCACACCGTACTACGTCAAGCAACGCTCCCAACGCATCTAGTTTGACGAATGTACGTTGAGCAAAAAAGAGCGCAAAGAAGATACGTGTGGTGACGTCGCTACAGTGAGACGGTCTGATTGGTTGGCGCACTGCGTCAAGTGCGTCAAGTCCGTCAAAAGTTCAGCTAGCTGAACTTCTGCGTTGCTTGCGTTTGCTGCGTTGCCGCTTGAAACGCAGGTAACGCTTGAAAAGTTGACGGAACCAACGCACACAATGCACCGCAGAGACTCTGACGGACCTCTGACGGACTCAACCGTCTGGTAACCGACTTTACATGTAATCTTGCCGCGACTGACGCTGACGTTTGGGGCGGTGTGAACGCACCATTAGATTGCCTTTTTCAGGTTACCATTATTATCACATTAGCACTTAGCTAGCATAGCTAACATACTGTTTTGAACGTTACCCTATGGGTTAGGGGTAACGTTAGCCTATGTTAGCATTACCATTCAGAGACTGGACCCATCCTGTCTCTCTCTCCCTCAGCAGCGCCAGCCTCGGGCAGCGCTGACTCAGCGCCCCGAGCCAGCGGCTCGAATTGATACGGCTCGCGGCCGCTGGGCTCCATGAAGCCTCCCTCTACTCCTCTATCTCTGGTGACGGCGGAGGAGATCCGCTGGCTCAGGGCGCCGAGACAGCACCGCCCGAGCCCGGTGTTGCTGAGGCAGAGGAAGACAGGAGGAGTCCAGTCTCTGAGTGGTAATGCTAACATAGGCTAACGTTCAAAACAGATGAATGTTGATCAGATCGATCAGTCGCAAAACTGCCAACGTCACTTTGATCACTGTCCATGTTTCAGTGTCAGATTAAGGTAGGTGTCACTGTCCTCCTGACCACACCCCCATGTGGGGGACGTGGGGGTGTGGTCCGCTCATCCTCCATTGTTGGCCATACCCATCCGTGCTTCCTGGCACCGCCCACTTTGTAGAATTTTTCAAATGTTGTCTGGGGGCGGGGTTATGATTTTTCAGGGGGTTCAGTTACACTTTAATAGCTTTGGTACAAGGGAAGTGATTTGGACCAAATAAAACAACTTTTGGCATAGCGATACACTTGTGACCTGTTCAGGGTGTACCCTGCCTCTGACCCGATTGCTGGAGATAGGCACCAGCCCCCCCCCCACAACCCAGCATAAGATAGACGGTATAGATAATGGATGGATGGAAAACAACTTTCATTTTAAGGGAATTAAAATGAAAAAAATTAAGAGCAATCCAAGACTGAACATCTGCTAGACAATCAAGGAGAGGGTTAATCACAGAAGTGTAAATGTTTAAGTGGAAAATAAAGCTGACATTCATCAGCATATAAATGATAAGAAATTTCATGTTTCCTAAGAAAAGCACCCAAGTCAGAGAAGAGCAGAGGTTTGCATAGAAGCAAGAGCGAATAAATCCAAAATATAGTTAGGTTAATGTTGTCACAGTTTATATTGACTAACTTCTGTTGATTTGCTGAACTGGGCTGAATTACATCGATTATAAAACCTACTTTCATTGCTGTTTGAACAAATCTTACAGTTTATCTGAGTTTCTTCCTTGGGTGATGACACCAGTGAACTCCACCTCTCGGCGAGCATCCACCTGAAACCAGTGCTCCTTTTCCTCTGGCTCTGCACACCATGCACCTCCATACATATCCTCCTCATTTTCAGAGCTCTGCAACCAGAGTTTATGAGCCATAACTGCAAATGGACTGTATGTAGATCATTTTCACCTCTGTGGTATCACATGTTAAGATAATTTCCTTCTACAGGGTACCTGCATGTTGAGGCGTCCCCTCTGAGCCGCGAAGCTGTGGTGAGACTGAGAGGAAGCCAGCAGTTGGTCGTCCTCCACCCGATGAGACTCCAACCCCAAAGGAGGGCACTCTGACCCAGGGACAATAACATATTGAATTTCACTGCTAAATTTCTCAGGATCAAAACATTTAGCATACAAAACTTCCAATTATTTATAAAAAGTTTGGGATTAAAAAAATGTGAGTAAAAACAATTTTAATGCAAGTAAACTTACTTTTTGGCTGAGCAGGAAAAGTCATCTGCTTTAGTCTCTCTGCTTCTTCCTCCTCCCACTGTTTCTTCAGCCGCTCAGCTGTGGGATTACAAAAGAAACAGAATTTAGTGGCCACCAAGCACTAGAAACGCTTTTATTAATAGGTGCACTTTTTCTCCTTCACTTATGCTTAAACAGTGGGGTAAAAAAGTATTTAGTCAGACACTAATTATAGCAAGTTCTCCCACTTAAAAAGATGAGAGAGGCCTGTAATTTTCATCATAGGTATACCTCAACTATGAGAGACAAAATGAGAAAACGAAATCCTGATTTTTAAAGAATTTATTTGCAAATTATGGTGGAAAATAAGTATTTGGTCAATAACGAGTTAATCTCAATACTTTGTTATATACCCTTTGTTGGCAAAGACGGAGGTAAAACGTTTTCTGTGTTTACAAGGTTTTCACACACTGTTGCTGGTATTTTGGCTAATTCCTCCATGCAGATCTCCTATAGCGCAGTGATGTTTTGGGGCCGTCGCAGGGCAACATGGACTTTCAATTCCTTCCAAAGATTTTCTATGGGGTTGAAATCTGGAGATGGGTTAGGCCACTCCAGGACCTTGAAATGCTTCTTACAAAACCACTCCTTCGTTACCCGTCATGGTCATGCTGAAAGACTCAGCCACGTTTCATCTTCAATGCCGTTGGTGATGGAAGGAGGTTTTCACTCAAGATCTCACTATACATGGCCCCATTCATTCTTTCCTTTTCATGCATCGGTCTTCCTTGTCCCTTTGCAGAAAAACAGCCCCAAAGCATGATGTTTCCACACCCATGCTTCACAATAGGTATGGTGTTCTTTGGATGCAACTCAGCATTCTTTGTCCTCCAAACACGACAAGTAGAGTTTTCACCAAAAGGTTCTATTTTGAATTCATCTGACCATATGACATTTTCCCAATCCTCTTCTGGTCTTGTATGGCTTCCATTTTCTAATAATTGCTCCCACAGTTAATTTCTTCACACCAAGCTGCTTACCTATAGCAGATTCAGTCTTTCCAACCTGGTGCAGGTCTACAATTTTGTTTCTGGTGTCCTTTGACAACTCTTTGATCTTGGCCTTAGTGGAGTTTGGAGTGTGATTGTTTGAGGTTGTGGACAGGTGTCTTTTATACTGATAATGAGTTCAAACAGGTGCCATTAATACAGGTAAGGAGTGGAGGACAGACGAGCTTCTTACAGAAGAATTTACAGGTCTGTGAGAGCCAGACATCTGGCTTGTTTGTAGGTGACCAAATACTTATTTTCGTCCATAACTTGCAAATAAATTCTTTAAAATAAGACCATGTGATTTTCTTGTTTTTTTTTTCTCATTTTTTCTCTCATGGTTGAGGTTTCCCTATGATGAAAATTACAGGCCTGCCTCCTCTTTTTAAGTGGGGAAACTTGCACAATTGGTGGCTGAGTAAATACTTTTCTACCCCACTGTATGTGTTCCTGTATAAAATAAAGGTCATGCCTTAACTTCTTAGTGCTATGTTAGCAGACCGAGGAGATGCTTCTATTTGTCGAGATCTGTTCTTTTCACGTGGTTGATCACATAGTAGGGCAAAATTGGGAACATGGGTATCCACTTAAACTGACAAGAAAAGCATTAATCAAAGAAGCAACCAAGAGACTCATAGTTAACTCTGGAGCTGCAGAGATCCTTGGCTCAGTTGGAAAAATCTGTCACCCCAGGTTAACTAGTTATATAATTCATACTTTATATTTATCATGCTTATTTGTTTTATCTCTTTTGCTGCTGCTTTTAAAGCAACACTAAAGAGTTTTTTTAACCTTAAAATAATGTTTCCGAACTCGTGTCAGTGGTTGATCAACTCATAGCAGGGTGAAACTGCACTTCTGCATTCGCTTTGCGGCCCTCTATCGGCCACAACAGCACTATGTAACTTTGGGTCGTCGGGTAGTGGTTTTGTAGTTCAAATGCGACTTGCTTTACGGCAGGCTTCACAAAAGCCGGTAGGTGCAGCGTCCTGCAAGGCTCTCTGGGTGGAGCGTACTCGGCAGGTACATATAAATGGAAGATACCTAGCAGCAGGTAGCTTGAACAATTGTCATCATGATGGAGCCGAAATTGTATTCATCTGTACACCAGTGTTCCGACTATCTGTGCTATCCGCATGCACATTTCTATGTTACGTCACAATTCGCTTACTCAGCATATCTGTCATCAAGAATTGCTACCTGGAAGATCCATTTCGTCTGTTTTATTTCTTTGAAGTTTACGGTGAGTTTTATTCAAATTATTTTATTACTGGCTAGTTTTTATTTAAAATATTTTAAGGCTTTCCTTAAGCGACTAGTTTCAAGTTTACATGACAGCCCTTGTAGCCTATGTTAGTTTCACTTCTGTGATATCGTTACACTGCATGTAAACAAGTCCCATTAATTAGAGTCGTACAGTAAATGCGGTTTATTTTGTGGGCTATTTGTGCTTATAATCATAGGCTACTACATTTTAATATTTTGGAGTAATAATACTGCTATCTGCTCTACGTCTTACTGGCTTGGTATATATTCATTAGCTGCTTTACAAACTAATAGATTTCCAGAGTGTGCTATTCATCTATAGGCCTATTTAACAGGTAGGATATTCTGATCATGGTTTTTAGTGCATCTTTATGTGCTAGTTTTAGCTTTATATTAAACGGGTAGCATGTTCTGTGGATTGAAAGAAAAGTTTTCGTTATTCATAATTTTTTGCTATGTTAGGCATTACTGCCAAACTGCCACTTCAATCCTGTCACTTGAAAAATATTGTCCGATGATTATGTTTAACATCAAAGCTAACAGTTGTGGTTTTCGGCATGTAAACATACTTTTCAAGGGGTAGCACTGACAGATGCGCGCTACGGTAAGACATTCTGAGGAGGTAGCACAGATCGTCAGAACAGTGCTGTCAGCCATATAATAAAGAAATTAGACCGTATCACATTATAACGTGATAGTTTATTGTAAAAACGTGAAACTATCACGTTTTAATGTTTTAGTTTCAAGTGGTTTTCACGTTTTTACAATAACGTTATACCTTGATACGGTCTAATTTCTTTATTATATGGCTGACAGCTCTACGCCGCCGTACATATGACATGCTGAAATATAGAAAATGTACCTGGGATGAAGACATTTGACACAAAGGCTGCCCAAGACGTGAAAATCTGTAACGTTAGAGGGTATCGCTTGCAAATGTGAATCCCCTGGTGTAACCATAACAGATTTTACGACAGTAGTAGAAAACAATAAATTTTTCCCAACTGTAGGGGGACCCAGAGAGCAAAACTTACTTAGTGTTGCTTTAATTATTTGAATCTATTTTCTCTTGTTCTCTTGTTACACATTGTGTTATTGCCAACTATATTTTTGTCATTTATTGTGAAGCACTTTGGTCGCCTTTTGGCTGAGAAAAGCTCTATATAGATAAATGCTGATTGATTAATTGAAATAAAACATTTTTCTATGCCTCTACATCACCCATGAACAGTTCTATTTTAGTCTCATTTGAATTGTGCTTTCTCCGCCTCTCAGTTGCCATGGTAACTTGTGAAACACTTCATTCCAGCCGTCTTAAGTCTATGCAGAATATTCACTAGGCACTTTGCATTGACCGTTTATGGCAGAAAGTGGGTGTGTAGGAGGCCGGATATGATCCAAAATCCTATGAGCATATTTCTAGGGAGAGTGAGATTTACGAAGCGGAAATTGTGTGAATCTGTGTATACTCAGTATTATATATCTGAAACTTTCTTTGTGTAAGTATTTTTTATTTTTTTTGCTGAGTTTGATTACGGTTTTAGTAAGGATTCTACGCAAAGTTTTATAAATGACCCCGAGGCTCTCATTTATCAAATGTTTGTAGAAACTGTCCTATATTCTATTCTACGAATGAAATTTAGAACGTTAATAGGAACAGTCAAACTGAAGCACTTAGTGTGACAAGTAAAATTAAAGCTGCAAGCAGCCTCAAACGGCCCTCGCAGCAAAGCGCCGCTTCGGCCAGTGTCGCGACCGCCTGACCCATGCACCGCCCCCTCAACGCCTCCAATGAGCCTGCTGATGAAATCTGCATGACAGAGTGTTAAAAAAGCAAAAAATAGTAGCTTTGGACCAAAATGGCCGACTTCCTGTGGGGTATAGGCCCTGGCTTCAAAGTATTTTAAAAGGTCTCCATAAAATACAAAAACTCACAAAATTTCACAATCCTGGTTGAAGCAATGCTTATTGCTGACTATTTAAATGCATCTAGGGGGCGCTGAGGAGGAAATAGGCCACGCCTACCAAATATTTGAATAAATATCTGTTAGGGGTTGAACTAATATCCATGTTGCTGAATTTGGAGCAGATTTGATAATCTATGTGGAAATTAGAGGCAAACGTATTTCCATATGGTGACGCCATGATTCGCCATGCTACCACAGCCACACCCTCTTTCAGACACCGTCAGTACTGGCCAACAAATTACTCCATCCTCTTTTCAGTCACTGATCACAGACATATGTTAATTAGGTAAAAGGAGGCAAATATTGATTTTTCTATGTAAAGCATTGCACTTCCTGTTCTAAGGGGGCGTGGCTTAAGTGACATCAGCAAATGAGCCTATGAATATGTTGTTTTATGTGATGAGAAACAATAAGTGTGGAACAGCTGTGACTTTGTATGTGGAAGTTAATACACCATGTCCTTCTATGGCGAGAAAGCTTACTTTGAGGCTTAGCCACGCCCACATGCTTTGATATGCAGCATAATTCTTTTGATAACTTTTGATCCACAATGGCTTAAGTCCCTCCTCAGTCGTTTTGAAGTCTAAGTGAAAAGCTCTAGGAGGAGTTTGTTCAAGTAAGACAATTTATGCATAGCAGATAATGGTGGGTTAGATTCAAAATGGCCGACTTCCTGTGGGGTTTGGACCATGGCTCCAAGAGGCTTTTTTGTAGATCCTGAGTTATCCTGAGCTATGGTAATCAGAAGGTTTGATACAGTTTTGACCTTGTAAATTGAAGTTAATACACCATGTCCTTCTATGGAGAGAAGCCTGACTTGCCACGCCCACATGCTTTGATGCAGAAAATTTATTTTGATAACTTTTGATCCCCAATGTCTTATGTCTGTCCTCGCTCATGTTGAAGTCTGCAAGTGAAAAGCTCTAGGAGGAGTTGGTTCAAATACGACAATATGATTGGGCTGGATTCAAAATGGCCGACTTCGTGTGGGGTTTGGACCATGGCTCCAAGAGGCTTTTTTGTAGGTCCTGAGACACTCTATTGGTATCCCGGATTTCATAGCCTTTTGATGAAATATGGCTGGGGGCTGGCTTTTGTAGTGATTCTAGGGGGATCCCGAAGACTTAATTTGAGGCTAAGCCACGCCCACCCACTTTGATGCAGCAAAATTCTTTTGAAAACTTTTGAATCTCCAATGCCTTTAGTCTCTCCTCATGCGTTTTGAAGTCTGTAAGTGGAAAGCTCTAGGAGGAGTTTGTTCAAATATGACGTATACAAATGGGACAAAATGGTTTGTTGGATTCAACATGGCCGTCTTCCTGTGGGGTTTGGACCATGGCTCCAAGATACTTTTTTGTAGGTCCTGAGACACTCTATTGGTATTCTGGATTTCATAATCCTCGCATAGAATATGGCTGGGGGCTGGCTTTTTTAATGTTTCTAGGGGGCGCTGTGGAGTAATTAAGCCACGCCCACAATATTTTACCATATAGGTCTCTCCGGGGATGGACTAATATTAATCATGGTGAATCTGGTCCAGATCAGTTGATTTTTCTGGAAGCTAGAGCCAAACGTATGGCTACGGCGTGACGCCGCAGTTCGCCATGCTGCCACATCCCCACCCTCTTATGTAGCCTCTCAGTAGAAGAGACATTGTTACCCCAACTTGTTTACAGTCACTGTGAACCGTTTCATGTTGATTAAGTCAAGGGTGTAAAATTGGGACCTTTCACGGCAAAAGATAACACTTTCTGTTCTGAGGGGGCGGGGCTTAAGAAATGTTAGGATCTGACCATCAGGATTCGTCCAGGATCTGATGACCATCGACCTCAGCAGTTTTCACCCCTCTGTGCCTTTTTGAACAGGAGATATTACAACTTTAATATTGTTGTTTTTTAGTCAAACTTTGAGGCCTAGCCCCGCCCCCTCAACATATACGAAAAGTCAATTTTTTTGATAACTTTTAATCCCCTATACCTAATGGCCAATCCTGACAACTTTTCTATCTGATTTGTCAAAAATTGAAGTAGGAGTTAAGCAAAGTTTGACATGTGTGAAATGCAAAAATTGACCCTTTGACCCAAAATGGTTGTCTTCCTGTACATATTCTTTCAGGACATTGATATATTTTTTTGTTCGTCTCTGAGAGTTCTATCAGTGTACCAAAGCAAATACCTCTATGTTAAACCATAGGGAATAGGTAATCTTTTAAATTCCTTTAAAATATTACATTTTCATGCACACTTGACGCCTCCGCTAATTTTGGTGAGTTTTGGAGTATGTTAAGGCCCCCAAAAAGGCAGCTCATTGCGATAAAGAAAAATAAGAAACAGGAGGGTTACAATAGTCCCTTGCAGCTGCAAGCTGCTTGGGCCTAACAAGCACATGGGGAGCGTAGACCTCCGTGAAGCACTCCGCATCCCTCACCTTCCCAGATTGCGATTCACAGGATCTCCATGTATGATCATCCCCAAGATTTAATTATTTATTCCTTGGCAAATTTCTAACATTTCCTGAAAATTTTATCCAAATTCGTCCTTAAGTTTTTGAGTTATTTGCTGAAAGACAGACAGACGCCAACATGAGCTCCTTGGTGGAGGTGATAAACTGATGAGATAAATATTCAGTCAAAATAAAACTGTTTCAGTGTTGCAGTTCCCCCGTTCTACCACTAGATTCTGTGCATACGCCTGGTTATAGCTGTTTTTATACAGTACTGTGCAAAGTTTTTAGGCAGGTGTGAAAAATGCTGTAAACAAATAATGCTTTCAGAAATAAAACTGATAACAAAATGCAAAGTGAGCAAACCGAAGAAAAATCTAAATCAAATCAATTTTTGGTGTTACTACCTTTTTCCTTCAAACCAGCATCAATTCTTATAGTTACACTTGCACAAAGTCAGGGATTTTGTAGAATTATAATCAGGTGTATGATCAACCAATTATACCAAACAGGTGCTAATGATCATCAATGTCACATGTAGGTTGAAACAGTCATTAACTGAAACACCAACAGCAACAACTGTGTAGGAGGCTTAAAACTGGGTGAGGAACAGCCAAACTCTAATACCAAGGCTGTGAAAGATAGTTTCATGTCATGGCAGATTGAGCACAGCAACAAGACACAACGTAGTTGTACTCCATCAGTAAGGTCTCTTCCAGACAAAGATTTCAAAGCAGACTGGGGTTTCAAGATGTGCTGTTCAAGCTCTTTTGAAGAAACACAAAGAAACGGGCAACGTTGAGGATCGTATACAGTGATCGGCCAAGGAAACTTTGTGCAGCAGATGAAAAACACATCAAGCCTATTGCCCTTCGAAACTGGAAAAGTCAGCAGTGCCATTGCTGTAATATATATATATATATATATAGTTTTTTTGCACTCGGTACTTACATAGTGTATTGAACAGCGTTTCGACCAAATGAATAAGAACGTTCCTGTTAACATCTGTAGACTGAGCTGGGCCAAGGTGAGAATACATACATTTAGTTGAAAAGATGTTTTACTGTAACAAGGTACCAAACTTTGGTGTTATTATTCTATTTTTGTAAAATACATTTTTAATCTATAGTCAGTTTTTTCATGTCCTGACGATACGATTGAATCTTGTACTTTTTGCGACGGTTGGTAAATGATAAATGGTACCAACTCAGGGTGTGCTTGAGAGAGCGCGTGCCGTGACGTAACGGCACACCTACGTACCTGTGTTCACAAGAAGATGTTGTTGTCTGTCAGTTAGCCGCTAGATAAGCTAAGCTAGCCAGCCCAAGTACCCACATAAGCTCCACGTAAGTCAAAGAAGAGAAGAATTTTGTCCAGCGCTACAAAAAAGGCGAAAATGGCTTCTGTGCGTCGTAGAGCTCGGATTGATGAGAACGCGCCTGAACGTCAAGGGGGTGTGCATTTTGCTGACTGCAGTTCTTCAGATGGCCACATGGTGTGGTCAGCAAACTCCGAAGAGCAGCTTCAAAGGTTCACCAAAGAGAATATAATGTGCCGATTTTTTACGCCCCTAATGTCCAATTTTATGTGACTATTTCTTGAATTTATAACTGCCGGCTGGGGTGGCAGCAGGGGTGGCAAGGCCTTCTTTTAGGGTGGCAACTCCCACCCCAGTAGCTCCACCCATGCTATCATTTGCAGTCTCTGCTCAAAGACCAACACATCCGCTGCAAACTTTGGTCACAATTTTGTTGTTAATTTGTCGCAAAGATAGTTTTGTTCATCGCAAATCTAACATATCTGTTGCACTGTACAGCCATGACTTTTTTTTTATGACAGCAATATATTTGTAGAGTTAAAGCAGAAGCAGGTCAGTCAGCAGGTCCCACAATTTTTTGTTGAAAGATATTAGAATATGTCTGTAATGACCGACTGTCCGATGTGTTTTCACAAACACTGCATCACTGCATTATGACCATTCACTCTGGTAGTGTTTTCTAATGCAAAAAAGTCAGATTTCGCAACACTACCTGAAAATGCTCTAAAAAGCAACACAAACCAACAGACCTGAGAGGTTTGACAGGTGTCTGCCAAACCTGAGACTAAGGCATAATGGAACAGACCCCTGCGAGAGTACCGGAGGGGACACCACCAGGAGACTAGACACAGGGCGGCACAGGAGATACATCTTTCTTTCAAGCAAAAATTTTAAAGGGTCATTCACTGAGAAACAATGTAATACATGTCCTTTGTGAAATACGATTGGTCACTCTGAACTGAATATGCATGCTGCACGTGAACATTTTCTCCAACCCACATTTCCTGCATAACCCACAGAAAGAAAACAGACGGCAAACGGAGCGAGTCGGAAAAATCCAATCCTTCTACATCACAGGGAAAATTAGTATTCATGGTCTTCCCTACCTTGGCTTGTGACCGCCCATGGCCTGGAGAGAGCAGAGCAAATCTTTGCTAGTAGAAGCTAGAAGCCAAAGCTAACTGTTAACAACTCCACAGCATTGCAGAACAGTGTTGGGCTTGGTTTATTTGTGAACATACCACATCAGCTTTGCATTTTGTACCAAAAAAGAGGAGCTGAGGAAGAAACTATTGGAATGTGTCCTGGAACACTACCAACAAAGTAAGTTAATTATTTGATCGAAGGCAGCACAAGTGTTCCATTGCTGTTAGCAAATCAGAGACGAGACGTTTGCATACTGTGAATAATAATGAGTTAACTTTGAATTTAATCTATTAGCATGCTTTACATAATTTAGATTTATTATGTTGTCATTGTGATTACTATAATCATGATGATTTTTCATCGTGGCCTGTGGATGAAGGGCACTGACCGAAAAAAAATAATGAATGAAAGTCAGTGGAGCAATAAAAGTTATTTTCTGGTCTACTTTGCCTTACGTCCTGAAAATTCGTCATTAAAATGATTACAACCCACAAGTAGCATATATGACATCATGTAGCTAACATTAGCTACTCACCCAGACCTTGTCCATCTTGTCCCGCTTGCTGGCTCTCACTCAACCGACTATTTCTCCCCCAGCATAGCTGCCACTTTCCACATGGCCAGATTTATAGTGGCTTTCTCCACGTTTAATGCTCCTTGTTTTATCCTGGAAGAAGGATGTGAAGCTCCCTCAACTCAATACCATTTTTCCCCCTCTTCATTTGTATTCCACCATGTGTTTTCACACAAAATGTAAAGTAACTTTTGCTGCCTGTCGAAAATTTGCTCATTCTCAGCATCAAAATATGTCTTTAAAATTCATGGACATCATATGTTTAATCCATGGAACATTTCAAACGGGATCAGCAAATAACTTTTCTTGCTCCATTGACTCTTATTCATGTTTTTGGCAGTAGGGGACCCATGGACTTTAGAGGGATGTGACTTAAGCTCCCCATATTGCATAAAAACGGCTAAGAAAAACTGCTAAAGCAAGCATTTTTAAAATGATCTTTACATTTCAAAAGAGTTGCTCATTTCTTTAGCATTTTTGGTTACTATAGCTATAATGAAAGGTCTGAAGAGCTACACACGGCTCTGGAGTCACAGGTTGCAAATCCCTGGTATGAGAAGACTTAAAAGCGTCATTTTCCATCAGTTACCTTTTTCTGCCTTTTCCTTACGAGCTCTCTCCTCCTCTTCTTCTTGTTTCTTTGCTATTCCCACTGCCACTGGAAAAAAACACGTAGAAAGTAAGTAATCTGCCACAATCAAGACAACATTCTTAATATTTGTCCAGTTCTTGGTTGAATAAAGACGTACAGTCAGTGTAATCATACTCTTCATACCAGGGACCAGTGAATGGGACAGCTGTGGTATCCTCTGGAACCAAAAAAGAAAATCAAAACAAAAAAACACACATATATACAATACTGTGCAAAAGTTTTAGGCAGGTGTGAAAAAAATGCAAAGAATGCTTTCAGAAATATAATTGATGATTGTTTATTTGATCAATTTACAAAATGAGCAAACCAAAGAAAAATCTAAATCAAATCAATATTTGGTGTCACTACCTTTTGCCTTCAAACCAGTCCCAATTCTTATAGGTACATTTGCACAAAGTCAGGGATTTTGTATGATGATAGTCAGGTGTATGTCAGCTGCGATGGACTGGCAACATGTCCAGGGTTTACCCCGCCTCTCACCCCATGACTGCTGAAGATGGGCACCAGCCCCCCTGCAACCCTGGATAGGATGGACGGGTACAGATAATGGATGGATGGATAGTCAGGTGTATGATCAACTAATTATATCAAACACGTAGGTTGAAACACAGTCATTAACTGAAACAGCAACAGTGTGAAGAACAGCCAAATTCTGCTACCAAGGTGAGGTTGTGGAAGATAGTTTCATGTCATGGCAAGATTGAGCACAGCCACAAGACACAAGGTAGGTATACTGTATCAGCAAGGTCTTTCCCAGACAAAGATTTTAAAACAAACTGGGGCTTCAAGATGTGCTGTTCAAGTTCTTTTGAAGAAGCACAAAGAAACGGGTAACGTTGAGTATCGTAGACGCAGTGGTCAGCCAAGGAAACTAAGTGCAGCAGATGAAAGACACATCAAGTTTATTATGCTTCAAAATTGGAAGATGTCCAGCAGTGCCATCAGTTCAGAACTGGCAGAAACCAGTGGGACCCAGGTACACCCATCTACTGTCCGGAGAAGTCTGAACAGAAGTGGTCTTCATGGAAGAGTTGCAGAGCCATACCTCCAACGTGGAAACAAGGCCAAGCGACTCAAGTATGCACGAAAACATAGGAACTGGGGTGCAGAACATTGGCAGCAGGTGCTCTGCACTGATGAGTCAACATTTGTTTTATATATATAAATGATAATTATATATATATATAATAGACAATAAAAAGGAGTGAATAAGCAAAAGAGAAATCTGCTAAAAACACAGCTAATTATGTTTCTGTTAATAACTGTTTAAACCTATCTATGGCATTGATGCTCATTAGCATCTGTTTGAAATAAATTGTTGATCATACACCTGACTATAATCCTCAAAATCCATGTCTTTGTGCAAGTGTACCTAATTAAAAGTAAGCACCTATTAAAAGTAAGGTTATTTGGTAAAAAAACAAGGAATCCCAAAACATACGGAAATAAAAAAGTGGCTGTTTCATAACCGTGCTAAAACAGTTATGAAACTACAGTCCTATTCAATAAATTAGGATATGCATTCTGATAACAGTTGTTTGTCAAATTAAAAGTACCTGATGAAAATAGCAACCTTTATGAAGGTGTTAAATGCTGTATGCTTTTCATTAAACCCTAAAATAAATATAAATAACAGAACTACATCAGTTTGCGAGTAATTTGCCCATGCAATGTGTTTCACTCAGTGAACAGAAGTCCCAGAATAAATGAACTTTTATCATATAATTTATTGAAAGGGTCTGCAAATGAGTACAGCAGACTGCTGCAGAATCTTTCCACAATTGTTCACCTCGTTTTTTTCAGACAGAACCGAAGCTGAAAATATAACCTGTGTTTGTGCAGCCAGTCAGTACATTTGGTGTCATTTGGAAACAAATTCAACACAGAAATGATCTAAATCCCAACCATTCATTGAGTAATGAGGGATACCTGGTATGTACATGATGACTTCAGTGGTTGTGGCTTCCTTTTTCCTCTTATTGTATCCACCAATCCATTTGTCTGGGAAGATCACATCAAATATGGCAACATTTTTTAAAAATATAAGTCTCTGTGAAGATATTTTTTCACATCCACAATCAATTGTTCCACTGAATCTTTACAGAAGTAATTCATGTCACTTGAACTTAACTCCAAGCTAATAACAGATGTAATAGAGACATATCACACAATAAATACCAGCATGATGAAATAAAACACAACAATAAGAAACCTTTAGCATGGTTTGACATACCCACCAAAAAAAAAACAAATAACAAAACAAAACAAAACATCATACATATGACAGTCTACAGTCTATTTTTTTTTTTTTTTGCAGCCAGACAATGTGGCATTGTAAAACATTGACACAAAAAATGGGATATCATCACTGCAAACATTGTTAGAGCCAATTAATGGGAAAACACATGGCTTTACTCTGTAATTTAGCTGCAGCTGAAACCAGATGTTTACACAAAATGTATAAAAAGACAGGGTCTTTTTTAAATCCACTCTCTGACATCAAATCTGACAAAACATTTCCCTTGTCAGTTAGGATTAGGAACATTATTTCTTTTCACTAAATGAGAGCATAGTTTAGCAAACACATACAGTGGGGTCAACAAATATTTGGCAGCCACTGATTGTGCAAGTTGTCCCACTTAAAAAGATGAGAGAGGTCTGTAATTTCATCATAGGTACACTTCATGTGAGAGACATTGTAAAAAAATATCCAGGAAATAGCATTGTATGATTTTTAAAGAACTTATTAGTAAAATGATGAAGAAAATAAGTATTTGGTCAATAACATCTCATCTCAATACTTTGTAATTTAACATTGGTCGGCAATGATAGAGGCTATTGGTCTTCACCAGGTTTGCACACACTGTAGCTGGTATTTTGACCCATTCTTCTATACAGATCTTCTCTAGAGCTGTGATGTTTTGAGGTTTGTAGCTGGGCAACACAGACGTTCAACTCCCTCCACAGATTCTCTTTTGGATTGAGGTCAGGAGACTGGCTAGGTTACTCCAGAACCTTGAAATGCTTTTTATGTAGCCACTCCTGTATTGCCTGAGAGGTGTGTTTGGGATCCTTGTCATGCTGGAAGATCCAGCCACGTTTCATCTTCAATGCTCTCAAAGAGGTTTTTGCCCAAAATCTCACAATACATGGCCCCATTTATCCTTTCCTTCGGATCAGTTGTCCTGTCTCCTATGCGGAAAAACAGCCCCAAAGCATAGGCATAGCATGTTTCCACCCCTATGCTTCACAGTGGGCATGGTGTTCTTGGGATGCAACTCTGCATTATTTCTCCTCCAAACACAGCAAGTAGCGTTTATACACAGTATATATTTTGAGTTCTAGTCCCCCTACCCTCCTCTGGATCACCCAGATGGTCTCTGGCAAACTTTAGACGACCTTCCTTGACATGTGCTGGTTTAAGCAAGGGGACCTTTGTAGCTCAGTTGAATTTCAACCATGATGTGTTCTACTGTGGTTCCAGCTCTCTTCAGGTCATTGACTAGTTCCTCTGCACAGTTCTGGGCTGTTTCGTCACTGTTCTCAAGATCCTACCCTGATACTACCCCACAAGGTGAGATGTTGCATGAGATCAAGGGAGATTGTCAGTGATCTTGTATTTCATTTTCTAATAATTACTCCAACAGTTGACCTCTTCTTACCAATTGTAGATTGGGTCATCATGTGCAGGTAAATGGACTGAACTTATACAGTGCTTTTCTAGTCATACTGACTACTCAAAGCGCTTCACACTGGAGCCACATTCACCCATTCGCACTCACAAACGAGCAAGCATTTACACACCGATACAGAGCTCGGTTGGCAACTTAGGGTTAAGTGCCTTGGCCAAGGGCACATTGACATATGACAGGAGGAAGCTAGAATTAAACCTACGACCCTCAGATTGCAAGACGACTACTCTACCTACTGAGCCACAGTCGACCTCCGGGGCCTTGGACAGCTCTCTGGTCTTGGGCATGGTGGAAGTTGGAGTCTGACTATCTAAAGTTGTGGACAGGTGTCTTATGCAGATAACTAGTTCAAACAGGTGCCATTAATACAGGTTACGAGTGGAGGATAGAAGACCTTCTTAAAAAATAAATAATGGGGTGTTGCGTAACATAGCGGTTAGTGCGAATGCCCCATGTACGGAGGCGTTAGTTCTCGACGCAGCTGTCACTGGTTTGAGTCCTGTCCCAGTGGACCTTTACCACATGTCTTCCCCCACTTCTCTCCCCCTTTTATGTACTGCCCACTTTCAAATAAAGGCCACTGTGGCCACAAAACCTTTAAAAAAAAAGAAGTAACAGCTCTGTGAGGGCCAGAATTCATGCTTGTTTGTAGATGCTAAATATGTATTTTCTTCACCATTATAAAAAGAAATTCTTTAAAGATCATAAAATGTGATTTCCTGGATTCATTTTTGCATTTTGTCTCTCACGGTTAAAGTCTACCAACAGGACAGACCTTGCACAATTGGTGGTAGCCAAATACTTTTTTGCCCCACTGTATATTTAATCTTATACTTATATTATACTTACATTTAATCTATATAATATTTGGTGGCATTGTCTCCAAACGGTTTGACTTAGATCAGTTGTGCCATCCTTCCATAAACTTCACTAGGATTATAAATTTCTGCTTTTATAAACACATCATTTGCTTCTAATTCCAGGGAAGATAAACTGACAAAAAAATCTAGTATTATTTGGTTGTCTCTTTTTATATTCTGGTCCACCATCCGGCGTCGTCTCAGGGGGGGGGGAAGCGGTCTGCCACCAACACTGTTTACAGTGGGGATGGTGTGTTGCTGACCTCGACGCGGGATGTTTTGGGTCGGTGGATGGAATACTTCGAAGACCTCCTCAATCCCACCAGCACGCCTTCCAATCTGGAAGCAGGGTTTGGGGACTTTGGGTCGGGCTCTCCAATCTCTGGTGCTGAGGTCACCGAGGTCGTTAAAAAGCTCCTCGGTGGCAAGGCTCCGGGGGTGGATGAGATTCAGCCGGAGTTCCTCAAGGCCCTGGATGTTGTGGGGCTGTGTTGGTTAACGCGGCTATGCAATATTGCGTGGACATCGGGGGCAGTTCCCTTGGATTGGCAGACCGGGGTGGTGGTCCCCCTGTTTAAAAAGGGGGACCGCAGAGTGTGTTCCAACTACAGGGGGATCACACTTCTGAGCCTCCCTGGTAAGGTCTATTCTGGGGTTCTGGAGAGGAGGGTCCGACGGATAGTCGAACCTCGGATCCAGGAGGAACAAGGATGTTTTCGTCCTGGCCGTGGAACACTGGACCAGCTCTACACCCTCAGCAGGGTCCTGGAGGGTGCGTGGGAGTTCGCCCAACCGGCCTACATATGTTTTGTGGACTTGGAGAAGGCGTTCGACCGTGTCCCTACCGGGCCCCTTGATACAGGCTGTTGGGTCCCTGTCCGACCGGTGCCAGAGTTTGGTTCGCATTGCCGGCAGTAAGTCGGGCTTGTTTCCGGTGAGAGTTGGACTCTGCCAATGTTGCCGTTTGTCACTGATCCTGTCCATAACTTTCATGGACAGGATTTCTAGGCGCAGCCAAGGTGTTGAGGGGATACGTTTTGGTGGCCTCAAGATCGGGTCTCTGCTTTTTGCAGATGACGTCGTCCTGTTGGCTTCATCGGAACGTCATCTACAGCTTTCGCTGGAGCGGTTCGCAGCCAAGTGTGAAGCGGCTGGGAATCAGCACCTCCAAATCCGAGGCCATGGTCTTGAGCCGGAAAAGGGTGGGGTGCCTTCTCCGGGTCGGGGATGAGGTCCTTCCCCAAGTGGAGGAGTTTAAGTATCTGGGGGTCTTGTTCACGAATTAGGGAAAAATGGAGCGGGAGATCGATAGACGGATTGGTAGGGCGTCTGCAGTTATGCGGGCGCTGTACCGGTCTGTCGTGGTGAAGAGAGAGCTGAGCCGAAAGGCGAAGCTCTCGATTTACCGGTCGATCTACGTTCCTACCCTCATTTATGGTCACGAACTCTGGGTGGTGACCGAAAGAATGAGATCACGGATACAAGTGGCTGAAATGAGTTTCCTCCGTAGGGTGTCTGGGCTCTCCCTTAGAGATAGGGTGAGAAGCTCAGTCATCCGGAGGGGGCTCAGAGTAGAGCCGCTGCTCCTCCACATCGAGAGGAGTCAGTTGAGGTGTCTCGGGCATCTGGTCAGGATGCCTCCTGGACGCCTCCCTGGTGAGGTGTTTCAGGCACGTCCCACCAAGAGGAGGCCCAGGGGAAGGCCCAGGACACGCTAGAGGGACTATGTTTCTCGGCTGGCCTGGGAGCGCCTTGGGATTCCTCCTGAGGAGCTGGAACAAGTGGCTGGGGAGAGGGAAGTCTGGGTGTCCTTGCTTAAGCTGCTGCCCCGAGACCCGACCCCCTATAAGCGGTAGAAGATGGATGGATGGATGGATGGATGGATGGATGGAAGTAATTAGGGGTCATAATCTTTTAAAATATAATTTAAAAAAATGCTAAATAATTTTAAACAGGAAATATTTTATGAAACAAAGTAGAAAAGAACACACTGGAGAAGTTTGAGGTACAGCAGTTATTCAGGATGGTTGAAAAAAGTTACTCTAGTGCAGTTTTATTTGTTTCCTTGTTGAAAACATAAAAAATGTGGAACTGTTTCATGGAAAACAGCATTTTCCTACTTCCCACAAATATTTAAGTTTTTCTTTCCAAGCACCACTTACAACCCACAGAAACCTCAGTGCTTTGTTGTTAAATACACAAGCTTGGGCTCCAGAAGCAAAAATACTGATTAAAACCTACACCTGGCAACCCACGAGTCTGTGCAGCTCCCTGAGAGTTTTAGTAGCAGATGGAGGCTGAGTAAAAGGAACTGTTAGCTTTGAATGTTACTAAATGGTAATTCTATCCCAGATTTATGGTGTGGAGGTTTATTTATTTGTTTTGTAGGGTCAAATACAAAATTGCTCACTAGAACAGCAACAGCTTTTTTCCACTAAACTGGAAACAGGCCTTTGAAATATCACCAATGCTTCCTTTTTAAGTGAACCTGGATTAATATGCAGAGACCAGAGTTGTGAAAGCAAAGACTCTTGTTTTCTTCAGTCACTCTGAAGAAACAGAAACAGGGCTGTACAATAGACATATAAGTCACAGGTGTGATGAAAAAAACTGTCTGTGCGATAAACTATTTTTCATATGCAGCACTTGTGCGACAGCTTTGCAAGCTGTTTGTTTTTCTTAAACTGTAAAGGCCGGTTCACACTGTACACATTTCGGCAGTCTCAAAGGACTGCTCCGTGCCACGCTGTGCAACCTCCACCGAGCTCTAGAAGTGTGTCACACTGAATGGCCCAAGATTTCAATGGATCAAAATTGCACGATCTCTAGTTCTAGCAGGATGCGCCAAAAGCCAACATCACAAGCAAACTCGGGTCATAGAATATCTGACACTGCCGGAAGCCAGTGCTGGCAACTTAGTGACTTTGTCGCTATTTCTAATGAATTTTTAGACCCCCTTCACGACTCCAAAAAAGCTCCTAGCAATAACTTTAATGACATTTCTGACCACTTTTAGTTTAGCTACTTTCAATGAAACATTGTCGCCGATATTCCCTGCAGATTAGAGACAGCTGTCTGCTCTGCATCCAGACTGTTTCCTGACACTCAGAAAGGGAATGAGCTCAGAATGTGCATGCAGTATGATCACACGACATCGACTGACCAATCATAAACCTTTCCTAGTTCATTTCACCCACTCACAAACTAGGTTGCTTTGTTTAAAATTAATTCAAAAGTAAAAAAGAAATCTGCAAGTATATAAAACAGATTTTTCTCTTTATAAACCACACACGAACATCAGGCAGAAGCTTGTCTGTACTACGCTGCATTGCACACATATGGTGCATTCAAGGACTGTTCGAAATATACAGATTTCATGTATAAGTAGGACTTTTAAAACTTATAACAAAAAACACTGAACATAACATAAGCAATAAACTTCTGCTTAATTGTGGTAAGCAAGCATACTAAATATACAGCTAGCACTGTCACTGTCTCCACTGTTTCTACATGCTTGCTCAGTATGAAGGATTGCTGTGGTTGGAGTCTGAATCAACAGGGTGCAACTGCCAGTCAATGACTCCATGCAATCTGCTGGGATTCCTTACATAGAGAACTAGCTAAACCTTTTAACCGAATGGAATGTTTGTATTGAAATGACTTTCTTTTAAAGTGCCTTGAGATGACATCTGTTGTGAATAGGCGCTGTATAAATAAACTGAAACTGAAATATGCCCTACTTATTTTTTTAAAAAGTACAAAAAACCCCAAACAAAAACCATATTATTTCTATTAATTTTGTTTTCTCAGCATATCTCAGCATTTTTTTTTCAGTGCTAGAAATTTTATTTAAAAGGCCTTGGATGTCCAGTTGTGATTTGATGTCTTGTAAATTTTGTACCAATTCCCTTCTCTCAGCAGTATACTTCAGGAAAAATAATATATCATGTACCACAGTCTCTTCTTGAAGACAAGGTTTTTAGAGATTGTGCTTTTTTTCTGCCATTACTCCTAAACAAGGTATGTAACGGTTGTTATGGAGATGTGGTGACACCAGTTACTTTTTGCTGTGGGTTTCTAACATTGAGATTTGTAGGTTTATTTACTTCCCTTTCCATCCTGCTCACTCTGTGGTTGAAAGATGAATACAGTCTTGATTCTCATCCAGTTTAATGGCCAGTGAGTAAAATAAATTGGCCAGATCTTATTCATACCTCAGGGTAACAGGACATCATTGATTATAGTGAAAGGTCCCTGATATACTTAAATAAATATACAAAAAAATTTATGTAAAATTTTTTTTGTTACATATGGCTTATTTAAAAGGGTCAAAAGCCATATAAATAATTGTAACACCAGTATTTTACTTTTTAACAAATAATTATTTGTCTCCCAATTGAACAATGTAGTCAGAATTCGGTTCAGTTTTCTAAAAGTCTCTCTGAGAGGTCATGCGATGACAAAAAAAGTTACAATCAAGACTTTGCTTTTCTTTGAGAAACAGCGTTAGGTGTCTTACCTAGGTCTGGCTCAACAGGCTCCGTTGGAATCTCAGGCTGAATTGCTGTAAAGAACAAATTAAAGGTTATAAACATACTAAAATCTCTTTATTTTACAGCAACAGACTGGAACAGTTACACTATTCTGGCAAAAAGATCATCAAGTTGAATATTGCTCCCCTGACTCTCCTCCTACCTGAAACCATAAATCTGAAGTGAACTCACATGTTTCCAGGCCCACTTCCTCCTCCAGAGTAGTAGGGCGGATCTCCGGCTGCACCGTGGTTGTTGTCGTCTTTGGTTTCTTGGTGGGTTTGGATGCCTTTGGCTTCTTCGTGGGCTTGGGTGGCTTTGGTTTCTTGGTGGGCTTTGGTGGTTTGGGTTTCTTGGTGGGCTTCGGGCCTTTCTGCTTCTTTGCTTTAGCCTCTTTCTCTGCTGTCTTCTTTGCCCTGGCTTCAGGGAGACAGAAACATAATCCCTTAATTGAAACCAGAAGGCCGCGTGTAAAGATGCCTGCACAGAGCAGCTGTGTAACTACTGTGGATATTTTTCCTTTCATATTATATGATCATAAACTGCTTTATAGTCAGCAAGTCTACTGCAACCATCAATCTGCATCAGCAAACATGTTCAGACTAGAGCTCAGACAGACCCCGAACCACATACATTTAACAGTGTAGAGACAAAGCACTACTTTATAGTACAGAGCACCGAGACGTATCATGGAGAGGGGTGTGTTTGGGTCCAGAGCAAAATGTCCTTTCCATCACTGTTAGTTCGGCAGTAGATGGTTATTGACAGAAAATCAAGTCAAGTTTATTTGTATACCACATTTCTGCAACAAGGCAGTTGAAAGTGCTTTACGTGATAAAAACATGACACAATAAGCAAACAAAAAGAAAATTGCAGCGACAAAATAAAGAGAGGTAATGAAAATGAAAAACTTCCATCCAGACTAGTATAAACAATGTTCCAGTGGTTGTAGATCTAAGGCAGCTCTAAACATTAAAAAATTAAAAAAACAACAACATTCTTTCAGCAGTTTGGGAGTTTTCTTTAAAAGAAATTCCAGATTAGAAGAGCATAAAAACTGAGTGCTGCTCCTCCATGTTTGCATCTGACTCTGGGGATGCAGAGTAGACTTGAACCAGAAGACCTGAGTGGTCATGAAGGTTGATAAAACAACAACAACAACTGACCTTTAATATATTTTGGTTCTAAGCCATTCAGTGATCTCAGGGTATTTGGTTTATTTTCTGTTGGTTTATATAAAACACATTTAGCTAAAATAAACATGTTAACCTAAACCTGGAATTTCTTTTTTTTGGTTTTGTTTCATTTTAAAGTTCCGGATCAAAATCATACTTGCAGTCTCAAATATAAATTCATGTCCACTAATATTTGGCTTCATGTCTTTTAGCTAATTTCACACATACTTCATGATTCCTATTAAATATTTGACCACTCTTCCTCTTTGGGTTCATTGTATTGTCAGATCCCCACACTTTCCACACGTCTCAATCATCTGGCTGTTAAGTCCTCCTTCTCCGTGATTCCCATCCACCTCTTTTTCTTTCTTCTCCTTTTTTATTGTTGCATAAAGTGGAGGATAGCTTCAGGCCAGTTCACCAGTTTTCCTCTTCTTCCATTTTTCCCCTTTCTTTCATAATTTCCTTCCTATGTGACATACCCTAGCACAATTTAAACATGTTTCAAAATAGTGTATTCTTTTCTTCCTCAAATCTTCTCACGGCATTTGACCAACTGTTCTGACTAAAGATGCATAAATTGTAGATTATTATAGAAGCATAATTAAAAAATAATTGAAGGTTTTTGGTTTTAGATCTGCATTAAGTTTTGGGTAAAAAACCAAACAAACAAAACATATATATATATATATATATATATATATATATATATATACAAATAAGGATAACTGACTCTACAATAAAGACAAAAATACAAAACAAGCAGACAAAAGAGAACCTTGTGATATACTGAATGTGGGTTTAAAACAGCCACTAGGCAGAAAAAATCTGGAAGGAGGAGAAAAATAAACACACTGTTGGAATGTACTCAAAACAGTTTGGTACAACAAAACTACAGAGGTACAAAAGCAGAAACAAAAAAAAGAAAAACAAAAAAGGAGTTAAGAGAAAAATGGAGAGATATTGAAGAATATCATCTACTAGACGGTTATGAATAAATATATGAAACATATCTATTTAAATACAAAGAGACACAAACGCACAAGCATTTTTATAGTATTCCTGCCCTGATGCAAAATATTCAGCTAATGTCAAATCAGTTTAGTCAAATCATGTGCAAAGGTCCATATAAAATCAGAGTAATGATTGAGTTAACATGGAATTTCCTAAGAGGGGCAGATGTACCTCCACCCTGGAGCCCCTCTTATTTATCTATATGCTCCCGTTAGCTCAGATTAAAACAAGTGATACGATTAGTTACAGTAACTATGCAGATGATTCACAGCTCTACATTACAATAGTCACCATATGACTATAAGTAGATGCATGGAACAAATCAATGCATGGATATGCCATAACTTTCCAAAGTTCAACATAAACAAAACTGAACTAATTATTCTTGGACCTAAAGAGGAACAATCAAGAGTCAGTGCATAGTTTCATCTGTTACAGCTAGAAACTACTGATCAGGCATGAAATCTAGCTGTAGTGATGGACTCACACCTGAACCTCCAGAGACACATAAAGTCAATTACAAAATCAGCCTTCTATCAACTGAACAATATTTCCAGGATTAAAGGACTAATGTCCCAACAAGATCTAGAGAAACTCACCCATGTGTTTAACTTAGGTGAATTGATTAATGCAACATTGTCTTCACAGGTCTGCCTAAGAAGTCAATCAGACAGCTGCATCTGATCCAGAAACCTGCTGCTCACGTTATCACTGAAACTAGGAAAGTAAAGCACATCACCCCAGTTTTAAAGTCCTACACTGGCTCCCTATAGCTCAGAGAACAGACTTTAAAATTATTTTGTGAGTTTATAAATCATCGAATGGCTTAGCACCAAAACACATTTAGGATCTGTTATCGTATCAACCTTCCAGACCACTCAGGTCTTCTGGTTCAAGTCTACCCTGCATCCTCGGAATCTGAACCAAACATGGAGAAGCAGCATTCGGTTTTTATGCTCCTCTAATCTGGTTCAAACTTACAGAAAACTGCAAAGCTGCAGAAACACTTTGTTCCTTTAAATCAAGGCTAAAACCTTTCTTGTTTCAGTTGTCTTTGAGTATTAACAAATGGAACATCATTAACTGTAGTCTGTTTTTCAACCTGTCATTGTTATCCTTTACTTTGATGTTTTTGGCTATTTGTTGTTTTAACTTTCTGTCATGCAAGCAGTTTGAATTGCATTGTTGCTGAAAATGTGCTATATAAAATTGCCTAGCCTGAAATACTTGACTTTTTTGTCTGAATTGATTATCCCCCCAAAGACGTGTGTAGCTATCAATACTTAACATCAAAATGGCTTTACGTGGAAGGAAGTGATATATGAAGCTTAACAGCCTCTACAATGAAATCAGGCTGAGAGCAATTTTGGAACAGTGTTTGGTTCCACCATCCTTGGAGTTTGATGACAAAGTACTTAAAATCTTTTGATAATTACTAGAGGATAAATTGTAAAGTTTTAAAGCATGGTTTTCTAAAGTGCAGCCCTGGGGCCACTTGAGACGCACAGAACGATTTTAGGATCCCATCTCAAGAATGCCCTAAATTTGGTTTGCCAGCTCAGGCGGATAATGCAGATAAATATTTCAGAAAAAGTTAGAGTGTAATTTTCACTGATGATTTCACAGCCTTTCAAAAATGATACAGATAAATTAAAATGTTCTGAAAATGGAAAATATACGGTGCAACACAAAGTATTCACCCTTTTACCAGGAATGTTTTGCTTTTATTTTAACTTAATAGTAAACAGGAATAGAAACAGCAAATGCTTTTTACTAAAAAACAGACTTGGGCACGCCCATTATTAGATTTGGCAAAATAAAGCAAGAAATAAAATTAAAGCAAACCCCAAAATTTAGGATGTTGTTTGGTGACCTTCCTTACTTTGTTTGTCTCATTCAAATATTGTGAGTTTAGCTTATTGTTGAGCAGGTAAAAATGAAAAAAATAAATGTGTTTTTTAAAATAATTTTATAATTTTTTATAACTTAGTTTTTCAAGGAGCCGGCATGACTCGAACAGTTATTGGAGCATCCAGCAGCCAGTAAAAACAGTGAGTGAATGCAAAGATAGATCAAACAGTGTTACTGAATTAGGTTTGAGAGGGGTTGGTTTAAGGTTATGCATGAGGTTGGGTGGTTGTTTAAAACAGACTGGTGTGTGGGGAAAGGAGAGGTTACAGTGGCCTGATATTGGGACCAGTGAGTATGTGATCATGTAACCGCATGTTGTAGGATGAAGCCTAGTAACACACTCATGCTAGAGTATTTGACTTATTGTATTGCTTTATCTTAGTGGCTCACTATTTTCTAATGATTTAAGATCTATTTCAAACTGAAGATCATTTTTTGCTTACATTGTGAATGCTGCTTTTAAAATGATTGAATTTCAGTTCAGAATAAATGCTGAATAGATTATGATACAGTTAAAAATTTGCATGAATAATGCAGTTCATTCAGTATTCCAGTCAAATGAATAATAGCTTCAGTGGTACAAGGGAAACATTTCAGTCTCAATGACTGTGCCTACTCCTTATCCTACAACTCATGACACAGATCTTGCCTCATTTCATCAAATAGATACAAATATAATTTTTGTTGATTGTGACACAGATTCTCAGTTGGTTTTAAGTCTGGACTTTGCGTGATTATGCTTTGATCTTAATCATTCCACTGTTGAATAGATACTTTATTGTCCCAATAGAGAAATTATACTCAGTGAGTAAACACATGACACTTGTTTACATAAAGTTGTAACCAAACAAGCTAAACAACAAAATCATCAAGTCAGACACAGTCTCCAACAAAAACACACTGAAGACAATTTAAAGACAAAATCAACAACATCCTCTGCTGATCATGGCTTCGTTTATACATCTTAATTATGCGCCAAGATATCTAATTTCTAAAGAAAACTATAAATACATGATTAATTTAAAAAATATTCTTATAAAAGAAACAAATGTTCTACCAGTTCAGACCTGCTGACCATGAAAGATGCAACATGTTTTGAATAAATTAATTGCTTTTGGTACAGAGGATTGTATTGTTCTACTCTTTAAAAGGGCTAGGTAGATGGAGTGAACTTATATAGCACTTTTCTACTCATACTGACCACTCAAAGCGCTTTACAATGGAGCCACATCCACCCATTCGCACTCACAAACGCGCACACATTTATACACCAACGCAGATCAGGAGGCAACTTGGGGTTAAGTGCCCTACCCAGGGGCACATCGACATATGACAGACGGAAGCTGGAATTAAACCAAAACCCTCCAATAACAAGCCAACTGCTCTACCTAGCGAGCCAAAGTCATCCCTGTAGTAGTACCTTCTACCTGAGTGTAGCAGTTTAAAAACAATAATGAAGTGATGCATCTGAACACCAAGAATCCATTTTAGCTTGTGTCTGTTTATAAATGTGTTCTAGGTTATTCAAACTAATGCCCAGCAGCTTACTGGCAACGGTCACTATTTTTCTCAGTGTGTTTTTTGTTCTTCTGTTATGCCACCAAACCAGATAAAACTAGTTAAAACACTCTCAACAAAAGTGCTGTAAACCATCTTCAGTTATAATAAAACAAACAGCGTTTTCACAAAGTAAAGCCTTTGCTGAGTTCTATGTATTTGTCACACTTCAGTAGGTTATCTAGTAGTAGGTTCAGTAGGTTTTCTAGAACCACTGGACTGTGCGAAATGGTGATGAGAAATAAAAAAAGAGTATTTTCACATGAATTTTAGCTGCCTCAAAACATATAAAGGCAAAATAACAGCGTCAGCATAATCAACTCCTCTGCAAGATTGAAAAGCAAACTGTAGGGTTCTGGTCTAATAGCCATGTATTAGGGGTGTGTCAATTCACCATAAATCAACTGACTACGATGTGAAACGGGCAAAATCAATAGCGAATCAAAAGGGTTGAAAAATCGATTATTTTTCATTATAATTAAATGAGAAAAACATAAACCTACGGCCTGCCGCACAGACATTTTTAGGGGACGGACCGGCAAAACTGTTAAACATGGCTGTTAAACTCAGCTGTTAAACTCAGCCATGTAGCGCGAAGTTCACAAAATACAGCAAATATTTTGCACTTTAAGGTGTGTTTTAACTATTGGAACTTCGGGATAATTTAATCGGACCTTCCTGATACGCGCATGTCTTCGCTTCATCGGATTGGGCCGACAGAGCCGTTTTTGGGGCCATTTCAGGAACCAACGGAGTACCTGTATGGGGGTATGTACTGGGAATGGCCCGATCGAGTCGCTCAGCAGGAGCTGTGGTTAAGTCGCCCTGATTGGTTGTAATTCAGTAGGAATCGAGCAGACCTTGTCAGACAACCAGCTTTGTAAAAATTAAGAAGAGTTGCTGGCGAAGCCGTTTATAACAGCAAACAGAGACCCAGCAACAAGCCCTACATCTTCAATGTAGATCTTATTTCAGCTGCTCTGTGTGCCTTTTTGCGCTGATTAGTGACTCTAATCGGTGCTGAAGCAGTCTGATCATATGCGGATGTCTTGAAAGGGCCAACAGATTACCCCGTCAGAAAAATTACCCTGAAGTTCCGATAGTGTTAGCAGCCTGTTTAATGGACTGCCACACCTGTTTAGAATTTGTAGATCTGGCTGTACATTTCAAGTCGTCGTCCTGCTGGAAAGTGAACCCCCATCCCAGTCTCAAGTCGCAGGTACCCTCAAAAAGGTTTTCTATCTGTTGGAATTGAGCTCCATCCAGCTTCCCATCATCTCTGATCAACTTTCCTGTTCTAGCTGAAGATAAGCATCTCCACAGTATGATGCTCAAACAATCATGATTAACCTCGAGGATTGTATATTCATGATGATGTACAATGTTGCACATGGCATTTTGTATGAGAAGCAAAAGGTTCGATTTTGCTGTGAGACATCTTATGCCTTTCTCCGTTTTACTCTTCCATACATTCCAGATTTGTAGAATTTAAGAATAATAGTTGCAATGTGAAATGACTGCCTCACATAAGCTCTGGAAGTCTGCAGCTCCTCCAAAGTAGCAACTAAAGTCTTTGCTATTGTTCACTAATCTTCTCTAATAAACCCTCCGAGGCCTATGCAAAACAGCTTGGATTTGCACTGGGGATAAAATGTGTACATTAGCTAATTAGGTAGCTTCTATTTGTTCCACTTATTCCAAAATGTGAAAATTTCAAGACATGAGTATTTTTGCACAGCACTGTATAGTTGGAAATTACTTGAGCTTGAGCTTGAACCTGAAGCTGACTCTTCTGTTAACTATTAGAACTTTCCATAAAATTAAAACTCATCTGCATTAAGTTAAACCACAGCGTTCTCCAGAAGATAGTCAAGGCAAGGCACATTTATTTGTATAGCACACTTTGAACAACAAGGTAATTCAAGGTGCTTTACATAATAAAGGGGTAAAATAAAAATAGCAGTAAAACACAGACAAAGCATAAAAAGTAAAAACAGCAATAAAGCTAGAAACACACACAAAACGTATGATACATCACAGCCTTAATTAAAGGTTTTTAGTTGCAATTTTAAAGAACTCAGTGTTTCAGCAGCTTTGCAGTGGTCTGGAAGTTTGTTCCAGATTAGAGGAGCATAGAAACTGAAAGCTGCTTCTCCGTGTTTGGTTCTAATTCTAGGGATTTTGAGTAGACTGGAATTAGAGGATTTGAGTGTTCTGGTGGGTTGGTATGGTGACAGTAGATCTTCAGCATACTTTGGTGTTATGCCATTCCATGATTTATAAACTAGTAAAGTTTGAAGTCTATTCTCTGAGCTACAGGGAAACAGTGTAAGGACTTTAGAACTGAGGTGATGTGCTCTACTTTCTTGGTTCTAGTGAGGACACGAGCAGCAGCGTTCTGGATCAGCTGCAGCTGTTTAATTGACTTCTTAGGCAGACCTGTGAAGATGCTGTTGCAGTAATCAATCCGACAAAAGATAAACGCATGGATGAGTTTTTCGAGGTCCTGTTGCGACATCAGTCTTTTAATTCTTTGGGCTTGAGCAGAAGGAAGCCAATGAGAACATTCCTGCCTAGACTCTACAGGTATATCACATCACTTTACTTGGAGCATGTTAGCAAAATAAAACAGAGATAAAGGAATCCATGCTTTGGAGAGGTCAAACAGAATTGCACAGAAAAAGGCAAGTACAGACTTTTTGTAACTACTATCACTCATGGAAAACACAGGTAGCCAGATTTATGGTTTAGCTGAATGCAGAGCAGAGTCACAACATGAGTTCCTTTGCAGTGGTGCAACTGAAAGTGGGGCCTCTTGTAAATCCTTTCTCCCCACTCATGGAAAATTGTAGTGGAAACATTTCTCCTGTTAGTCATGCTTTGTGCCTTTCCCACAAATGTTCTTTTTTTCCCCAAAACTTGCTTTTTCATTATTATCGTTGCGTTTTTTGAAACCAAATAAAATTTGTACAACTGTGCAAACACACACACACACACATGCGCGCACGCACGCACACACACGCACACAAAACGATATACTTGAACTGCATCGACTGCCAGGAAAATGTCAGGCCACCAGCTGGATCACTGCAAGTTTCTAGCCAGTCATCCCAGAATCAGAAGCATGTTCAACCAAACAAAATTCCTGCCGCTCTTTAACTGCTTTTGTTTTGGAATACTTTTGCACAGAGGTAAGAGAATTGCTGGAGCAGAAGAAATGTCTGGACACATCCAGAGCCTTGTTTTTTTTTTTCTCTTCTGAAACTAAATGGCTTCCTGCCTCAGAGATTGATTGCAGCCTTTCCTCTGTCACCTGAGTCTCAAAATTAAAAGGATCATTTCAGGATTTTTGAACTGTGCTTCTTTTAAAAGGTTAGACGCAGTTAATATCTGACCTGCAGTGGAAAATTCTCTTGGACTCGTCATTCAATATAAATTCAGATTTGTTAATCTTGGAAGCTGAGGTTAACAGTCTGAAAAAGCCCAAGAGCATTTTTTTTTCCGTTTTAAAGAACTACAACCAAAAAAACTGTTTATGGAAATACTTTTTTTCATTAACTTTTACACCTAGGTTATATTTGCTTTGTTTACCAAGCAATGTAAACGACCAAAATAGAGAAGTGTAAATATTATAAATTTTAGAGATTTTTGTTGAAGGGAAATGCTTTACATGTTTTGTTCTCAATACTTGTTTCACACAGGGGCGATCATTGGTGGAGCTCCTCCTCTTATCTCCATATTCTGCATAGACAATCATCGGCTTCTCTGTAAATAATTTTCAAATGCAAACATGAAGAAGTCTTAACGGGTCACAAAACAATGTTAGGTTCAGCTGATTTGTCACTTTGTTGACAGATTTATTTAAGACAGTAAATGTCCACTCTGGACTTGGCCCCTTTTGGAACAGCTGTTAGCTTCAGCCTTAGAGACCAACTAATCTGGATTCATACTGATTGAAGACTGTGTCATCATCCTGCTGAGCGCAGTCTTACTGCAGTAGATACCCAGATCTGACCCAGATGACTGCGCACAAGATGGTAAAGCTGGAAGCAACATGACAGATGAAAAAGAGTAGAGATGAGATTCACGGCTCTTTGAAGAGAGTCCAATTTTGTGGATTATTTCTTTTCAAAGAACTGTTCAAAAATACTGACTTATTTGTATATTTAGGCAAGGCAAGGCAATTTTATTTGTATAGCACACTTTCAACAGCAGGGTAATTCAAGGTGCTTTACATGATTTGGTGATTTAAAAGAAACACATAAAAGAAACACACATTACACATGATACACAATAAAGCAAGAGAAAAATAAAAAAAGCAAGAGAGCATGAACACATTTCATACATATGACATCAAGCATTTACTCAAAGGCAATTCTAAACAGGTGGGTTTTTAGTCTCGATTTATAGCAGTTCAGAGTTTCAGCAGCTCTACACTCGTCAGGAAGTCTGTTCCTGATAAGGGGAGCATAGAAACTGAAAGCTGCTTCTCCATGTTTAGTTCTGAGTCTAGGGATGTTTAGTAGGCTAGAGTTGGAGGACCTGAGTGGTCTTGGTGGTTGGTACCATGACAACAGGTCTTCAACATATTTTGGTGCTAAGCCATGTAATGATTTATAAACTAGTAAAAGTATTTTAAAGTCTATTCTCTGAGCTACAAGGAGCCAGTGTAAGGACTTTAGAACTGGGGTGATGTGCTTTACTTTCCTGGTTCTAGTGAGGACGCGAGCGGCAGCGTTCTGGATCAGCTGCAGCTGTCTGATTGACTTTTTAGGCAGACCTGTGAAGATGCTGTTGCAGTAATCAATCTGACTAAAGATAAACATTTATATGTTTTTTAAGAAGCCAGCCTGGAGTGACTCGTTTAATGTAGGAAATGATCACTGGAAGAAATGAAAGGATAAGATTTGGAACAGAATCAAAAATTTTAAGTGATAGATGAAATAGACATTTTTTTCTGCTAAATATTACAGTTTATTACTACTGTTTATGTTATCAGGAAAGGACATCCAGCTTCTGCTGCATTTTCTATGCCTCAGATTAGTCATTTAGTCTTTTTGAGTTGCCACTCACTGACTTCAAATGAAGCCTGTGGGGTCAACGACAAAACCCAGGTGTCTGTTTGCTGTCGTTACATGTTTGTCTAGGAGGAATGAATGCTGCAAATCAATGACTCGATGCAAACTTTTAAACTGATTGAAATTATCTCTCTTGTAAAGTGCCTTGGGATGAAGTGCGTTGTGAATTGGCGCCGTATAGATAAACTGAATTGAATCGAATCAAAGCCTGTCCATCTGTACCTCTTAGACCACAGTATACAAAGTGCCCACACGAAGGCTGTGTGGACAGCTAAGATGACATCAGACAATATTTGGATATCAAATAAGTATTTTACATGTATTAGGCTGCACTCCTCCTCTCATGCCTGTTCTCCAGCTCATTCAGTACATAGCAAAAGAGGAGCTGGTGTATACATCTGTGTCAAATGCAGAAAAATAAGTATTCATGTTATAGGACTGAGATGTGTTTTGGTTTTGAACAATGATTCCATAAAGATGAGGTAGGAAAATGTATATGCATCACAGTTGATATAGTCATTGCTATAGTTAATACTTTTCTTGCTGTAGCATATTTCCATTTTGTGCAGCCCTATGAAGACACCAAGAGACTGTTCTACTGCAGTTATGATGTTAATTTATTTCATACTTTTACTAAAACTTAATTTCAACAATTCTAAACTACTCCTTTAAGGCAGCAAGCTTTAACCTCTGACAGCAGGAGAGACCAGGAAAGGTCAAGAAAACTCCTCTTCAGACTCACAAATGCTTTTTTGTTTGAGCTCCATCTTACCAGCCTCGATTTCCTCAGGGGTTTTCTTTTTCTTTGCTTTGGTCATCTCCTCTACTGTAACTTCAGCTGGCTCATCTGACATTTCAGCGTCCTCTCTGTCCCCATCTCTGATCAGTCCTCGGGGTTCTCTCTCCAGAGGTTTGATTCTTGACAGCTGCTGTTTCTCCACAGGTTCTTCAGTGCTGACCAGAGCCCAACAAAGGCTCAGCCCGACCCAGACAGTCAGCACCTCAGCCCTCATTTCTCTAAAATAAAGCATGAGGGTGAATTACAGCAGATGTACGCCAGTGAAAGCCGAAACTAGATGTAGAGATAGCTCAACATCTGACCTGCAGATGCAAAGAAGGCGTCTGGAGATGAAAAGGAAGAGTCTACAGAGCTTTCTCCTCACTGATGAGAGCCTGCGCAGACTGAGGAAGAAAACAATGAGAGCTGAAGCTTTCAAAGGCAACTGCTGGCCGAGCAACAGTTTAATGCACACACCTCCTCTGCTCCTTCTTTCTTATCCGTCAAAGCCCTTCACCCCCTCTTTCCCCTCATCTGTCTCTCAGGAGAGGGGAGGAGCATTTGCCATGTGACAACCCAGTGAGGGAAAGAAAAAGGGAAGAACTGTAGGAAGGTAATAGTTTGGCTGTTAACAAAAGAACAGGACTCACTTCTCATGTTTGTTTGATGCAGAGAATAAGGAGGGTAATTATAACCTTAAATAAATGAATTTTGAACTAAAGGATTTAAATATCCTAAATGAAGAGAGAGGAAGGGGCCAGAGGGAAAGAGAACAGCTTCTTCATGTGAAAGATATGATGACCATTTGATGCATTTGTGAAAACCCCAGCAATTTTAAGCGAAACTGTCACTTTAAGAACATCAACTCACAATTATGCTTTTGGAATCTGGTTAGTGAAACGAGCCTTTCTCCTCTGTGCCCCTCTCTGATGACCCTAACATGGTGTCATGGTTCCAATACTGTGGAACCGTGTTCCAGTACCTAAAAAGCTCACCCATCAGTCCAAAACAGATATAGACCTTTTGCCCTGACAACCTCCAACATGTAAAGCCTGGCTCACACGGTGCGTTTTTCAGCTGCCACAAAGGACTGCTTCATGTCACACTGTGCTGCCCAAGATGTCAAGGAATATCATGAGCATACATCGCCAAAAAGTATACTTCACTAAAGCAGACAGATTCCCAAGGTGGCAACGATGATTTTTCATATACACTGTCTTTGCTGCCAAAACTCAATAAAGTTGGCTTCTTTGTTGCTCCACATGCTCTTGCATGTGGCCTCCATTGTAGCTAATGCTGATACTGCAACTGTCTCATTGTACCCTCCCTGGGTGTATTTTCATTGGTCGATTACAGACCGGAGTTCTATATTTTCTGACACGGCATCAAGACTGTCAGAGGCTGGATTTGGACATGAGAGTACCGGAGGGTCTGTCACACTGGATGGCCACAGTCCCGTGAATCATGCTCACACACCCCAGTTTTCATATCGCTCTATTAACGACGAACGATTTGTATACAGAGGCCGAAAAACGCATAGTGTGAACGGGGCTTAAGTTTTAGGGAAACTTTTGTTGGTCTTCCTGCAAACAACCCTCTTTCACGACCCCCTGCAGATTTCTAATCACCATTTTGTTAGTCTTAAAGATATATCCAGCATCTCCTCTACTGTAACTTCAGCTGGCTCATCTGACCTGCACCTCTCATTTGGGGGGGTGAAGGGCCTCGTGGGGTTCCGCTCACCAAGAGGAGCTCCTCGATATAGCAGTAACATCGCCACCATCACACCTACAGTCCCCACAGTGGAGTGTTGTTGTGAAGGAAGGTCGCAAAAAGTCTGGCTCCCTGAGGGTGTCTGTGCCACCGAATCCCCACAGCAAGCAAAGGAATTTGGGAATAATTGGAACTGGTACTGAGAGCAACATTGGAGTGGAGAAAACGAAGCTGGTGAATGTATTTGCCACTAGGTTTTCTCCCTCTCTGAATGCAAACACGCTTCGTGACAACTTATCTGAGAAACTGCAGAATGAAATGGTGACGTGTCGTAGGATTAAGTCGGTCCGTGCCAGGTATAGCTCATCTCACATTACTGCTGAATGTAACAATGTTGCTGACATGTACAGTCCTGGCATTTATGTTCTCTGCTATTATGAGGCCCGTGACCACAAAGTTTTTGGTAATGAGGGAAGGAGTGAACTGATATCCCATGGTACACCTGCAGCTCCACACGAGAGCCAGTATGCATAGCTGTTATGATATGAATTAATCTCCCTATGAACATCTGTTGTCCTATAATGCGTGTGGATTGTGTGTCGGCCATAGTGACAACGATGAATCACGTTGTGTTGTAGTGGACAAATTGATGGAGAGATGTGACATTCTGTGTGTTCAGGAGACGTTCCTGCCAAAACAAGACCTAGAAGGACTAAATTCTATACATATGGACTTTCATGGGGCTGGTGAATCAACAACTGACCTAAGTAAGGATTCCAGGGGGCGTAGCCACGATGTGGAATAAAAAATATGACCAGTTGGTTAATGTTATAAGACTGGGAGTTGACTGGGCTATTGGGATTAAGTTGTGTTGCAATGATAAGAAGATAATAATTTTGAATGTCTGTACACCATTTGAGTCCATACTAATGATTTATTGTGACTTTTATTCAGGACATTCTCTCTACCTCCATCTATGTAGTGGTTGACATGAATCCATATGTAACTGATGCCAATTCTTTTTTTGGTAATCATCTAATTCAGTTCTTTACAGACAGTAGATTGATTTTATCTAGTAAGGTACTTTTGCCAAATGAGAGTTATACTTATATCAGTGAGGCCTGGCACTCCACTTCCTGGCTGGACCACTGTCTCTGTACAGCGGATGCTCATGACTCCATCAATATGATGAAAATTGATTATGATCTGACTACTATGGATCATATACCCTTTCTCTTGGTGTTGAACACAGGCAGTTTACCAGTGTTGTTGCCTGTGGATAATGGCATTGATGTAGGGAAAATAGATTGGTCAAAATTGTCTAGGAGGGATATTAATAAATATGTTATTCATTCTGATGTATTGTTGCGTAATATTAAGGTCCCAAAAGATGCTGTATCATGTCAGGATATGAACTGCAAGAATGTACAACATTGTAAGGAATTATGTTCTCTGAATGAATCTATTGTAGAGTCACTCTGTATCTCAGGTGAGGCTCTATATTAACATAAGAGAAAACTGTGCCATGGTAGGCCGGGTTGGAAGGATTTTGTAGAAAAGCTCCATGCAGAGGCCAGACATGCTTTTAAAAAATGGGCTCAGTCTGGTGAAAGCAGGCATGGCCCATTGTTTGAAAACAAAAAATGCACTAATGCCTGATTTAAATATGCACTTTGCAATATTAAAAGAAATGAAAATACTATGAGGTCAGATTCACTGGCTAGTAAGCTGCACAAAAACAATGTTAATGACTTCTGGAAAGAAATAAAAACTATTAACAATTGCAAAACATCTCTTCCATCTAATATAGATGGGGTGAGTGGTTTTGATAAAAATGCACAGTTATGGCAGAAACAATATTATGAACTGTTATAAACCGTGTAACGAGTAATCTGTATGCAGTGGATAATGTAGAATTTGATGTTGATGTTATTGTTACCTCTGCTAAAGTTCAAGATGCAAAATTGAAGTTAACAGAACATAAGGCATGTGGCCTGGATAATATTACAGCACATATTAAACATGCCAGTAAGAAACTGTGTCCTCTGGTGGCTATGTGCTACACAGGAGTTTTTGTTCATGGAGTGTTACCTAAATCTATACTCTCTGTTGTGCTAGAGTTTTGTGTTGTTGTTTTTTTATGGACCCTGAGTCAGACAAATAAAGATGATGATGATGATGATGATGATGATGATGATGATGATGATGATGATGATGATGATGATGATGATGATGATGATGATGATGATGATATCTTTATACAACTGCTTTAACAACCCTACTGTCACCTGGGCGAAACAGCACTGTGATGAGTATATCCTTTGATTTCTCCAGTGCATTTAACACATTTTAGACAGAGTCAGAAACTTCAGAAGATAGAGGAGGATGCCCCAACAATCTCCTGAATTAACTGACTGAAAGGTTGTTTGTTTGACAAATGTTCAGCAGCACAGGAGCACCACAGGGGACTGTACTCTCACCATTCCTTTTCACTCTGTACACCACAGACTTCCAGTTCAAGTCAGACTTCTGTCATCTGCAGAATTACTCAGATGACTCTGTCAGGTCTATCAGAGATAGACAAGAAGCTGAGTACAGATAATGAAAAAGATAAAGGCCCTTGTTTAGTTTTAATGATCTCTGTAAATCTCACCAGTCATCCAAATCATCATACAGAAACCTGAAAAAAAAAATCTCTGTTTTTGTAAGGCCTAGACAAATCTTCCAGCTGGACAACAGAAGCGTTATTTATCTCTGTTTTCGTTTCCTTCCATCTTGTTATAATTATAACTGATGGAGGAGGATTTAGGGTTGACTCCAACATCCTCTCCAGGACTTAAAAGTCCCTAAACAAATATCTTCAGAGGATTAATTCTGCATGTTAGGATCTTATATAGTGCCATGCAAAACTATTAATACCTTTGAACTTTGAACATTTTATCACATCGCAATCACACATTGCAATATATTTTATTGGGATTTAATGTGATAGACCAGCATAATACATATTTGTGATGGACTATTGTACGTGTTATTTTAAGCTTTTCTTCTTTTCTAAAAAGTATGATATGCATATGCATTCAACCCAATTTACTCTGATACCCCTAAATAAAATACAGTCCTGCAAAGTGCCTAAAGAAGTCCTGTAATTAGTAAACAGATTCAAACTTTGTGGAACTTAACCTCAGCATATCCAGGTGCTCTGTGAAGAAAACCCTGTTAAAGAAATAGTAGGGACAGGCAAGGTGTTTATTGTTGCTGGGAAGATGGATGGAGCTAATCTGTAAACATCTGTTTTCAAGCCTTGCAGATTCTCAGTTATATTTAGGTCTGGGCTGTGGCCAATCTAACATGAATGTACCCTTTCTTTTTCTCTTTTTTTCTTTTATTTAACTAGGCATGTCCCAAGGAGACACAATATATTTTCTACCTTGGAGGTTAAGATGAACAGTAAAATATTCATACAGAACTGAAAGCAGGCAGACTAAAAGTACGGAAATCACTTATCTCAAAACAAATTAAATATTCAAGATGAAACCCTAATTATTACCTTCATTTAAACAGTGAAACTGTTTCGATACTGGATAAAGGTAATGAATCCAAGTTACTTGGTCTTTGTGTTGCTGCTTGTTCTATAATGTTCTCTATAACTTTATTTCTCTGTTAATTACCTTACTTCTGAGTACTGAATCCAAATGCACATAACACTTGTCAGACTTTTATTTGTAAAGAATTTTGACAATCGTGTATCATTTTTGTTCCACTTCAAAATTATATGGTACTTTGTATTGGTCTATCACATAAAATCCCAAAAGAATATATGGAAGTTTGGAAGTATGGACGGTTGTAACACGGAACATTAGAGGTGAGCAACATGTACTTTTTAACACAAAAAAGATATTTGTGTTTCCATATGGAAATACTGGTTTTAAGACCAGCAGATGGTTCCTTAAAATACTTTAGTGCCTTTTTTCACTCCTTGTTCTTGCTGAATATGCTGGTGGGTTAAAAATGGCCTGACATCTGAGGAGGAGAGGAGCCAAATTACATACAGATGTGCTCCAGAAGGATTGTCTCTGTTCATGATAAATGAGTTGGAAAGAGATTTAGCTAAAAGGTCAAATTCTGTATTGAAGTTTCATTTAATCTTTTTTTATTTGATATAAAAATTTTACAGTTTCATCAAGAGTTTAGCATCCCGGTAAAAATTGTTGGATCTATCTGAACAAGCAATATAATCAAATTCTTTAGGGTTCACTCTGAAAAATGTCTTTTATTTTTTGTATTTTTTTTTTACAGTTTTTCCGTAATAATGATATTTGATCTTTGCAATAAAATATTACTTGAGGAATAACAACATGGAAATATTGGCTGGACATGCATGGTTCCCTCCAGGATCAGCCTCTGTTATGGATTTATAATGCGGTATCTGTCGCCATCAACTGGTCAGAGCTGAAAGTGCAGCATCACTATAGCTGCCAAGAAAACAACCTTCGCCATGAGTTTGAGTTCAGCATTGCGACCTATACATATTTATAAATTAAATAAAAGGGCAAAAATATTCACAGTCATGCATCGGTTAAGGAATGTCATGTAAGAAAATCATGATGTTTCACATAACTTGAACTGAAGTCTACCTGATCTAAACGGCACTAAACATGATCCGTTGTTAATTACTAATACATTTTATTTAGCCTTTTAATTTTTTCTTGTTTATTTTCCTAAACTTATTTATAGATGCATTTTTTAACTTTCTTCCTGCAATTAACATTGGTTCTAAATAAAAAAAAATTCAACTGATTATTTGGTTGCTATATATTTAGAGCTATATATAAATAACTTACTCCATGTTTAAATAAACCTGGCTTTTAAGATTCAACATGTGTAGGAGTTGAAGAACAGGCTTTTATGTTCTTTCAAACAAACTTTGTGAGGATTTCTTGTTCATCTTGTTTGCAATGTAAAGAAAAGACAAAGGGTCATGATAAAAAGGCACTTACAACATTTTTCAGTTCTAGGGTTTAATAAATCTTGACTTTACGTTCTAAATTTACTGAATCTGACCTCAAGTGTAAGAAAAAGCCAAAATGAAAAAGTCGGGAGTGAAAAATTTTAAGTAGCCTACTTAACAGCTTAGCAGCTTGAAAGAACCACCTTTAAGCTCTGTCAGAATTGATGGATGGTGCCTGTGGACATCAGTTTTCCACAGTTCATGTCTTTGGGCTGCAAAAAAGTTGGTGCACCCACGCATGTGCTCACCATGCAAAACGGCAGGGATTCGAACCCAGGACCTCCTACCAACGGCTCCACCGTGCAGCCCTTAATTTTCCTTCTATGATACAGCTATGCACCACAATGTGTTGATCTATCACATAAAATCACAATAAGACGTGGTGAAATGTGGGAGTTAAAGGAGAACATATTCTTTTAAGACACTCTGACAATGAAACATTAATTTGAATAAAAAATGACAAAGAAAATCTAAAAAAAGAAAAAAAGGTTAATTATATTTGATGCTTTCTCATGTAAGCATCACATTAGGCCTATATGTCATATGTAGGCCTACCTGCAGCAAGGAACATATTTCAACAGTCAATGTTTGCAAGGTTAAATAACATACCCAGTACTTGAGATCAAAACTATAGTATAGTATAATAATAATAATAATTTAAAAATAAGGCAATAAAAACATATATGCTTAGAAAAAGTAGGAAATATGTCCGTTTTTTCCTATGAAAATGTTTTCTGCATACACGCAGTTTGGCAACAGACTCCTCTTGACGCTATGCGTGTTTTGAAGGATTTTTTTTCCCGATTTTGGCCCATTTTAAGCTCAAGCCACTGTGCGATTTAACGCATCATGTATAATAGTATCGGTAGGACATGGGAGGCAGTGTTGGAACCATCTGGAGCGCAGGGCCTTGCTGACGGTACATGGGGCTGCTGCTGCAGGAGAGAGGCGCGCAGACCACTGGCTGGGACGGGAACGCCGGGATGAAGCCGCGCTGCTCCTCCTGAGCCTCATCAGTCAGACGCTCCTTCTTCCACTTGGTGCGCCTGTTCTGGAACCAGATCTTGACTTGAGTCTCGGAAAGGCGGAGGGCGGCGGCGATGGTGTGCCGCTCCAGGACCGACAGGTAGTGGCTTCTGTTGAAGCTGCGCTCCAGAACCTGCAGCTGTTCCACGGTGAAGGCGGTGCGGATCCGACGACTCTTTTCCTTAAGAGATGGTAATGACTCCGGGCCACAACTTTTACCCGCCGTGGGGTGCTCCATCTTTCCACCTTCCACCTTGGAATGATGATCTTCTAAAAAAAATAAAAAAATCAAATACATCATAAAGTCATACACAAGTTGAAAAGATTACATGTGATTTCGCTGAGCTGGGTTTTCACCTGCAGCTGATTCCTCTGCAGTCGAGATTAATTTCCTGGTAAACTTAGTTGGATCTAAGATATCATCCACGGAAAATGGTGTTCTCTGGCTCTGTGGTAATTTAGCTGTAACTGGCTGCATGTCTGCTTCTGGACTCCTGCAGCCCCTCCTGAGTCTATATAGGCTATACATCTCTTTCAGATGCGCATTTCATTTAAAGGAAGGTAATTCGTCTTACAGGAACAATTGCAACTTTTGCTAAGGTGCAGACACGCTCCGGCCGTGTGGGACCCCCGTGCTGGCCCTTCAGAATGTAAATGAGGAGGATCCGGGGCCCGAGCCTCTTAATTATCGTGGGGCATCTGGTCAAAATGTGCGCTCTTTCTTTCACTCCATGTTACTTATTGTACTCAGACTTGTCATTATTTGCAAATGTGAAACTTTACTCGGGCGAGACACGTGAAGGCTCGTTGTGATGCTAATTTATAGACCCATGGAGGGGAAAGTTGGAGCCTTTTCTGCTTTGTGACCCAGTTTCCAAAGCGCCATTTGTTCTGTTGTTGTGTGCAGGGTGGGGAGGCCAAAGACAACTTTATGACAGGACATCTCATTAAACCAAATACTCTCTGTAGCTTGAAGGCCCTCCTTGGAAAAGGAATAATTAAATGTGAACTTTTATACAGTTTCTTGTATTTTTGTCATTTTGCCATTGCATTTTGGTGGGATTATTTATGAGAGACCAACACAAAGTATCATATGAAAATTGCTTATTGATTTTTTAACATATAAAAAATAGAAAGTTGTGGGTTGCATGTAGTCTGTTACCCCACATAAAATACTTACCCTTCAAAGGTGACCTACATATTAAATACAGACCACCTGTGTGTACTTTATTCCCAGTATAAATACAACTGTTTTCTGAAGACATCAGAGGTTTTTCGAGAACATTAGTGAACAAACAGCATCATGGAGATCAGGAAACACAGCAGACAGGTCAGGGAGAACGTTGAGGAAGAGTTCAGCAGGTCTAGGTTATAGAACAATCTTTGAGCATCTCCCTGAGGTTTGCTCAATCCATCATCTGAAAATGGAAAAAGGTTTCACACAGCTGCAAACCTACCAAGACATGGCTGTCCATCTAAACTGACCGGCTAGACAGGGAGATCATTAGTCAGAGAAACAGCAAAGAAACACTTGGTAACACAGATAGTAAACAAAGCAGTGAAGCAGACGGAGGAAAAGCAGGATATGCACAATGAGCGAACAATGAAAGAAATGGACAACAACGCTGCAGCAGAGTACATTTTATAAGTACTGTACTGTTTGATTGTGTTACACTTGTTGTTGCTGGTGTGTTGTTGTCATACTGGTGTTGTTATTCTGGCTTTCGCTGTCTTGTCGCTTCTGGAAGGGGGAGCGCCCAGGCCGGTCATCGCTAAACTAAGCTGGGATGTCATTTACATGCACAGAAATAACCACATTATCTGGATGTCTTAGGTCGTTTTGGGGTAGGCCAGTTTGGTTCGACTTCAGCTGAACTAAGGTGTATACATGCATTCAAAAGTCAGAATTTAGTCGTACGAAGGCAATAATTTGGTTTTCTCTTACTATAAGTACACACACTGAGTTGAAACTTGGTGGTAGCAGCCTTTGGGTGGGGGTGATTTCCTTCAGCAGGGACAGGGAAGCTGCTCGGTGCTGATGGAATATTACAAGGCAGCACCAAAAGAAAACCTGCTAGAGGCAGAAAAGGCTGGAGACAGGGACAGGAGTTTACCTTCCAACAGGAGAATGATCTAAAACATAGAGCCAGAGCTACAGTGGAATGGTTTAGAGCAAAACATGTTAACATGCATTAAAATGGCTCAAAGTCCAGATTTAATAATTGAATATTTGTGGTTAGGCTTGAAAATTCAAGTTCAGAGATGCTCTTTAGATTTTCACTAAAACAGTAGAAGCCAAGTGTTATTTTTTCTTCTATGTCACAAACACTTAGTGTTTTATGTGGGTCAGTGACATAAAATCCCAATAAAATATTCCGAACCTTGTAACTGTAAGGGATGTGGACACTTCTGCAAGTCACTATGGTCCTTTTGACTGCATGTTAAACCTCCCTGCTAAGCTTTCAATATCCCCATTAACTTTACAATTAAAATCTCACAGCCTTACCTTTTAGCTCACATTACTACTGATAGCTTCCTAATACCTTTAATGACCGCAGCTCCTAGCATCAAGGGGGATTCAGAAAACAGCAGGGTAAAGGAGGTAAGGGTCACTGGGGGGGTGGGGGGGGGTGTAAATGTTCCTGAATGTGACAGCTGCCACATCGCTCCCAGCTACTGACACCTACAGAGCCATGGGTATTGTAAGTCTGGGACAGGCCGGCCCATCGGAACAATTAGCAGATGTCTACAGTAGGCTTGACCTTCTCTGACCCTGGGCTTTGTCTCACAGGACAAGAGGGACATAAATAGACTCAAACACAGAGAAAAACGACGAGAAGAAATGATTGACAGAAAAAAAAGAGTTTCACAGTGTTGCATTTAGAGTTCCCGGCCTGCATTGTAATTTAAACGTTGCTGTTGAATAATAAATGTATTTAGTCATATTCCAATTCATGTAAACAAAATATAACTCGATTTCCATGTACAAAGTACCCTATTACTATCAAACTGCAAGAAAACGTTTCTTTTTTTGATAACACTTAAGTCAAGAAGTCAATTGCATAAAGATAACTTTCTGAAATTAGCATTTTTATTTCTAATACCTAATGTCAACAGCTGCTATGGCATCTTTTGAACTCAAGAAGAACTTTTAAGTGTAGGAATAGACATACTTTGGGTTGTTTCTTCAACAGACCGAGGACTAAAGACTAAAGGCTTGCATCAACAACTTGGGAGAGGACTTTCATCAGAAGAAAAACAAGTTTAAAAAACTGCACATTCATGCTGATAACTCCAGACCAATCATTTGGAGTGTTTCTGTTGCACAGTTAAAGAGGAAATTGTTCAGATTGATAATTACATAGACACACAGCAGGTACTTTATTTGGTACTCCTGTTACATTGCTTAATACAAATAGTGAATCAGCCAATCAAATGCCAGCAACTGAATGCATTTAGCCAACTTGCTGCAGGGTAAACCGTGCAAGAGGATTTAAGTAAACATAAAGCATGATTGTGGGTGTCAGATGGGCTAGTTGGAGTATTTCAGAAACTACCTGCAAAAATAACTGCTGTGTTAAAATATGCCAGGGTGGAAAAATATCAACAATTGCTGTTTCTCATCATCTTAGGTTTTGACAGTTTATTGGTCAGCAAGTTTCAGGTGTGCTTTTCTACTACTGTGTTAACACTATGGCAAGCCTGAAAGATATCAGCAGTGGATTTAGGGAAGCAAATGTATCTGCCCATGATTATTGGTTTAGGCAGTTTGATGGTCTGCAGACTTTATCCATCCATCGCATCTATCCTGTACAGGGTCATGGGGGAAGCTGGTGCCCATCTCCAGCAATCATCAGGCAAGAGCTGCAGATTTTATGTTCCTAGTAGAACTTTTGTGGTAAGACTATAGGCCCGTCTCCAGTAGACGAGTTCCCGGACATTTCTGCGAGGGGGAAGGTGACAGGGTAACCGCTGGCTTTGTCTTCTCAGCCGTTGGGTCTCCATACAAAATTGGCCTTTTAAAGAATTTGTAAGACGCCAGCATGTCATGACTGTTTCGCCGGTGAACGGCAGCACCAAAAGGCACCCACTCTACCGGGCCATTTCCGAGTGCATACCCCAAGGCAGGTATTAGTTTGTTTCCTGAAATGGTCCTGAAAGGTGTCCTTTCGGACCGGCTAGGTGAAATGGAGACATGTACATACCGTGAAGGTCTGGTAAAATTACGCAGAAGTTGCGATAGTGGAAACTAGTCTTATGCCAAGGTGGAAGTTTTAGAGAAGCAATTTTGGGTGCTCCTCATCATCTAGAGAATGTATGTATTAATGCTATGCTACCAAAGTTATGTTAAGATGAAAAGATATTAGCAGCAGAGAACACTGGGTGGCACTCCTGTCAGCTAAAAAGAGGAAAGTAAGGCAACGATTCACACAAAATGTCAGGGCTGATGATTTGAGCTGCAACATTCAGATGGTTGGGTCAGAACTGGATTGACCATATGAAAGCGTGGATTCATCTCACCAACGAAAATTGTTTATGCCAAAGTATGTTCATGTTTTAAAATGGCCCTGTCGAAATCTAGACTTAAATTCACCTAGGAATCTGTGACGACACCTGAAAGCAATTGTTCACAGTTGTTCTGCTTCCAATCTAAAGGAACTTGAGCTATTAGCAAAAACGAGTGGGCAGAAATATCTTGTGTGAAGCTGACAGAGACATATTCAAAAGACTTATTGCTGTAATTGCAGCAAATGATTAAGCTAAAAAGTATTGTCTAAGGAGTTAAATACAAATGTACATCACCCTTTTCAGATGATCCTTTTCCTTTATTTGGAAATGTTCTCAAAACCACTGTATGATGTACAGATTAATAAGCATGTGGATTGATTTACAAAATTACATTCGCATCTTCCTCCAGATGTCAAAGAAGAGGAAAGGGGAGGAGAATACACCACCATTATCTCCTTATCGCTTCAGGGTGTTTAAAACACCAGGGGAGGGTTTCAGCATTCCAGTGCTCCTTTGTGGAAGCTCTGCTGGCACACTTGCTATTGTGCTTGTCGTAATCATAATGGGGATTGAACAACCCTGCAAACAGGTAATAACTGAGAGTGGTGTGGGGTGGTCTTACATCCACAAAAAGCTTTGTTTCCTGTTACTCTTTAATCGAAAGCAATAAAAGGGGGTTATTGAGAGGAGAGTATTAGCAAATATAAGCAATTACTCTAGATGGAAAGGTCAGGATGATTTGTGAGCAGATTTGACATACATGCTTTTCACCTTTGTGCTGACAGGTCTGCAAAGTAACACACATTTTTATTTAAATAAATAAAAAAAAAAATATATATATATATATATATATATATTTAATTATTTATATTTATTTCATGTTTGCAGGGTTTTATGACTCAAAAGGCAGCAGCAAAATCAGAACACCAGAACGCAGTTTGGATATGATAAGACATATTTAACAAATAGTGAATGAGAAAGTCTGAGGAATTCCAGGGAATGGGTCCACGATGGCAGGCGGAGGAACTGCAGCAAAGAGTGGAGATTAGATGATGTAGACAGGTGATTGAGTGAGGCAGAATGTAAAAGGTTACTCACAAGATGACTGAGGCGTCTGGTTTTTGGGGAAGGCAAGTAGGATCCAGTAGCGGAGGTAGGTGGAGGCTGATGTTGTGCAAGGCTGTGTGTTTGCAGGTGGCGCGGGCAGACGGACGGAGAAAAGGCAGACCAGCGGAGGTAACGAGGCAGAAGCTCACCAGGAGGGAATCCAGTGTGAAGGTAAGTTGTTTCCATGAAGTATCGTCGATAGAACGGAGATCAGAGATGGAAACAAACTTTGGAGGACCAAAGAGTCTGGAACAGGACCTGTGAGGAAACCAGGAAGAAGCACACAGGGATCTTGAGAATAAACTTCTCTAGAGTAAAAGTTGGCCGTCTTTACCACGCTGGAAGCGAGAACAATCTGGCGTCAACAAAGGACTGGAGGAGACAGGTTTGACCTGGGACACATGGAATACCGGATGAACACGGAGATGAGATGGGATCTTGAGTTTGACAGTAGTAGGACTAATGACTTTCTTGATGGGGAATGGACCGAGGGGCAAGTTTTCTTGGGTGAGATCTGAGGGGAAAGTCTTTAGATGAGAGCCATACCTGTTGACCTGATGAATAATGGGGTGCTGGTCAAAGAGACGTGGGAATTGTGGGAGTACTCAACCCAGGGGAGATGGATGGACCAGGTGAGTGAGTTTAAACTGCAAAGACAGCGAAGGGTGTTTTCAATTTCTTGATTTCATCTCTCACACTGACCGTTTGATTGCGGATGATAACCAGAGGTGAGTTTGGAGGTGGCTCCCAGGGCGGAACAGAACTGTTTCCAGACGGCTGATATGAATTGAGGACCACGATCTGAGACCATTTCAATGAGGATACCATGGAGCTTGAAGACGTGAAGAATGAGTTGACGGACAGTTTCTGTGGATGAAGGAAGCTTAGGGAGAGCAATGAGATGGCAGGCTTTTGAAAAACAGTCAATGACTGTTTTACCTTTAGAAGGTGGGAGGCCGGTGATAAAATCCAGGGCGATATGAGACCAGGGTCGAGACGGTGTGGAGAGTGGTTGCAGAAGACCAGCAGGAGGTTGATGGGATGATTTATTCTGATTGCAGATGTGACAGGCAGAAATATACTCGGCTTGTCCTTGGTTCTGTTCTTGGGACAACTGCGGAAAATCTGGAGATGATAATGCAAAGAAGGATTCTTCATAAAATCAAAAAAATTATGGACAACCCTGAGCATCCTCTTCATGAGACTGTCATACAACGACAGAGCGTCTTCAGTCGGAGGCTTCTTCAGTTTCGCTGCAATACAGACCGCTACAGGAAATCCTTCCTGCCCACAGCCATCATCATCTACAACAACTCCTTAAAGAATTAATTATATGAGCTATACCAACACTTAATTTCCCTCTGGGATCAATAAAGTATTTTTGAATTTGAATTGAATTTGTTAAGAGATGGCCACCAGAAATATCTACGTAGGAGGGCAATGGTGCGACTGGTACCGGGATGACAGGAAAACCTGGAGGCATGGGCCCAGTGAATGGTCCATGCTCGGATGGCTGATGGCACATACAGACGACCGGGAGGTCCCCCACCTGGGTCGGGTTCATTCTGGAGGGCATTTTGGATTGATTTTTCAATGTCCCAGGTGAGGGAGCAGATGAAACAGGAAGGTGGAAGTATTGTGGTCTCTTTGGGGAATGTCTCATCTATCGGGTGAATTCTGGAGAGAGCATCCGGTTTCTTGTTTTTGGAGCCTGGACGATAGGAGATGTTTAGGTTGAAGCGGGAGAAGAAAAGGGACCAGCGGAAGTGTCTGGGGTTGAGTCTTTTGGCTGTTTGAAGGTATGACAAGTTCTTGTGATCAGTCCAGATGATGACGGGAATCTCCGTACCCTCCAGCCAGTGACGCCACTCCTCCAGGGGTCCATTTAAAGGTCTTCTTGGAAGAAGTGAGAGCGTTTAGGGGTTCTGCGAGTTTGCTGTAATTGTTTATGAGTCGACGGTAGAAGTTTGCAAAGCCCAAGAAGGGTTGAAGTTGTTTACGGGTTTCAGGAACTGGCCAGTCCTTGATGGTATTAACCTTTGCTGGATCTGCCTTCACCTGCCCGTCTCCCAGGATGAAACCAAGAAAAGTTATGGAAGAAACGTGGAACTCACACTTTTCCGCTTTGACGTAGAGTCGATTCTCCAACAATCTTTGAAGGACTTGTCGGACATGGATCTTGTGATCTGGAGGGAACGAGAGAAGATGAGGATGTCATCGAGGTAAACGAAAACGAACTAGTTTAGAAAATCACGTAGGACATCACTAATAAGATTTTGGAAAAGGGTTGGATAATCCAAAAGGCATGACCAAATATTCAAAGTGTCCAATGGGCGTCTTAAAGGCAGTCTTCCACTCATCGCATTTATTTCCATATATATATATATATATATATATATATATATATATATATATATATATATATATATATATATATATATATGTATATATATATATAGGCACACCGAGGCAGTGATTAAGGCAAAGGTGTATGGAGGACCGTCCCTGCCAAATTTGACAATAAATAAGTAAATAAATAAATAAATATGGATATAAATAAATAACTACATAAATGTGAAAATAAATAAAAAAATGGGTAAATACAATTGAAAATAAATAAAAATATGTGGGAATAAGTAAAAAAATATAATTATGTATTTCCAGATGTATATATTTATTTCCACATTTACATATTTATGTCCACATTTATTTAATTATTTATTTCCACATTTATTTATTTCCACAGTTATGTATTTCCAAATTTATTTTATTTATTTTCATCCACATTTATTTAATTATTTATTTAGACATTTATTTCCACATTTCCACATGTATTTATTTATTTCCAAATGTATTTATATATTTATTTCCACAATTATTTAATTATTTGTTTCCACATTTATTTATTTATTTATTTATTTATTTATTTATTTATTTCCCTCCGCATTAATTTAATTATTTATTTCCACGTTTTTTTATTTACTAAAGTGTATGCTAATAAGGTGGGTGTTTCTAACACTGGCCTAAAGTTTAATTGTTCAGCTCTGAGACTCCAGTTCAAACCAGTGTTGCCAACTTGGAGAATTTGTCGCTATTTCTAACGACTTTTAAGACCCCTTTAACAACTTTTTTTCCCCAAGAAGCGCCTAGCGACAAATCTAGCGACATTTCTGACCACCCTTAGCTACTTTCTGTGAAACTTTGTTGCCAATATTCTTTACAGATTAGAGACCTGGCTTGTTCTGCATCCAGACACTCAGAATGGGAATGATCTGCGCATGAGTTTGACTTTATATAGTTTATCAGTCAGACTTTTACCCAAATGACTAATTTCATGACCCAAAAAGACCACTGATTGGAGGACAAACTGCATTTTATGTTTTGAGACCTTGTGACCTTCAGCAGCCAGGTGATGGAGAAAAGCTATAGTGTCCTCCACGCACACTTCCCTGTTGGGGCTGCAGAGCAAAAGGTCGTCAACATACTGCAAAAGGGCTGAACCGGATGGAGGTTGGAACGACGACAGGGACGATGCAAGAGCACGATTATAAACCGTGGGAGATTCACAATTCCCCTGGGGCTTGTGGGTAAAGGTGTATCCTTTCCCCTCAAATTGAAAAGCGAACCAGTACTGAGAGTCAGGGTGCACTGGGACAGAGAAAAACGCATTGGACAGATCTAAAACAGTGAACCAGTTGGACCCTGAAGGAACATTACCTAGTAAAGTATAGGGATTTGGGACCGATGGCGCCCTCGAGTGGACGGCGGCATTAACTGATGATAAATCTTGCACGAATCGCCCCTCTTGGGGTGCTGGTGGGGCACGGTATTTTCTTACAGGTAAAATTGGGGTATTGACAGGAGAGTCATCACAGGGAATGATTATTCCTGCTGCTAGAAATGACTCAAACACTGGACGAATTCCCGCAATGGCTTCAGGTTTTAATGGGTATTGTGCTCGACGAGGGCGAAAATGAGATTTAGGGGTAACCACGAGGGGTTCACAATTTTTTATCAGCCCTACATCATATTTATGTTTGGCCCACACTTCAGATGGAACTGTGGCCAGTTCAGGAGGTTCTGTAGGCGCAGCTGCTGACACACATTGTGAAATTTTGATTGATTTCTGGTCTAAAGAATAAATTGAACGTAACACTGAAAGTAAAAGTGTGTGTGTCTTGGTATACACGCTCAGTGATGGAGAGAAAAAGACGTCTAAGTCATCAGTGGGTTGCCAATCTGTGTGCACTGTGCAGTCCATGGACCCAAATCACGCCACTGGTCAACACAAGACTTGACCAGGGAAACATGTGGTACACTATTCTCAACCTGAAAAAACTTTTCCTGATTTTTAGTCAGAGTAGCAGAAAGAGCACATCTAGTTGCAGACCAATACAAATTACAGGTGGTAATGACATCATTCAAATCCTTAAAGAAATCATTTTCATTTTCAGTTTTCCAACAGAAAAAAGATACCTTCCACTAAGTTTTTGATCTGAAAGATCAGCTGCGCGAATGACAGAATAAGTGGCACCAGAATCAACAATAAATGAAATGATTTTCCATTAACTGTGATGTTCATCATAGGCAGTCTTTGTATAGTTTCAGTAGAAGGAAAATAAAACAGCGTGTGTGTACTGTGTGTGTGCATAACCTCGTTGGAAGGACCGGTGGAACCTGCTGCTTCTCCCCCTCTCTGGATCTCCACCGCGCCGTGCCATTCAGTCAGCCTGCTGATTTTGGAGTGATGGTGACCTCGCCCTCTGCTGAAATCACGATTGGGATTCCCTCTGCCGCGTCCTCTTCCTTGTCCCCCTCCCCTGCGTTGGACGGCCCTCATGGGACAAGAACGGAACCAGTGGGTGAAACTCCCACAGTAGAAACAGGTGTCAGAGTCAGTTTGGTTTTGAGAAGCGGGACGGTGTGGAGCTGCAGCAGCAGCACATTGCAGGAGAGCAATTTGCGCCTTGTGGGCTGTGGTTTTCTGCTTTGTGTTGGCTTCCTCAGTCATTTCAGCTTGTCTGTGCTGAGCGTGTCTAGCACAACGCAGGATGTCAGCCAGGCGTACAGAGGAGTCTGACCACATGATGCAGGAGGTCTTTACAGCGTTGGCCAGGGCTGGCAACATGCTATCTAGGAACGCATTCTTTAAAAGGGATTCATATGGGGTCATGCCGGGGCCTGGAAAAGGATCTGGTTGTTGCACTACGATGAAGTCGTTAAAAATGGTGGTTAGTCGTTCCAGGTAATCCTCCACTGTCTCATCAGGTTGCTGAGTGCATTTGCTGACTCGGGTTAGGTTGCACTGGGTGGGGAACGCTGTTCTCAATCTGGCACACAGCGCAGCGACCCAGTCACGATACACAGCGTTTGTCCCATTGTTATTATTGGCTTTAGCCTACTGAGGTGTGGAAGGCTGATGGTTTGTCACAAAAAGGTCACGCAGGAGTCCAATTTGGGCCAGTGTCATTCGTGTTGCCAGAATGCGTGCCACTTCGGCTACGGTGGGGGAAAAGTCTCTGATAAAATCACTGACAGCTTTTGCCAAGGCTTCGCCGCCTTTCTCAGAGCTGGGCAGCTGTTTTCCCATATTAACAATGTCCTCGGAAGTCCAAGCTCTAAATACGTAGGCTGGTCCTTGCTGTCCCATAACTTGTACCATAGGGAGCTGTGTCACAGAACTCTCATGCATTGGGCTATATCTTTTGCCAGTTCTTGTTGCGAGAGGTGAAAAGCCTTCTGCTCCCTCGTAGGCATGTGCTTTGAGGTGTCAGGCAGAGGCATTCTTTTTTCTGGAGAGGAGGCTGGAGGTTGATCAGCTGGTGGCGGCGGCTGGCGCTGTTGCTGGTGATCTGGTGGGGGCATCGCGGCGAGAACCTGGGTGGGCGGTGCAGTAGGTGGTGGGGCGCTGTCCAGAGAGGGCACCACAGAGGCCCCCCAGGTTCCTTGCAAGGAAGGGTAAAGCACAGCAGTATCAGATTTCTTCATAGAACACTTTTCAGCTTCATCACATATATCAGAGTCCTTTTTCTTTTTTCCAACCTTCAGAGCTGTAAGAGCCTGTTGGCATGTCTGTCTATTTTTTCTCTCACTTTCTTCTTCCCATTTCTTTAAACAATTATCCATCTCTTCCATCTCTTTGAGGTTCTTGCACTTCACCTTTTTTCCTTTTAACATTGCTTGTCTTGTACCTTCTAAATTTTCTCTTAGCTTTTTTAACTGAGTCTGACTAAGAGACCCACCTTCAGGAAAACCATGTTTTTCATTCCAGTATGACAAATATTTACACACAATGTCACCATATTTGCTTTTCATTTGAGTCATTAAATTAGTTTCAGGGCCCCTGAAGGAACCATCCTTTGCATTTACATTCCCCATGTTTATTTTTGGTCTTGCTCATCAGCTCACAGCTCACGGTTCTAAGTTACCCGCGGTCTCGAATAATCCCAATTATAACAACCACTGTTCTTGCTTACGAGCTCAAAGATTTATTTGTATTAAGCTCACAGTTCTGAGTTACCTGGTCTTGCACATACTATTACGCATTTAAATTTTTGTTTTATTTGTATTATGCTCACAGTTCTGAGTTACCTGGTCTTGCACATACTATTACGCGTTTTAATTATTATTTTTTTATTTGTATTATGCTCACAGTTCTGAGTTACCTGGTCTTGCACATACTATTACACGTTTTAATTTTTTGCCCTCTAAAACAAATAGATGGTTCCCCCAACACTTATTATGAAAGCAGCTGACCACGGAAAACAGGAAGATTTAATTTCCTGTGTTATTATCAGTCGGATCTTTAATATCACTATTATATAGAATGTTGGACTCCAATGTGGTCTTTTAACTAATTTATTAAAGAATACATTTTTCTCACCGGACTTTTTCCTCAGAGAACTAGTAAATCCCAGTGCAGTCGATCGAAGAACGCTGACCACAGTCCCCGTCACTCTGAAGTCTAAGCGAGGTTTGGAGATGGGTTAGAGAGGCCCAGGTTGATCAGACCCTCCGGTCAGGTCTCCGACGGACCTACGCGGGATCCTGTTCCGTGACGCCAAGATTGTGGAGGAAATTCTGAGGAGTCCTGATGAGATTAAAACGACCAGCTGGTTTCAACAAAGTTTATTACTTGCAGCAAGGAGAAGTCAAAAGAGACTCTACAGTTATTACAAAGACATGAGTATATATATCTGTAAGTCATACACCTGAACCACCCTCTCCCATCCTCATTAACCGATTAACCCTGGTTCCTCAGTTAGTGTCTTACGAGAAAACAACTCCTTATTAGGGTTTTCCGTGCAGCTGCAAGGAGATGAACATCTCCAAGGTCAGAAGATCAATTGATAAAAACAGTTTCGGTTGCAGGAGCTGAGAAATCAGCACTCAAGTCACTCTGAAATATATGTCTTTAACTGAATAAACACATTTTAAAGAAATGAAACAAATCAGTGAAACAATAAGAATAAAGAAAGAAATTTCTTTCACACGCCATTCCAGGTGACAGCATGTTGGAGTAGCTCTGTAACTTTCATTTTGTTTCGTTTTTGCAGAAACATATTTTTTTGGACAACTGTTTTCTCTGGTTTTAAATACTGTGCAGCTGGAATGACTTTTGCTGATTCTTTTTTTACTTTTAGACATTTGTTATGATGGATAACCATGGCAACAAGGTGGTTTACACCTGGGAGCAGCTGATTAACAGCACAAAAGCTGAAATAATACCTTAACTGCAGCCACAAAACCCTGATGAGTTGAAAAGGTGACGCCATGGATACAGAGCAGGAGCAAAGAGGAAAGAGAAATGGAGGGATTTCAAACCATCTCCATCAATCATATTGGGCAATGTGAGTTTGCTGGCCAACAGGCTGGATGCTGAGGACCCTCTGGAGATTAGTGTGCAAAACATTCTTCATAAAATGAACATTATGGACAACCCTGAGCATCCTCTACATCAGACTGTCATACAACTACAGAGTGTCTTCAATCAGAGGCTTCTTCAGATCTGCAGAGCGCTACAGGACATCATCCCTCCCTACGGCCATCAGCATCTTCAACAAATCTTTAAAGAAACTTGGATAACGACTTACAATAGTAAGATCAGTAACATTTAATTTCCCTTTGGGATTAATAAAGTAATTTTGAATTTAGTTAAATTTGAATTGAATTAAAGTGAAGTCCCTTCTCTCTCTGCCCCTTTCCTGTCTATAAACCCAACAAATAAAGTAAGTACGTAAGAAAAAAAACTTTATTTATACAACACTTTTCACAGGTTAGAACCACAAAGTGCTTTACAATAAAAACAAACGCAAAATACACTGAAGATAAAAACATAAAAGAAAGGATTAAAACAGAATACATACAGCATCCTACGGCTTATTTTGCACTGCCTCTGTATATTGGGTCAAAAAATATTTGCTCTAGTGACTTCTAGAACCATTATATCCTTAATCGTGTTACACCCATAAACTTCACTGTATTTTATTGAGATGTTATGTTACAGATCAACTTAAAGAAAGACTAACAATGCAAAGCAAAAAGTGAAAGGAAACACGAATTTCACATAAAAAGCTGAAAAGTATTTGAATGAAACTCATTTTACTTGGTTACAGAAAAAGCTAAAAAATATATCTTTTTCAGGGTCTGCAAGGCTTTGATGATGATTTACCACAATTAATTTAGACTTTTAATGTTGGTTGTTGGTTGTATACATTTTGAGGGCTGTGGACTGGGTAACTTTCCCAGACGAACGGAGGATCAAAGAAAAAGTTTGAGTAAAACAATTAATGGTGAAAGGATATTTGTTGGGAAAATATAAAGAAATATTGAATGGAAGAAGCAAAGGATTGGAAAACATTTTGATGCTCAGAAGAAAAGGACTTCAAGTGGAAAATATGCCAAGACAAAGAAAATAAGATCAAGGTATTGCGGGTAGGCACGGCTGTGCAGGAAATGAGAAGGAGTGGGGAGAGATAGAGGAGTATGAGAGTGAAGATAGCATGGAAATGAGTTTTGGTCAAGAAAAGTTGAAAGGAAAGAGAGGATACGTGTCAGATGAAGATAAGATAAAGAAACAAAAGAAGGTGAATCTAAGTGATAGTAATGAAGATGATGAAAGAGAATACAAAATTATTCTAAGGTTCAGTGAGGGGAATGGTATAAACAAAATAAGTCCGACTAAGTTAACAACTATTTTGAAAAATCAAGTGGGAGATATTAAAATGGCAAAAGTATTGAGGGATGGAAATTTGTTAATAGTGTGTAAATCAGAGGAACAGAGAGAGAAGGCTCGAAAAATGAAAGATGTAGGGAAGCATAAAGTGATTAGTGTGAGTAAGGTGGGGTCAGGAGAAAAAGGTCTAAAGGGAATAATATGGGGTATTCCAATTGAGATGTCAGTGGATGAAATCAAAGTTAATATAAGAGGAGCTAAGATAAAAGAGGTTAAAAGACTAAATGAATTCCGAGATGGAGTTAAAAAAGAAAAGGAATCAGTTATAGTGATGTTTGAGGGAGAGATTCTGCCATATCGAGTCTTCTTGGGTTGTTTGTCGTATTCAGTGAGGGAGTTCATACCAAAGCCAATCAGATGCTACAACTGCCAAAGATTTGGGCATACAGCAAATATTTGTAAAGGAAGAAAGAGATGTCCAAGATGTGGAGAAAATCACGGATTTGAGGAATGTGGTAATAAATTAAAACCCAAATGTTGTAATTGTGGAGGTGAGCATAGTGCTGCTTATGCTGGTTGTCTAAGAATGAAAACAGAGATTAATATTCAACAGACAAAAGTTCAAAATAAGATTTCATATGCAGAGGCAGTGAAAATGGTTGGATGAAATGGAGGAAAAAAACAGGAGATCATAATGGAAGAAAAAAAGAAAGAAATGAGAAAAGAAGCAGAGGGAAAAGTTTGGATAGATTTGAAAAAACTTGTAACTTTCATTGCAGGAGTTATTAACGCTACAATGGAGACAAGATCTAAAACTGAAAGAATCCAAATTATTGTAAAAGCAGCAGCAAATCATTTAGACTTGAGCGAGTTATCATGGGAGGAAATCAGACAAAACTTAAGTACTCAGTCAAATTAAGAAGGTGGAGGATCAGGATAAATGGTTTTAATACTGCAATGGAATGCAAGAAGTTTAATAGCTAACGGACAGGAACTAAAAAGATGGGTAGAAGATCAAATAGAAAAACCAGAAATAATATGTATTCAGGAGACATGGTTAAATAAAAAATTAGATTTTAAATTATTATCATACAATATAATTAGAAAAGATAGAGAAATGGTAAAGGAGGAGGATGTGCAACTTTTATTAAGAATAATTTAAATTATAGAGTTGTCAAAATAGGGAAGGAAGAAGAATTTATAGGAATAGAAATATATACAGATAGTGGAAATTTATATATAGTAAATTATTATAATCCATGTAAGAAATTAGAAATAAATAAAATAAAAATGATGCTAGAAAACAATTATAAAAATATATTGATATGTGGTGATTTTAATGCACATAATACAGTATGGGGAGGAATAAAAACAGATTTAAATGGTGAGGTAATTGAAGAAATAATGGATGAAATAAATTTGGTATGTTTGAATGATGGAAAAGGAACAAGAATAGATGTTAATACAGGATACATTTCGGCAATAGACATTACGTTGACTTCAAGTGAATTGGCTGGGAAAAGTGAATGGAAGGTTCAGGAAAATTTGATGGGCAGTGATCATTATCCAATTTTGATTAAGATTGTAGGATTTAGGGATTCAAAAACTGAAGTTAGAGAAGAAAGATGGGTTTTTAGAAAGGCAAACTGGGATAAATTTAAAAGTATATGTGAAAAGAATCAAGATAAAATAAATATGGAAAATAGTGTAGAAATGGTAGAAAAAACTTTTAGAAAAATAATTATTGAAGCAGCAGATAAAACAATTCCAAAAAGTAAAGGGAATATGAAAAAGAAAAATGTGCCTTGGTGGAATGATGAATAAGAAAAAGTAATTAAAGAAAGAAATAAGAGTATGAAAAAATTAAAAAAGAATCATAATTATGAAAACTTAATAAAATATAAAAGATTGCAAGCAGAGGTAAGAAAAACGATTAAAAATGCTAAAAGAAAAAGTTGGAGAACTTTTTGTGATAAAATCGGAAGAACAACTCAAGTAAGTGAAGTTTGGGGAATGATTAAGAAAATGAAAGGAATATACAGAGAGAGGAGTTATTCAGCTTTAAAAATAAAAGATGATATAATTGTTAAAATGAAGTAAAAGCAGAAATCTTAGCTAAGACATTTGTTAAAATAAATAGTAATAATAATTTATCAGAAGTCAGAAGGAATAAAAGGGAGGAAAATGGGAAAAAATATGAGGTAGCGAATGAAGAAAGTAGTAAAATGTCAGTATTAGATATTCCTTTTAATATGATTGAGTTAGAACAAGCTTTAGGGAAAACTAAAAATACGGCACCAGGTAATGATAAAATTACTTATGGGATGATTAAACATTTAGGGAATAAAATGAGAATGAGGTTTTTGAATTTATATACACTCAACAAAAATATAAACGCAACACCTTTGTTTCTGCTCCCATTTGTCATGAGATGGTCTTAAAGATCTAAAATTCATTCCAGATACACAATATTACCATTTCTCTCAAACATTGTTCACAAATCAGTCTAAATGTGTGATAGTGAGCACTTCTGCTTTGCTGAGATAATCCATCCCACCTCACAGGTGTGCCACATCAAGATGCTGATCTGACATCATGATTAGTGCACAGGTGTACCTTATACTGCCCACAATAAAAGGCCACCCTGGAATGTGCAGTTTTGTCTCACAGCAAAATGCCCCAGAAGCCACAAGCATTGAGGGAGCGTGCAATTGGCATGCTGACAGCAGGAATGTCAACCAGATCTGTTGCTCGTGCATTGAATGTTCATTTCTCCACCATAAGCCGTCTCCAAAGGCGTTTCAGAGAATATGGCAGTACATCCAACCGGCCTCACAACCGCAGACCACGTGTAACCACACCAGCCCAGGACCTCCACATCCAGTAGGTTCACCTCCAAGATCGTCTGAGACCAGCCACTCAGACAGCTGCTGAAACAATTGGTTTGCGTAACCAAACAATTTCTGCACAAACTGTCAGTAACCGTCTCAGGGAAGCTCAACTGCATGCTCGTCATCCTCATCGGGGTCTTGACCTGACTCCAGCTCGTCGCCGTAACAGACTTGAGTGGGCAAATGCTCACATTGGATGGCGTCTGGCACGTTGGAGAGGTGTTCTCTTCACGGATGAATCTCGGTTTACATTGTTCAGGGCAGATGGCAGACAGCGTGTGTGGCGTCGTGTGGGTGAGCGCTTTGCTGATGTCAATGTTGTGGATCGAGTAGCCCATGGTGGTGGTGGAGTTATGGTATGGGCAGGCATCTGTTATGGACAAAGAACACAGGTGCATTTTATTGATGGCATTTTGAATGGACAGAGATACCATGATGAGATCCTGAGGCCCATTGTTGTGCCATACATCCATGAACATCACCTCATGTTTCAGCAAGATAATGCACGGTCCCATGTTGCAAGGATCTGTACACAATTCTTGGAAGCTGAAAATGTCCCAGTTCTTGCATGGCCAGCATACTCACCGGACATGTCACCCATTGAGCATGTTTGGGATGTGCTTGACCGGCGTATATGACAGCGTTTACCAGTTCCCACTAATATCCAACAAGTTTGCACAGCCATTGAAGAGGAGTGGACCAACATTCCACAGGCCACAATTGACAATCTGATAAACTCTATGCGAAGAAGATGTGTGGCACTGCATGAGGCAAATGGTGGTCACACCAGATACTGACCGGTTCTGAGTCCCCAGACCCCCAATAAAGCAAAAAACTGCACATTCCAGGGTGGCCTTTTATTGTGGGCAGTATAAGGTACACCTGTGCACTAATCATGATGTCAGATCAGCATCTTGATGTGGCACACCTGTGAGGTGGGATGGATTATCTCAGCAAAGCAGAAGTGCTCACTATCACACATTTAGACTGATTTGTGAACAATGTTTGAGAGAAATGGTAATATTGTTTATCTGAAATGAATTTTAGATCTTTAAGTCCATCTCATGAAAAATGGGAGCAGAAACAAAGGTGTTGCGTTTATATTTTTGTTGAGTGTACTAAAGTTTGGATAGAGGGAATAATACCAAACAATTGGAAAGAGGCAATAATTATACCTATATTGAAACCAGGAAAAGAATCAACTAATCCGGAAAATTATAGACCAATAGCTCTTACATCTCATATAGGAAAAATAATGGAAAGGATGATTACAGAGAGAATAAATTATTATCTTGAAAGTAAAAAATTGATTACAAAATATCAAAGTGGTTTTAGAAAAGGTAGAAGTACAATGGATCCAATTGTTTATTTTGAAAATGAAATTAGAAATGCGCAGAAAAATAAAGAAAGTTTAGTTGTAGTATTTTTTTATATTGAAAAGGCTTATGATATGGTTTGGAAGGAAGGGTTACTAATAAAATTAAAGAGATTGGGAATAAAAGGAAGAGTTCATAATTGGGTTAAAAAAAATTTATTCAGTAGATATATTCAAGTAAAGATAGGAGATAAAGTATCAAAAAGTTATTTAGTAGAAAATGGAACACCTCAAGGCAGTATAATCAGTCCAATATTGTTTACTATTATGATAAATGATGTATATGAAAATATAGGGTATGATTTTAGAAGAGCATTATTTGCGGATGATGGAGCATTGTGGAAAAGGGGAAAAAATATATAAAACATATGCAAAAGAAATTACAAGAAGAAATATCAAAAGTAGAAAAATGGTCGTATGATTGGGGTTTTAAATTCTCAGTTGATAAAACAAAAAGCTTGGTGTTTACAAAGAAAAGAAATATGGAAATGAATCTTAAACTATATGGAGAGAATATAGAACAGGTAAAGAGTTTTAAATATTTGGGGGTTATTTTTGACAATAAGTTAACTTGGAAGGAAAATATAATAAAAATTGAGGAAAGATGTAAAAAAGTAATAAACATAATGAGATGTCTAAAAGGTAATGATTGGGGGGCTAGTGCAAAAGCATTAAAGCAAATATATATTACAATGAAAAGATCAATAATAGACTATGGAAGTGTTGTATATAGCTCTGCATGTAAAACATTATTAATGAGGATTGAAAGAATACAAAATCAGGCACTGAGAATATGTTGTGGAGCAATAAAAACATCCACTATAGCATCTATACAGGTTGAAATGGGAGAAATGCCAATAGGACTAAGATTTAAAAATACAATTTATTAAATTATTGGGTTAGTATTAAAGGATGTTCAAAGGATGATCATATGATCAAAAACGATATATATTTATATAGGGAAAATATAAAATTTGATAGTATATTAGAAAAAGCAAACAAATTAGCAGAAATCTATAAAATAAATAATATTAGAGTTATAAAAAAATATTTCTATTCAGTGACTCCTAAATGGATTTTTCCTAGGTGTTATATTGACTTTTATATAAAAAATATGATTGATATAAATAAGGGGAAAGGAAATTGGGATAATATTATAAATAATAGATTAGATAGTATACATAAAAACTATATACCAATATATACAGATGGATCAAAAGAGTCTGAAAGTGGGAGAACAGGTTTTTCTTTTTATATTCCTGCGATAGGAAAAGGGAAAAAAATAAGAACACCAGATGGATTATCAGTTTTTACAGGTGAAATGCTGCCAATTTATTTTAGTTTAGATTGGATTGAGCAAAATAGAGTTAAAAAAAGTATAATATGTACAGATTCATTATCAGTTTTGTTAGCAATTAACTCAAGAACAAATGAAAACAGAGTTGATATTATTCTAGAAATATTTGAATGCCTATTTAGATTAAATAAATTAGGAATTGAAATAAGATTCATGTGGGTTCCAGCGCACAGAGGGATAGACGGAAATGAAATAGCAGATTATTACGCAAAACAAGCGATAAAGTTGGAAATAGGAATAGAGATTCCTTTTAGTAGAAAAGAAGTGAAAACTATAATTAAGGTGAAAATTAGGAATGAATGGCAGGAAAAGTGGATAAAAGAAAAAAAGGGAAGACATTTATTTAATATACAGAAAGAAGTAGGTAAGATGAAGATAGAGGAGTTTAATAATAGAGAGCAAACAATAATATCAAGACTAAGGATAGGACATTCGGGATTAAATAGCACTTTGTATGTTATGGGAAAACATCAAACAGGTTTCTGTGAGTGTGGGAAAGAAAGGGAAACTGTAGAGCATGTACTGTGTTTTTGTAGTAAGTATAAAGTAATTAGAGAAATATTAAAAGATAAGTTAAAAATTAAAGGATATGGAGATTGGAATTTAAAAACGGTATTGAATGGAAATAATACAATTTATAAATTAGTGTTAGAGTTTCTTAGGAAAAGTAAGTTAGTTAATAGAATTTAGGTTTTTTGTTTTTGTTTTTTTTCCTCCTCACTTCGACTCACACTCCTGCACAGTAGGTGGCGGTAATGCACCTTTAAGTTGGATGCCACCCGCCATTTAAACAAAAAGAAGAAAGAAAGAAAGAAAGAAAGAAAGAAAGAAAGAAAGAAAGAAAGAAAGAAAGAAAGAAAGAAAGAAAGAAAGAAAGAAAGAAAGAAAGAAAAAGAAAGAAAGAAAGAAGTATACATTTTGAATAGCTGCAGTATTATTTTGAACCTGTAGTGTTGCTATAGGTTTCAGCAAGAAAAAAAAGAACCGGAAGTCGTACTCTCGCAATACTTTTTTTGTTTTCATTGATTTCCAAACATGGCGTCTGAAGTGCAGGCGGGTACCGCAGCTGCAGCAGAAAAGGACTTGGCTGTAGGGTATGTATTTTTCGTGCGCAGCTTTTTTGGAAATGACAGAAGTCAGGGTAATAATTCAGCTCATATAATAAAGTTTTGCGCATATTACGGATGAGTAGCCTATTCATGAGGAGGACTGTTAGCAGACCAGCTAGCTAACTAATAATCGCTCTGCAAAGGATCTGCCACCGAAAAAGTGTAACAACAAAGCTCTTTAAAAAAAAACCAAACAAACCATATCTACATCGTATTTACTGACAGTTAAAAGTCGGGTCGTCTGTCTTCAAGCATATTAACCTTGGAAATTAAAGCTTAACTGTTGATATTTGCTGACTTGTTCTTCTTACTACTGATTAAAATTGTAGCTAACATTGTGCTCCAAACACACCCTAAAAGCAGGTTTTGAAGTTGTACATTTTGTCACGGAAAGTCTTAATTTAGCTGAAATAAAATACTTATACTAAGGTATATTTTGCATGTGAACAGTGGCGGATCTAGAAAAATATTTATTGGGTGGCACGAGAGGGGTAAGAATTTTTCTGGGGTGGCACCATATGCCAGATTTTTATATACATATATTGGTTTTATTGATCAGTCATACACATGCTTCACCTCTTCACTCCCCAGTATTTACATATATGACAGATACATACATGTATTAGTTGTACATACATGTATTGCTTCAGGTTATTTGAGCACATTAAAGCTGCATTATGTAACATTTTTGTTAAAATAAAAGTTTTTTAAATATATAGATAGTTTTTTCATGTCCTGACGATACAATTGAATCAAGTACTTTTTCCGCAGTTGCATGTAGAGGCATCAATTTCATTTATTTTGAGGTGGTTCGGGTCTGTACCACCTCAGGGTGCGCTTGTGAGAGCGCGAACCGTGACGTAATCATGCACGTACGTAGACATGTATGCGTTTTCATATAGAGGTAGTCTAAGATAGCTTAGATAAGTTAAGCTAGCCAGCCACGACACCCACACCAGCTCCCCTTTAGTCAAAGAAGAGAAGTATTATGTCCACCACTACAAAAAGAGCAAAAATGGTCTCTGACCGACGTAGAGCTTGGACCAATGAGCACACGCCTGAAAGTTACGAAAGTGCGCATTCTGATGATTGCAGTTCGTCTAACGGCCACATGGTGCACTCTCTGCTGCACTCTCACCAAATTCTGCAGAGCAGCTTTAAAAGTTCACCAAAGAGAAAATGATGTGACGGTTTTCATGTGCCATGAAAACTGAGCTTCATGCTCCTAATGTTCAATTTTACGTAGCTATTTCTTGAATTCATAGCAGGGCAGCAGCGGTGGCAAGGCTTTTTTTTAGGGTGACAACTCTCACCCTCTGCCACCCCTGTAGATCCGCCCATGCATGTGAATACTTTCACCCGTGATAGAAAAACAAGATTCTACTGAGTAAGTGGTGGGTTATCATATTGCATTTCTGCTAAAGAATAATCAGCCATAGAATGTAGTTCTATTGTTATTTTTAAGTGTTTTCATGTTTTTTTTTAAGTCTTATATGGAGTCTCAACTTTTCTCCCTTTGTAATTTCAGGGATGCCTCTTTTGGGGAACAGCCTCCCATGGATACAGAATCATCAAGTGGCAAAGAGGGAATGGTAACATTTTTGTTTAACTATTAATATGTTTGAGGTTAATCTTTAATTTGTGATTTTCATTATTATTTAACTTGCACTTTATCCGAATATATCTTGTGTGGTTACAACATATCAGTCAGATCTTGAAGCATAAATGTATAGTTTGCTTATAGGCAATATATTTATGTTGTAAAAGAAACGGTGTGCAACTGTTGAATCGACCAATACATTTCCTGCTTCAATCAGAATTGGTATTTAAACAGTCCCCTTCATCATGCTGTTCACATTTTGACATCATATGTTGTCATGAGACCAAGACGACACCTAACAACTAATCACCAGTAGCGCACCGTTGGGAGGCTTTAAACAGGATGTTCTCAGATGGAAGTAGCCTGACTGAGCTTAGAGTGACATCAGCAGGTGGCAACAGAGAGACTGTAAGAGTCACAGAAAGGCATAGAAGTGGATGTCCTTTGGCCACATCTCACACTGATCACTGCTTCATTGTGAACAGTGCCCTACTTAACCAGATGATGAATACCATTTAACTCCTGGCAGATTTAAGGGAGGTGAGAGGCACCCAAGTGTCACATCAGAGCATTCAGAATTGATTACATCAGCATGATCTGTGTGCTAGACAAACTGCAAGGGTACCTGACCCCACTGGCAGGCATCATTGTCTTGCATGGGTCAGAGAGCATATATCCTGGAGAATGGACCAGTGGGCCTCAGTGCTGTTCTGATGAAAGTCGATTCACGTTGAGCAGAAATGATGCTCACCAATGATGCTGGAGATGTCAAGGAGAGTGCTATGCGTCAGCCACTGATGTGACCAGACGAGCCTCTGGTGGTGGTGTTACAGTGTGGGCAGGTGTGTCTAGTCAGTAAAGAACTGCCTTACACTTTAAGTACAAAGTGACAAGAACATACTACCCGAATAACATTATTCCAGTCATTGTGCCCCTGCATGAACAACACAGACCTAATTTAATTTTCATGGACGACAATGCTCCAGCTCATCAAAGTCACATCATTGGGGAACAGCTTCTGGAGACTGGGGCACCTTGAATGGAGCATCCAGCATTGTCTCCAGACCTGAATACCATAGAAAACCTATGAGATCAGCTGAGTCTCCCACCGTATAGAGGCTGGCAACACTGGACCTCAGAACCTCAATGATCTGAGGGCTTCCCTTCAAGAAGAGTGGACTGCCATGTCTCAGCAGACAATAAGTTGATTTATGAACAGCATAAGACATCGTTGTCGAGCTGTAATTGATGCTCAAGGGCACATGACACATTATTGAGACATTATTGAGAACGTTCATGTTTTTAAGTGCAGGCTCAAGACTCACCTTTTTAGCCTAGCTTTTAACTGATTATTATTTATTATACTCCGTGTAATTGCTCTGCATGTTTTACTTCATAAATTTTAGCAATGTTTTTTCTACTTAATCTTACCATACTTATTCTCTGTTTATTTTATACTTTAACTTGTTATTTTAATCTTCCTTTCAGTGTTTCCTCTGTGCAAGCCCTCTGCCACAGGAGCGGTGGTCGGCTGTGGCTGCCTCGGTGCTCACCAGGTAGCCCTTGGTGGAGGTCGGGTCTCGGCCTCGCCTCCTCTGGGCGCCCTGGGTCAGTGCCTTGGCGGCTGCTGTTGATCTACTGCTCCGGTGGAGATGGCTCCTTTGATGGCGGTTCCTTACCTGGCTCATCTGTACTCAGTCCATTGTCCCTTTTACTGTTACTTTTAAGTGTGTGCTTGCATGAGGGTTGGGCTAGGCAGAAGGGGGTATAACTATGATCATGCTTTTAAATTTGTAGGGGAGGAATGGGAATGTGGTTTATGTTAGTTCATTTTAATTCTGTAAAGCACCTTGAACTGCAATTTGTGTATGAAAAGCACTTTATAAATAAAGCTCGATTTGATTGACGTTGTTGTGACATACCCACCACTGTTGTCTTGTTTGAGGTGAAGAAATTATAATATGATAATATGAAATCATTGTAGCGTGAACTTTTTGTGTTTTCCATTAATTTCACATGAAAACCAAATATCATCCTTTGGGAGTATTGCATGTTCCACAGTGGTGTTACATTCATTGTGCTCCTAACAAGTTGCAGAACAATCCTTGATGATAGTTGTGGACTACTTTAAGTGGAATAAAAGATGGTAAAGAAAAAGATTAAAATAAGTGAGAATTATGGTAAATATACCAGATTCTGAAAGTTCTGTTCATTATCTATTTACCAAGTTTGCAATGAATTGTATTTAAATTGAAATTAAACCTCATTAGATTTTGTGTTGTTTTCTTTGTGCCAGGTTATTTAAAGCTTAAGGGTTTGGAGCTAAGTTTCCCTACCTCACAGTGCTTGCCCTGTATGGACGACTTCTAACTTTTATGACTATCTGGTGTTCTCTGTCTTAGGAGGCTGCTGGCGAAGGCTCAGAAGCAGCTGATGCTCTGACTGGATCTGGAGATGAGGAGAGTGGGCGGCAGCTTGGGGAGGTGGAGCTGCAGTGCGCCTTGTGTATGAAGTGGTTCACAGCAGAAACATTTGGGATTGAAACATCGTATGTGTGTTCAGGACGTAGATATCAGCTGCTGTTTGATACTGATGCAGCCATTAACTGCCTTTCTCCTCCACAGAACATGTCTTCCCTTCATGACCAATTATGTGTTTCACTGCAATGTATGCCATCACAGCGGCAACACATACTTCCTCAGAAAACAAGCAAGTAGGTATTCTGGGTGCTGAAACCTGAATATCAAGTACCGTTGTATTCAGCCATCCCATTGGTGTTGTTAACTATGGCACTTTTTTTCTGCAAGACCTGAAGGAAATGTGCCTCACAGCTTTGGCGAACCTTACATGGAGGTCCAGAACTCAAGATGAGCACCCTAAGACCATGTTCTCCAAAGATAAGGTGGGAGTCAAACTTTTTAGAGTTCTGGTGATCTTTGATGGGGTGCTGGTCATAGTTTAGAACTCAAACTTTCACTGATTGTTTTTGTCTAATTACAATTTTGTGTGTTAGGCTAATGCTGAAAAGATGTATTAAATCAGAAAATGGGTCAAATGCTTCTTGATTGAAGTATCTCGGTTTTCTAGTTTGGTAAAGCATGCCAGTTACCAGATGTATTTATCTGCTGGCTGCTCTAAATGAATTACCTCTTAACGACTTTCTGCCGTATGCAATTTTTTTTATCATACTGTAAACAAAAAGATACATCGAGCTCTCAAGTACGTGAAGAAGTGAGATTTGATTAATTCTATTTAGACAAATAAATATTTCACAAATCATTACCTGGATAAAAATTGTGTAATGAGTACAGAACAAATCAGTCAAGTTTTGACCAGTCCATATTCTGCGGTATTTATTCCTGTCCAATTCAGCGGTGGTCTGTTGCCTTAAAAACATTTTAAAAGTTTATTTTAGTGATTTAAAAAAAAAAATCTGATCTGTAATGAAGTTCCAAGTCTAAATCGGCTGCTGTAATTCCTTCCTGTTACCTCTTACTTTTGCTATTGAGTTCACCAGGAATAATTAGGATCATTATTGAGTACTTTCTTACTTACTTTCGCACACAAAATGCTAGTTGCTCCCATTCACTCACATTGTTTATGCTAAGCTAAAACCAAACATACTGCTGCTACATCAGGAGAATGGCTGGGCTGGCGACAAAATGTTTTTTTTCCCACTTATCTAACTCTGGGAAATATGGCAACAGACAACATTTTACTTAGGGGTGGAATATCACTTGAAAAACAATTTCAGATGGTATATATTTTTACTGTACATTCCACAGTGCTAAAAATGCGTAAATATTTTCATGTTTTGATTCCTGTAATTAATTGAGGTTAATGCATTAAAGTCCCTGCCTTATTTTTGACAAATAGAATAAAAGTTTCTTAAATCGCAAGCAGTGATTTAAAGAATCCCTGTGTAGAAATGTCAAGTTTAGGTTGAATTAGTCAAAAGTATTTTAGATTTTAAAATAGGCGTAATCAAATGGGGTCCTAAATCTATTTAAAAATGTGAAATAACCCTTTAGTTTGACACTGATTGGTCGATTTAAAGTGGTGGAGGCGTCTTCTATTCTTATACAACCAAGTGTTCTCACCATCTTGATAACACTTCAGCTCGTCTGTTAGTCCTCTCTGTCTAGATCACTCTACCCATTCAAGAATTACTTTCTTTTGTATTTCAAAATAAGAGTCTCAGACATTGACACCACAGGGTGTAAAGCCTAAGAACAACCTTCATATCCAGGACCCATAAAAATAGCTTACACTTATTTCACTAGATGAAGTACACACCACTCACCTGGTGTCACCTGTTTGACTGGCCCTTAGCTCTAGTTAGGTTCCTGGTGGTTCTCATTAAACATCTGCTTTCAGATTTAACACTATTCAAAGCACAAAGGCTGTGACCCTGTTTGGTTTCTATACACCCAACACCATTCTTCCCTGCTGCCTTAGATAAGTAGGAACTTAAATCTTTTTCACACTGAGTATAAATAAACAGGCAGGTTTTTATGTTCATTACGTTATTGCCAGCTAATCTTGCATTGCTCTGGTGTGGACTACTTGTATCATCGTCTGCTCAATAAAATAAACAATTAAAACTGCGTCCATCCTTCTGCATGAGCGTTGGGAGTAAATCGGATTATACATTTTTTGGACAGAAATTGATTTAGAAAAAACTAATTTTCAATGGAATGTCTTTTTGAATTAATTTTCTTTAAAAGAATTCCTCCCTTTTGCAGGATATCATACCATTCATTGACAAGCACTGGGAGTGCATGACAACTCGTCAGAGACCAGGGAAGCTCACCTGGCCCAACAACATAGTGAAGACGATGGTAATATAGTGTCTAGCTGAAGAGCAGCTTTCCTTTGAATACACTCATTCCTATCCCTTTACAGACCGGGTTTCTTAATATTTGTGTAGCGGTAGCAAGATTCATAGAGTTCCAGGAATAATCAAATACGTATGCCATTATTATTATGTTGTTTTGTTCATTTTATAGAGCAAAGAGCGAGATGTGTTCCTTGTAAAAGAACACCCAGACCCTGGCAGTAAGGATCTGGAGGAGGAGTACCCAAAATTTGGCCTTTTGGATCAGGTAATTACTGCTAAGGATATAAACACAACACACACAAGATGTTTAGACAGCACAAGTGTTTTTATGAAGGCTTAATATAACTGGACCTACTGTTTGTTTCTCTGTAGGACCTTGGAAGCATAGGACCCTCATATGACACTCAGAAACAGACCACTGGAGCCCCAGCAGCTGGGCTCAATGGTAAGGATTTAAGATACTAAACTGTCATAGATCAGTATTTATTAAATTGGCTTTTTTAAACTATCTATTAACCGTTGTGGTTTTGTCACATTAAAAATCAACCCAATACGTTGTTAGTGTATTTGTTATGAAAAATAGTTTTTGTCCCAGGTTCAGGCTTCACTGGGACCGTATTCAGAACTGGGATTTAAGTCTATGCTAAATGATCAGAGCTCCTCTGCGCTACATGCAAATGTACACAGTCACAACCTACAGTGTGCCGCTAACAACATAGTCTGTTAAATAATAATTACATCCAGTCATCTGAACTATTATATTTAAACCTGCTGTCCGGAGAATATATATTTATGTATCAAAGTTTTATAAATCTATAAAACGATATTGGGGTTCAATACTTTAATAAAAGGCTAGTGCTCCACAACACTTTAAATTTTTTTTAATCCCACCTTCCTCCCGTAGACCCCTATGCATTTCACACTGAGGGCCAAATTTTTTTAGCCAATAGAATTCGAGTTTCCACATTGTCGGCTGTCACTCAACTTGCATGCGGATCGCGCAGACATGTGAACATGGGGCCGCGCACACAGACCGCTCCGTGTCTTCCAGTCGCCATATTGTGAGAGAGCATCAGTCATGCAGAAATTGCTCACCTCCGAAATGTCCATAGCAAAAATACAATCGAGTGGTGCTCAATAGCGCTTGCTGCTTACTTCTTTGACTAGCTGTGTCGCCACAGATGATGCACGTGCACAACTCCTGGGGTAGGGAGGGAAGAGGAGGGGAGGGGGAGTGTTTTGGGAGGGGTCTAGGTACGTTGGATTAAAATAAATCTCTCTCTCTCAAATACTCTGGACTGCAGCCTTAATTCTCTTATTATTCAGATTAACCTAAATCCTTTTTTGTGGTGTTATTATTTTAACGGTAAAACTCCTGCTGAATTTAGCTAGAGGGGATAAAAAGTGTGAATGATCTTTGATTTCACAGACCTTAGCTACAGAAGAACGATACTAAATATGTTATGGTTAAAATACCACCACAGTAAAACACCCTGAGCTCAGAACAAGTCTTCAGTTGTTTGTAGTAACATGTAGTAACCGTGTAAAAGTATGTGGCACGCTGGAGGGCTCAGTTTTATATGCGATATACACGGGGCATCTTACTATTGGCTCTTTTCCTCCAGTGCCTACTCAGTGTGACTCCACTCCACTCGGCTCGGTTATTAGGGTTTTCCACAAATACCAGTTACGTGGTACCAGCCCCCTTTTTCAGTACTTCAATGAGGTTCCGAACAAGCTGGAAAAAGGCTGAAAATACAACATCAAAAGACTGCCAGTCACTAATTGGCTTGGGGGTGGAGTGTCACAAGAGCGGCTCCTTCACAAGAATCAGACTCGCCATTTGTAAAAACTCACAACTGAGTGTATTTGGAGCTTGAGGTGTAGACGTTTTTGTGCAAACGTCATGCTACAGAGAAACTCACATGGGGCCCAGATAATCCTCTGATAATTCTTATCCAATTGATCTCTTTCATTAAATCTTTTAGCCATGTTGTTTATGGAACGTAAGTTTAATTATACCAAGAGATGTCTAACTAAAGGATAAACTATTGAAGAAGAGGTGTGTGGTCCTTTGGGGACGGATTGCCTTCAGACTCCTAAATTAATGCAGATAACAGTGGCAAAAGCCATTTTCATTCTAACCTGAGTGGGTTCTTGGCTGATGTTGAGACCCCCAGACCATAATGCCATTCCTGAATGATATATATATATATATATATATATATATATATATATATATATATATATATATATATATATATATATATATATTAAAATTGACAATACAGTTGACCCCCTTCCTATTGACTCAAAGTTATTTGCCGAAAATCCCCCCATTTGTGGATTTTTTGGGAGTGCGTTTCTAAAATAAGAAATGGAACATGGGATCCCCCGCGAATACCGGGGGTCCGCTGTAATTGATTGTTTAAAGGGTTTTTGGTTTAGTTCAGAAACACCAAATATGAATCAGATTACTTGTAAAAATAACAAAATAAAGCCCTTAAATCAGAATGTAGACATTTAACTGCCCACGCACAAAATAAGGCAGTGGGCAGATATGATGACCAGAGTGTTTGTGTGCATTGTTTTCCAGGTGGATCTTCTTTCTCAGGTGAATATGTCATATTTTGACAACTGGAGCTTCTCAGTGTGTTTGTGTGTCTTGTAATCTGTTGGATAGAAGTTGGCCCTGAGGTTTTAGTTAGAGTTCAGTCTATCCCCCTTCTCCACCCCCACCCCCCCTCCTACTCTGTTAGCTCAAACCAAACATGACCCTTAATAAGCATCTTGTGGGCAACTTCATCCATGTGCTGATGTAACCTCCCTGTCTGCTTTTTTTTTTTTTTTTTTTTGCATCAGTTCAGTGCAGCAACCCCCCCCCCCCCCCCCCCGCCCGGACCATCAAACATACAGTGCCTTGTATAAGTATTCATACCAGTTTTTTTTTTCATAATGCAACGACACATTTTTAGTATTTTACTGGGATTTTCTGTGACAGTCCAACACAAACTAGTGCATAATTATGAGGAATCCAAATGAGACATGGTTTCATTTCCCCCCCACAAATTGAAATTTAAACCTTTTGAATTTACCCATATTTATTTAATTATATAGTTTCCCTGTGTGTTTTATTAATCTGAGTATAAATTCAGGTGTTCTGTGAAAGCTTCAGAGGATTAGAGAACATTAGAGAACAACATCATGAAGACCTAGGAACAAAGTCACGGTGGAAGTTGTGAAAAAGTTTAAAGCAGGGCTAAGTTAGAAATATGTGGAACAAGGAGCTCTGGTCAGATGAGAACAAAACTAAACTTTATGACCTACATTTAAAATGCTACGTGTGGCTAAAAAAACTGTCCATCACTGTGAACATGCCATTCTCACTGTAAACGGTAGTAGCAGCGTCATGCTGTGGGGATGTTGTTCTTCATTAATGATAAGGAATCTTGTCAGAGTTGATGGAAAGATGGATGGAGATAAATACAAGGGATAAATACAAGGGAATCCTTGGAAGAAAAACAATACTGAGATGGAGGTTCACCTTTTATCATGTTAACGCTAACCTACAGAGCACCAGGAAAGTATTCACAGCGCATCACGTTTTCCACATTTTGTTATGTTACAGCCTTATTCCAAAAATGATTACATTCATTTTTTCCCTCAAAATTCTACACACAGCACCCCATATTGGCGTGATTTTTGTTTGTTTTTTGTAAATACATACCGCTGAGTATTCACAGCCTTTGTTCGGTACTATGTTGATGCACTTTTTGTCAGCAATTGCAACCTAAAGTTTTTTTTTGAATATGATGCCACAAGCTTGGTCCAGCTATCTTTGGGCAGTTTCGCTCATTCCTCTTTGCAGCACCTCTCAAGCTCCAACAAGTTGGATGGGATGGTGGACAGCCATTTTAACAACCCTCCAGAGATGTTAAATCAAGATTCAAGTCTGGGCTCTGGCTGGGCCGCTTCAGGACATTCACAGAGGTGTCCTGAAGCCACTCCATTAACATCTTGACTGTGTGCTTAGAGTCGTTGTCCTGCTGAAAGATTAACCATATTATGGAAAAATATTTCTTAACAAGGATGAGAAAAGATTCCTTAGTCTTTAGAGAGTAGTCTTTAATCCAGCTCGTTGACCAACAAGGAGAACAGCATATACATAAGCATTGCATAAGCTGACCTGCTCCCCAAAGCCTGACCTTTTACTATATATTATTTGGTAATCAAAGATGATCTTTTACAGCACCTCCTCCATAGACTCAATGTCTGAGTCCAGCAAGACTGCATCACGCCACCCTGATAGAGTGTAACACAGGCTCACTGGGTCAGAGTGTCCCGCACATATCTTGTTGTTTTGTTTCTGACGTCTGTTGGCCGAAGATCTGACACACATCTCTCAAATCTATCATGTTTTGTTCAACAGGAACAGCAACATACAGTCGCTAACGCATGCACAAAGAGATTGTCCTTCTGACCAAATTATTTCCATACATTTCCAACTAGAGCTGGGACAAATTTCAAGAGTCTATTTGATTCTGATTCTCAAGAGTTAGAAATGACTATCACAATCTGATCCAATCCAAGCTGTTCCAGTTCGATATTGATATGGGTCAGTGCTATTAAGATCATTTTTTTCAGCTGTTACCTTAATTACATGACTATGATTCAATGACGCAACACTGGATGGGAAAACCGTATTAACCCTTTCAGACATAAGCCTTAAAATGCCCATCTGGATTTTGGCTCTCAGGACTTTTCCCTCCTATTTTAGCTGTAAAAAGGACAAACAATGTTAAACAATTAAATAGATTTTTTGACATATTAATAAATTTTTAGGAATTCTTATAAGAATCCATTCAAAATCAGAGAATGGATCTTTTTCAACACAGCACAAATATCAACCATCACCCCAGTCTGAGGTTAGGATTGCTCTGGATCAGGTTTTCATCCAGAATTTCTCTGTACATTGCTGTGATCATCTTTCCCTCTATCCTGACTAGTCTCCTGAATCCTGCCACTGAAAAACATCCCCACAGCATGATGCTGCCACCCCCATGTTTCACTGTAGGGGTGGTATTGGCTGGGTGATGAGCGGTGTCTGGTTTCCTCCTAATGTGATGCCTGGATTTGGTTTCCCATGGTATGAGAGACTTTCAGGTCCCTTTGCGCAATCTCTAGGCGTTGAGACAATCCTGTCTTTGAGGTCTGCAGAAAATTCCTTTGACTTTATGCTTGGTTTGTACTCCGCCATCCACTGTCAACTGTGGGACCTTATATAGACAGGTGTGTGCCTTTCCAAGTCATGCCCAGCCAACTGAATTCATCACAGGTGTCGGACTCCAATTAAGCTGCAGAAACATGTCAAGGATGATCAGTGGAAACAGAATGCACCAGTTTTGAGCTTCATGACAAAGGCTGTGAATACTTATGTACATGTGATTTTACAGATGAATAAATTTGCAAAAATCTCAAAAATACTTTTCCATGTTGTCATTATGTGTAAAAAAAAAATACGTAACTCCATTTTGGAATAATTTTTGGTGATGCGCTTTGAATACTTTCCAGATGCACTGTACACACAGAGCTACAAATGCTTTAGATCAAAGCATATCCCTGGGTTAGAATGGCCCAGTCAAAGTCCAGACCTAAATTCAGTTGAGAATCTGTGCCAAAGGATGGTTAGGGATTTAATTCTTTAGATGTGCAAGACAGGTAGAGACTGGACTCAAAAGAAATGTAGCAACTTGTGGTTCTATTTAGTATTTAGGCTAAAAGGATCATCAGTTCACTTTTTTCAGGTTTTTATTTTTCAAACATTTTGAAAATCTTTTTTTTTTTTTTCCCCGTCACATTTATGGACCAATTTTCTGGTGGCCTGTCACATTGAATACCAATAAAAAGGATTCAAATTTGTAGTTATGTGACAAAATAAGTGAAGGCTTCCGGGGTATGACTAGCTTTGCAAATCACTGTAGCTTTCACATGTCCGGCTTGCTGCTAACAGCCTCTGACATCCCTTAGAATCCTCCTGTGTGAAATGACATTCTGCCTCCAGGGGGCAGTCTACCTGAGAGCGGAGTGCCATTTTTGTTTTAGTTGCTGTTGGCCTTCACCCTATGCTAATTATCCTCATCTTCCTCCCTCCCTTTAAACTGAGGTTCTGTAAAGTCAAAAAGCTCTTTTTTTCCACCTTTAATGAGTCCTATTCCTCAAACAAGTTGGAGAACTGTGTTGGGTAGTAATGATATCCTTATGCTTTCACTGTGTGGCAGTGGCAGTCTCACATATTCCTCTTCTGCTGTTTCATGTCAAACAGGCTTTGAAGCTGTGTGTTATGAACCTACAGGTCTGACCTCCTTGTTATTCCAGCAACACACAGGATGTGCTCTGAGGTCTGTCTGCAGCTGTTTGACTGAGAGGAGGCTGTAGCGCTGCTTACTCAGACACATCCTTGGGTATCAGCTAAGAATGCTCATGTTTGACTGTTGGCAAATAGTTAAAAAGGATGACAAATACTTACCCGATTGATCAGCCGGGTGATGGTTTGGCCAAAATCATTCTCATGTATTTTAGTTGGTTCATGATAACGACAATTTGAGTGGTAGACGTATTGTGTTACCCAAATCAAACAAATGCAACAATATGAGTTTTATTTGAAACCACAAGTGATGTTAATTACAAAATTGACAGTTGCAAATTTTAGGGTTAACAAGACAGGAATGGAATCTCAGTAGGACACGATTACCGTCCCAAGGCTCTGGATGTTTGTTGATAAAAAGGTAGCTAAAGCAGGATGGAGATTTAATAGATAGGACTAATATTAAATTTTTTTCCATGCTCCTATAGATGTTTTTAAAGGCCTTTGATCGTATTAGAAATGTTAAAGTAGCCTGTAAGGAAACCTATTTTCATCAGCTTTGGGTTCACATTTGAGACCTGAGGAACCAAATTCAGGGTCACGGTTCTCAGTGAGAATTCAGGTTTAACTTAGAGGTTTCATTTGTTCATACTTACAAAAAATGAATCTTTTCACATGGATGATCACAGATCCAGTCTTGAAAATCATAATCATATCCAGTTTGTTAAAGGTAATTAGGTTGGTAATAAAAGCATTCCTGGAGATGTTGCAGATATTAAAAACCACCCAGGATAAATGTGAAAGTACCATGGCCCCACCTGATCCAAACATTCGCTAATGGAAGGTTAAATAGAGTCTTGACTGCTTCAACCTATATGTATGTTCATTGTTACTGTTTCAGCTGATTTGTATGCTGCCTTTGCTGCTGACTGCTCGTGTTTTTGTTTGTATGCGTCTTTTTAAATTTTATTTCAGTTTTTAACTCTGTCTTGTGATTTTTAAGGTGCTCTGGCCCCTGGCCCTGGAAAAGGAAGGGGGGCCAAACGTAAGCAGCAGCAGCAGGAGGGAACAGCTGCAGGAGCTGCAAAGAGAACCAGGAGGTACGATGTGTAAATGCAAATGCCAGACAGCTTTATGGTGCGAGAATGAAACAAAGATGAGAAACGGATAAAAGCATCTTCCTCTCTGTTGTTTGATCAGATGAGAAGTGCTTATTGTGCTTGTGTTTCCATGTTCAGAGGACCTGAACTTAATGTTTGTTCCTTTATCACACAGTGACCCGTTGTTCTCAGCCCAGCGACTGCCTCCTCATGGTTACCCACTGGAACACCCGTTCAACAAAGACGGCTATCGCTACATTCTGGCAGAACCGGACCCCCACGCTCCAGACCCCGAGAAACTGGAGCTGGACTGCTGGGCTGGCAAACCCATTCCTGGTGATCTGTACAGGGCCTGTCTGTATGAGAGGGTCCTGCTGGCCTTACACGACAGAGGTACTTCAAGGTCACAAGACATTTCAAGGCTTAGTTCTGGCTTGAATTTTGACCCAACGTGTTACCTGATGTGTTGCAGCACCTCAGCTGAAGATCTCAGACGACCGGCTGACTGTGACGGGGGAGAAGGGCTACTCCATGGTCCGGGCTTCACACGGCGTGAGGAAAGGAGCTTGGTACTTTGAGGTCACAGTGGATGATATGCCCCCAGAGACCGCAGCCAGACTGGGCTGGTCTCAACCGCTTGGTCAATATTCCTTAACTATTTTTCTTAAGTAGCATTCATGTAAATTCTGCCTTTAGATGGAGAAAGGGTTGAACATTTTGCCAGAAGAATTCATTTACACATTTTTCATGCCCATGTTTCAGGTAACCTGCAGGCTCCTCTGGGTTATGATAAGTTCAGCTACTCCTGGCGGAGTAAGAAGGGGACTCGCTTTCACCAGTCAATAGGGAAGCATTACTCCTCAGGCTATGGTCAGGGAGACACGCTGGGCTTCTTCATAGAGCTGCCTGATGAAACGGAGACGGCAAAGGCTCTGCCTGATACATACAAGGACAAGGTAAACACCTGAGACATAAGACCTAACTCAGCCTAACTGGATTCTGTTCTGACATCTTCTCTTTTAAGCAGTTCCCAATGTAGAGCAAGATCACCGTGTTTAATAGCAATGTGTTTGGTATTTACACCCAAGTCCCCTTTCCCTCAAAGCTGTTATCTAACCACTGTTAACATCAAGATTATAGGGTGGATTCTTTCTGTTGAGTGTAGTGTGGGTTAAAGTCTCTGTTGTTGATTGGTTTATACAAATTTACACAATTTATTCGTTTGGTTGTTTTGAGCGGCTGTTATTTTCTGAACTCTCTCTAGGCACTTATTAAATTCAAGAGCTACCTGTACTTTGAGGAGAAGGACTACGTCGACAAAGCAGAGAAAAGCCTGAAGTCAATGAGCCTAAGCAGGGTGAGGACACCTCCAGGTGACTAAAAAGCTGCTACTGTTTGCTGGTGTTCACTCCAGAGTCTTGTGTTTCAGATGTTGTTCTATAAAAATGGTGTTAACCAAGGGGTTGCTTATGAGAACCTCTTTGAAGGCATCTACTTTCCTGCAATTTCCTTGTACAAGAGCTGCACGGTCAGTAGAGCATCCATATATATATATTTCAGTCTTTAAACAATCCGATTACTGAATTTTACTCTTGTTTTTCACAGGTTTCTGTCAACTTTGGGCCTCAATTCAAATACCCGCCCAAGGACATTAAATACCAACCGGTAAGAGTTTTTTACTTACTACATTTTACCTGTCTGATCTAACTATCCCACATCAGCTGAATGCTCATGTTGGAATGTATTTCCTTTCACTCCCACAGATGAGTGACATGGGTTGGGGAGCGGTAATAGAGCACACGCTGGCAGACATGCTGTACCATGTGGAGACAGAGGTGGACGGACGCCGCAGCCCACCATGGGAGGGATAAATGTAGTTCTCACACATGACCAGTTCATAAGCCGTTCCACTATCAGACATGTAAACAAAGCGTTGGTCGTTAATTTGACCTTTTGAGATGTACAAGTTAAGACTTGGTGGCATAAACCAATTCCTTGTGACCTGTGCCATTAAAATAACCTGATGGTTGGTGCCATGGCTTCAGTGAACTCACATCATCATAGTGAACACCTGATCTACTGTGATCTACTGCGTGTTTCAGGAAAAGGAACCAACATTCAATTCTTTAAAGTCCTTCTGCGGGACCATTCAGTCTTTAACCCATAGTGTTGTCTGTGTTGTTTTTGTTATTTACTGTTTTATACTTTGGATTAAAAAATAAATGTGTTAGATGAAAAAAAGCGGTTTGGATGTTTGAACGTTCTGGATTTGAAAGCTATCTTGGTGCAGATTAAAACCTGCTCTACACTTATACAAAACGGGTATAGTTTCAAATGGTCTGTAAACCACAATAATTTAAACATTTGTCTACATTAATTCACACAAACTGGCTTAAAATGCTCCAGTACATATGCCAGGCCCACTGGTGGCGCTGTGACACTGCTAGAGAAACAGAAAAGAACACTGAGCATGCCCAGTCAACCCAGTGGCAAGCACAACAAATCTAGTTTCAAATGAGCTTTAGTCAAAAGCATATGGTGATTGTGGTTTTCTGGATCCATTTTCTGCTGCTGGTGATAGAGGAGGGACAGTAAATCTTATTCTAGGATCCATAATAAGGTCAGTATTTGCTTTAAGCAACTCTTCCAATTTTCCAAAGCTATTTCCCTCTGAGTTACAACCAATCAGCATTAGTTAAACACAAGTCCTGCCCAGGGACTCTGCCGGCCCATTTCCAAGTACATTGTTTAAGGCAGGAGATCGTTTGGTTCCTGAAATGGTTCCAAAACGGATTCTTTTGGGCCAGGCCAGTGAACTAGAGACACAGGTATACTGTGAATGTCCGACTAGAAACGGGCCTAAACTGAATTCTCATAATCAGGCTTGAGGCTTGCTACAAAACTTATCTGTAAAAAGTTCAGTGTAAAATCCAGGTAATGGTTTATGTGACAAACAATTTAAATGTCAAAAAGGGAAATTAATTTAGTCAAGAAAAAAACGAGTAGTATTTTAGCTTTAGGTTTCAGCCTCCTTGATTTCCCATTCTTGAAATAATCAGGAAAGAGAAGTTCTAGCTGCTTCCATGTTAGAGATTTCACCTAAAGCCTGTGCTTTAACTAGAATTCATGTGACACGTGATAATTAAAGCCTCCCTTTCCAAAACAATCACACAGCAGTTATTTTTAGGTGCCTGAGGTAAGAATGGCATACCAGGCTATAAATAATCTCAGCTTTTTGATGACAAGAAAAGCATCCCTTAAATAGAAAACGAAAACACTTTTAATGATGAGATGTTTGTTTTGGAAAGAATGAATTCTTTGAAATGTAATAATTTTCTACTGAAGAATTGGAAAATGACTGGAGCTCAGTTGGAATAATATGTAAGTAGGCTTTTTAATTAATGGCAATCAGAGCATATCATAAAGGCTTCACAGGTGGGAAGAGGTATATTAAACCTGAATTACAAATCAGTAAATTCTGGTTTGACAATAGACATGACCTGTGCAAAATCTAGCTAGTCAATTTGAAATCATCATGAACTGAATATATAGTATTTAAGAGATGAAAACACAAGTTTGGATTTCCAACCTCCTGTTTGTACTTTTAGTTTCCACCCTTTGTTTTTATTTCCCATGATATTTATTTGCTTCAGAGCAAGACTATTGAAAGGTTTACTGAAAACCGTAGGGAGGTTATTCTGTCATTTAAAGAAGCCCAAATGCTGATGAACTAGCAGAGAAGGGTAGAGTACCCAAAAATTGTACTCAAGTAGCACTTCATACATATTTTTACTCAAGTAAAAGTAAAAAGTAGCCGTCCCAAAAAATTACTTGAATAAGAGTAAAAAAGTATTTGGTAAATAGGCTTCCTGAGTACTGCATAACATCTGATTTAATATTTTTTAAATGTCAGAAAGACAAAAATATAAATTGAAAAAAAAAAGTTACAAATTACATAATTACAAAATAACATTTTAAGCACACAAAACACTCTTCAAAGTCATTTAAGAAAAAAAAAAAAACTTGGGTGATACCGACCGACCGACTTTTACCCAAGTAGGAGGAGCAATGCTTCACAATAATATTACTTCAGTAAAAAGTACAGTGTAGTAAAACTACTCTTAAAAGTATGTTTTTTTTTCCCAAAAAGTTATTCAAGTACAGTGGGGTAAAAAGTATTTAGTTAGCCACCAATTGTGTAAGTTCTCCCACTTAAAAAGATGAGAGGCCTGTAATTTTCATCATAGGTATACCTCAACTATGAGAGACAAAATGAGAAAAAAAAATCCAGAAAATCACATGGTCGGATTTTCAAAGAATTTATTAGCAAATTATGGTGGAAAATAAGTATTTGGTCAATAACAAGCAAGATTTCCTATAACTTCTTCTGTAAGAGCTGTCAAAGGACACCAGAAACAAAATTGTAGACCTGCACCAGGCTGTGAAGACTGAATCTGCAATAGGAAAGCAGCTTGGTGTGAAGAAATCAACTGTGGGAGCAATTATTAGAAAATGGAAGGCATTCAAGACCACTGATAATCTCCCTCAATCTGGGGCTCCACGCAAGATCTCACCCCCTGGGGTAAAAATGACCACAAGAAAGGTAAACAAAAAATCAACAAATCCAAATACTATAAAATTGGAGATAAAATGGCGGTCTACACACCTAGAAGATTCCTATGTAACCTGGAAAAATAGTCTACCGCTGAATAGAAAGACCATTTGACAAGGTAGAACAGCATATTTTTCAATAATTAATAGGCAAGGCAATTTTATTTGTATAGCACACTTTCAACAAGGTAATTCAAGGTGCTTTACATGATTAGGGAATAAAGTAAAAACAGCAATAAAGCATAAAACACACAGCAAATGAGACGTAAAACATTACTGAAAAGCTGACTTGAATTTAGGATAAAGTAAAAACAGCAATAAAGCATGAATCACATACAAAACATGATTCCTGAAAAAATTCATCAAAGGCAGCTCTAAATAGATGAATAGGTTTTTGCTGTGATTTAAAAGAACTGTGTGTTTTGGGGAATCATGGGAAATCTAGCTTTATAGGTTGTCAAGTGACAAATAAACAGGACAGAAAAAGGTCAAAGCCATCAGGTCAATGTTGGAGGTCGAGATTGTGCACCTTAAAAATGTGTTTCCTGGTAGAATTGCTATAGTTAAATAACTGGATTGTTTTGTTTAGTTTTTTTAATGTGTTAAGGGATTTATCCAATTGACAAATATGTTACCTTTTCAAGTATATTGTTATAATAAAAAGCAGTGTATGTTGTATGTGCAAAATTTTTTGTTTTTCTGCATGGAGGGGGAAGGGTGCTCTCGGAAGGGGTCTTGCACGGGGAGTAATCCAATGTAGAACTGTAACTGCAGCCAAGTACTATACCTGAGAGTGCGACTCAGCAAGGAAGTGTGACTTGGTTAATAACAGACCTATATCTTGAGAAAATAGTTGTTAATAAGGTACGTGAGTCTGTATACTGTAACAACCTGTTTGCAGAGTTTCAGTCAGGTTTTAGAGCTCATCATAGCACTGAAACAGCACTGGTGAAGGTTACTAATGATATTCTTATTACCTCAGATGATGGACTTGTGACTGTTCTGGGGTCTCATTTTTAAACGTTGCGTAAGCACAAAACAGGGCCTGAAACTGGCGTACGCCACTTTCAAAGCAAAAGTTGTGATTTATAAAAAACAGACTTGATGGGAAAATGTGCGCACCTTTACGCCAACTCTGACCCATGCGTACGGACATTTTGGAGACGGAGGGAATCGACGACGCAGTTGGTGAACTGCAGCCAGACTACATATTACTCCTCTCACACATATCATTTCACCTCACACCAAACATTAATTATGGATTCATGTTATTACAAACATCCAAACCAGCAATGATATCTATATTGTAGCTTTGCAGTGAGCTATAAGCTCTTCTAAAAACATTTTTCAATATTAAAATAAATACATAAAATTTATCTCAAAACCTTAAACTCAGATAAAAAGCCCAGGACTGTAATGCCAATTAATAAATGGAATCATCTGTACTATATATCACTGATTGGCACGTTCATTGTGCCAAGGAAGGAAGCAATCAGTCTTATTGCTGCCAAGAGAAATACCCCAACTACTTTCAAGCGTAATATTTGAGATGGATGCACTGGCGTTGCTAGAAGATTTTGCAAATGGAAGGATTAGGAGAGAACGCGTGTTCAGGGATCACGCGGACCTCCTTGACACAGTCAATCATAATAATGTCTTAGAAAGGCTTGAACATGTTGCAGGGATCAAAGGAACAGCACTAGGTGGGTTTAAATCATATTTGTCTGATAGATTCCAGTTTGTTCATGTAAATGACAGCATGGGATACATTTTCACAACTATGCTGATGATAGACAACTATATTATAGATAGATGACAATATCCATAAATCCTGATGAATCCAATCAGTTGGGTAGATTACAGGTATGTCTTGAAGACATAAAAACATGGATAAACTTTTATGATTTTTAAATTCTGACAAGCCAGAAGTTGAAGTTTTTGGACCAGAAACTCTAAAAAAGAAACTGATTAGTCAAATCACTCCATCTGGATGGCATTAATTTGGCTTCTGGGTATAATGTAAAGAACCTCTGCGTTATTTTTTGACCATGGCATTTAAATCCCATATTAAACAGGTTTCTGGGATTTCCTTTGTTCACCTCCTGAATGTTGCTCAAATTAGAAATATCCTGAATATTAAAAAGAGAGATCTCGTTTCCCCTGATTTAGCTTCCAATCATTGGCTCCCTGTTAAATCCAGAAAATAATTTAAGATCCTCCTTACATATAAAGCCCTTAATAATAAAGCTCCATCATACATCAGAGATCTAATTGTTCCTTATGTTCCTAACAGAGCCCTTCGCTCTCAGACTGCAGGTTTACTTGTAATTCCTAGGATTTCTAAAAGTAGAATGGGAGGCAGATCTTTTAGTTATCAGGGTCCTCTCCTGTGGAACCAGCTCCCAGCTTTAGTCCGTGTGGCAGACACTCAGTCTACTTTTAAAGCCAGGCTTAAAACTTTCCTTTTTGATAAAGCTTATAGTTTGAGTAGTTTAGGTCATCCTGAGCTAGCTCTGTAGTTATGCTGCTATAGGCTTAGGTTGCTTCTACACTAACACGGCTAAGGTTATAAAGGGTATATTCCACCTAACCTTATACCTGTCCACACACATACAAAGCATCGCTTATGACCCCCTCATCACACTGGTGCAACCCCGACCTAGTAGGCATGCGCAAAAAAAGGCAGACTGTGGTGGATGGACCAGCACCCACCACATAGGTGTTAGTATTTCTTTTGTTTTTCTTTAAATTAAAATATTTCATTTGTTTACTTGATATAGGTTAAATGTAGTGCACACATTTGATTTGTCTTAAGTGAAAAACAGTTTATTTACTTTGTTTGTGGGATTGAGGGCACCTGGGGTGCCCTCAATCCCACAATTATTGAAGGTTGGCCTGCTCCACTGAAGGAGACAACTGCAGGAGGAGCAGCCAAACCTTTACATGGACTTTAGTTTTGTTAACTTAAAGATTATGATTTAATTTCTTTATTGATAAGATTATTTTTTGTTTAAGGGTTTTCTTTGTTTCAACTTAAATTAGTAAATTGTAATTTTAGTTTATTTCTTCTCCCCCATCTGTCTAGTTTAGTTTTGTCCTTCTGCTTAAAACCTCCCCTGAGTGTTACATTCGGGGAAGAAGAATCCTTGTCAGGCCAGTCAGTCTTTTTTTTGTCTGTTTTATTTAGTTAACTTTAAGTTGGGCCCAAACTATTTTTGTCCCTCAACCTCTTTTTCAATGTTTGTTGGACTTTTTATCCCTTGTTTTCTCAAAAGAAAAATATTAAAAAACAACTTGCAAGTCAAACCACCTTTGTCCTCTGACTAATTGTGAACCTTCACACAGACCAACACATATGACGTCACAGTCACCTCTGACCTGGAAGTACATCCTCCCTATAGTTATCCGACAGATGTAAACATTGAAGAAGCAAGAAGCTCATATTTGATGTGCGACTTGGGCAAAATCACTGCAATGGCTATTCACAAGAAGAAAGATTTATTTGTTTACCTCTGAGTGGTCAGCGGTCATTATGAAGCTGGCTGTGGCACGTGTTTTCTGACGTCACTTCCTTACCAAATCCATTCTTAAACGCCTAACGAATCCACACCAATCCAAGAGCCCGAGATTTAAGAAATAGATGGCCCACTTACCCATGTAAAACAAATATCCAGGGAGGGGAACCCTAAACTATGGGCTAGTGGGGCAGTGGGGTGTTGGCGGTGGGAATTGGCCTGGGGTGGCGGGGGCCCCTCGTCGGCCGCTCCCTGGTTGGGGCCCTACTGGGGGGTGGGGCGCCCCGACTCTCCCGGTCCATGGACGGGCCCGACCTGGCGCGACTGGTTGCCGGCGGGGCCCGTGGGCTCGTCACTGCGCAGCCCGAGCCCCTGCATCGTAGCCGCTGGACATTCCCCTGGGGTTCTCCTCTGCTCCTCTCTTGGGGGATGCGGTCGGCCCCGCCCTGGTCCGCCTGGGGCTCTGGGGGTCCTTTGGACGTCTTGGCTCCGATCTCCTTCATGTCTGCATGGATTCCCGGGAGACGGATTGATGCCTGCTCACATTAACTATCGAACACTCTTATGGAGAAACCTTATATGCACCAGCATGCTAACACGCACACATAGCTGTGGGGTCTCCGGTGTTTACAGATATATTCTTGGGCTGAGGTTATCATTACTAGATCTTGATTAATCGGTACCATGAGCTTTTCTGTGACATTGTTGTTGTATTTTTATATCCAATTTAGTGTGATGTGATTCTTAGTTCACAATGTTTGGTTTGTTTTGTCGATATTCCTTTTTTGTTTGTTTTTTTCCCCTCTCTCTGCCGTCCTGTGGGTATGGAGGCAGACTTCGATATTTTCCTGTTTTCTTTGTTCCCCTTCCTCTCTTGTATTTTCAACTCACCCTCTCTTGACTTTTTGTTTCCTACCTCTCTTCTTCATCTTCTTTCTTTCTTCCCCTTTATTTTCCGTTTCCGTGTCCATAACATCAGGAAATAAAACCCACAGCAATTCATAATAAAGATTTTTCACACATATATATTAAGTGGAGTATTATAGCAAAAGCTGTAGTGCTCCGCTTGTGAAAGTAAATCTTTTGGGCTTCAACTTCCTGCTCTCCGTGAGGATGGACGCTTTTCTCTTTCCCTCCCTACTGTTGTCTACTTCTGCGTTCTTTTGTCTTGTCAACTATTTTTGGAGCCTCTCTTTGCATTCTCCTCCGGAAAGAACAACTATGGTTCTGGATCTGGTACTGGTCAGCTGGTCTCTTAATACAATTAATCAATTTTTTTCCCAGAGAACGGCTAAAAGGGAGAGCCGAGTTGTTCCGATGGAACATCGTGGAGGATTTTGTGTCTCTCACTTTTGACCATCGAGGACATTGGCAACATTTATATAATTGGATTCATGATAACCATCTGCTGATTATTGGAGGTGGATTTTCTGAGGTATCTTAAACTTCAAGCTTAAAGGCAGCAATTGGCATGCTGCCTGGGCTACAGGAAGGTTGCTGTGCTGTCAACACTCAGACTATTTGTGATGTGCGAGCAAAATTGGACTCGTTTCGCTGCGTGGGTAATAATTTGGAGAAGCTCTCAGCCGGCTGGAAGGTAATCTGACCCACAATTTGGCCATTTGGACTGAACTCGGACCACTGACAGACTCTAAGGCAAGAGAAAAAGGGATCTTCGCCTGTCTCTAAAACAACTTATCTACTGGAATTCGACTCCCTGGTCTTGGTAGACCAAACAAATACCCCCTAGGATGTGTGTGCAAAAGGACGCTCCATCCCACCCCACTCCCCCATCCCCCACATGAGCCTGTGAGCTCCCTGTGAACTCAGCCCCAAGGTCGTATATTACATCACCGGCGACAGACTCTGGGATTGAACTGAGAGGAGTTTCATTGTCTCACATTAATGCACACATACATGCACGCACGCTCACGCCACAGCTACAGACATGCACGCGCTCCTGGATTTCAACATGCTCACGGTACCCTAAGACTCATCCCCACTGTTCGGATAGCGAAATGATGGGCGCGTGCTTTGGATGGCCGCGACCGGTTCCTCTGTACGGAGGGTTCCCGAACCTCCCCCCCCCGTCCCATTTGTGTTCTCATATGTTATGACCGATACATGTGCTTATATGTTTTTGCAGTGGGTTTTTTCAGCACCTCGGCTCGGCTCCCAGTAGGGGGCTGGGCTGAGTTGCCTTTTTTCCCCTGTTCACCTCCCGACCTATTGTGAATCATTTCTATCTGCTAAAAGGGGCGCTGGTAAAGCTGCTACCGCATTCTTCCAAATCCTGTATTTTGTTAATGTTTGTAATTGTTTGTATGATCTTGGATTGGTTGTACTGAAACTTAATTTCCCCACGGGGATTATTAAAGTATCTCTTATCTTATCTTATCTTTACTTGGTACTCAGACACCAATTCTGTGCTCCACACTGCCAAACAGGACACGTCAAAAAAAAAAAAACTATGGGCGACTACATATTTATTCGTTTAAGTACTTAAACGGCCTAATGTAGACCGGGTCTTAGACTGCTTGAGGACAGACTGACTTTTCTTCACTCTGCTACATTTCTCTTCTACTGCTCTCCAGTTGTATTTTTTGCTGTTATTTCGACTGTTAACGTTGTTTTTCTCTCCATAGAAGCTACACCTGGTCTGGTGTCCTGCTTAGCTGCAATGCCCTGTTGGACTGGGGGCGTCAACAGGGATGATGCTCCCAGTAACTGAGCAACCCCCATGTCCTACTATCAACTTTTTACTTTCTTTAATATAGAACATACTCTCACATCAGTTCTTTTTGTTCTTTCTGTGTCTCTGCTCTGTCTTCTCAAACCCCCAGTCAGTCGTGACATATGGCCGTTCCTACTGAGCCTGGTTCTGCTGGAGGTTTCTTCCTGTTAAAGGGGAGTTTTTCCTCTCCACCGTTGCTCCATGCTTACTCAGTATGAGGAATTGCTGATGGATTGTTGTGGTTGGAGTCTGCATGAACGGTGCACAACCTCAAGTCAATGACTCGATGCAATCTGCTGGGATTCCTTAAATAGAAAACCTTTAAACTGATTGGACTGTTTGTATAATTGTATTGAAATGACTTTCTTGTAAAGTCCCTTGAGATGACATCTGTTGTGAATCAGCACTATATAAATAAATTGAATTGTATATTTTTTTAGAAAGAAATGCATAGCAAGCAACTTGATAAAAAAAAACAGTTTATTAAAAAATAAGCCTTTTTTGTCATTTCATGATAAGTGCTACATTGCTGTTGTACAGAACATTTCCAAAAAAATTGAATTTAATAAGTTTATTTATTTCCATAATTCCATTCTAAACATTAAACTTCCATAGATTATAGATTCAGGTCCCACAACTTAACAATTTCAAGTATTTAGTTGTTTCTTTGTAAATAATTTGGGCTTCCAGCTCATAAAATCCACGAAAACAGGAATTCAAAAAATTGGAATACTGTGAAGAAATCAGCCCAAATTTTACAGGACATGAATGTTTTAAACTGAGTGTCACACAGTACTCATCTACTAAACTCAAAGCACCTGCACAGATTTTCCCAGGTGTCATTAAATTGGTTCACTTTGGATCAATTGTCTCAGTTAGATTCAATATGGAGAAGACGGCAGACTTGACAACTAGCCAGAAAACCATCATTGATACCCTCAATAGGATGGGTATGCCTAGTGCAAGGGCCCAATGTGGCAGGAGAAGATGCACCAGCAGAAGAGCTGACCGTGGGCTTCAGCGGATTATCAGACAGAGAAGATTCATGAATCTGGCTGAGATCCAGACAGAGTGGAATGAGGCGGGAGTCACAGCTTCAAAAACCACCACATTCAGACACATCTGGGAGATGGGCTACAGCTGTTGGGTTTCTCGGGTCAAACCACTTCTGAGCCTGAGCCGACGTAGGAAGCGTTTCAATGAGGGGCATCAGACCCAAAAACAAAGAGCTGACCCCAAGCATCAAGGAAATCCAATGCCACAGGCTGATTACCTCAATGCCACGCACAACAAGGCAATGATTAAGGCAAAGGGATTCCCTAGCAAGTATTGAAGTTTGACATATCGTTTCGAAAATATCATGTTTTGTTTGATTTAATGTGATCCTAATTTCTTTCATTTTTTTTCTGCAAAAGTTAGGAAGTACACAGTAATTTTTTTTACAGTATTATAATTTTTTTGAATTCATGTTTTCTTGGGTTTAATGAGCTGGAAGCCCAATTATGCACAAATAAACAAATAAATAATTTAAGTTCTGGGCCCTGAATCTATAATCTAACAATAAGTTAAACGTTATGAATGGAATTGTGGAAATTGTGGAATTGTGGAAATAAATAAACTTTTGCATGATATTCGATTTTTTTGCGGAAAGGGTCTGTACATACAAACTGCTTTAGAGCTGGAGGGGCATGGCTTCGGTTTCTGAGTTGGGGTTGGTCTTAGAGAATGGAGCTGACCGTTCCATTGGCTTCCTGGCTCTGTTCACACTCATCCGGTAAATCTGAGCGGTGCTGTTGGAGGAATTGATTAAAGAAATGTTTTTTGTCATGATACCCGCTCACACATTCAAACACCAGAATGAGCTCTTACATGTCTGCGGAAAATCCGACGCAGCAAGCCAGGTTTGGGGCTCTTTGTGCCCAGGGACCAGTCCAGGTCTGGAGGTCGAGATCCCATTGGCCCAAAAACATTCAGTTCTTCAAAACATCCAGTCTCTATGAGCTAAAAATAAAGACAGATTAACAAAGGTTTGGACTGGAGATCCTTTGATACACAAATCAATATAATTTATAAATATAATCACCTCATTTTGCCAACTCCTCGGAACCCTTCCTGTGTTGAACTGGGCGTAGAACTCGCCGTCTGACTGGTTCAGAACAACCCCCCTCAGTGTGGAGAACTCCTCAATATCCTGCACATCGTCGCAGTACACCAGTCTGGGCTGAAGGTGAAGAAAAGATACACTCAAGTCATTATTTTTATTATTTAGAGTGATTAGATCTTTTCAGTCTGAGGCCAGACAAATTATGGTCCTACACACTTCCAATATTCCACTGCACAGTAGCCCGGCCCCTGAAGGCTGATCTGGCAACCATGTCTTCATTGTTATTCACTTTCAGGAACTAGTTCACGTTCATAACATTCATGCTGCTAATTCTGTGCAGGTAAATCATTAATTGAAAAGGGCGGAACAGGTACATTTTTAAAATTTTAACACTGTGATAATGTTAAACAGTTTTATATGTAGATTCATTACACATTGAAATATTTCAAGTCTTTAATTTTTTTGATTTATAGCGTAAAAAAAAGAAAAGGAAAAAATTCTGTCTCAGAAAATGTGTATATTGTGAAAAGGTAAATATTGGAAACTCATGGTGTCACATCCTAATCAGCTATTAACCCAAAACACCTGCAAAGGTTTCCGGAGCTTCTACATGGTTTCTCTGGGTCAGTAGGACACAATCATGGGGAAGTCAGTGCTCCGAAGCTTTGGAGTTCACTTCCCCTCAAGGTTAGGCAGGCATCCTCCTATGGCGTTTTTAAATCTCACCTAAAAACCTATAATTTTTCTCAGTTTTTTAAATCCTAATATCAGTTTTAAGCAGCCTTCTGTCATATCTTCATTGCTTGGCATCTTTTCTGAGTGAACTTTTATTTTATTTATTTATTTACATTTCTCCCTAACTGTGTCCATGTATCAAATGTCACTGGCTTGTTTTATTGATGATTTTATTTTTGCTAATTTTTTTGCCTGTGTTTGCTATTCTTATTTTATGTTCTCATTCTTATTTTTTGTATTGCTTTCTATGTCTTTGCCACTTTACAACATAATGGTAAGTTGTAATGCTGTGTTGAAAGTGCTCTATAAATAAAGGGGTATGGCAAGACTGCTGCTCATTGACACCCTCCACAACAAGATGAAGCAACTAAAGACCACTGCTAAAGTTGCTGGTTGTTCAGACAGCTGGAGCCAAACATATCCATAAAAAGTTGAGTGGAAGGAAAAAGTGTGGTGAGAAAAGAAGCACCATTAACAGTGATAACCACAGCCTTGAGATGATTGTCAAGTCAAGTCTATCCAGGCTGAGGATGGAGTCAGCACATGAAGAGCCTCTATGCACAGATGAATCCAAGACATGGGCTACAAATGTCAAAACCACTCCTAAAAACAATGTCAGAACCAGTCATTGAACCAGTTTACTGGCCTGGCCTGAAGCCCAGAGAGAATCTATGGAGCATTGTCAAGAGGAAGACACCAGAACCAATGCAGATGACCAGATGACTGTTATGAAAGCCACCTGAACTTCCATTACACCACAGCAGAGACACAGGCTGATCTCTTCCATGCCATGCTGCATTAATGCAGTGATTCACGCAAAATGAGTCAAAACTAAGTATTGAGTGCGTAGAAAGGAACACATTGTTCAGAAAACACCCTACAAGTCTGCTTCTACATGTGCAGAAGAGAAGAGAAAAAATGAACTGAGAACCCACAGCGGCTGTAGATAGTGTAGATGGCTTGTAATTGGAGGGTTGTAGGTTTGGTTCCAGCTTTCGCCTGTCACATGTCGATGTGCCCCAGGGCAAGGCACTTAACCCCAAGTTGCCTACTGATCTGCGTATTGGTGTATGTGTGCGTCTTTGTGAGTGGGAATGGGTGAATGTGGCTCCAGTGTAAAGCGCTTTAAGTGCTCAGTATGACTGGAAGAGCGCTTCAAGTTCAGTCCATTTACCATTTACAGCGAGAAACCACAAACAACGTCACTGAAATGCACAGAGTACTGATTTATACCAGATGTATCAGTGACCACAACCCAAGATAAAGTGTATCTGTAAATGTCTGAGCACTGTTCAATATTAGGTGTAAGGAGCCAAAGATCTGCCCCCCAGAACACGGGAGCTCGCAGGAGCGGGGAGGGGTTTAGATGGATGGAGCTGATCCAGCCATGGACCCATGGCTTATTTATTATTGTAGACTTCTTCCTCTGATTCAAATTTGACCTCAGTCTAGGAATTATTAAACAAGATTCACATGAGCCATCATGATATTTTCATGATGAAGATAAGAGAAGTCCTCTTTGATCTCAAGACCACACTAGCTGTTAAAACTAATTTTATTAAACTGAAGATGCTGAGGTTGTATCCTCTGCGAGTAAGATGTTTACCGCTTATAACCTACTTTCTGAAATTATCCCTTAAACTCAGTAGAGCCAAAAAAGATTCCTAATACATCCATCTACACAGTTATAAAGATCAATATTGCCCTTACATCTGGTTTAAATGGAGGCTCCACCAGTCCTGCTTCCAGCATCCGGAAGTTGATCTGTCGAAAGAAGGGGTGAGACTTCACTTCTTTCCCTCCTGAGCCTTGGCATCCCAATCTGTGTTTTGGATCCCTGTTCAGCAACTAAGATAAGACAAGCTGTTTACATTTTGGATTATGGTCTTGAGCTCATTCATGATGCACATTAGCAGATAATGGCAGAGAAAGCGAAGAGGTAGCTCTAAGGCTTTGGTGTTCTCTGTGCTTTTGCTTCAACAGAAAGCCAGGGTGTCTGCTGTTAAGAAAGTATGTTAAATGATTATTGAGAGGTAAAACTCACTCCACTGCAGATGTCAATGGCCTCATTGCTGAACTTGGCACTGTATTCCACCGCTTTAAATTTAATCCTTTTCTCCATTTCTGAGGATTTGGGGCGCTCCCCTCGCTCCCTGAAAGGAGACCGACCCTCAATCATTTCATAAATCAGACAGCCGAGGCCCCACCAGTCTGGACTCATGTCGTATTTCTCTTTGCTGATCACCTCAGGAGCTGTAAGCAGAGAAAAACAAAGGGTCTTATTATGGAGATGAAAATTGTCTACACAGTCTAAAACACAATAAGAAAAGTGTAAAATAATGCCTCTGAAACATCATATTTTCCATTCAGGAATGTCCAGTGAAGTTCCTCAGCATGTAGAAGTTTAGCTCCGAGTTTCTGAATGAATGTTAATTGGGGTGGATTACTACATTGTAAATATTCACGGTAGTCAAGGTTTTTCTATATAAAATGGATAATTTGTAAACAGATCTTATCCTCTGTGCACCCTCTGAATGTTTTATTTTCTCCAGTACATTTCATTTAGATTTTTAACCCATCATAGAAACAGAAATACATAGAAAACCCAAACTAAACTCAATGTCAGCAGCAGAAATGACAATCTAAAAGGTGTGATTTGGTTTTGTATACACCAAAATAAATTCCAAATGACTCTAAATTCTATTGAGAATCTGTGGTAAACCTTTAAATTTGATACTCTCCATTTAATCTGACTGAGCTTGATCTATTTCCTAAAGAAGAAAGAGCAGATTCTAGACATGCCTCAAAAGACTTGCAGCTGTGATTGCTTTGACACAGGAGGACTTAATTCAAATGCATGCAACACTTTTTGAATTTTTCTTGAAAACATTTTGAGCACCATGCATCAATTTCCACATTTCCCAATTCAGCACTATATTTGTTTTGGTCTGTCACATGAAATCTCTTTGAAATATGTTGAAATTTGTGATTGCAATGTGACAAATTTTGAAAAAGTGCAAGATTGAATAATTTTGCAAGGGGCTGTGTCACAGGACTATAAATGAAGATGTAAAAGTAATCTGAAAATGAATTAGTTTAATAAAGTTAAACTATTGAACAACTACAGATAACCCTGGCATTCTCTAAGAATAACCCATCTTCATTTTAGATTGGCCGAATTTCTTTTTTTTTTAATATGTCTTAATTGTCCAACACAAAATGTACTTAATTTAAAAAAAATGTTTTATTTGTTAAAAATACAAAGCTTTTTCTTTCCAAAGTGTAGTCAGCTAACTAAACGTCTACAAACTAGTGTCAGTATGCCATACGTATGAAACGAATTATGTTTTATTGCTTTGCTGGAATCTACCAGCTAAAATTCCAAAAGCATCTTATTCACCCTAATATTACATGCAAATAACACGCACACCAATGCACTAATGACCTGATTGTATTGTGATTGTGATAAATAGAAAACTTGCTACATGCAGTTGACTTATTTGAGAGCACCGTTTACTTGCTAGCTGTGTAGGAATGGCCTTGGTTGCATCACAGATCAACAATTAAAATTTCTCCTTTTCGTTTGTGTTTCCTCCCTTTTTTACGTAAAGGCATGAATGTGTAGAACAGAGAGTGAGCTAAACTACAGAACAGAGACCCAGTGTTGTAATAAAGTTGTAACTTGTTGTTGGGTTCATTGGCCCAGCCAAAGTCCAGACCTTAATCTAGTGAGAATTCTGTGGCAAGTGTTAAAAACTGATGTTCACAGACTCCATTTAATCTGACTGAACTTGAGGTATTTGACTTGTAGCTGTAATTGCAGCAAAATGTTGTCCCATAAACTAATGAGTCAATGGGTTTAATACAAATGCACCCCGCAGTTTAACATTTGTAGGATAATTGGTATTTCTTTGAAAGTAGGAATAGCCCTTTAATACGTACCCATATAGTATAATGTGCCAACCCTGCCCTGCACCAGACCCTCCTCCTGGAGCTTCTCAGCCAAGCCCAGGTCAGAGATGCGGATGTGTCCTTATTGGCAGAAAAACAAAGAAAAATCCACTGAACTGGTTTGATACTCTCTTCATTGTGACTGCAGTGACGCACTTTCCCTTTCCTCATTCTTCGGAACCTGCACAACCTGTTCCTGGAGTTAATTTTAACCGTCCATCATCACACTTATTCTGTTTTTAGCAAATGTGGGACAGAAACCTCATATGAGCCTGCCAAAAATGATAGATTTTTTTAATGAGTTGTCACCTCATCAGTTTCCCACAATGTTTAGCTTCCTCATCTAGACTTTTATTTGTTTGAAGGCTTGTCAAAATACCATCAACACCATTTCACCACCCAGAGCAGCACAATTCTAGAATTGCGCTGCTCTGGGTGGCTGCATGTTGGATTGGCTCTGTTGACTACATATTAAGTTTTGGTTTTTTGTACATTGGTTCCTTTTTTCTTAAAGAAGATTGCATTTTTTTGACTTGTATACTTTCTAGTTTTTGGTGCTGTGAAGCTGGAAGGATTTTTGCTGTAAATTTTTCCCTTTTTGACAATTTGTTATGATGCGTAACCATGGCAACAATGTGGTTTACAGCTGGGAGCAGCTGATTAACATCGCAAAAGCTGAAATAATACCTCAACTGAAGCCACAAATCCCTGATGAGTTGATAAGGAGTAGACGTGGATGCAGAGCAGGAGCGAAAAGGAGACAGAGAAAGAGGAAGTTCAGGCCATCTCTTCCATCGATCATAATGGGCAACGTAAGATCACTGGCTAACAAGATGGATGAACTCCAAGCTGTTACAAGGACTCATCCAGAGTACCGTGAATGCAGTGTTATGTGTTTAAGTGAAACATGGCTGCTGAATCATATCCCTGACTCCAACGTCTCTCTGCCAGGCTTCCTGACTGTACGAGCAGACAGAGATCTGAAGACGAGCAGAAAAAGAAAAGGTGGTGGAGTAGCAGTGCTTGTCAACAACAGATGGTGTCATCCAGGACATGTTAATGTGAAGTGTCGTCTCTGCAGCCCAGAAGTCGAACTCTTGGCAGTGAGTTTTCGTCCATATTATTTGGCAAGAACGTTCACCAGTGTAATTTTGGCAGTTGTTTACATTCCACCTTCAGCCGTTGCTGACAATGCATGTGATGTCATCAGTTCCGTTGTTGCTAAGCTACAGACACAGCACCCCAATGCATTTGTGGCAATATCTGGTGATTTTAATCATGCCTCGCTCTCTACTACACTTCCAACATTTAAACAGTTTGTCAGCTGCTCTACAAGAGAAAACAGGACCTTGGATTTGTTTTATGCAAATGTAAAGGATTCATACATGTCCAAACCAAGACCTCCTCTGTGACAATCGGATCACAATCTTGTTTTTCTCTGTTCAGAATATAAACCCCTTGTTCAGAGGAAAGCTGTGATGAAATGAACTGTGAGAAAATGGTCACAGAAAGCTGAAGAAGCCCTGCAGGGTTGTTTTGCAACCACAGACTGGATGACTCTTTGCCAAGCACATGGAGAGGACATCAGTGCCATGACTGAGTGTGTGACTGACTATATAAACTTCTATGTGGACAACATCATCCCCACCATAACAGTGAGATGCTTCCCTAATAACAAACCCTGGATCACCAGTGACCTGAAGGAACTGCTAAACAAGACAAAAATAGTTTTCAGGGAGGGAGACAGGGAATTACTGAGGAGTATACAGAAGCAACTTAAGGTGAAGATTGGAGACAGCAAGGAGGCGTACAGGAAGAAGCTGGAGAACAAACTACAGAGGAACAATATCAGAGATGTCTGGTCAGGAATGAGAAAGATCACAGGTTTTAAGGACAGGAAGGATTGGATAGATGGAAGTCTGGACAGAGCCAATGAACTGAACATGTTCTTCAACAGGTTCAGTTCAGGAACTAGCTCAGCATCCCCCTCTCCTGTTCCCAGCCAAACAGACATCCCACTCTCCTCTGATCAACAGCTTTCCTGTTACACCTCGGATGTTTTATCCTTCACCTCAGCCATGGACTCTTCTAATTCCACAAGTTTGACTTCAACCAAGTCAGGAAATGCTGCTACCCCCTTTGCCTCCCCCTCCCACTTGTCTGTCTCCAAAAGTCAGGTGAAGAGGCAGCTGGAGAAACTGAACCGGAACAAGGCTGCAGGCCCGGATGGTGTCAGCCCCAGAGTCCTGAAGGCCTGTGCAGAGCAGCTCTGTGGGAATCTGCAGCACATCTTCAACCAGCCTAACTCAGGAGAAGGTTCCAGTGTTGTGGAAGACATCCTGCCTTGTTCCAGTACCCAAAAGAACTCACTCATCAGTCATCAATGACTATAGACCTGTTGCCCTGACATCCCACATCATGTAGGTCCTGGAGAGACTCCTGTTGGCACCCCTGAGTAAGCAAACAAGAACGTATCAGGACCCACTGCAGTTTGCTTATTGCTGTGGAGTTGGAGTTGAAGATGCCATCATCCACCTACTTCAACCAACCCACTGTCATCTGGACAAAGCAGGCAGCACTGTGAGGATCACGTTCTTTGATTTCTCCAGTGCATTTAACACAATTCAGCCTCATTTGCTTTGTCAGAAACTGCTGAAGACACAGGTGGAGCCCTCAACAATCGCCTGGATCAGTGACTACCTGACAAACAGACCACAATTTGTGAGGCTGAAGAATTGTGTGTCAAACCAGGTGGTCAGCAGCACAGTAGCACCGCAGGGGACCGTGCTCTCACCATTCCTTTTCACTCTGTACACCTCAGACTTCCAGTACAAATCAGAGACCTGTCATCTGCAGAAATACTCAGATGACTCTGCAATTGTCGGGTGTATCAGAGATGGACAAGAAGCTGAATACAGAGAGCTGGTGGACCGCTTTGTGACATGGTGTGGGAACAATTGTCTCACCTTGAATGTGAACAAAACAAAGGAGATGATTGTAGATTTCAGAAGAAACAGGGATAAGTCAAACACTGTTTCCATCATGGGAGAAGAAGTGGAGGTGGTTGAGGAGTATTAATACCTCGGAGTTCACCTTGACAACAGACTGGACTGGAGGCGCAACAGTGAAACCGCCTACAAGAAGGGGCAGAGCAGACTGTACTTCTTGAGGAAGCTTAGGTCCTTCAAGGTTTGCAGCAAGATGCTGGAGATCTTCTACAAGTCTGTTGTGGAGAGTGTAATCTCTTCAGCCGTCATCTGTTGGGGCAGCAGCATCAGAGCCAGGGACTTAAATAGGCTACACAACCTGATAAAGAAGGCTGGTTCTGTTCTTGGGACAACTGTGGAAAATCTGGAGATGATAATGCAAAGAAGGATTCTTCATAAAATCAAAAAATTATGGACAACCCTGAGCATCCTCTTCATGAGACTGTCACACAACAACAGAGCGTCTTCAGTCGGAGGCTTCTTCAGTTTCACTGCAATACAGACCGCTACAGGAAATCCTTCCTGCCCACAGCTATCATTATCTACAACAACTCCTTAAAGAATTAATTATATGAGCTATACTAGCACTTAATTTCCCTCTGGGATCAATAAAGTATTTTTGAATTTAATTTAATTGAATTTCCTTCTTGAGTACTAGAAGATTCATGCGAGGAATTCATCAAATCTGACAGAACTACAGTTATCGTTTTAATCTGATGCAAAAGCTAAAAATAGCTAGGTAAAAATACCCTAGTAATGGCTGGAATGTGTTCTGTTAAAGTTATTTCAGTACACTTCAAGGTAATTACTGCACACTCATCAGCAAAACAAACAGTTGCTCGGTGTGGCCAGACATACCATTGTCATCCAGAAGGATGTTTTCAGGTTTAAGATCTCTGGAACACAAAATCACAACATATGAAGCAGATCACAGTCAAAGAGGCAGTGATGTGTTAAATCCATCTGGAAGCACATTCACCTGTAAACTATTGACTTCTGGTGGAGGTGAATTAAACCACAGCACACTTCTGCAGCATAAAAATACACTCTCTCCATGGCTAAACCAGGCTGTCCCATACTGTGTATGTGAAATCTCAGGTCTCCACCACTCATCATGGTTAAAACCATGCAGAGACTATGTTTAGTCTCATAAGCATACGCAAGATTCACCTGCAGAGAAAACAGGAAATTATACAGGAGAGAATTTTAAGACAGTTACATCTGCGAGTTGAAACAACAATATAAAAATTCCCCAGCCTGTGACTCCCAACTCAAAACACTCAAGAAATGATACTAAGGTTTCAATATTTTCATCTTTTACAGTATGTCTGAATTTGTGCATTAGAACATAAATCACTAAAAAAAACAGTTCTCTGTGTACTTGTTTATATTTTAGAGCAGGGGTCTCTAAACTATCTGCCATGCTGACCAGAATTGTTGAGTTGAAAGCACTTGTGGTCCACCAAAATACTGCCGCCCTTCGAGAAAAGTTGCCGGATGTTTGTGGTTCTATTTACTACAAAATTAAGATGAATGAATTCCATAACATGGTTTTTCGAATGACAAAATAATTTGTGTTGTACCTAACGATTTTATTTTATTTTATAAAGAATACACAACATTGATAATGCCTGTGTTAGCAGATTTGTTTTATTCTAGATTCTAATAAAATTAGAAAGTTGGTAAAAGATACTTGTTATAAAGCTGTCAGCAGAGCTGCGTTCTATTCACATCACCTCCTATGAGGGCTCTGGTATCTATCAAAAGTTTTTTTTTTTTCTCAATTATTTTAAACTATTTTGCAACTTTCTTCCATTTCAAGTCGATAATGAACGTACATAAAACATCTCTTATCCCAGTTAGGATAGTTTCCTGTTACTTTAATTTAAATGGTCATGATTTTATACCTTTTATTAAGTTTTTTAATTCAGTTTGAGTTATACAAATAAAAATTTGTACTATTAATAAAACACATTTAGAAAAATAATGTATTTCTGTTTTACATATTTTTTTTCTTTCATTGGTCTTGTTGCTACTCTATAAATTACCTGTGGGTCTGAGAATTCAGAAGGCGGCCAATGCCCCTAACCCACACCCCCCTTGGGCTGAACTTTGGATACCCTTTTTTAGGGCTTACCAATTCTTTGAAAACTAGCAATAAAAGATTTAAGTGGATGGTTTTGTAAACTGGTCAGGTGTTGAAGTTAGAACACCTTTGTATAGGACTTTCAGAATACAGATTTTTTGCATGCAGTTTGTTCTTTTTAATGTCTGTATTTAGTCAACACATTTGATTAAAGCAGTGACGTGTCTTCTTAGAAAACCAACCAAAATAGTTTTTGTCAATGTATAAGACGTATTGAGAGAGACTCAGCCCAGCTGTAAACACGGCAACCTACGACTAAGAAGGCAAGGAGGAGAAAACTACGGTGTTGGCGTAAGGATTTTACCATAAAGAGAGTGATGAAGAGATTCTTATTACCGTTTTACTAAATCAACTTCAATAATTTTAGGGTTAAAATTTGTGAACAAAGAAGTCAAATGTTTCAACTTTAAGGTCATAATGAATAATAAAGAAAGCAAGGTCTAATTATTACTGTATGAGATCTCCTGTCGGTGGATTTGAATCAGATACAATGCTTCACAAAAACAATTTGATCTTCAAAAAGGAATGTCTCTTAGCAAAGCCTAACCACATAATCCTCAACCTCAGAAGAAAAAACCCTCAGTGTGGAGACACAGCAGCAGGTCCCTCATGTCCGGATGATAGCTCTGAGGATGTTAGACCAGGTGAGCTCATGCAGACTGTTGTAGTATCTACGATCCACATTTGTCACTAATTGACCCAATTAGATCTTGGCAACAGTTGCATCAAGGATCTTTTTTGTATTGCATGCCAGGCTAACAGTAGGTTAAACTAACCCTGTATCCATTTTGCATGGATGGGGTCTGTCCTCCTTGTAGCAGGGGAACAGACATCAACAGTAAGTGAAGGAGGGAAGGCGAAGGTTGCACTGAAGGTACTGTAGTGCAGAGGATGAGGAAAGGACAGACAGACAAAGAAAGGGAATATAGTGAGAGGATGAGAAATGCTAGCATTTTTTCTTAACATATAGGTTATAGATCATATTTATTATCTTTCTCTTGTAACATGGGAAAATAAGAAAAATAATGTTCTAGTGAGTACGGGAGCTAACCAAGATGGTTTCTATATAAAGCCAATGCTATAACCATGTTCCACGTGATGTATATTGTTTACATACTTTCTGAAGCCTTGTAATGTGTTAGGCAACAATAAAGTCATGGATATTATTATCACGATAGTTAAAGCATTGTTCATGAATACCTTTACAAAGCATGAATTTTAAATATGACACTCTTTTTCTAAAACTAACCAATTTGGTCAAATATACATGTAATTAAAATTAGAAAGTTAGTCAATGATGGCTTGGTGTGCGGTCTGTTTTAATCTCTTTGCACCATGTGTGAAAAGTGCTATGCATATCTTGATTGATTTCGGATATTTGTTTCGGCATCAAGGCAAAAAGTTTGATCATGTTCTTTATAACAATTCAAAGAAAACTATCTTCAAAGGATAGTTGTAACCTCACCACAAATCGGCTGTCCACCTCCTCCAGTAGCTGCTTTTCGTTGAGTGCCATGTGCTCTCCATGCCATTTCTTTACATGAGTCTTTTCTAGCTTTTTACAGGCATACATCTTTCCTGTGGCTCGTACCTGACAAGCCCAAACCTGCAGGTTGATATAAAATTACTATCAAGTGACTGATGAACATGTTCTTAGAAAATGTTGTAGCAAAAAAGCAAATCTGTCCAGAAGGGATCATGGCATGTAAAATTAGACTCCTCCCCGTTAGACTGTATATATGAAATTTAAAGGATTGTGTGGTAGAACAGATACTTTAACAATCCTTACCTCTCCAAAGCCTCCTTTCCCGAGTAGCCTATACTCTCTAAATATGTGTTTGGTGATGGGCCGCCTTGAAGAAAGAAAGGCAAGGACATTGTTATTCAAGCTTGATTGTTAGGAAATAAAAATTGTCACACACTTCTTATGTCAGCTGTATGTGGCATTAAGCCAATGGATAAACCAGCTACTCAACAATTAAATAACCAGTCAAACTGTTTCATGAGAGTGTCATTTCCTCCTTCAGGTGCTGATATACATCACAACTTGTGGACTAACCTCTCCAGCTTCTTCCACTGTAGAAAGCGGTCAAAGTGCATGCTGAACTGGTACTGTGTAAAGGGCTCTTGGCTGAGGTATTCATGCAGAACTCTAACAAAAGAAAGTTGAGTTTTTAGGGATAAAACACATGCATGCTGTAAACAGTGCTTTGCAAAAGTACTGACACCCCTCAACTTCTTATTACAGTCAAAATCTTAATATATTTTACTGGGACTTTCTGAATAGACCAAAACAAAGTAGTAATAATTGGAAAGTGAGAGGAAATTTATACAAGGTTTTCTAAACACAATGAATAAGTTAGCTAACATCTTTGCAGACCACACACATCATCCTGGACGCAAACTGTTAAGACCTTCAGGTCAGCGCTACAGAGAGCTGTTTGCAAAATCCAGCCACCACAGAAACAGTTTCTTCCCCCAGGCTGTCTCTCTGATAACACAATGAACACCTTACGCAGTGGTCTGCAACTCAAGTCCTCAAGAGCGGGTAGCCTGCAACTTTTAGATTAGTCTCTGCTTCAAACTCTAAACAGATGAGTTTTTAGTTTTGATTTAAAGGATCTCAGTGTTTCTGCAGCTTTGCAGTCGTCTGGAAGTTTGTTCCAGATAAGGGGAGCATAGAAAAGCTACTTCTCCATGTTTGGTTCTAATTCTAGGGATGTTGAATAAACTGGAATTAGAGGACCTGAGTGGTCTGGGGGGTTGGTATGGTGACAACAAATCTTTAATATACTTTGGTGCTAAGCCATTCAGTGATTTATAAACTAGTAAAAGTATTTTGAAGTCTATTCTCTGAGCTACAGGGAGCCAGTGTAAGGACTTTAGAACTGAGGTGATGTGCTCTACACTCCTGGTTCTAGTGAGGACACGAGCAGCAGCTTTCTGGATCAGATGCAGCTGTCTAATTGACTTTTTAGGCAGACCTGTGAGAACGCTGTTGCAGTAATCAATCAGACTAAAGATAAACACATAGATGAGTTTTTCGAGGTCCCATTGTGACATTATTCCTTTAATCCTAGAAATGTTCTTTAGGTGATAGAAGGTTGACCTTGTTATTACCTATTTGTGACCCTGGAGGTTCAAGTCTGAGTCCATTACTACACCTAGATTTCGGGCCTGATCAGTGGTTTCTAGGTGCATTAACTGAAGCTGTGTGCTGACACTTGATCGATCGTCTTTAGGACCAAAGATAGTTTTGTTTCTTTTCAGCTGGAGAAAGTTATGGCACATCCACATTTGCTCAATTCATTCGCTTAGGGTTTGAATTGGTTAAAAGTCCCCGGGAGACATTGTAATATAAAGCTGTCATCTGTACAGTTATTGTAACTAATCTTAGAATAATAGAATAGAATAGAACAGAATAATCCTTTAATGTCCCACAAGGGGGAAATTCAGCAATATTATTGGTTGTTACAATCTTGTTACAATCCAGGATGGAGCCCTGGAGGACCCCACATGCGATTTCTTTCTGTTCTGATGAAAAAATGCCAATTGACACAAAGACATTCCCCAAACCAGCAAAGTACTGTACCAGAGAATCTGACCAAGCTCTCCAGATGTTCCAGTAGTAGCCTATATCATGATCAACAGTGTCAAATGCTGCACTTTGATCCAAAAGTGTGGTTCTTTAGCGGTCTCCATTCCGCACAGTTTCCGCGGCCGGTGTGAACCAGGCCTGAGTGATATCCTCATCAGTACCTCAAGCCCTCTGTTGGTTTCCTCGTTGTTCTATTATTGTATTCTAATTCTTTCCTTGTGCTCTTCTCCTGAAGATACCTCCGTGTGTTCCTGGATCTAAACCTCCAGGTACTTCCTGGCTTCTACCACAATCAACTCCTGCACCATAACATTCTGAACCATTCATCTGCAGCCAGCAACCATAAACCTTCTCTTCCTCTGTCAAACCATCGAACCAACTTGTCCTGCTCAAACCTGCCATGTCAGCTCCAGCTCCATTGAACTGTTCCCTATCCCTGCCCAACACCCCATACTCAGAGCATTCCTCTCTGGCGTTCAACTCCATTAACTGTAAGCTTCCTTCCCTTCTCAGTAAGCTGCATCATTTCTCAGTCTCACTTTTCATCCTCGCCCTGCAGTTGCTGTCCTGAGCTTCAGAAAATCCCCTGGATCAAGACCACCATATATCATGCATTCTTTTTTAAATAAAACTTAGAATTTGTATTCTTGTCGCTTGAGAGGTCTTGCATGTGGGTCTGAAGTTTAACCAAAACCATGACAAGAAAAATGACAAGAAATAAATACTTAAAATATTCACTCTATATAATAGAAATTTTACTTTCTGAAATGAGTAAAAATACAAATACAAAATACAAAAAATGTTGAACTTTTTTGAGAAATTCTATTTTATCTGAGAAGTAGGCTACCTTTACTTCACACTGTTCTATCATCTACCAACATCCCATTCAAACATATTGAAGTTTGGGTTTGTAATGTTATGAAATGGGGAACACTTAGAAGGGTGTGATTACTTGTCTGAAGGTCATGTATAACCAGAATAACTATGAACTCACTCTTTGCATTTGTAAAAGACGTCTTCACAGGGATCAAGCTCCAAACTCTTGATGCAGCTTTGTTCATGCTTTACTAAGGAGGGCACACACTGTGTGGACTAGGGAAGTCATGAAAAAAAGTATGTAGAAAAACAGTTGTTATTGAATGGGTCAACATAGAACTTGTGTTTTATAATGTTTATATAATGGTAGCTTTCAGACCTGACGTTGCATAAATGTCTGGATTATATAAAGCCCAAAGCTTTTCCTTTCCTCGTCTGCCAGTGTTTCAAAGGTTTCCTAAAGGACACAAAAAGACAGAAGGGTAAGAAATACAAACTGAATGATTTGCACAGCCAATGTGAAAATTAAAAAAAGACTACTGTTTTTCCCTTCTCATTCATAATGCAATATTCTGAAATTCTACGAGTCAGCATATTAACTGTTGAATGTAAGTGATTAAGTTGCTTTGTTTATCTCTACAAACATTTTAAATTGAAATTTGAATTCTACCACTTGATTTTGAAAAGTTGGAGCTATGACCTACATTGAAAATGAGTCTTTAACATCATTCAAGGAGACTGAGTCATTTGTAACTGAAGACAGTGTTCGTCTGTGGGAAAACAGTGCAATGCAAACTTGAACACTAATACTGAATGAAGTGCTGAGTAGTACTTAGTAATACTGAAAGGAAATTGATTAATGCTAAGAAGAACTTGGAAAAATCATTGTCAGGGAAAACCGCATCGCTTCCACAAATTACAGATCTACCGTGTAAAGATCAACAAAATCCAGAAAAGTACCAGCTTGATTGACTGATGTACCTGCGGTCCTTACAGATCTCCGATGAAAACGATGGGATGGTAGAAAACATTAAAAAAAGTAAAAGGAGGCCCCACACTGTTAAAGGACTGAAAACATCTCTGTAAAACCTTTCAAAGCAGCAATCTCCTCAGTTTTCACTTCCAGATATTCTGTTTATACATCTAGATTCAACACAAAAAGTAAAGAAAATTTGGGTCTGGTTGATTTAATTTCTTTGTTGTAAAAATGCTTCTTGTCAGGAAACAACATCACAGTTCACCATCACACTGCCTTCACCAAAAGCTGTTTGACATCGGCAGAGAGTATTTGGTAAGTTTTTCATGGGTGAAACCCGATACTCCACTCTGCTGCTATACACACAAATCCATGCGCCATACAAATCTGGCACCGTTTCAGGGTAAATAAACCTGCTTTCAAAAAGGTCAAGATTTAATGCCAAAAACCATTGTTATGACATAGAAAAAAGAAAAACAAACATCTTTACTTTTGAACTAGGTACATTTCTGGAAAGGAAAAAAAAACTGTTCTTGTTTTCAAAAAAATGCATGGGTACTCTCAAATCTACTGAACTATTTGATGTGTTTTATTTCACACAGCTCACTAAAACAGGATTTGGTTAGCTAGTTCATGTGAGCAATAAAGGCTGATCAGCACACTTGGAAAAAAATTATGTATACACAGGTCAGGAAAACAATTTGACCAATCAAAAATTGCTCAATGTAAAACTATGATTAGAGATAATGCTTTTCTTCAATTCAATTCAATTCAATTCAATTCAATTCAAAATTACTTTATTAATCCCAAAGGGAAATTAAATGTTGTTGTAATTGTAACTCATTATGCAAGTTCTTTCAAAGATTTGTTGTAGATGCTGATGGCTGTGGGTAGGGATGATCTCCTGTAGTGCTCTGCAGATCTGAAGAAGCCTCTGACTGAAGACGCTCTGTAGTTGTATGACAGTCTGATGTAGAGGATGCTCTGGATCTATGGCGTCTTCTTTTCAACCAATTCAGGGTTTTGTGGCTGCAGTTGAGGTATAATTTGAGCTTGTGTGATGTTAATCAGCTGCTCCCAGTTGTAAACCACCTTGTTGCCATGGTTATGCATCATAACAAATGTCCAACAATAAAAAGTATTAGCAAAAATCCTTCCAGCTGCACAGCATTCAAAACCAGAGAGAACAGTTGTCCACAAAAACAATGTTTCTACCAGAAATTGAAGAATTAAAGTTTAAAAAAAGAAAAAAATATGAACCAAAGTAACAGGGCTACTCCAACATGCTGCCACCTTGAGCGGCGCAATTCCGGAATTCAGTTGTCAGTCTAGGCTTGTGGTATAGTTTTTAAGCTGAATGGCCTTGTGGTTTGGTGTTTAAACCTCAGACATCTTCTTTGGTGCTCCTGACTGTTGAAGTGAGGTTGAACAAAAGAGCTGCCTTCAGAAAGAAGACTAGCAGCTATTATCTGGTTTTTAAATAAAAAAGGTTTCAAAAGAGTCTAAGAGTCTAATGGAAGTCTCCAAAAACTGTAAAATGTCATCATGAAATCTACTTCATGGCATTTAAGTGAGGTTGAATGCTTTCTAAGAAAAACAGGGAAGTCAGACTGGAAATTGCCACAGAAAACATAGATAAAGATCAGAACTTCTGGAATTGTGTTCTTTGGACAGAAGAGCCTAAAACCCAACCTATTTAGAGTACAGAATAAAAAACTTGCTTGGCATAAACTAAGCATATAATTCCAGAAAAATCACCTAATATTAAATATGAAGCATGGAGCTGGAAGTGCCATGATTTGGGAATGCTTTGCGGAAGCTGTACCTGACCAATTCACCATCATAGAACCTACCATGAATTTTTCTGTGGCAAAAGTGTGGGACAGTCCCTAAAAATAAATTTAAGCTGAAGCAGAACTGGAGCCAAAATATAGCAGTACGTCCACAATGAACTGATCTCAGAAACAAGTCAAAGCCCAGATCTTGATATTGATTGAGATTCATTTGAGTAGCTTATTTTTGGTGTTTACCTTTAAATAACTCCCTTTACTACCAGAGACAAGAAAAGATTACACATCAATAAGTGTAAGACTTTGGTTAATGGAGGAATTCATGTTGAAGTCAGTGTCTGCATGTGCCCAGCTACAAGGACTGCAAAGTATGGCTACATCATTATCCCACCAATGGTTGACAGTTGGTATGAAGCGTTTGTGTCAATATGCTTTGGGTGCTTTTTTAAAATTCTGTTTATTATTGCCAATTGTATTCTTTTTGGTCTGATCTGACCTTGTTACATAGGTCTTGCAGTTCATTTAGGTGCAACTTTGCAAATCTAGGTTAAGCTACAATTAATATTTTTAGCGAGTAGACACTTTCTCCTTCTCGAAACTCTTATTAATTTTTCCCCTAATTATCCTCTTATTGCCTTTCCCTTTAAATGCTTACTTAGGCCTGTAGAGCCTGAGAAAGAACTCACTGGTGTTTTGCAATTTCTTTATCTATTGTATAGTGTTTCCTCTTGGTGTATTTTTGAACAGTCCTGGGATGATTGCCAAATGTCTGAAAAATTGTTTTCCTTTCTAATAATTGTTTTCAGTGTAAACAATAGAAATAAAATTGCCTGGAATTGGACTTGTAACCCTTCCCAGACTGAAGGGCAGTAACAGTCGCTTCTAGAAGGGCATTGCTGATGTCTTACCTACTTGGCATTTTGTTAGCACATATCTGGATAATGGAAAGCAGCACATAGCCAACAGTCAATATTCCTAGAAACTGATTATGATTAAGTGATCAAGTGAGTGTTATAAGCAGCAACTGGTTTCTATTTTTAAAATATTGTGCAAGCAGTATTGGTGGACCTCTACTTTTGGCTTTACTTTTGATTATGAAATAGTGAAAGATGTTATGTGTTTTTGTATATTTTAGGTTGAATTCAAACCATCTTAGAACCTGATGAAGACCAAATCATTCGTAGCATGTCCTGATATATATGACTTTATCATTAAAGGAGGGTGTACTTTCCTTTACAGGACTGCAGTTAATAACTTGTGGCTTTTCTGTGTTGTAATGCACTTAATGGGAACTCTTTTCTATCTCATTTCATGCTTATTTATCTTACTTTAGAAGTTGCTTCAACACAAAAAGTTTTTTATTTACTCTGATTGTACCAGCGTTCATATAGGACCCTGCTGATTCTGCTATTTGATCACAGTCAGTTTGCACAAATGTTAGCATACCAAGGCATCCAGGAGGAATATGTGGTTGTGCAGTTCAGGTCGAGTCTGACAGTAGAGTTGAAACAGTCTCTTGCCAATAGGCTGATTGACACATAGATCATTGTAGTCTCGTTCTGATAGGGAGAAAAACAGAACCAGATGTGATGAAAACAAAACAGCAGCAACTTAATTTCACATTTTTTTCACACACGTTTGTATTTCTATCCTTATCAGAACAATGTGCTGACTTACATTGATTTCAGTAACCCTGTTTGCGACTAACTTTGACTCTTAACCTAACTTCAACCACTGCCTGCATAAATAGCTATTTCTAACCTTAACTTACAGTTGTGCTTCTAAATTTACGGTACACATTATGGCTGAATTTGGAATTGTTTTGCCATTTTTTAGAGAATATAAATTTTCAAAAGAATTAGCATCTTTGTTTAGACGTGCATAATAAGTAGTTACTTAAAGGAAATATTGGGCTGCAAAGTCGAGTCGGCAGAAGAAAACTGCTATTCTACCAGGGCCACAAAGCAGCCTGCTAATAATATGTTGTCAGCACCGATAAGATCATGATTAAGCTTTAAGGCCACAGATGTAAAATCTGCATTAGGAGATCAGCTAACAAAACCAATGATGAAAAATATGTTATTACTACTGTAAAACATAGAGGTGGATGTCTGAGAGTTTGGGAACGTGAAACGCAGAACTACAGCCAACTTGTTCGTAATTGATCAAACTTGTGTTCAGGATCTTCTGGGTAGCTTCTGTTGTCATTATGATTTTAAAATAGCAAACAGTTGTTTAACAATGAATGGCCTCACCATAAGTGAAAGACAGGATTCTGTATGATCAATCATATTCTCTGGAGAAATGCCGAAAATCAGAAATTCTGCAAGGGTATCTAAACGTATGAACATAACTGTAAAAATCTTTTCACCCTTTACCCCAACCTTTAACTTGTGGCTGATTTTTTTTAAACCACATTAGGAATGGGCTTTGGTCCCCATAAGCACTCTTAAGAACGTCGGTGATTATACCAAAAAGAGTATGCTCACACAAACTCAAACACCCACCAATGGTCTTGGCAAGCTCTCTGCACTCGCTGATGTGGGGAAAGCGCAGCATTTCCTTCCATTTCCAGCTCCTGCCTTTGCTTCCTCCAGCTGCAGACCATCAGCAGAAGAGAAAATGAAACATGCAACTTGATGCTGACAAGTCATATCTATCAGCAATGTGTCAAATACACATTCACACACACACACACACACACACACACACACACACACACACACACACACACACACACACACACACACACACACACACACACACACACACACACACACACACACACACACACACACACACACACACACACACACACACACACCTCCCTGGACCATCAGGTTTGAAACAATTGCATGCTAAACCTACATTGAATGAGCTATTATTAGCTCCAGGAACAGGTAAGCGGAGCCTGTGTGATCACATTACAAAATCTGAGGCTATCACTCAGAGAAAGAATTTTGGTTCCTCAAGACACATTTGTTTATCAACGAGGACGTTCACCATGTCACCAGTGTGTGAGCCTTGTACTCCTTTTGATTGTCATTTACAGAATGAAAGGATACACCTGGTAAGGAGATTCTCTCATACCCTGCAGGGGTGGTACTCCTGACGTTTCCAAGAACATTGCCACATTACTTTTGGTTTCTAATAAGCATTATGCTATGAAGGTACAAAAACTGCCATGTTTTTAATGTACATTCAAATACATATGTACCTGGTCTAAAATTTGGAAGGATAGATCAATTTTCACTTCTGTTACATCCAGTTAAATGTCATTTTCACACCAACAACTGTAGAGTAAAAATGAAATCCTTCTTACCTTCTCTGGCTCTAACAAGAGCGCTGTTTTGCACCATGCTGTCAATGTCCATATTGGGAGGTTTGATTTAGAATACGTCCTTCTCTAACTGTGGGACAGTGCTGTGGGACACATCGGGTCGCAGCTGCAAAGGAATCAGCACTCTGCAGAATGCTTCACGACTAGAACTGAGCTAAAACAAATGAGGCTTGCAGTCTAACCTGTTACTCATTGATGAATGGAAACACTTGTTGTGTGACAGTGTACTCAAAGCAAGAGAACACTCCCTCGTCACAGGGGAGGGTATGAGCTCCAGTCATCTGTGCAAGTCAATGGTAAAGGAACGTGGAAGGAATTCAAGTGAGAAAGAAAAAAACAACAGATATGTGTTGGTACTTTCATCAAAGATACAAAACAGTAAAAAGTGTTTATTACCTCCTATAAGGAGGTTATGCTTTCGCCAGGGTTTGTCTGTTAGTTAGCAACATAACTAAAAAAGTTCAAGGCATGTTTTGATTAAACTTTCAGGAAATATTCAGAGTGTGACCAGGAACAAGTTATTAGATTTTGGGGGTGCGCTGCCTTGGAGGAAGTCTGCGCTCTCTGAGTGCTTAATCAAACTACTTGCCAGAAGAAATGAATGGTTTGCTGACCTGAAGCGATCTGTAGAGCTGGTATTTGCCTGTACTTTAGAAAACATCCATCCATCCATTATGTGTACCCGTCCATCCTATGCAGGGTTGTGGAGGGGGAGTGGTGCCTATCTCCAGCATCATGGGGCGAGAGGCGGGGTACACCCTGGACAGGTCGCCGGTCCATCGCAGGGCAACACAGAGACACACAGGACAAGCAACCATGCATGCATGTGCGCGCGCGCACACACACACACACACACACACACACACACACACACACACACACACACACACACACACACACACACACACACACACACACACACACACACACACACACACACACACATTTATGCAAACTCCATGCAGAGAGACCCCAGGCCAGGATTTGAACCCAGGACCTTTTTGTTGCACGACAGCAGTGCTACCAACTGTGCCACTATTCAGCTCACTTTAGAAAACAATGCAAACAAATGAGCAAACTGCTAACACAGTTGTTCACTAAATGGAAACGTCAGTTTGCTATTAAGTGACAATATAATCCCAGAAAATTGGCTACAAGCTGAATTTATTTGCTCTTTTATTCAAAAATAATTTGTATATACACTCACCTGCCATTTAATTAGGTAAGTATAATTACAATGAACATGACCCTCTCTTCTCTTCAGAGCTGCCTTGATTCTTCATGGCACGGATTCAATAAGGTATGAGAAAACATTCCTCTGAGAAATTTGTCCATATCCACCATATAGTGTCACCCTGTTGCTGCAGATATGTCAGCTGCACATCCATGATGAGGACCTCTCATTCCACCACATCTCAAAGGTGATCAACTGGATTGAGTTCTGGTGACTGTGGATGCTAAAGGAGTACAGTCAACTAATGTTCATGCTCAAGAAACCAGTTTGAGATTATTTGAGCTTTTCACGTGGTGCATTATGCTGCAGGAAGTAGCCATTAGAAGGTAGTACAATGTGGACACAGTCAGCAACAATATTCCAGAAGGCTGTGGTGTTTAAATGATGTTGAGTTGTGTCCAAAGAGTGCCAAGAAAACTGTTCCTGTAGTTTCCTGTTGTTATCTGACAGGTGGATGCTTCAAGGTTAAAAATGTTGGCTGTTTAGAGATGAATTATGCTTAACTTGGTTTTAACAAGTGGCTGTTTGTGACATTGTGACCATTCTATCATCCTGAATCAGTCGGTCTATTGTCCCCTGACTTCTAACGTCAAGCAGGCATTTTCATCAGCTACGTTTTACTATTACAAATTAAACTTTTATTTTAGCATGAAAATGTTTTAGAATCAGGTCTCACTGCTTCCCTATAAGGTGTGTAACTGTCCCAGCAGATCGGCAGTTTCTGAAATACTCAGACAAGATGGTCTGCCACCACCAACCGTGTCAAATTCAGTTATTTAAATCCAATGTATTCCTCATTCTGTTACACTGGTGGTACTTCAGCAAGTCAATTTCAACGTGACCAGATGCCTACATGAACTGAGTTCTAGCCATTGTTTTGACTGAAAATGTAAGGAATGATCTTTAACCTGTGATGTCAGAATAGTCTTGCAGATAAATTTTTTTTTTAAACATAAATAACATGGCATGCCACTCAAGGGTTTCAATGAAGTGGAGTGCAGATGGTTTCTAACTGCTGAGGCAGTCACAAATCTGCTGACTAAGCTTCACCCATCTACAGCACACCTCAGCTATTAAATAAGCTGAAAAGCTAACTTGTTATAAACATAAATAAAAAAGTACTTTGTTATAGTACTGCATTACTTTTTCATATGTTACTCGACTATTTCATTTGTGCTGATTGGAAAAACAACTGTGAACTTGGTTATCTTTTATAGATAACTCCTGGAGAGATTCTTTATAACATAGTTTAAAATTTATTTAATCTTAAATGTAATGGAAGAAGCAACAAAAACAGCAATACAATATTAGAATGAGGTGTTTTGTATAGAAAATCATATGCCTTATCAATTGAGAAAAAACAACTTTTTTAGAAGAAAAACAGTATTACAAAAAAAGAAAAAAACAATAAAACTTTTGCTTATCTTGTTGGGCCAACCCCCAAGCCTTTACGTTAATTTAAAAAACAATGTTTTTGACAGCTGCTATATTGGGTGCCATTTGTAAAGTTACACAGTCAAACATTAACAGCAATAATTTGGGTTATTTAGCCTGTCAGAAGAAAACGAAAATGTTAGTTAATTTTTCAGTCTTATTTTCACCATGTTATTCATTCATTTATAAATTTCAGTTTATAACTAAATATTTAATTAGCAATCAAAACATTTAGCTTACAAAGTACATATTTAGTTAGTAAGCAAAATATTTAGCTTCCTAACTAAATATTTAATTTAGAGGTAAATATTTATCTCGGAGCTAAATATCTAGCTAATATGAATATTCTGCTGCTGGTGCAGTCACTGTTGCTTTAAATCCATTGGTAAACATATGTTTAAAATGGTTCATCCTACGTTTTAAGCTGTAATGTTGTAGGATACATATCGAGTAGAAAAGAAGTAATGATAAAGAGATGACATGACAACAATACTGCCAGCAGTTTATATAGAGATCGCAAGACCTAGATTTTATTTTTGATAGTCCACTTGCACTTATTGGCAAGTAAATTTGCATGCTAGCTAAATATTTAGCTTGCTAACTAAATATTTAGTTTGGAGGTAAATATTTAATTTGTAAATTAAATATTAATTTGTAAATTAAATATGTTAAGCTAAATTGTTAAGTGTTTGGCTTGCTAGCTAAATATTTAATTTAAAACTGTGACATTTAAAAAGGAATACATAGTATAACATAACTGACATAACAAATATGACTCAAAAAAATGAAACCCCACTTTCTTTCTCTTAAGACAGGCTAAATGACCCAAATTATTACTGGTACATTTTTGACTGTGTAACTTTACAAATGGCACCTGATGCTGCTATTACAACTAGTTTGTACAATAAGACAAATAAATATTTGTTCAGATTTATGAGCCTAATCTTTTTTTTCAGTTTCTCTTTAGGGCTTCTGTAGTTTCCAATTCTACAACACGTTGAGCTGTTTGTATTTAAAATCTGTGTTACAAACTTTGTTTGTTAAGGAGACTGGCTGTTGCTGAGAAACAAAAGGGTGGCTACAGAACACACACATACACACACATATATATATATATATATATATATATATATATATATATATATATATATATATATATATATATATATATATATATATATATATATATATATATATATATGCGTGTGTGTGTGTTTGTGTAGCCTACCATTATTTTCACAGTGGCAATGACTGTTGGTTTTTCTATTTCAAATTAAATGGATTATATTGTGTTTTAGCCATTTTAACATTTTTATTTTAGCTTTGTTTAAAAAACGCACGCTTTCTGTTCTCACGCCATGTCTGCAATGCACTCATCAAAAATGTTTCATATGGTATGATCAGAGCAGCACTATTCATTCTCTAGCGTTGTTTTATTGAACATGAAAACATATTCCTCTCCCTTTATCTGCAACCTTTGTCACAACCATTCAGTCTCGCTGAGTAGACGTCTGAGAGTCATCAGATTTGTTATTATAAAGCACAAGGATCAAAGCAACTCATTCAGTTGTGTAGTTTAAAATAGCAGGAAAATTCTGCCACCTGGTGGACACATGACATCAGTACAGCTTATCTAATCAACTTAGTGTGTGTTTGTCTGCAGTGTAACATCAACCCCACCGTTTGTCTTCCTGGAAACATCCAGCCTCCTGGTGACGCTCTGTAAGTAAATTTCACTGACATGATCCATGATCAATCAGATCAGATTCTATATGTGTTTATGTGTTACCATTCTGTCCCTCTCATCAGTTGTTGTTATACATCAAGAGTCCCCACCTCTTCCTCTCACAATGCTTTCTGCTTTTTTGTTTTTGCAGACACATTGTCTTGACATTATTCTAAAGGTGAACAGGCAGAATGTGGTGGCTGAGTCTAATATTACAAAGAGCACACAAGTGAACACAGTGAGAGGGTAAGAGCTGACTCTATTTTCAATTTCTTATTACATAAAGATAAACATCCTGATTTGAAGCCGATTATGGTTAAGGTTTGCCTTTGCAAATGTTTGCAAAAGCATTAATAGCCCCTTAAACACGTTGACACATTAATTCTACACATTTCATTCTATACTCCTGATCAAAACCTTAACAATACAGAGGAAATTACAGTGTTTTCATCTTATGCTGGTAGATAGTGACAAATTGTAAGTAAAGCTTAAAATAAGGAAACAGGAATAAGAAACAAAACAAACAGAGGAAGCATATTAACTGCTCATGTTTCAGACCTGTAGCCTTGACAGTTTAAAATGGTGCAGAAATCAGACTTTCATGTCATTTTCTATCAGACATTATTACCCTCACAACACAAGATGGCAAAGGCAGTTCTGTGTTTGAAACTTACATAATTGTTGAGATGCAGAACCAGGTCCTCTTGCAGCCCTCCATTGCTGGTAAGTTTGGAGGCATGCAGAAAGACCCAAAGGGGATGGGGCAAAAAAAGGCAAGTGATAGACTCCAAATACATTTACCTGCACTTAGCTGGAGTATATGGTGGGATGTCCATGAAGACACATGCAGATCGTCTCCCCAAATTAAGGCCATTACTGTTCATATGGTGAAATCTGTGAGAGAACAGCTTAAAGAACTAAAATTATATATAATAGGGCTCCTTCAATGCATCAAACCTGCCCACTTTTACTTTTTAAGGGTGCACTAAAATATAATCTGGTCATGATGGCTTATTAGGCCTTACTAGCCTGAAAAAGATTTCTGCAAAGCACAGGGTAGGAGGTTCCTTCATGAGCTGGGCACTTTTTGCTTCAATGCTACAGAGGAGCTTCAAAGTTGTGAGGGTAGTAAACCAAAAGCTGACTACACTACATTACCAAAAGCAGTCATTCACCCATCCAAATCATTGAGGTAAAGTGATCCAATTATTTCCATGGCCATAAAACAGCCACGTTACTTCCACTATTGCCGTTTTCAGACAGAAGTTCTGGAATATTTACGGACAATTCCATCCGGTCTTTAACCGGAGTTGTGTTTTCAAATACACCACTTTTTTCTGGAACATTGCCTTTCGGCTATGTGGATATGACGTAAACTTAGTGCGGCTGGCGTACATGTTATTTCCCCAAACAAAGGGATTATTGCAAAGATGGTCGACGAAACAGCAGATCTACTGACAGTGCTCATCTTTGTGATGTGTGCAATTTTGCGCACATGGAAACGCTTAAGAGACATTGATGAAGAACCTGAAAGGAAAATAGTGACATTTATACATCATCAATGTGTGTGGTCACAGCGTTCCCTGCCCCCCTCCCCTTTTCCCCTTTTCCCCACCGCCCCACACCCCTCCAGCTTTTCCGGAACATTAGCTGATAATCTGACTGCAAACACCAAAAGTCCGCTCTTGTTACTAGTTCTTCATCCGTAAAATTACCTGTAAAGGGTATCCGGACAACGTTCGGAAGTTTACTTTCAGACTCAAAAGCAAAACAGACCGTTTTTCATGGCCTGTTTGAAAGGGGCTCATGTAACATATTCCTGGCTGCAGCATGGCGTGGGGTTGCTTTTCTTCAGAGGGGACAGGGAAGGTGCACAGAGTTGGGAAGATGGAGGGAGAAAAAAAAACATATTTTGCTCTACTAACATATGTTGAAATATCACACTGAATCCCAAATAAACATACATAGGTTTGTGATTCTATTGTAGATGGGTATGAAATCTGTAATAAATCACCTTCTCTGCTCATGACATGTATTAGCTCATCTGTCAGTGCTGACCACCTCATTTGTCCAGCTTGTTGTTCAAAAGAACAACAAGCTGAATATTTTCCAGTGGGCTGATGAGGAACGACAGCTTCATAAGATGAGACACCCTGAATGGTCCTGCATGGACAACTATGTATGTGTACTCTGGCCACTCGTTGTCACATGACATCGGGGAAGCTGATGAAACACAGTCACAACAACAGGTCTTTATCACATTGGCAGTCTTGTATGTACGTGGGGTATGAAGAGGAAGTGACAGAGGAGAAAGACTTCCACCCAAGTTGGATATAAGACACAGACACTTTGTCCTTTAATATAACAGATAACCTGATGATATGTGACCACGCTGATTAAATCAGACTGTTGAAACATGGTAACATTGCCCACAGGTTCTTACTGTAATAAAACTTTAATTCCGCCCTGTATTCATAGATCACCTTAGATATAAGAAGTAATATATACCTAAACTGCTACTTCAGAAGAACCAGCATGTCTTGAATGTCTTCTAATGTACCTTGTGATATTCTTGCTTTATCAATTCCATTTTCAGATGCTCCTCAGATAGGGAAGTTGTGTGTGTCTCCTCCAAAGAAGGTGGAGTCTTTTTCTCTGCCAGCTTTCATTGGGATTCCTGTATTGCTGCCACTCGCAAATATTCCAGTGTACAAACTGTCAGTAAAGGAGCTTTCAGCGTTTCCCTACCTGCCCTGCTCCTGTACAAGCCGCTCATGACTCAGAGGACACCAGAAGGCAGCTGTCCACCTTAAAGTAAAAACACTGCATAAGAGTTTCTGAATGATTTGTTTGTCAAACAGCTATGAAACATCTGCAGATATGATCATTTTACTAATTGAGCATCATAACAGTTTTTAAAGCCATCACGTGGCATCCAGAAAAGGGAACTCCAGTCCCATGATGAAACAGATGACTGATCATGTTCAACAGAAAACACTGAGGTTTAAGCTGAGGGTTTTGGGGTTATTATTTTTTTTCTTCCATTTTTATCTTTTCTTGATTGGTTAATACACATTCATATTTGGTAAATACAGGAGCATCTCAGAAAATTAGAATAAAATTAAGAAGGTTATTTATTCTGGTAACTCAGTTTAAAAAGAGAAACTAATAATATGCATATTATATTTATCCATAAATCCTAATGAATCTAATCAGTCAGGTAGATTACAGGCATGTCTTGAAGACATAAAAACCTGAATCACTCTAAACTTTATTTTCCTAAATTCTGACAAGACAGAAGTTGTCGCCTTTAAACCAGAACTTCTGAAAAAGAATCTGCTTAGTCAATCACTTAATCTAGATAGCATTACATTGGCCTCCATAAGGAACCGTGGTTTTTATTTTTGACCAAGACATGACATTCAAATCCCATATTAAACTGGTTTCTACGATGTTCTTCTTTAACCTCAGGAATATTTCCAAAATTAGAAACATCCTGTCCAGGAGTGATGCTGAAAAACGAGTTCATGCATTTGTTACTTTAAGGCTGGACTACTGTGATTCTTTACTATCAAGAAGCCCACAAAGTACAATTAAAAGCCTTCAGTTGATCCAAAATGCTGCAGCAAGAGTTCTGATGAATAGAGATCACATTTCTCCTATTTTAGCTTCCCTTCATTGGCTCCTTGTTAAATTTAGCATAGAATTTAAAATCCTCCTTTTACATATAAAGCCATTAATAATCAACCTCCATCATACATCAGAGATCTGATTGTTCCATATGTTCCTAACAGAGCACTTCGCTCTCAGACTGCAGGTTTACTGGTGTTTCCTGATTTCTAAAAGTAGAATGGGAGGCAGATCTTTTGGTTATCAGGCTCCTCTCCTGTGGAACCAGCTCCCAGCTTTAGTCCGTGAGGCAGACACTCTACTTTTAATTCCAGGTTTAAAACTTTCCTTTTTGATAAAGATTATAGTTAGAGTCTCTTATGTCATCCTGAGTTATATCTGTTTTTATGCTGCAATAGGCTTAGACCGCTGGAGGACAGACTGACCATTCTTTCTCACTCTGCTACATTCTTCTTCTCTTACTCTCCAGTTGCATATTTTCCCTTCCTTCAACTGTTAACTTTATGTTTTCTCCCAGTGTTTTTCTCTCAATAGAAGCTACACCTGATCTAGAGCTCTGCTCAGCTGTGATGCCTTTGTGAAGGGAGACATGGGCTGGGATGATCCTCCCAGCAACTGAACGTTCTCCCTCTGCTGTTATTAACTTTTTACTTTCTTTAATATAGAAAGTACTCCAACATCAGTTCTTCTGTTCTCTTTTGTGTAACCCCCAGACAGTTGTGGCAGATGGCCACTGGTACTGAGCCAGGTTCTACTGGAGGTTACCTCCTGTTAAAGGAGAGTTTTTCCTCTCCACTCTCACTCTATGCTTAATCAGTATGAGGGATTGATGTAGTGTCAACGACACAACACAAGCGGCTGTCTACTGTTGCTACATGTTCTTCCAGGAGGAGTGAATGCTGCAAGTCAATGAGTTGATACAGTCGATAGAAAAGTTTTAAAGTGATTGGAATAATGAACTGAAGGATTAATTGGAATGTATGTATGTATGATTGAACTGAAATTACTTTTCATGTAAAGTGCCTTTAGATGACATGTTTTGTGAATTGAATGCTATGTATGCTTTACATGCATAACAGAGTGATATCGCTTAGTCGTCTTTATGCAAGAATTGGAAAAATGATGGCTTAGAGTTAATAAAAACCAAAAATAAAGCTTCTCAGAAAATAAAAATATTACATATAGTGCCATTTTCAAGTATCTGCTCCTTAAAGAAGTGTTTTTCTTTTTTTCTTAAATTTTTCAGACCATCAAACATGCTTTAAGATCAGACAAAAGTAACCCCAGTAAATACAAATTTGTCTTCAAGTTTAGTTTGATTTATTTCAGGAAAACATACCCAAACCTATCTGACTTTGTATGAGAATAGCCGTAACATACATTTAGGGTTAAAGCCTGGTATGTCCTGTGATAGACTGATAGAAACTTAATGTAAATAATAATGAATAAAAGTAGCAGAAATATTTCCAGAAAATTATATCTTTACAGATCTTGACTTTGACTGGGCCATTCAACACATTAGTATGCTTTGACTAAAATCATTGCTTTATATTTAGCTCCATCTATCCATCTTCCCATCTTTCCTGCCTCTGCTGAGACAAGCATCCTCACAGGATGATGCAGCCACCAATATGTTTTGTGGTGGGGATGGTGAGTTCAGGGTAATGTACAGTTTCAGAGTTTTGTTTAAGGTCAAGTTTGTAAAGTGCACCACTACTAATTATCCTGTCAACAGATTCATCTTCCCAGGCTGTAGCTCTCTGCAGCTGCTCTAGAGCTGCGTGGGCTTTCTTTTGTTCAGCTCATCAATTTAGGTGGATGCCTATTTCTGGGCAGGTTTACAGTTGTGCTGTACTTTTTATTTCCAGATGATGGATTGAACGGAGGGGCATGTCCTAAAAGTTGAAATAGTTCAATGTACTCCAACTAAGTCCATACAATGCCCCAGTCCAGGTCAAGGGCCAATATTTTGAAGTCCTGGTTCGACAACTCAAACTTCACAAGAGGGAAATTATTCTTTTAAAACAACACAGTTCAATCTGAATTATTAAGGCACCTTAATGGACAAGAAAGACAATACTTTGGGGCAGTGTGTGGTGTAGAGCAGCTGTTGAGGAGTAATAACCTCCGTATATGGGGCAACTGCCCCATATACGGAGGTTATTACTCCTCAACGCTGCCGTCCAAGGGTTTAATTCCCGATTGTGGAACCTTTGCTTGTCTTCCCGTTTTCTCTCTTGCAGCAGACCATTTCCTGTCTGGTCTGCTGCAAGTAAAGGCCACCAGTGCCAAAAATACAATAAAAAACATAGTAAGTAGAATACGGGTGTGCAGCAATTCTCAATGCAAAACCTAAAAATGCAATTCCAAAGAGAGACCACCGTACCCACCTGTTTAAAGTCAGTTTCAATAATACCCCTTCCCAAGCAAAGCACCAATCTCTGGATGACTACAGACTAATAGCCCTCACATTTATTATCATGAAAGCCTTTGAAAAACGGTTGCTAAAGCACATAAAATTCACCCTCCCTATCAATCTTGACCCCCACCAATTAATCTTTATAGCACTTCGATCCGAAAAAAGATGCTTGCGCTATTGCACACCATAAGGAACTAAGTCAATTTGACTAGAAGAGGGCATATATGATAATGTTTTCCAAAGATTACAACTCTGTTGTCAACATCATTATTTCTAGCAGGCTGGTCACTAAACTGCTTGGGCTAGACCTGGTCCTCAGCGTCGGGGAGCACAGGAGTGTGTATCTTCACCCATCCAACAACACGATAAAATGTTTGGTCGATACAAAGGTGGTTCGAGTGACATTTTTCAATGATGAGACAATACAGAAAAGAAATAGGTTGATAAACAGCCATGTGGACAAGAAACACACACTGAACAGAATAAAACAAAAGCTGTCATCATTGATGTGAGAAGATACCATGAGTACCACACCCCTCATGATCTGGACAGAGAAGGTATGGAGGGTTACCCACTTTAAATACCTGGCTACCTAGATCAATTCCTATCTGACATGGGCAGTGAATCCCATCACCTTGGTCAAAAAAAGAAAGGTTTCACTTTTTTGAATACAAAAAAAATTGAGAGCTAATCTCTCCCACTAATTCCTCTTTCTAGAGAGTACCCTGTTTAAAATCCGATTATTGTACAGGGTCATGGGTAATGTGCCACACCCCTAACTTTTTTGTTTGCCTTATGCTTTATTTCTACCGTGTGTTTCTCTTTTTTTCTAAGTAACACATGATAATTTTTTTTCTCAGGCACTAGTTCCAGAAGGTCTCCAACATTTAGATTGCATTTTCTTAGCAACAATTTAGCCCCGAGATTCCTGTCCTTTAATTCAGTGTGAAGAATGTATGTTTGGATTGCAGAAATAACTCCTATAATGGCATGTTTTTACCTTTATCTGGCAGGAGATGGTTTATTATAGTTAGCCTTACATAGAAGAGAAACATCATACATTCAAAAGAAATAAAAAGCCCTTTACACATGTCATCAGTTAGAATTACAGGAAGATGAATGTATAGTGGGCAGTCTATGATTGGCCAGTATATCATCAGTAACACAAAGAATGAAAGAGACAAGATATATTTGTAATTTTAAAAAAACACGTTCACCTAGATCAGTTCCTATCTGACATGGGCAGTAAATCCCATTACCCCGATCAAAAAAAGAAAGGTTGAACTATTTCGGATACAACAAAGATTGCAAGCTACTCAGAGCATTTTACCAGTGTTCTATTGAATCTGTTTTAACATAATGACCTGGAATGCAATATTCACGGATGCTGACGGGGAACAAAGCAACAGACGGTTCCGCAAACACCAACAAAAAGAATTGAACTCCTGCTGTGCTCTTTGAAGGAAGTTTTCCTGACTGGTTTCCTCTGCAGAGCCCACAGCATCCTGGCAGACTCCACCCATCCATGCCAACACCTGTTTTTTCTCTTATTGTTGGTCTTTTGTTTGCTCAGGGTTTCAGCACAATTTCTCTTGTGCAATTAAATAAACTGTACCATAAAATCTATTAAAAATCAGGCCGAGATCAGCGAAATCCATAGGCATTAACTGTACCCTGAAACCTGATGTCTCAAGATGGTAAAAAGACATAATGTATTGCTCTTCAAAACTTCCGATAAAAGTGGCACAAATGTACAGGATTGATTAGTTCAAATATGAGTCACTTGAAAATATTACTGGAAGTCCTCTAGATACTTTCAGACATATTTTGTACATATAATTCTCCCACTAATCCCTCTTTCTAGAAAGTACCCTGTTTAACATCAGATTATTATACAGGGCCATGTGTAATGTGCCACCCCTAAATTTTTTGTTTGCCTTTTGCTTTATCTCTGTATATTATTACTCATACTGTGTGTTTCTGTTTTTTTCTAAGTAACAATAACAATATTAAAGTAAGTATTAAGTACAAATATTTTTCAGGCACTATTCCAGAAGGTCACAAACATTTAGATGGCATTTTTGAAGCAAAGATTTAGCTGCGAGATTCCTGTCTTGTGAAGAATGTATGTTTGGACTGCAGAATGAATCCCTATCATGGCATGTTTTTTTTCCTTTATCTGGCAGGAGATTGTTTATTATAGTTAGCCTTACATAGAAGAGAAATGTCATACATTCAAAAGAAATAAAAAGTCCTTTACACATGTCATCAGTTAGAATTACAGGAAGATGAATGTACTGTGGGCAGTCTATGATTGGCCAGTATATCTTCAGTAACAAAGAATGAAAGAAACAAGGCATACTTGTAATATTCTTTAAACGTTTAAACAGAATACATTTCAGAGCCGTCACCCTTACAATTCTGTTAGATTGTTTTAAAAAACAGAAACTGGTATGACTTTTGGGTTTTACTTCTTTATAAAAAGTACTTAGAAAAAGTACTCAGTCATCCATCTGGTTTTAGTTAATTATTTTTGTGTTCAAAGAGCACGGTCTGTTTTGTACGGAGGTATTTAACTGCAGGAGCTCGAAAATAAATACATGAGCAGTGTCTTGTTAAAACGAGTTTTTCTTTTTGTGTCTAGTTAATATCTGTGCTGTGAAAAGATGCTCCCAACTGAGCAGTGGATCTCTGAAGCTCTCCCAGCATTACAATGGGCATCTTGGCTCCTTCTTTGAATGATCCCATCCTTGCCCAGGCTGTCAGTTTTGGTGGACGATCATGTCTTGGTAGCTTTGCACTTGTCCCATCCTCTTTCCATGTTCAGATGATGGATTGAACAGTTCTCAGTTAGATATTTTTTAAGCTTTGGTATTTTTTAGAACCCAATTCTCCTTAAACTTTTCAACAACTTTCTCCCTGACCTGTCTGCTGTGTTTCATTTCATTTATTAAGATCCCCATTAGCGCCTGAAATCTCAGTTGCTATTCTTCCTGGGGTCTCCTCTGCATTACATCACAAATTTACATAATTCATCATTTTATTACATTATTCACACACACACACACACACACACACACACACACACACACACACACACACACACACACACACACACACACACACACACACACACACACACGCACACACACACACAACCTGAAGCTAATCCACAATAGCACAATGCATTAACTAAATAAACAAACAAAAACTGCTATACATTTGTACAAATAGACCATAAATAGCTCTCCAATACAAACTATAATGCATCTTTCCATGTTACAATACACTTCCCGTATCAGGACTCTTGTGTGAACAGAAACAATTTTAACTTCTTTTGAAAACATTTCCTGTTATTTTCTAACAATCCATTCCATGCAACCATGGGCGGATAAAAAACTGCTCTCTGAAACTGATTAGTTCTGACTAAAGGCAGAACACATCTTATTCTAGTGGTTTGTCTTGTGCAATAATTATGTTGATCAGCAAAAAAATGACAATTTTCTGTAAATTATTTCAGGAGTTTTTGTTTCAATGATATTATGAATAAATGATAATATAATATATTTCAATCTATATTTTACAGTTAATCATGCCAAATTGTTGTGCATTGCGATTATATTTGTTGTATATGGACAACCCAAAACCTTCCTTGTTCTTCATGATCCACTTTGTTCTCTAACAAACATCTCTGGCCTTCACATAATAACTGCATTTACAAATGGATAGACTCTGTTACCAATTAGATAACTTATATATGCTGTTGGATATACCCGGTTTGAGTTTATCCACAAACCCATCAGGTAAAGTGTAGTCATTAAACAAGAGCTTTAGTAGCTGCTTGTGAGCTTCTGTGACCTCAGCTCATTGTCACAGTGTTTGCGGTAAGGTTTATCATTGTTGATTTTATTTCATGATATTTCTTTATCCTTTATGTGTTGCTGGTCTAAAAGAAGCACATACAACTTTTGTTTCCATTTTGTATGCTTTTGCTGATTTTTGCATTAAATGTTGGATTCTCCACTTCAGAGATTTACCAGGAGGTTTTAGATCAACAATCATTTGAAGGTAATTTAGGAAACTTCCTTTTTTCTCCAAATGATATATCAGCAGTTAGGAAGGAAAGCATGTGAGGAAAAAGTCTCAAGTTCCATATTTTTACACGCATGAATACAACTACTGCTTTTGAATTCATTTGAGGACAGATTTCACAGAGCAGTCAGATGAGTGGTTGTGGTGGGAGTTTGGTCTCAGAGATTGAGCCTTTTTTTGTTTTTTACTTATGTGTTATCTGATCATGTGTATAATCAACAAGAGAAAGTCTCTCCATTCAGATCCATCAAAACCAGAGCTAAAGAATTAAGGGCACTGAATGTCAAATAGTTCCAGTTTGTTCAAATCTTTTATTTCCTGGGGGTAAAGGGTCTATTGTATTTCCTCTTTACAACAGGCATTCACAGGAAATATTATTAAGCTCTTGTCTTTGCATACTGTAACAAACCAAACTCTGTTTACATCGAATCATGCAAACCACTAAAAGACTTGTTGCAGCACAAAATGAACCCTGCCTAAGGGACATCATGCATGGATATAAGGATTTTACATAAATTACAAATCATTTGCTGATATCCTACAAATCTACTGTCACAGTACAGTGGCTAAGGATCAGAATCATTCATTTTTTGCAAAAAGAATGAAAATTTGCTTGTGATGATTATGAAAACTGAGCGTAATGAATGAAATGGACCCCTAAAAAATATCTTATGGCTGCTCTTATAAATAACTACAGAATGTACACATTTTTACTCACAACTCCTGTTGTCTAGCTCACACAGAGACAATTATGTCAATATGTATATATCTATCAGTGAACATGTTGCTAGTATCAGATAATGTATGTCATATTTAATATCAAGATTCAAGCCACCTTTTTTACTTTAATAGCGCTGGAAAAAAAGCTATAACCACTGTGAGCTATTGTCATGATCCATGGGTGTTTGGACTCAAGTTTCTTCTGTGTTTTGATCATTTTCATCTTGCTTATTTACTCATATCTTGTCATATTATTTATTTTTTATTAGCTTGTTTATTCTTCTGTCTTGTTGATTCTCTGTTGTTTATTTCTCTCCTACTAGTATGCTCCCTTCCCAGCTGATTCTCATCTTCCTATTTTACTCTTCCTGCCCCAGGTGCCACCAATCTCATGCTCTTCAGGCTTCTTCATCATTTCCACCTCTCCCTTCAAGCTCCCTTTTCTCATTCTTGCCTTGCTGGATTCTTTCGTTGTTCTTCTTGCCCTCATGTTTCCTGATTCCCTGCTTGCTTTATTCCTTTTTGCCTTCAAGTCTCTCTGATGTTTTGCTTCCCGGTTCTATTTGTAAGTTACCTTGTTTTTTATTTTTGATTAAACATTATTTTAATCATCTGCTGCCTCTCCCTGATCTGGATTTGGATCTACAACCTCACCAACCATGACATCTACTCCATAACCATGAAAGCAAACTAGAGATGTCACAATTGTCACTATATATTTGGTTTTCTGAACTCTGCAGCCACAATATCAACGACTTGACTGACATATGAACTGTTTATGTTCAATAAATCCTAAGGCCGAAATGATTTAGTCATAGTAGTGTTGTGAATGAATGTCTCATTTTTACAGGCTATTTGCCATGTTTGGGTTTCAAGGACTTTAAATCAGGCAAAAACCTCAGCAATCAGTTTCAAAATGTTGCTCTTTCTGCTTGGATTAATGTTACCAAGGAATGAACGATCTTACTTGGAGGTCAGTCATAAGGTTGCTTGGAGGAGGTAAGTAGGAAACATTTTACTGAGGTTGGCTGGGGATTGGGTCGTTTGGTATGTTGGTGATCCAGCATCTCTTATCTGTTGGTGGAAGCGTTGAAGGGGGGATAGGCAGGCGGCTGATGGAAGAGGCTGTGGTGGTAAGTTTGATAGTTTTTTCCAGGAAAGAACGGCGTGGAGGCTGACCTGGGAGGAACCAGGACGAGGATGGAAGTGGTGAGCGACGATGGAGGATCAGAAGCAAGGAAGGAGGAATCCAGGACTGGAATCTGCGAGGAGAACAACAGAAAAGGTTTGAACCTTTCTTCCTAAGAAAGATATGCTTACCCTAAGGAGCATTTACTGGAGATGGCCTTGTACCACGCTAGGAAGCAAGAACAATCTGGCGTCAGCTGCCAGGAACCGTTCCTCTTTTGAACAGCCAAGTTGATGAAGCTGATTGGTTAAACCTGCTGCAGCACCTGCCAGTCGCACCCTGCAGAGAAAGGTAAGGGAAGCAAAGACACACCCATACACTCAACACACAGCCACCAATTCCTAACACTTTTTAAACTATACACAATAACATTCAACCCTAGCCCCCTGCATAACTAGGATTACATTATATCTATAATTGTTGTGGCCAGACAGACAGACAGACAGACTCGTCTAGAGGTGGAATCTGGGCAGGGTGACTGAGGAGAACACGTGAGTAGTTAATATTTGTCTTGAGTTGGTTATTTTCCAGGATTGATTGTAGATCTGAAGTTAAAAGGCCCACTGTATCGAGATGTACCAGGTTGCTTGGAGGAGGTGGTAAGTTGGAGTGCAGCGGTTGAGATCGGCTGGGATTGGGGGGTTGGAGCGATGTGTAATCAAATGTCTCCTTACTGCAGGTGGAATGACGAAGGGTGGACAGGCAGGAGATAAACTTGAACAGATGAAAGGTGAATGTGATCGGTGAATCCAGGGAGGAGCGGCATGGAAGTTGAACAGAGGAATCTAGGAAGTGAGTTGAACTCAGTTAAATGGAACAAGAAGCTGTGGATGAGGAAGTAAACATCCAGGATGGAGAATCTATTAGGAGAACAAGGGGATATTTACTTTGTGGAAAAGTAATCTTTAAAAACCCGGCATCAAGAGCTTTGCCTATTACCACTCTAGTAGTGTGAACCATCTGGCGTCAACCTCAGGAAACCACTCCTCTTTTAAGCAGCAGCACTGATAAGGCTGATTGGGCACACCTGGTGCAGCTCCTGCCAGTCACACCCTAGGTAAGGAGACACAGACACAAGCACAATGCCAGCACACAACCACTGAATCCTAACAGGTTTATATGATATAAACCTTTTGATGTTAAATACAGCTGTCAATCTCTTTTGGTAGGAATCTATAAAAACATAATCTTGACTTGCTCATATTTGTCAGTTTTTTTTGCAAAAAGACTCACAATCTATAGGTCTAGCCTTTTTCAATAACCCCAAAGTTTCTTAACCAAATTCAGGTGTGGGCTCTGGGTGGACTCCTCAAACACACTGAGTGGCTCTTAATCTCCAGCACTTTATAACTGTTTTGTAATGCTCTCCATCTTGACTAACTTCCCAGTTTGAATGGAAGAAAAACTATTCCGAATCAGATGCTGTCAACACCATGCTTCATTGTGGAAACTGTGTTCTTTTGGTGATGTACAGTGTTGATTTGAAAGGAAACATACCTTTTCAAATTTTGGCAAAAAATTTAGCCAGGCTGGAATGTTTTTCTTCTTACGAAAATGATTCTGTCTGGCCACCCTATCCATAGCTAGAACATATGGGTGTCATGTTTGAGTTAAGCTTTCTGACCCAGATGCAGAACACAACTAGGGAGACTAGTTGTGAAAATGTAAGACAATTAATTGAAACAGTGAATGATGGTTGATCGCTGGAACCAGGAACACTGCACGAAGGAGTGGAGAAGAGGAGAACTGCAGGATGGGAGGTTCAGTGGTGAGTAGAAGTCTTTGATTCATATTGAATATGCAATAGTACTTAGGATTACTAGGGTTACTTTCAGGAGATGGAGATGATGCCATGGAGGAGAAGCTAGAAGTCCAGGACGTCTGCAAGATCTTCCAGAGGAGTCCTGGGAAATGTTGGAGGTGCTGGAGCGAGGACACCGGTGAATAAGGAGCCAGAGGGCTGTCAGACATGGAACCAGAGCTTACAGAAATTCTGGAGACGGATCACGGGTAGATGACTTGGAGAACAATAGCGTGGATACGGAGGAACCTTGGAAGAAGCAACGTGTTGCTGTCCGATTAAAACCATGTATGTCCATTTTTTATGATTTTGAGTTTTTATGACAGGTGTGATGTCTGGGTTTGCCTCTGTATATACCAAGCTATGGGGATTAAATTGATCAATGAAAAGATGAGAAATCACGTCATATAATTTCCAAGTATCTTGGAGCTGTCATGACCAGGCTTTGAACCACACAGACCTGAAGTATGACCACAACGCCACATAACCAGACAAATTCACAGGCCAGTCACAAGACATAGTGAACAGAGCAAAGTAAACTGTGCACCATTACACTTACACAATTAACTACACCAGTAGTGACAGCTACACAAACAATTAACATGCACACACTCACTATTAAAAATTATTTAAAACGGTCTTGATAAAAAGAATGTGAATTTCATTTGACCTGGATCAATGGATTGGCCTGCCTTTCTTTAAAATTTAATGTTATATTTATTGATTGACATATAATGGTTTACGTGCATGTTTTAAAATGACTTCATTTTTACATCTCTTTTCTGTAATATAGTTTTTTTATATGCTTTTTTTCACCTGATGCCAGGGATGTAGGTCTGGGAGTGGAGAGGAGTGACAAAATTACAGTAGGAGTTAGCAAACAAAATCTCTCTGTTGCAAAGTCAGTGCACCGATTAATTGCCTGTTAATAGTATGCAAGAAACATTTGAGGTTGGATGTAGTTTATAAACTGAGCGCAGTCATCTGTCAATATGAGACGCGACTGAGTCATTCTAATTAATGATCGGAAGAACGCGTATCGACCACCGTTGCTATAAAAAATCCACATATGTCAATTTAAACTAAATTTAGGTAAAATGTGAATTATATCATCACATTAGAAAGAATATGATCACATTTAAAGATGCCATAACAAGAATGATAACGCTAAGTTCAACTGCTTTGAATTGATGGTGTTTTTTCACCTCTTGAAAAGTAACCGTTTTGGACATACACGAGTTTCATTGGACAGCGATGAAAGGTAGGTTAATCCAGGAACATGAAGAATTACTGGGAGACACAGAGGCCTAGAGGTTACCACGGAGGCGCAACACTCAGGCAGCGAAAGTCTGACAGCCAGCTTCCTTTATTTAGTCGATGATGAGCCTCAATGAGATGCAGCTGCGATCAGCTGCCAAGCACAGCTCTGCTCTCAAGTTTGATGGACAGGAATACAGGTGACTGTCTTGTATGGGAAGTATTTAACAGAAATTCCAGCAGCTCCTTTAATCCTGCCTCAGTGAATGATTTTTTTTCTTGTCATTTCATTTATGTTGGAAGGACATCCAAATACTAGCAATGCCAGTATTGGGACATACTCTCATACTTTGGAAGCTCCCTGTAGACCATGGCTTTTACAGTGAGATGTAATGAAACAAATGTCCATTAAAGCCTATTAGAATGGCAGAACATTGTATGTGTTTAATCATAGGCATGGGTACTGACTACTGTTTAACATATTTGAATTTTGATAATAATTTTGAAGCCACTTCAATTATTTGTGCAACCAGATTATTTTAGGCTTAGGTTTAACATTCCCTAAAAAAATTTCATTTTGTTTTTTATTGTGTTGTTCTGATAAGTCACATTAAATTAGGAAAAGATTCTCAATGTATTAATCTTTGTCTCAATATTTTACATGTCAAATACAAGGCATTTTAAAAAGCGTCCGCACACTTCTGCGAGCCAATGTTTTTAATAACAGGAAAACACCAAAAGAGACGGAAAGAAACTCTCCAATGAATTCTCTTGAAATCCATGTCCAGTAATGTGACAAGTGATTATAATGAGCAGATACTGCAAAACATCCAAGTTCAAAGAGTGAATACAGTGGTGCGTCTGCAGTTGACACCCCTGAATTAGAATCTGTGTATTCTTTGTTAGAAAACTTCCCTAATTCATCTGTGAAAGGGTAAATGAAGTGCCCTTAATTACTTAGATATAAGCGAACAGAAATTTGGAAAAACACTAGCAAAGTTAAAGGGGGGGGGGGGGGGTTATAAACTTCCTCCAAAGTAGTTCCTGAACCATTTGATGATGGATCTGCCATATGAGAGAAGTAACCAACAACAGGAAGATTTCCCACTTCCTTGAATGTTGCAAGACAGATTCAAGTTCAATTGCAGCGGCCTCTGAGCATTAACAGGCTACCCAAGCTTTGAACAGAAATGTTTTTTTAAATTTTCACGACATTAGGCAAGGCAAAGCAAGCAATTTTATTTGTATAGCACACTTTCAACAACAAGGTAATTCAAGGTGTTTTACATGATTAAAGAGGCTATATGCAACTTTTCCCCCAAAATAAACGTAACAATTGCCTTTTTATTTGACCATTTATGACTCAAACATCTCCTGATGTAGCATACTGACACCATGTCAGCTTACAGTGGGTGCACCTATAAGCCTGTATCCAATTTTTTCTATTTTCTGTCGTGTCGGATTTTCCCGCACTATCTGCGGATGTGACGTCAAGCGAGTTCATGTTAAATGTTTCAGATCACTCTGCAACCACCGCTAGTCAGCACTCGCAAGCAGTTCAATAGATTGTGCGAATACACAGAAGAGATCAAGAACAACTTTGACACTCACAGTAACTCCACATAAGATTAAAAAAGTTAAACCCCTGACAAGTGCCCGAAAAAGATCGAAGATTGAGAGCGACCGGCGTAGGAGCGCCCGCTGCGAGAGCGAGCAGTAAGGAAGAGGAGTTCCGTTTTTTGGCTACAGGTGTCAGTCGTGAGTTTAAATTTCAGGAAATTGCATATAGCCCCTTTAGTGGTAAAATAAAAATAGCAGTAAAACACAGACAAAGCATTTAAAGTAAAAACAGCAATAAAGCAAGAAGCGCACACACAGATTCATCAAAGTATTACAAAGTATATAATGTAAAAACAGCAGTAAAACAAGAAGAATACACAAAACATGATAAAACAAAGCAACTCTAAACAGATATGTTTTTAGTTGTGATTTAAAAGAACTCAGTGTTTCAGCAGCTTTGTAGTTTTCTGGAAGTTTGTTCCACATTAGAGGAGCATAGAAACTGAAAGCTGCTTCTCCATGTTTGGTTCTGATTCTAGGGATGTTGAGTAGACTGGAATTAGAGGACCTGAGTGGTCTGGGGGATTGGTATAGAAATCCTGTCCATAAAAGTTATGAACAGGATCGGTGACAAAGGGCAACCTTGGCGGAGTCCAACTCTCACTGGAAACAAGCCCGACTTACTACCGGCAATGATAACCAAACTCTGTCACCGGTCGTACAGGGACCTAACAGCCCGTATCAAGGGGCTCGGTACCCCATACTCCCAGGGTACCCCCCACCTCCCCGAGGGACACGGTCGAACGCCTTCTCCAAGTCCACAAATCACATGTAGACAGGTTGGGCGAACTCCCACGCACCCTCCAGGACCCTGCTGAGGGTGTAGAGCTGGTCCAGTGTTCCACGGCCAGGACGAAAACCGCATTGTTCCTCCTGGATCCGAGGTTCGACCATCCGTCGGACCCTCCTCTCCAGAACCCCTGAATAGACCTTACCAGGGAGGCTCAGAAGTGTGATCCCCCTGTAGTTGGAACACACCCTGTGGTCCCCCTTTTTAAACAGGGGGACCACCACCCCAGTCTGCCAATCCAAGGGAACTGCCCCCGATGTCCACGCAATATTGCAGAGCCACGTTAACCAACACAGCCCCACAACATCCAGGGCCCTGAGGAACTGCGGCCGAATCTCATCCACCCCCGGAGCCTTGCCACCGAGGAGCTTTTTAACGACCTCGGTGACCTCAGCACCAGATATTGCAGAGCCCGACCCAAAGTCCCCAAACCCTGCTTCCAGATTGAAAGGCGTGGGATCGAGGAGTCTTCGAAGTATTCCATCCACCGACCCAAAACGTCCCGCGTCGAGGTCAGCAGCACATCATCCCCACTGTAAACAGTGTTGGTGGCAGACCGCTTCCCCCCCCTGAGACGCCGGATGGTGGACCAGGATCGATTCGAAGCCGTACGGAAGTCGTTCTCCATGGCCTCTCCAAACTCCTCCCACGCCCGAGTTTTTGCCTCCGCGACCATCCGTGCCACACTCCGCTTGGCCTGCCGGTACTTATCAGCTGCTTCAGGGGTCCCACAAGGCAAAAAGACCCGATAGGGCTCCTTCATCAGCCTGACAGCATCCCTTACCGCCGGTGTCCACCAGCGGGTTTGGGGGTTGCCGCCGCGACAGGCACAGACCACCTTGCGGCCACAGCTCCGGTCAGCCGGCTCGACAATGGAGGCGCAGAACATGGTCCACTCGGACTCAATGTCCCCCGCCTCCCCCGGGACGTGTTCGAAGTTCTGCCGGAGGTGTGAGTTGAAGCTCTTTTGACAGCAGACTCTACCAGACGTTCCCAGCAGAACCTCACAACACGTTTGGGCCTTCCAGGTCTGTCCGGCGTCCTCCCCCACCATCGGAGCCAACTCATCACCAGGTAGTGGTCAGTGGACAGGTAGAGGAGAGGAGCACTCTCCAGCACCCCCTCCAAAGACTCCTAAAAGGGTGGGTAATCTGATCTGCCGTTTGGTGCGTAAGCGCAAACAACAGTCAGGACCCGTCTCCCCATCCGTAGGCGGAGGGAGGCTACCCTCTCGTTCACCGGGGTAAACCTCCACCGTACAGGCGCCGAGATGGGGGGCAACAAGTATGCCCACCCCAGCTCGGCGCCTCTCAGCGGGGGCAACTCCAGAGTGGAAGAGAGTCCAACCCTTCTCGAGGAGACGGGTTCCAGAGTCAGAGCCGTGCATCGAGGTAATGTCCAAAGATGTCCAGTCGAAACCTCTAAACCTCGCACACCAGCTCCGGCTCCTTCCCCACCAGAGAGGTGACGTTCCACGTCCCGAGAGCCAGCTTCTGCAGCCGAGGATCGGTCCGCCAAGGTCCCCGCCTTCGGCCGCCACCCATCCTGCACAGCACCAGACCCCTATGGGCCCTCCCACAGGTGGTGAGCTCATGGGAAGGGGGACCCATGTTGCCTCTTTGGGCTAAGCCTGACCGGGCCCCATGGGTAAAGGCCCGGCCACCAGGCGCTCGCTAAAGTGCCCAGCCTCCAGGCCTGGCTCCAGAGGGGGCCCCACTGAATCCAATTGTCTTTTTCATCATAGGGGTCTTTTGGGCTGCACTTTGTCTGATCCCTCACCTAGAACCAAATTGGCATGGGTGACCCTACCAGGAGCAAAAAGCCCCCGACAACATAGCTCCTAGGATCATTGAGACACTCAAACTCCTCCACCACGATAAGGTGGCAGCCCAGGGAGGAGTGTTGCAGTAATCAATCTGACTAAAAATAAACGCATGGATGAGTTTTTCGAGGTCCTGTTGCGACATTAGTCCTTTAATTCTAGAAATGTTCTTCAGGTGATAGAAGGCTGACCTTGTTATTGCCTTTATGTGACCCTGGAGGTTCAGATCTGAGTCCATTTCTACACCTAGATTTCTGGCCTGATCAGTAGTTTATAGCTGTATTAACTTGAGCTGTGTGCTGACTGTTGATCTTTCCTCCTTAGGTCCAAATGTAATTACTTCTGTTTTGTTTCTGTTCAATTGGAGGAAGTTATGACACATCCATCCATTGATTTGCTCGATGCATGTGCTTAGCGTTTGGATGGGTTCAAAGTCACCTGGTGACATCGTAATGTAGAGCCGAGTATTATCTGCATAATTATGGTAGCTGATGTTATTGGTTGTTATAATCTGGGCTAGTGGGAGCATTAACAACATTTAGAACATGCATGAAAGATTAAACGGTTATAAAAATTCATAAAAAAATATTAAATAAAAAACAGCCAGCTGGACGCCTTCCTGGTGAGGTGTTCCGGGCATGTCCCACCGGGAGGAGACCCAGAGGAAGACCTAGGAAATGCTGGAGGGACTATGTTTCTTGGCTTACCTGGGAATGCCTTTGGATTCCCCCTGAGGAGCTGGTCCAGGTTGCTGGGGAGAGGGAAGTCTGATTCTCTCTGAATAAGCTGCTGCCCTCGCGTCCAGACCCCGGATAAGCAGCAGAAAACAGATGGATAGACGATTTGTAGATGATCACAGGAACCAGGTGTGCTTCATGGAGGAGTGAAACGAACCAGTACTGTAGTGGGGAAGTCCAGAGATAAGTACTGAGATTTGATTTGAAAAATTGATATGACTGAACTCAGGTGAGGCTTACTTGGAGGTGATGGAGTTGAGGCCACAGAGAGAAATTGGAGTCCGGGATGTCTACAATAGTTTCCAGTGAAGGTCCAGGGTGTACGGCGATAGAGTGACCAGAGACAGAAGATGGTAATCGGACGGCGGATAGGCAGAGCTTGGAGTTTGACCATGGACACGGAGGAGAAAAGAGCTTGAAGGCTGCCAGACATGGAACTGAGACCAGCAGCTTACTCAGAAACTGGAAGGCGTATTGCGAGGAGTTTTCTCCAAAGGGAGCCTTGAAAGGAGCACAGGTAAGTTGAGCACAGGTAAGTTGCTCAGAGAAAATATCAGCAAGGATTACTAAGGAGAATTTCATGGAGCACTAGAGTTTATCACAGAGGCAAAACACTTAGGCCTCAAAGGTCTGACAATCAGCTGCAGGTGTGTGGGAGCTCCACAGCATGGCTCCGCCCTCAAGTGTGATAGACAGGTCCTTGTCTCAGGCAGGCCCTCTGGAGGAGATCATCGGAAAATGGAGAAGGAAACAGAAAACAAGCCCCAGACTCCTAACAATACTTACATTTAAAGCTGTACTCCTCTCCTGCTCTATCTCCTGCTCCATCCATCATTGTTACATTGTTGTCTGCAATGAACCGTGGGAAAGGGTGGGCTGCAGATTACACAACAGACCCATCCTTTAAGTCTGGGTAAAGGACATTTGTTGGCTGCATTTGAAGGAGCCTTGGATTTTGGACAGCCTTTATCCCACCGCTGCGACGTAATCACCCTTTAAATGCAGCCATTAAAGGATGCAGTCTCTGAATTTGGACACACCCAGGGTTCTGTGAAGTTGGTCTTGGGTGTACTACCTGTAGTAAAAAATGTCACATCATGGTTTCAAGCTACCTTGTTAACCACAAGGAAGTTCAAAACCTAGATAAACCTACACTGTATTAATTCATCTCATCACTTGATCTTGAAGAAGGTAAATTTTTTAAAACAACTATGACACCTGGAAAGTACAGGAACAGATTATTGCTGATGCTGCTGTACATCTTATAGTCTGATGCAAAATCCAACAAGTTACTCCATTCTCGGTGAAGCTGAAGCAGGCTCATGAGTCATGGCTGATCTGGTAGAATGATACAGCGACATTCTCAACCAACTTCACATACAAGCACAGACATTGTTCGGGGTTTACAAAACAGCACCAAATGTAGTAAGACTCTCATGTGAAATTGTAGACTGTTACTGTATAATAACATAGTGGTGTTTTCCAACGATATGTAGGTTTGTGTTTGAATAGTTTTTTAATAATAAAAAAAACACGCAGATGTACACCTTAGCTTGTTAGCTTCCTCCATTTTGACAATGTACTTTTTCAACAAGCTCATGGTAAAATCCGACATATTTTACAACAGGTAAATGAACTATTACTAATGCTTATTTCAAAGATCCCCACTTTAGTAAATCTGAACTAAACCTTTGAATATACTAACATTTAAACACACTTGAATCATACTGATGATTCTTCTTCTGATTTCACGTATACTACATTCAATTGGACATTGTAGGGAGTTTACACGATTTTACAGAAACATATTTACATTTTTCTTCTTTCATTTGTGCTTGTTCAGAAGAACTAAAGTGGTACATCAAAGTATGCATTCAAGAGGTGTTTTTTTTCTCCCTGATTAACATTGCAGAGATTTTGGTTTCATTAAATTGTGTTCTCTTAAAAATATATTTACTTCTGTGTGTGTGATTCTGCAAACATGACTTCATTTCAAACCTGATTTCAATTGATGGCTGATTACCAGGCTTCTGAACCAGGTGTTTTAAAACAGAAAAATATCTAAAGCATGCAGATCAGAGTGCTTTGAGAACCAGGGTTGAAAAACATTACTCTGGGACACAGTACTTCTAATTTTGACAATTTAACGTAAGTAAAAGAAAGCATTTGCATTTATTAAGCTTAATGTGCCAGCTAATGGTCAGAGACCCACCCACCACTGAATCTACCTGGCAAAGTTCAAGGAAGTGGGCAATTTTCCTGTGGTTCCTTAAAGTCTCTCAGATACATAATATATTATCATACTGCACAAGAACTACATTTAAAGGGAGCTTATCTCTTTCCTTGAACTTTGCAAGACATGTTACCAAGGCCTATTTGTTTGTATCTGATTATTCCTGCAATTTTATTTGTGTCCGATTATTTATTTTATATAAATACATGCTGTAAAAATGGCGTTAAAAAGAGGTGGTGACCTAAAACACACTGTGGGTCGAAAGCCTGAAGCATTACCTTCATCCACACCAAATATGACAGCAATAAACCAAAAAATGAGTATTCTGCACACATTTTTATAACTACAGGTCAAAGGTGGTCAAAAGTGTGCCATATGCGCCATCTCCTGGGTAAATGCCGTAGTCCTCACTGAATTAACAATATCATCAGAATCATAACTTCATCTTACCATATAAAGCTCCACGGCTTCCTTCAATGCAGTATTTTGATTATAAAGGGTGTTTGGACATGGTGCTGAAAGAGTATGTTACTGGTACGCACTGTGCGTAATCTCTTCATGAATAAGACATTTTACGCACGTCACATACAATGGCTGCGAATAAGTCCGCCCGGTCAAGTTATATATCTGCGTTTACAGCATTACATTGGCTATTCGATGCGTCAATCATCAGAGTTCTGGACTGCGATTGGTTCGAGTTACATACCATAACGTGACTTTCCATCCATGCGCCATTGGTTGGAGATGTGCCCTACGTAACAAATAAACCAGATGATTTATTTTTCTTTTTTTTTCTTTTTCTAGGCATGCTCAGTGACCTTTGTAGGCGGAAGTGGAAGCGAAGGAATCGGAAACAAAGCCGTAAAGACTACAAAAATGGCCATAGACATTTCGGGAGCGCATTTTCACTGTTTGTTTTACATTTTTTATTGGTTTTGCTGTTATCCGGGACTAATCACTTTATCGGAGGACTTTAATCGGACCCTTAACGATGTAAAAAGACCATTTTTGTTCGAAATGGATTGGTTTTGTCACGTTTATTGGACTACAAAGTGGTGAGTTCCATATTTTTACACGTCCATCAGGAGAACGTTTGTGTTGGCAAAAGCGCTCACTGTGTCTTCAGTTATGATTGTATCCTTAAACGCCAGGCATAATTGGAATCACAAGACTCTTAGCTTTCCAATGATATAAAATATGTATAGGTTCATAAAAGTTAGAAGTCAGAAAATCGGTGGATTTAAACTAGGAAATGGGCTGGGCCCGCCCGCGGGCCCTGGGAACGTTAATGACACGCCCTGCACCCTGGCGAGACAACATTTTCTGACATAGAATATGCAGATTCTAACTCAGATATAACACCAGGAATAAGAGGTTTAAAGAGTATGAACGACTAGACTACCTTGTTGCTTGAATAAATATAGATTAATCATATCTGTTCATTTAATAAATGGGGGCGACTGTGGCTCGCTAGGTAGAGTAGTTGGCTTGTAATTAGAGGGTTGTAGGTTTGATTCCAGCATCCTCCTGTCACATGTCCATGTGCCTCTGGCCAGGGCACTTAACTCCAAGTTGCCTACCGATCTGCATATTTGCGCGCGTTTGTGTGAGTGAATGTGGCTCCAGTGTAAAGCGCTTTGAGTGGTCAGTATGACTAGAAAAGTGCTATATAAGTTCAGTCCATTTACCATTTAATTGTGCATGGTTTTTACAAACATTAGTCTAACTTTCACTTACATTAAAGACCAAGGGTCTCATTAAAAAAACTTTGCATAGAATCCTTACTAAAACTGTATATAAGCTCGGCAAAGAAAAAGATTACTTAAGCCTAACTTGGAGTACAAGCAGCTGCACACAATTTCCGCTTTATTAATCACTCTCTCCTTAGAAATGTGCTCAGGTGGTTTTGGATCATATCCCACCTCCTACTCAGCCACTTTCTGTCATAAAAGGTCAATCCAAAGTGCCAAGTGAATATTCTGTATTGACTTAAGCCGGTTGATATGGAGAGATGCACCCAGCTAACAAGATAGCAGACAAAGCTCCACTCTGTCGGGACCTCAAAGCGGAAGTTGTTCTTTTTCGTGGGGCAGAAAAGAAATTCCTCTTCATGTATATTTTGTTTAGCGGGAGATGACAGCGCGGCAGAGAGAAAGAATATAAGAGAAACTGTGTTTTAATAATTATCTATATAACAAGTGTTATCTTCTATTATCTTCTAATAGGATATCAAAGGATAAGAGGTGACATGAGTTGATATTTGTAGTTTCTCTTCTATCTGAATGATTTAAAAGTCTGTACTAACATTAGCTTAGCTGAAGAAGGTATCCTTTTTAACCAGAAACTTTGGAACTGTATTTTTTTCCCTTTTCACTCAACATGTTGGTCAATAATATATTTTTTATAACAGAATAGAACAATTAAACATCCTTTACAGTCCCACAGAGGGGAAGTTTAGCTGTAACAGAATAAAGAATGATATATGTACATTAAGGGCAAAATTACGAAACTAAAGTACTGAGCAGGTATTAAAAATAAAAGTGGCATAATCAGATTTGTGGAATTTGCAACTGATGAAGATCATGCAAATTTTTTTTACAGTATGTGCATGTGATTTTGCAGTATTTATATTTTTAATACATTTGCAAAAATATGAAAAAATAAAACATTTCATGTTATTATGGGGTGTTGTGTGTAGAATTTTGAGGAAGAAAACTTAATCCAGTTTGAAATAAGGTTGTAACAAAACAAATGTGGAACAATTGATGTGCTGTGAAATAAATATAATAGATTTGAACATTTGTGAAGTGATGTCTGGATTTTGCTGGCAGTTCTTATTTTTTGTAATTATTTTTTATATCTGCAGGATTGGGAATGCTGTAGAGGACGGAGGGATTCTGTTGCTATTTCTGAGGGATCGGATAAAGGTAATTGAACAGAATCTGTTAGAAATTAGATAATTCTCTTTCTCTTTGCTTTAAGACATTCCATGAGGACCTCGTAAAAATCATTTATATACATTTATTCATATATATATATATACATACATACATATATCACTTAGAATATGCAACATTTTTCTGTGCAGCAAGAGAAAGGAAGCTGTAGTAGTATATAGTAGATCCCTATGTAGTTCTGTAAATATATTGGAACAGGTTTGATCGGTTTTGACTTGTCTAACGGATAAGTTGAATGCATTTACATTGATTTGTAAGGGCAGAAGTTTGAGCTATCAAAAAATGAATTACAATAACCTCATTAGAATTTGCATTGCTTAGCTTGAGTAAATGCTATAAAATTCATATCAATTGGTGTAATTTAAAAGCCATCTTTTTGTTTAAAAATGATTTACACTAAGCTGAATTAAATATTTTAAACTCAATTGATTTACTTAGAAATTGTATTTCAAAGTGTGAGCTATTCAGATTAAATTTTAGCAATGGAAAATCAAATAAAACTTTTTTTTAAACCAGTTTGTAATGGCTGAAAGTGTCACCCCTAGATCAGTCTCTTTTAGATAAAAAAATATAAACTGTTGCTTGTTACAAAGCTTTTCTTTGTGTAAAACTGTACTAACCAATGTGTTCTCATCTCTTCTGCTAGGAATGGAAAGTTATACCAGAAGAGTTCCATAAGATGGGGGCTATACACTCTGGTAGATTTGAACTACAGCTACATATCAGACCTCCAGAGTGCTGTCTTGCATCAAAATAATGTTGCTCCAAGAGGAATGGCACAGAGTAGACTGTCAAGACCCGAAGATTCAAGAAGACTGTGAGTTCAATCAGGTCTGCCACCCCCAACAACCCAAGAGCTGTTTTAGAATGAAATTAGATGTGTGGTTGTGATGATGTTGTCTTTACAGTACTGACTGTACTGTGTTGCAGCGTGGGCCAGACCTTCCATCCACCACTGACCAAATTGATTAGCATGAGCAATATTTTCATAGGTATGTTCCTAAATTATATGACCCAAAAGATCTTAAATAAAAGTTAAATATTTAGGTTGTCATTATTCAGAATGAAGAAGGATGGTAAGATAAATTGGTAATGCAAAATTACACAATCAAACTGTTATTTGAAATTAACAGAAATGTATTGCCCATGTATTATTGAACATACCCTTTGTACATCTAGTGGGCATCTCCCAGCAGTTTGTGCAGAGACATCAAGTGGCTTGACTTGCAGCTGGGAAGTCTGATGGAGAGGCAGCGGATGTCAGATATAGCAGGTTGAACATCAGCCTGTTGTAATGGATCCAGCTGAGCTCCAGTGGATGAGGACTTTGTAAATTCAGCGACTGAATCCTGGCCTGTAAAGCAACAGAAACATTAAACAACAGCTCTACTGTATTTGAACTACCATGTGTTTACAGTGGATGCCAGGTCACAAGCCACTGACCTAACTCTATTCAGATTGTTTTTTTTTACTTTGTCAGAGGTAAGATGTATTTAAGAAACAAAGAAATAAATACCTGCTAATCAGTAATCCTCTAGGCTTGTATCTCTTCAACTCTTTGGTTTTCTTCTTCACCTAGACTCCCCAACTGATAACCGCGCCCTGCCTCTTCCTCCTTGGCGCTCCTCCAACCTTTCCCTGGGGTTGTCTTCTGGGTGTGGATTAATCCAAAGTATATTCAAAATCAGAGCCAGAAAAGCTCTTGTCATGGAAGCTCTAAATATATAAGAACGGTTTAGAATACAGCTAAACCAAAATGTAACCAAATGTAGCCTACATTGGCTAGTGGGCTGCTAGCTTGTTATCAATCTAACTGCAATTAACTGTTCTCGCTAGCCCAAGATTACTTTGAACACATATCAAAATAACAGCGGAAAGTCTAGCTTGTAATGTAATATACAGATAAATATAACTTTAATATAACTTTATGACTAAGCTGTCACCTCGAGCCAGTTCTTAGATAGACAGAGTGTTGGATGACCCCATCCTTCTGCTGCCCCATATGCAACTGACATGTCCAATCAGCTAAGCAAAATTATCATTGAGCGTTTAGAAGCATTATGGACTAGCTTATCGATAATTATGAATCTCAATGCATATGCACTGATGGATAGATGGATGGATTGATTTCAAAAATGTTGATTTTGAGAAAACTAAGAATCCCCTTTTTCTGAGATATGATTAGATTTTACAAACCACAAACAATAAATTCATAAGCCCTCTAAAATGGGGCTGCAGAGTGGCACAGTTGGTAGCACTGATGCTTTGCAGCAAGAAGGTCCTGGGTTCTTTCTTCATGGAGTTTGCATGTTCTCCCTGTGTATGCATGGGTTCTCTCCAAGTACTCCGGCTTCCTCTCACAGTCCAAAAACATTAGATTAACTCAGTGGTTCCCAAAGAGGGGAGGGGGGGGGGGGGGCGCCTATGAATGGATAAAACTTAAAAGCTAATATAACTGACTCCCACATAAACACAAAGCAGGAGATAAAACATCACCAAATAAGCTTCTAAATCAACTTTCTTCCCAGCCAAAGAGTAGAAAATATGATGAAGCATACCCTGCCGTTGGTTTTGTTCCACCAAACACCTGCAAATGCTCAACTGAGCTCATATAATGTTTTATACATAGTGGCACAGTGTGAAAAACCGCACACAACTGCGGAGGATTACATACTTCCCTGCACTATGGACATGGTTCCATCTATGATTCACAATAGAGTCCAGCAAACTATGGGTTTTTGCTCTGTCCAATATGTGCATTTATGAGATGTCAATGGACATATATGGACTTTGTATGGCTGGGAAACTAGGAGGGCTGCTGGCCTTCACGAAGAGCGTCTCCCCCAATATTGCAGTGCAATCGTCGACACACATCGAGACACTGCCATCTGAACAGCTGAGTCCCGAGCTGATCATCAAAACAAGAAATTTCAAAGCCCCGATTTTTGCGTTACTGTGTGAGAAAATGGGCTCCGACAGACAGCTGTTCTGTTTCACAGTGAGTCCCAATAACTGTCATGTGGGAAGGGGCTGTCCAGGGTCTTTAAACTACGAGATGAGATTCGCATCTTTTTAAAGGAAGAGGGCAGTGATCTTAGCCACAAATTTTACTGTAAGAAGTTTTTAATGAAACTTGCACAGAGTGGCATATTTCTGAACACAATGTTCAATTAACCAAATTCAGTGATGCAGAGCACAAACACACACCTCCACCTGGTAGATAAAGTAACATCACAGCAGGCTCACACCAGTAACTGAAAAGTTAATGATTGAAAACCTCAGTTTTGCAAAACAACCTTTACAATAGTTTTGTCCCCTCTCAGAGTTCTTTATGTTTTAAACCAAATGTGCACAGAGAGGCATTAAAATGTATTGAAAGCAACGTTATATGATACTATACACTAAAACTAATAAAATCTAAAAAAATAAATTATAATTACACTGGGGGGGAGGGGGGATTGTGAAAATTTTCTAATAAACCAAAGGGGGGCCCAGCAGAAATAGTTTGGGAACCACTGGGTTAATTGGTCTTCTTAAATTGCCCTTAGTGTGTATGTGCGTGCGTTGTTTGTCCTATCGCCCGATGATTGCTGGAGATAGGCATATATTGTCCTTTTCACTCTTGTTCTAATCTATGACTCTCTTGATGTCAAGAAAGCTTTGAAATGCTCATTTTTGTTTTTTACAAATAGAATAAAGGTTTCACAAATCTCACATCCATCCACTCATTCACTGTCTCCTGCTTATCTGAGATTGGGTTGTGGGGATAACTGGTCCAAAAGAGTTACAGGGTTACAGGATTAATACAAGAATCCTACCGTTGAATTTACTACCGATTACTACCTTTCTTACTACCTCTACAGTATGTTTTACAACCAACATGACATCAAGCAGCAGCCTTTTTGTGTGGTGGATACGCAACACTGATTTATAACACTTATGAAGCGCCAATGAATTAAAATGAAATAGTTGCCAAGCTGGGAATTGGGCTAATATCACTTAACTTCGGCCTGCTCTACACGGAGACAAAACGAGTATAGTTTCAAAAACAGAGTCTGTAAAAACGTCACCACAACAAATAAATCTTCTGTCCACATGGATTTTCACAAACCACCTTAAGATACTGAAGTACATAAGCCAGGCCCACTGGTGGCACTGTGACACTACCAGAGAAACACAGAAAAGAACAATGAGCATGCACAGTCAACGCGGTGGCAAACACGACAAATCTAGCTTCAAATGAGAGCTTTATTCAAAAGTGTGTCTCTGGTTCTCCGAATCCTCTTTTTGCTGCTCATGATAGAGGAAGGACAGTAAATCGTATTCTAGGATCCATAATAAGGTCAGTATTTGCTTTATTAGGTGTTATTAGGTTTATTTTTGGTACATTCCATTTGTAGTCAAAACTTGGTGATTCTGACTTCTAAGTGGGATAAATCAACTGGAACGCCCCCCCGAAGTCAGACTTCCCACTCGGAAAGTTGGAGATTTCCTTTTGGTCCGACTTTGACTTTCAATATGGCTGCTCCTCGCATCAACAATAGTAGCTGTGGTGGAAACATGTCTATTTTACAAGACATGCTTGTAAAAATGCGTCTAAAATCAATGTTACATATAGAGCCTGCAACTCTAGAACTCTATGGCTACTGGGCCTCGCCATATGTGATTCCCAACTTCAACCTATCCGACAACGTTACTGGAATGCGGTTTACTTAGGCGTGACATCAAACCCAGCTGCAAGTTCTGACTTCCGAGGTTAATGGAACACACCATTAATCACACAGTTGCGCATGCGCGTTACATAATAGGAATGGGGTGACAACGTCATCCACTCAGAATGAGTGCCGGAGAGTTCATAATCACAGGGACAACTGAGACGCCTTTGTGAGATTTCTGCACTCTGGTACCTGGTTTCAAACATGATCGTTTACAGAGTCCTGAAATGCCGGCTCCTTGTGGATGAGACACCTATTTGATGAAATATCTTTGCTGCCGTTTCACAAAGCAGGTGTAGTGAAAACCCTGAGTTAGTTAACCCCGAGATGAGAAAACTCTGGTTTTTCGGTTTCACAAAGCCAGTTCAACGTAACTCTGAGTCAGTTATCTGGGCAACATACTCTATGAAACTAACCTGCTCATTGGCAGGTTTGCTTCAACTAACTGAGTTTCTCCTGTTCCTAAGTTGTAGCCTGCAGTCTGAAAGCAGTGGCAGACAAGGGGTGTCTATTTTCTGAAGAGCCTGTTGATGTGGAACCGCAGATACTCCGCAGAAATCTCTGTTGGGAGAGGATGATCAGAGCCCTAGTGGATGTTTTATCACTCCCTGATGAGTACCTGTATGTACGTTTCCATTTTTCTCAACCATCAATAACTTATATTTAAACAAAATTCTCAGCCCACACATTTCTCACATAACTTATCATGGAAATGCTCTATGCTCTGAGCAAAATCTTTGTATTGCACTTCGATTTTTTGCGAAAGCCAGTTTTTGGTATAATATCGATGATCCGGAGCATGTGTCCAAGGCAACCGTCTGTTGGGTTGTCAGAAATGTGACCCTTGCATTGAAACGACACGTTTGTAGTGTTTCCAGGTCACGGAACCACCTGACATCTCAAGGAAGCATTCCACAGAATTGCAGGTATCAGTGTAAGCAATAATTAATGTATGTCATAAAGCTTGGAGACTGGAAGCACTCATCAGTTTGATATATTTTAGGGTTTCCAGGTGTGGTTGGCTGCATTGATGGAACTCACATTCCTATCTTATCTCCTTCCATAAATGAAGGAGATAATGTGAATAGGATATCTGTCCACTGCATTAGGTAAGCCTTTATAATAGCTTTTAACATTCCAAATGAAATATACTTCACAATACAGCTACTGCAGCTAATTATTGTTCTCCACTATGAAGATCATAAGTGATGTAGAATATATGATCAAGAATGTGGAAGCAAAGTGGCCTGGGTCTGTGCATGACTCAAGTTTTTTCGTGAGTCCACACTGAGTGACAGATTTGCCCATGGTGAGTTTATATATATAGTATAGCTATATCTTATGATCAATATTCTATTTCCTCCTATTGCAACTGAAACATTAAATTGTATCTTGTATCATCATGGGAGAGTTTAATGGTTACCTACTGGGAGACAGAGGGTATCCCTGCCAGCGCCATCTGCTGACCCCTTACCTTGACCCCGAGCCCGGCCCACAGCAACGCTACAACGTAGCTCACTGCAGGACACGAGCCAGGGTGGAGATGACCGTCGGGATACTCAAGGCCCGATTCCAGTGCCTTTGTATGCTCAGGTCATCACAATTTTTCTGACTCGGAGACAGCTTAGAATAGAATGATATGTGAGAGCAAAAGCAGCCATTTACAGAGAACTGTAGCCTACAGATGAATGGCCATTATATCTAAGGTATGGTATTCATTTGAATAATTTACCTCTTATGTAGGCCCTTGTATCTTGAGTTGAGCCTGGGTCTGATGAGCTCCCCCCAGAGAGGCCCTCAGCAATAGGTAACCCACTGTTTTGACTGAGGGCTCTTCAGCCTCTGTGAGCAGTAGTGGTGGACCGCCACCTGTTTTGTGGGCCTCAGCCTTCTTTCTGTTGGCTATAATGGAGGTCAAATTTGAACATATCCAGAAAACTTACATTTTGAGACTTTCATGTATAGCAGGCATTTAGGTGTGGCTTTCATATAGACAATATTAAATACTGGCATTGATGCTATGGCTGAAGATTTTTCTTTGTTTAGGAGATTTCCTTTATTACTTAAATATAGCCATCACATGTATAATGTAACCACTGAATGCAGTTTAACCAACACCACAATTGTTTGTAATTAAATGATATATTACCTGTTTGAACAATATTTTTATATTTCATCTTTATTTTCTACCATGTCCTTTTTGCACTTGTTGGGTTGCACCTGTGCGCTCAAACAAACACATAGAATATAAATGTTGAATGAGTTGAACATTTAAGACCTTTCTTTTTTTATCCTCTAATTAATACTCACGCATTGACTTGATCAGCAACTTTCTGCCACACAAGCTCTCTCTCTTTTGCTGCTGCCACCGTATTGCTTTTTAATTTTTGTTTTAAAATATGCTCATTTTTTGAATATGCAGTCATTATTATGTCTAATTCCACTGGAAAGAAGTAAGAGGATCAGACCTTTTTTCCACTGGTTGCCATGATGAATCGTGTTATCTGTGTCCCATTGATGAGGGCTTTTTATATTCTCATGCACAAGTGTAACTCAGGGTAACTTTGACTCAGAGTTGATTGAACTAATACTTAACACCTGTTCTGAAACCAAAAACTCTGAGATTAACAACTCAGAGTTGGCCAACCTAGAGTTCAGGTTTTGACTGACTTGTTAAACCTGCTTGGTGAAACAGGCCCCAGAAATCTTGGAACATTTGTTTTTTCAAGGGCAAACAAAAAGCAAGGACTTTCAAATTTCACAAGCTAGGGTTTCATTCACAACAGAATATATTGATAACATGACAAAAGCTCAAACTGAAGAATCACCTAGGAGAATATTTAGCAGCTAAATTAAGTAAAATAACATCAACAATTAAAACGCAAAATATCAATTGGTGGTGTGAAAATGCCCCTAATTGTTAAGCCATTTTAGGCGAGCACAGTCAAGCTCAGGATAGCCCCATGGGGGTGAAACAGATTGGGAAGCAAGTTGAGACAGACAAAAGAACAACTAAAGAGGTAAAAGGAAAAACAATATCCACACAATCATAGTCTGATCTGAAGCAATGTGAGAGAAGCTGCCCATTTATCGACTGTAATGTAGTTTGCAAACATTCCACGTTGCAGCATTGCAGTTTCCTGTTAGTGAATCTATCATCATCCCATACGACTCTGTGCTGTATGTATATCATTGAGTGAAAAATGTGAGCAGGCTCTCTAATGGTACGTTCACACCGCCCCAAACGTCAGCGTCAGTTGCGGCAAGTTTACATGTAAAGTCTACAGTTGAGTCCGTCAGAGGTCCGTCAGACTCTCTGCGGTGCGTTGTGTGCGTTGGCTCCGTCAACTTTTCAAGCATTACCTGAGTTTCAAGCGGCAACGTAGCAAACGCATGCAACGCAGAAGTTCAGCTAGCTGAACTTTTGACGGACTTGACGGACAAACTAGATGCGTTGGGAGCGTTGCCTAACGCAGACAAAGTGTGCGGTGTGAACGCACCATAAGTGTTCTCATGAACTCTGAAGCGATAATGTAAACAAGCTGAATGTGAAACCAAAGTCTGAATGGAGACCACTGTGACCACTGTGACAGGGAAAACTACAGTGGGATGACTGTTCATCTGCGGTTGGGCTTTAGGAAGAGATAACTCAATTTCAACACCAGGACCTTGTAATGACTTGTGGGTCCCATGTGCCAATCCATAACTCTTCTTCGTCTTCCTCATCCTCATCCCTGCACACTGCTTCACAGTCAGTGTCATTCTGTCTTCACAGTTTGTTGTGCTCCTGGTCCGCATCTTTCTGTGATCCACATTTTGGGAACTCGATGCAGCCTGGTCCTCAACAGGTAAGAACCCGCAAGGGAGAAGCAGATCCCTGTGTGCGGGGGGAACACCCCCCTTTTTCTGGTTTGACAACATAAACTGGGCTGTCCTTGATTCGTCTTACAACGATGTGGATGTTTTGTTCCCAGCGGTTAGCAAGTTTGTGTTTTCCTCTGATATTTACATTTCTTATTAAAACTCTATCGCCTGGAACCAGTTCAGCAGCCTTAATGTTTTTATCAAACCTGAACTTGTTTTTTTCACCCATTTTCTTGGAGTGTTCAGCGTCAAGGGCTTAACTCTCTTGGAGGTTCTGGCGAAGGGCCTTAATGTAGTTGGAGTGGGACTTGGGACTGGTTTTAACTGGGCGAGTACCAAGAATAAGGTCAATTGGTAGCCTTGGCTGTCTGCCGAACATAAGTTCGTATGGACAATATCCTGTTGTGTCATTTTTTGTACAGTTATAGGCATGTGTTAATGGTCTAACAAAATACCTCCAATGATGCTTGTCCTTGTCCTCCAGTGTGCCTAATATGTCCAAGAGCGTCCTATTGTACCTCTCTACCGGGTTCCCCCGAGGGTAATAGGGAGTGGTGCAGATTTTACTTTTCCCAAGCAATGTGCAAAGCTCTTTGACAAGCCTAGACTCAAAATCTCTCCCTTGGTCACTAAGCAGGCAGCTAGGGATACCATAGGGCAGGGGTGTCCAACTCCGGTCCTCAAGGGCCGGTCTCCTGCATGTTTTAGTCCTTTCCCTGGTTCAGCACACCTGATTCAAATGATGGCTCATTAGCAGACCTCTGCAGAACTTTGACATACTGATGAGGTAGTTGGACCATTGGAATCAGCTGTTTTGAACCAGGGAAAGACATGCAGTATACCGGCCCTTGAGGACCAACTTTGGGGACCCCTGCCATAGTGGATGATAAGGTTATCCCAGACAGCTTTGACTATAGTCTTAGCTTTTTGATCTTTTGTTGATACTGCAACTGCAAATTTTGTGAAATGGTCCGTCAGTACTAAAACATTCCTGGTATCTCGACTATCTGGCTCAATAGACAAGTAGTCTATGCACACCGGTTCAAGAGGGTAAGTTGAGTGGATCTTCACAAGTGCCGCTTGTGAAGATCCAACTTCAACCAAACATGTTGGGCTGCACAAGCTTGAGCCAACGATGCTATTTGGCTGCAACACAATAGCATGTTCACTCACGTTGCGTTCAATGACAGGCACTTTGCTGCTGGCATTAAAGGGAATGTCAACTAAAACTGACTCAAGAAACAGTCCCCCAGGCAACTTGTGTTGTTCATGCGATTCAAGAACAAAACTCCTGTTCTGGTTGTTGTTTTTTATCTCACATTTCCTATTAAACACAATTTGTGTTTTGCAGGGATTGTTACTGGTTCTTTCCTGTATAATATGACAGGCCAAGAGTGGGTGTCATTTCTTTGTGTTTGGGCGACATGCCGAAGGATCATTGCAAACTGCTTAAAGTGTAGCTTATTAAGAAATTTGGGACCTTCTTGGTCTAACAACTGCCCATAAAGTCGCAAAAAGTACATTTGTCCCTATTAACAGTGGAATCCTACTGTTAAACTGGCATTCGGGAACAACAAGAGCCAAAACAACTAGTTGCTGCTCTTTGCCTGCAATGTTCTGAGGAAATGTAATGAGAGTCTGGATATAGTCTAAATATGGGACCTCCTGCTCCCTCTATCTCAAGAAGAGCATTTATCGGTTGGATGGGAAGATGGAAAAGGTGCATTTTACGAAAAGACTCGGAAATGGTTGTAACTTGCGAGCCTGAGTTCATGATTGATTCACATGGCATGCCATCAATGAGTACTGAGGCTGCACAGCGAGGGCCTATAAGACCTTGAGGTAAAAAGGAGGCCTCCTATGGGAAGAATTGGTTCGGTAACTTGCATTTCAGCGTCACAACTTGATCTTTTGGGACTAATGGTTTTCAGCTCCTGGGTGTCCCAGGACAGGAGCTGCAACTAGTTTAAAGCAAATGGAGCTGTGGTTTGTCGTGCAGCAAGATCAGCTTGCCTCCTTCTCAACTCTGCGTTCTTTTCACGGACAAGTATGGAATTTGCATCATTTGTGCAGCTAGCTGCAATGTGGTTGTCTTCCCCACAACTAAAACAAACCATGCGCGGGGGTATCGGGTGTTCACAGCTAAAAGTTCTTTCGGCTCACGTTTCTCAGGTTTGGTTGAAGGTCTTTGAGTTTGGACAAGTATTTGCACTTGTTTGGTTAACTCGGCTATTTGAGTTTTCAGCCCAGCAGGTTCAGTGGGGTTTGATTTCGCAGGGTTGGAATTTGTGATTACCGAAGGCTTAGTATTTTGCCCAGCATTCTTTTCCCTTTGAGTTAACTTTTCTACCTGCTTTGAAAGTTCATTAATTTTGTGTTCAAGTCTCACGGTTTCACTGTCGGGTGAGGTAGGGACTGAGATGGGTAATTGGACCATGGGGGGGACACTGAAGACAGAGTGAGCATGCATGACAGCCTAAATGTTTTTTCATGCGGTCCAACTTCGCTGACCGCCGATCTTCTTCAGTCCTTAACATGAGCAGCAGCTCAGGAAATGAGGGTGGAACTTTTTTCTTTGCTTCTAGCTGTAGACTTATTATCAAGCTATGGTCTCAGCAACCTCTAATGAATTGCTTAAGGAGCAATTCGCTGACATTTGCAGCAGATGCTCCCCCTCTAGAAATGACTCTAGTGAGAAGGCTGTGAAGACGATTCAAAAAAGCAGATGGTTTTTCTCCACTGTTTTGATTTGAACCAAGAAAGGCAGCGAAAAGCTCCTCACCATCCTCAACTACTCTAAAAGCAGAGTCAAGCTGGGCGACATAGGTGTTTGGTGGAGCAGTGATCCCTAGAGGTTTTACAACTTCAGATGCAGGACTAAGTAAGCTCTCAAGTATCTTTCTCACTTTGACGGCATCAGTCAAAAAGGAGTCACTAAGTAGAAGTTTGACCTCATAATCAACTTCACCATTGGGCTGAGGAAATCAGCCAGAGAAAGTGTGTATTTTTGCATGAGCAAGTGGCGTGTGAGTAGGGATGCGTACCGAAACCCGGCATTAAATTGGCCCCGGGGCTGATTCTGACGGTCCACCCGAAGTGATAAGCTTCAGCATTATCGGTCCTCTTTATGGTAAAATTAAGGTTGTATTCATGTTTTGCGGGAGATATAAACACAAGCCAAACACTGTATTGCAGCCCACTCCTCCTTAACAAGCACACACGCTGCGGGGATGGAGTGACGACTGCTGGGCACTCACTTGTGTGTTTGCCTTACAGATACGATGGCAGAGCAAACAAAAAGATCCAAAATTTAGCTTCATTTTACCAAAGTGGACGCCGACAATGCACGCTGTCACATATGTAATGAAAGCTTTGCTGACAAAGGCAGGAACACAAGTAATTTGACCAAACACCTTGCCAAAATACTCCAACTGCAAACTGAAAGATGCACGGCGTTTGACCCCCTGAGTGCTGCAGCAACAACAACAACCCCTGAATCAGATACAACAGGTATGTATATTTGTATGCAAAGCAAACACGTGAAGCATGGACATAAGTTTGCAATTTCATTCTTACAATTAATAAATGCTGGATATTTTTGAACAACAGCTTCCTTCTTATCTAAGTAAAAAAGAAATTCTTAATTTAGAGTTCATTATTTGTGTTTTTCCCCTTTTGTTTTAGTCTTTCAAAAAAAAGTACCGATAAGGATACCGATAAAGTACCGGATTGATAAAGAGTATCGTTAAGTGTAGTATTATCGATTAATCCTTAACAATACCCATCCCTACGTGTGAGAGGGCTCATTTTGAATAATGTGCTCGACTACTACTTTCTGGATATGTGAGGGGTTATAGATGCTCTCATCTACATGTACTGAGTTAACCGGAGTGGCAGTACATGGGTTAAAATCACTTCTGGGCTCTACAGGTTCACTCGAGTCAGTGCTCAGAATGTAATCCGTGGTTGTGTTAACGTTCTGGTCAATAATTGGTGGTGTCTCAGTCTGGGGTGTAAGGCTGGCCTGCAACTCACTTTGGAAGATGCTATGGAAGCCTGCTCTCCCACTACCCCCCATAAACTCAAGTTCTTTCAGGTATCGACGGGCCACTTCTCTGCCTATCTCTACTTGGGTAACATCTCTGATGGTCTTAGAAACCCATTTCACTGTCGGGTCTACCGGACTGACAATTTCCCCTAAGGTTGAAGGGTCTATCTTTAAAATAGCCTGTTCAGACTCATACTGTATGAGTATTCTGCCTTTGGGCTGATGTGGTTCATTTTGGACCCTAATGACTTTTGAGATCTTACCATTCACTCCAAAAATATGAGAAATGTCATCATCACCAAATCTTCCCACAATTTTTGTAACATACAGGGTTTTCTGTCTATCAGTTTGAAAACGTTCACAAAGACCCATTTCCATTGTAAAGATAAATTGTTGTAACAGTGTATCGTATGGGTTGGAGAAATACCACTAAACCAATCTCCTGGCTGGCTCGCCACCAATGTAGTCCCCTTTAACTGAGTAGTCAGAAACCTAAGGGTTCCCCCCAAATCTAGTATCAGAACTATGAAAAAGAATGTTTTCCTTTTTTTTTTTAATTCTTAACTCTACTCAATTTGGGTCTGAAAACAGGATTGTAAAGAGATTGGTAATGGTAACTCACTGGAAAAAAAACTTCCAACCCAAATGACACACTGAAAACAAGAAGGATTAGATTGAATGTATTCAGAATTTGAACAGTTAAGTTACCTTAAGGAACACAGGCATTATGTGAAACATAACCAAGTATGAATGTATGGCTTATCCCTCAAATTGTTCAGTTTGCATCTATAACTCGACATTCAAAAGAAATAAATGGTCAAAAACATTGATTTATACCCGAAGGTCAGTTAATTTGTTCTGTTTTCACAGTTCCTTGTTGCATCCGTCAGCTTCTTTTAAAAATGGGTTCAGGCCTGACCCGAAAAGAAGTAGCAACATAAAGTGTCCTGAGATCTCAGGGGGAAAAAATGAAACAGAAATCCTATAAACGGTTCAGGGGATCCTTTTTGTCCTACAAAGGAACAAGAGCCCTCTGGATTTGGAGTGTCCTCAGCAGGCATCTCAACTGGAGTTGTAGATTTGCTTCATTTAGTCCTCTGTAGCAGATTGGTTTTTTTTTGTGTGTGTGTTTTCTTTTTACTAGCATAGAAAACCAGCCTGCACACAAATGCACAGAGCAATTACTTCATTTGTAAACTAAAATATAAAATCCACCCAAGTAATTTCCTTTGCACCCCATTTACATACAATAAAAAAGAAGAAAAATAAAATAAAATAAAATACAGTCAATTTTATGTTATCTTTTGTTTCCATAAATCACATCTTTAGGGTTCTTACTGACCAATAACCAATATGCAAAAAATAATAAAATAAAATAAAATAAAATAAAATAGAGCAGATCAAATGAATCTTTAAAAACTAATTGTACATTACTTACTCATGGGAAGTTCAAAACAGTTTGCACATGGTGCACTAGCAAGCTTCACATGTAAATGCATTAGCCTACTAAACATGTGGGTGCGCTAGCTTACTTTCCACAGGCTAACCCACCTACAACTCATTAACAGCTTATAGCCGTCACATTCCGCACAAAATAGCACATCGGGACTGGTTTACAAAAATATATACATATATATCAGTTTGAATCACATCTCTCATCAAAGAAGTCCAACACTCACCAGGATACTCTTCAACAACACGTACACCCTCGTTGCCTAACAGGTTACAGGGCCGAACCTTCCACAGTAACTTTGCACATCTACAACACAATTTTAACACTCAAAAACGTGCCTCCTAAAACTGTTTTACTCATTTGACCCAGCAAGAAATATATAGACAATATATAAACACATTTTCAAGTAAAATAACCTTGGGTTACATGAGCAAGCTGGTGTTCAACTAAGATGGTTACAATACCACAGGAATTTTACTTCTTCTTCTTCTTCTTTTATTTTTACGTTGGATGCGGTTGGCATCCAGCGTTAGGTTCATTACCGCCCTCTTCTGCTCTGGAGTGTGGACCAGACAACAGGCCCACATCATATCACACATTCATCCCCACACTCACACCCCTATTCTATTTTCTACACAATTCCTAACCTTCTTTATATCCTGTTAAAAAGCCCAGTGTCTCTCAGAAACCTCACCACTACCCTGATCCGTGCTCTCTCACTCACTTCCATTATTTCTTTTAAATTAAATTCTTGGACCCCTAACTCCTTAAGATTATTCCTCATTTTCTCCCTCTGTGCTCCATATGCCCTACACCTCAAGAGTACACGATCCACTGAATCCTCCCCTTCCCGACACCTCTCACACAGTCCTGTCTGATGCTTCCCTACAAGTTTAAGTGACTTATTCATTGAACAGTGCACTAGTCTTAATCTCATAATCATCACTTCCTCTCTCCTATGTCCCTTTTCTGACCTAGTGACCCTGATGCTATTTTGAATGTTATATAAATGCCTCCCTTTCTGCTCTCTATCCCACCACTCTTGCACAGGAATTTTAACACAGGTTGAAACAATTTCAACTGCACTACTACAGTATTCATCAGCAGTAGTATAAGGGGCACTTTGTGTCAAAAATGATTGATTGACAACAGGTCTTCAGAAGGGGGAGGAATTATGACAGGTGCACGTGATGCTAAATATAGAATGCTAAATTCATTACCTAATATGGCTGCACACTTGCATCTATTATGGCTTATGGTCAATCACTGCTATATTGTAGCTCAAACATAAAGGGCACTTTAACTCTTGCTTTGCCAGAGCTGTCTCTCTCTAGTAAAAAATAATCATCAGTCTGGGTAAAAAATGGCTTCAAAATCCACACCAGAATCTGTTAGAAAAAGCATGTCCAGCATATTGTTTACTAAAGCCAGCAAATCCACCCGAAACTTAAATCTATGAGTCAGCCATGAGTATTAATTGTTATCTTGATCAATCAACTGTCTGCCCTTGCAACCCACTCTGACACCCATCTGTCCAGAAGTACTATATTTATTTAGTGGACATTGTTAGAAACGTAGTGTTTTGGGGAAGTCCTGCATTGGACTATTATAATTGTTTTATAATACTTGCAGAGTTACTATGGATACAAAGGGGTGAAATGAGTTTCCTCCGCAGGGTGTCTGTGCTTTCCCTTAGAGACAGGTTGAGAAGTTCAGTCGGATGACTGAGCCCCTCCCGGATGGGAGGGGCTCAGAGTCAGTTGAGGTGGCTCGGGCATCTGGTTAGGATGCCTCCTGGTGAGGTGTTCCAGGCACGTCATACCGGGTGGAGGCCCAGAGGAAAACCCAGGACACGCCATGTTTCTCGGCTGGCCTGGGAACGCCTTGGGATTCCCTCTGAGGAACTGGCTCAAGTGGCTGGGGAGAGGGAAGTCTGGGTCTCTTTGCTTAAGCTGCTGCCCCTGCGACCCAAACCCGGATAGGCTGGCTGGCTGGCTGGCTGACTGGATGGATGGATGGATGGATGGATGGATGGATGGATGGATGGATGGATGGATGGATGGATGGATGGATGGATAATTGCAGACTTGTTATCATGTGTTTACTTTTGTAGTGGCTGCACTGTGCAGATCAGAAAACATTGCTGTTTTATGATTCTAGCTTCAAAGGACCCAAAGACAGAGATTTTAATCAAGGTAATCCTGAGCATTTACTCACTTTAAAATAAATTACAATCAAACTTCTCCTCACTGTTTAGCCTGTTGAGATTACAGCCTTATCTTAAATGCCCAGGATGCTTTTTTAAGTTTATAACCTACCGGTTAAACCAGGGTCTTTTAGAAGGAGGCATCCAGAGCCCAGTCTACAGGACAGACCTGTGCAAACAAATATAAAGTTATAAATTTGACTGACTGCATCAGTAATTTACTGCTCATCTACCCCTCTCCCTTAAACTGTCACTTTGTGTTCACAGTCACCCAGTTCTATACAAAGTATGAGAGACTTCCTGCTGGAATTGTTGCCTTGCAGCAAGAAGGTCTTGGGTTTGAGCATTAGCCTGGGGTCTTTCTGCATGGAGTCAATATGTTGTCCCCATGCCCCCATAAACTGTCCATAGGTACAAGTGATGTCCCAGAAACATTTGAAGGTTATGTCAATTAATTATTTAAGCAATTATTAGTAAGGGCATCTGGGGAATATGGCATAATTATTAGAGTCAGGGAAGAGGCCTTTTACCTACTCTGATCTAACTGTGTGACTCCTCAGCTGTGAGGAGTGTTTTGGTAAACCTTGCAATGAAGAAGGCAGAGGATGCTTGCAGAGAGGGCAGACATGATCTGGGGTGCGAGAGTTCAAACGTTAGTCCAGACGGGCTCATGTACAAGACTGGCTGTAATAAAATATGAGAAATGCCGATCCAGACTCCAGCCTCATCTTTATGTTATGGAAGAAAGTATCTTCTTCCTTCCATGAGAAAATGAAAGAAAAATGGGCTTGAGTGAAAGAAAGAGTGAGATAATTATTACCTCCACAATATTAAAATAATAATGACATACTGAGGTCTGAAGCGGTAATATTTAAATAAATAAAATAAAAAAGTAAAAATTGACAGCCAAAACAGTAAATCAACTGAGGGAAGGGTTGGTCTGCTTTATTATTAACATTAACAGGGGTTTGTTTCTCTTAAAGGGAGGAATAATCAATCTTAAAATTCAGTGGAAAGAGGGGAAAAACAAAGGATCTGCCTGTTTTCCAGTAGGGGTCAAAAGGTGGAGAATCACCTACCACCCAACATGCCTCCGCTCGCCGGTAGCCCCAACTGCGATGGCTGCCTCACTCTCAGCCAAAAAGTTTTGGAACTGGAGCAGAGGATATCTACCTTTCACCAGATCCAGGAAAATGAGCGTGACGTGGACATTATCTGTCGCCGCTGCTGCTTCCAACAGTGCGGAACTGGCCAACACGCTCCCGTACCAGCCCGGGGAAGATCCTGTAGAGGAGGAACGCTGGCTCCAGCAGGGAGCTAAGTCGAAGGCCCCAATCAGCTTCACCCCAAGGACTCAGGGTCTGTGGTCCACGGTTGGGCCCGGCCGTGGTGGGGGTGTGCGGAGAAACTGCCACCGCTCTCCTTCACCCGGCCTGCCATTAGCCAACCGTTTTAGTGCCTTAGACCCTGACTTCCCTCCTCTAGCAGTCGTCGGCCATCAGCAGCCGGAGCAGCAGCTAGATTCCCGCAGCCTTCCACGTCGCGCCAAAACCGGCACTGCGGCCAGAACTCGCCGAGGAGTGCTCCACTACACCCCGAACCCACAGAACGAGCCCTCTGAGCAGAATAAACATTGCAGCAGTCCTGTGAATACCTCTCTGTCCGATACTCAGCAAGCCCGAGATGGCGAGATATTCTCTGCCCAGATCCAGCAACCTGCAGACCCGCCACCCACTACACTGATCATCGTAGACTCCATCATCAGAAACGTTAGGATGAGAGGTGCCCTCACCCTGTGTTTCCCCGGTGCCACCGTGCTGGACATCGCAGCAAAGAAACCAGAGCTCATCCACCTCCACACAGCTATGAGTAAAATTATTATACACGTCGGCACCAACCACATCAGGAAACAACAGTCTGAGCTCTTGAAGTCCGATTTTATCCATCTTTTTACCCTTTTAAAAAACTCACATGCGACTGTTTTTTTCTCCGGCCCCACCCCCACCGTTGGCAGAGGAATTGGACATTTCTGTAGAAAATTATCTTTGAACACCTGGCTTTCCTCTGCCACTGTGATGCACAATATTGGTTTTATTGACAATTTTAACATTTTTGGGGGCAGGAGTCAACTGTTTGGGGCAGATGGACTGCATTTAAATAGACAAGGCATGCGCATGCTGGCACTAAACTTGGCATGCCCACGTCCATCAATGTCCACCACACTGGGCCCAGCTGCTCGTGCCCTCTCTGCCCCTTCCACCACATTCTGATGTCCAGCTGGTCCCTGCTCCTTTAAACTCAGTAATTCACATATCAGACTTGGACCTTTCCCTACATCACTCATACCTGTTATCGTCAGCAGAGTGGATTAAAAATTATAAACCAAGCAAATGGAATCCAAAGAATCTGAAACAGTTACCAAAAGTTCCACCTGCTATTCATACAGTCACTTAATCTCCATCCACTATTAAAATGGCACTTTTAAACGTTTGCTCTCTGCTGAACAAAACTTTTATTGTCTATGATCTGATTTTAGACAATCTTCAGTGTTTATTTTTAACAGAGACAAGGCTGAGTGCAGATGCCCTACCCTGTTCTTACAGAAGCCTCAGCACCAAATTTTAACTTTTCTTATTCCATGAGAAGTAGCCAGAGGGGAGGCGGAACTGCTTTTATAAGTTCATCCACATTGTCTGCCAAACCTGTTTTATTTGCTAATTATATCACCTTTGAATATACTGCATCCGTTTTTAGCACTCCTCAGATTTTATGTGTCACAGTTTATAGGCCACCAAAAAAGATGGCACTTTTTATTCAAGAAGTTTTTATCAATCTTGTACAACTCTTATGAAAGGATAATCTTAGGTGGTGATTTAATCTACATGTAGATAACCTTTTAGATCCCCTATCAACAGAATTTTTAAATATTTTGAATTATATGGATTTTAATCAACATGTCACGCAGGCGGCTCACAACAGAGGACACACCCGGGACTTGGTCATCATGTATGGCCTGTCCACCAGTGTGTCCTCTGTTGTTGACTTGCCTGTCTCTGACCACTACTTTGTCTTTTTTAATATCACCAGTTTTATCCAGCAGGAGAGCTCTGTGAGAGCTGTCAGGAAACATCATCTAACCCCTGAAGTGGCTGCAGGTTTCTCAGGTGTTTATCATAAGTTCCCTCCTATTCTCTTACTTGCCCCCTGTGATCTTATTGTTAATGATTTTAACAGAAGGCTTCAGTCTGCTCTGGACTTACTGGCTCCACTGAAAGTTAAACGCTCACATTCAAAACCTGCAACGCCTTGGAGAAATGAAGATATTAAAAAATTAAACAGGAAATGCAGGGCGGCAGAGAGAAAATGGAGGAAATGCAAAATCACAATAAACCATCAACTATATGCAGAACTTCTCAAATCATATAACAACACTGTAAGAAATTCAAGAAATGCTTATTTTGCTAAATTTATATCAGACCACAAGAATAATCATAAAATTATTTTTCACCATCGATCAAATCTTTGGCCGTACTACGAATATATTTCATAAAACCCCCTCAAACACTCTGTGTGATGAGTTTGCAGACGTTGTAATATTTTATCTTCTTGAAGTAACGTGGTTTTAGACAAATCTGAGTGTGTGTCCGTACCAGAGGAAACACTGGACAGTTTTGTCCTGGTAGAAGCTGGGACTCTTGATAAAGTTTTCTCGTCAGTGAGGCCTACCGCCTGCGTTCTTGACCGAATCCCCACTTCACTTTTTAAGCCATTTTATGGAATCTATGATGAATTGCTCCCTTCAGACGGGGGTTTTTCCTGCCGCCTTTAAAGGGGCAGTGGTGTGGCCCCTGCTGAAGAAGAGCAATTTAGATTTTAATGATTTAAACAACTTCCGACCGGTATCTAACTTACTGTTTTTAAGTACAGTTTTAGAAAAGCTTGTTTTAATCCAACTTAATGATTTTATTAACGCTAATAATGTCCCAGAAAATTTTTTGGCCTTGTATTTATTCCGTTAATTCTTTTTTACTTTTTATTTATTTATTTGCTCAAACATTTATCCATCTTCTACTGATTTAATTTACCTATTTATTTATTTTAACATGTTTACCTGTTATTTTACACAAATTAATAGTCATATTGTACCAGTGTTTCCTCTGTGGCAACCCTCTGCATCGGGGGTGGTAGTCAGCTGTGGCTGTCTTGGCGGTTTCCGGGTAGTGCTCTGGTGGAGGTGGGATCCCAGACCAACCTCCTTTGAGCGTCCTGGGTTGGAGCCTCAGCTGCTGCTGTTGATCTGCTGCTGCCGGTGCAGATGGCTCCCTCATGGCGTTTCCAGTTTAAACCTGGCTCATCTGTTTTCAGCCCTGCGTCCATTTTATTGTCCATCCTAGAGCCCATTTTATTGTGTATTTTAATGTCTTATTCAAGTTGGTCCGGAACGTACATGGGGATATGGTTGGGGGGAGGGGGGTATAAATGTTTAACTTGTGTATGTCTATAGGGGGTGGGGTCACCGGGGGGAGGGGGGAGGGGGGAGGGGGGAGGGGGGATATATGTAGGATACATTTTTAACTTTTTATAGCACTTTGAACTGCATCTCATTGTATGAAAAGTGCTTAATAAATAAAGTTGATTGATTGATTGATTAGCTGTAGTACTTTAGCTGTACTTCAGCTGCGAGGAGGCCTAACACTTCTTCATTGCAGATCTCAAACTTAGTTAAACTCATTGATGACACTAAATTAAAATTGACAGCTACGACTAAAGGCAAATGGCAATGAAAACAGAAATTAATAATAAACTCTCCAAATTAGTTACCAGGGTCAGAGGCCTTGGGAACTCTGTTCCCTATTTCATCAATTAGAAAACAGTCGTCTGCTTCTGGCCTGGGGACTGCAGCTTGGGACACGTTTGATCCATTTTTTCCCAGGTACAAGAGAAGCAGATGAACCAACTTTAACCATTCTTTTTCTTGTGTATTAACTTTTATCTCCACAGCTCTACTCAAACACCGAACACTTTGTGAAAATGTTCAAACTGGCTAATAGTTATCTTGAGTCAGGGGATCAATATTTCCAAGAAAAAGAATGGGATTGGTAAGGGATTGGATTGCTAATAACCTATTGGGAGATATTTGGAAGATAATTGGATAATTGAAATTATGGGTGCAATTGGGGTTTTGGTCAAATTTGAATATAATCACAATTTAGAAGAGGAGTTTATATGGAGAGGAGAACAGGGGTTTTCAATTCAATTTAAATTGAATTTGAATAAGGGTTCAAATTCAATTTTAAAGACAGCAAGATTAAAGGGCTCTATAAGGGAATCTTTGTGTTTTAGGCACAACAACTTAACACCTTCAATGATAATTATTTAAACACATATTCTTGATTGATTTCCGCTTCCGAAAAGAGTTAATGAAGAGGGGTTCATTAACTTAAATTGTGGAGTTCGTTTAGGATGGCTTGATGCAGCAGCTGCATCAATGCATCAATGTAATCTGAACTCCCACATCTGCTAATTCTATCTAACCAAATCTCTAAACTTATCACTTACTCATAATCAACTAACTAATCAATTGAATTAGCTCACATATGTTTGGACTAGCATGCTCTAACATTAAATAAATACCTTAATAAAGGCCCCCGGTGGGTTTTTCAATTCTAATGTGATGTCTCAACAAGGTCATCTGAATGGACGATCCCTGGTTACTTTGAGCTAATTCCATGGTCAGCATGATTAATGTCTGATTATAAACTGATTGTTTGATCATTGTCTTTTTTGTCTGCTCTCTTCGCACCCATTTGTAATTGTATCAACATCTTGAAATATTTCTTTGTTTTGGACATTATTGTGTTTCCCCTACTCTGATTTAACTGCGTGACTCCTCAGCTGTGAGGAGTGTTTTGGTAAACCTTGCAATGAAGACATAACATCAGGGGACTGAAGGCAGAAGCTGCTTGCAGAGAGGGCAGACATGATCTGGGGTGGGAGAAAGTTTGAGAATTGCCCCTCACAGGCTCATGTACAAGCCTGTTCGTAATAAAATATGAAAAATGCAGATCCAGACTCCAGCCGAATCCTTATGGAAGGACAAAGATATTTTCTTACATAACAGTGTGTGTTTGCATGTTTTTATCCTGCGTTTCTCTGTGTTGCCTGGTGATGGAGTGGTGACTTGTCCAGGGTGAACCATGCCTCTTGCACAATGACCACTGAAGCTATGCACCAACCCCTTTGTGACTGTGAAAGGTAGTCTATTTCCTGTGAAAATCCTATCGTGTAAAAAGCACTTCTATCGTAGATAAAAATGTCTTCTAACAAGTGATCCACTCCTAGGTTTGCAATCACAGGTATGATGTGTTTTGAAGAATATTCTAGCAGAGTCTGGGGGTTTGAGTTCTAGAGTTGTTGAAAAATGTTATCAATCCCACTAAAAGGCTGGAAAAATCCACTGTTTAGTTAAAGATAAAGATAAAAAATTGCTGAGTGATGCAAATTCCTGCTAATCTGGGGCTGTTGCTTTGCATTGATTATGGAATCAAAGTTCCTGAGTAAAACTCCAGCAGACCTCCCAGGTGGAAAATGCATGCTACAGCCTCCTTTGCCCTTTTACTTGTTCAGTCAGCAAACTTATCTGTTGGATAGGAGCAGTTTGCCAGGAACCTCATAGAATAAGCCCCACTGCTGTGTTTTGACTATTTGTAGTCTACTTTATCTGTCCTTGTGTTTAACTGATTCACTTTTGAAAACTTTTTTCCAACCCTCTTAACTTGAGTCTGCTTGTCTACCACCTTAATTCTATTCCACTGACTAACTTGTGTCTCAATGTTCAGCTGATAAACAAACCGATACACAGCAGTGTCAGCTCTATCACTGTTAAGTAAACCTTCAAAGCAAAGTTGCCTAAATTGACATTGATAAATAGAGCAGTCATCTGACTAAAATGTGACTTGGATGAATTTGCATGGATTTTGGAATGGAAATGGGGTGAGGATATGGCTGAGGATGTGGGGTGGGGCAGTGGCAGTGTCTGCTGAGTATAAAACAAGCTTGTTTCCTTCAACAGTGCTGATCATAGATGCCAAAAAAATGGCCATTGATAAGTCTAAAGTAGCGATCGGATTTATAGTGGCAGGCGCTCTGACGCTGATGTTTGGAATAATTTCAGCAATTATTGGGCCGACAGTTATGAAGAACCAAGTAAAAAAGGTAAGCTATATTCTATACAGGGTAGTCTGCTCATTTCTGTTTCAATTATATTAAATTCATTCAATGAAATTACTTGTAGATACTTAGAAAACATTTATGCATTATCTCTTCATAAGAAGCTCAGGCTTTTTTTAAATTTAAAAATGTATCTGGAAACTGAACGTTTGAATATTTTATTTATCATCTATACCAGATGTCTGCTATAAGTTTTGTAAAAGTATACATACAGCTTTTTTCTTCTTGATGGTGTCATTAATATTTATCAAAACCTTTGTCATTAACTATTTAAATTTCAAAGGAACTATAGACTAATGAATGAATTAAGAGGGATGTAACTCAAAATCCCTATGCAACTATACCAACTATAAAATGGACTTTTAACGGAACTGACTGCAAGTGTTTGAAATGTAAAGAAGTTTAAGTGTAGTTTTGTGGAGGACTTATCGATTGTGTTTTGTTTTTGATATAGAAATGATAAGTGGAAAGGATTATGGGGTAGATTTAAGATCCTGCAAGAGGTAAATAAAAAAATTACAAGACATTTTGAATTATTTAAAGCAAGACAATCATGCAGAATGAACAGCAAATTGAAATTGTCAATTATAAAAAGAATGGATATGCTGGACACTTAAAACACTCCACCTTTGCAACAGTAAATGGGTTGCTTTCCAAAACAGCCATCTTTGAGTCACCAAAGAATTTACATTTTCTGAGCTGCATAGATTCTGACTTTGGAAGAGAGTGATACATATTTTTATTTTACTAATAAAGAAACATGCGAGCACTTTTAGTTCTATTTCAACCAGAGAGAACTCGGCTGTCACATAAACGAAAAAGTAGCAATAGACAACAACTAAACCAAAACTTACAACATAACTATGACTTGATGCAATCTGCTGGGGTTCCTTAAATAGAAAACTAGTTAAAACTTTAAACTGATTGGAATGTTTGTATTGAAATGACTTTCTTGTAAAGTGCCTTGAGATGACATCTGTTGTGAATTGATACTATATAAATAAACTGAATTGAATTGAACTATACAGTTGTAAATAGAAGTGAGCTACAATCATCATAAGCGTAAATCATTGTACAACATTAATATACACCAAATTTTAAAACTTTATTAAAACTTTATTACCATTGTTGCAAAATGGCATCTGGTTCTTATGCAGCTAAGATGTCTGTTGATGCAAATTCTACACACACCAAAGATCATACTGGAAGAACCTTGATGACATGGTTAGATGTAGGTCACTTCGAATGGTGAGTTTACAGTATGAAACTATAGTTCCCAGTTGACCAACATGTGTTGTGAATTGGCGCAATATAAATAAACTAAACTGATTTTGAAATAATGCAATAATAAACAACAATGAATTGTACAAAATCTTATGTTATTTAGTTTAAAACTCCTTCTTAGCAATAACATCAACATAACTGGAAAGGACTCAGAAAGCGCAGACCTCTGCCAAGGCACCGCAGTCACCCCAACCCCCCCCCCCCCCCCGCTTAAAATTTGTGATCTATAACTTTTTTTTAGATTACTTGTCCATGAAAACATATCTTTAGCAGCTGCTATCATTATTGGTTCAGCAGTTATTCACGAAAATCACTTATTGGGTAATGGTGCTTCTCGGATCACCCCCAAATTTGTAACCAATTGTTCCTGATCCCATTGCAGACATTTCCTGAACATTCAATCAAAATCCAACTATAACTTTATGAGTTATGTTGCTAACTAACAAACAGACAAACAAACAAACACTGGCGAAAACATAACCTCCTTGGCGGAGGTAATAATCTACCTGAAACAGGAAAATTTGTTTAGTCACTGTCATGCCCATTCATGATTAAAATCATTAAAGTGAATTATCATCATTCAGATTAACAGTCTGCACCTAATTTAGCAGCTGCTTATCAGCAAAACTCAATTAATTGAGTTTATACATGGTTGTAAATGGTGCCTATCTCCAGCATTCATCGGGCGAGAAGAAGGATACACCCTGGACAGGTTGCCAGTCCACCATAGTCAAAATTATACAGATAATTCAAATGTCGCTTGATATTGATTTTTTTGTAACCAACAAGCTTATGGATTAAGGAACATTCTAATTAAATTCTAAATTGTACAGTATGCTGTATGATCATTAAAATCGATATGACATTTTTGCCGATTTGGACTACATGCAATAAAAAGAAATATGTTTTGAGGAGTCAGGTGGAGACTATTAAACCTATGAAACTATGTTGCAGCTGCTTGGCATTGTGGTGGTAGCATGATGTGGGCCTCTATTGCTGCCAGTGGTACTGATATATGTATGTATCTGTAAAATAATTATGCCAGATACTTGTTGATGGCCTACAAACATTGTGTGATCACGTGTAACTTGCAAAGGGGCATTTTTTCTATGTTTGGTATTTTTAAACTTGGGTTTGTGCGAGTGTATATCTAACCTGTTCGCTGCTAAAATTAGTTCAAATAAAATATATAAAGAACAAAGTAAGTAAATCTAATTTAGTAAAAAGTCCAGTGTATTTTTCTGTTATTTTTTGAACGCTATAGACCTTTCAATGAACAGACATGCACAAAACACAGGTAGGCCTATTGGAAGCGCAACATACAGAAACTACACTTCCCAGAATCCTCGGTGCAGTAGAGGCGTAACCATTAGACCATAAATACGTGAACGTGGTTTCAGCGCAGAATCATTAATCATAAAGGTGAATGAGCGATCGTGTGCAACGTCAGGTTTTTACCAAAAACTAAGCCGGTCGTCTCATGTTGAGACGCCGTAAGGTCGTTTACATGCAGCGAACTTCGTATCGTGGTACAGCCGTACAGCCTGCAGACAAAGAAAGCTACTCTGTGTCGTAAACATTTTCAGTGCGCTGTGAAGCTGTCAGTGTCAGGATGGCTGTCAATAAATCCAGAGTTTCAGCCGGATTCATAGTAGTAGGTGTCCTGACCGTGTTTTTCGGTACCGTTCTCGTTTTTGTGGGGCCAATAATCATCGATGACCAAGTCGTAAAGGTAAGGAGAGTCCTTGCATTGATGTTTAGCATATGTAAAGCCGGTATCTCTTTGCTGATTGACCTGGAGTCAAAGTTTGAGTCTCAAATGGCTTCAGATGAGCGCGCGTGCAATCTGTACCTGATAACGCGCTGGACTTTTAACAGCTCAGCTAAAGAAATAATAGTAGGCTAAGGCTGAAATTTGAAGTTGTGTTCTGAGTGAAAACTATGTTTTGTGTATAATATGCGAATAACGGTATAATGTAGTTTTTTATAAGCGTTCATTTAGTTATTTATAACGCCGACTGTGTAAATAAAATGTAACAAAACTACAAAAAATATATAAAAAAATGTTTTTCCCAAACAACAAATTTTGACTTGTTTCAGATAATCAGGCCATCTTGTCTAGTTCTCTCTCTGCTGCTGAAAAGGTTAGATAAGTTGCCAAAATGAACTTAGTCAGGCCACATGCAATTAAAGATTTTTTTTAAATACAGTAGTAATTTACTTTAAATCTGTACCTATAAATGTGATATAAACATTTTATGTTTGGAAATGTACAGAAATCTGTCCATGCTTCCATTTGAAATGTAGCTCAAAGAAGGTAAAACAATCTAAAGAAACTAAATAAAAATGTGTCCACAAGCAAATACACTTTGATACACAACTGTTGTAAATCAGGTATGTTGCAAGAAAAGGAGTGTGTGGCATTTCAAGTGCAAAAAAAAATTTTTTTTGATGACCCGACCAATGTTGGACCGTAAGGGATGGACAATATATCGGGATCAACATCAGTATCTTCCGATGTCAGTCAATATTTAACATATCGATATCGTTCCAATAAATAAAACTGGGCCGATATTAAGAACCAACGTTTACTTCCATCTTGTTGCTGTTCGTGTATGTTTTAGGAGGAAAAGGGAAGGGGCTTGGCCATGTGTTATTTGTTCGGTCATGTGATGCAGCGCAGGATTTAGGGGTGTTTAGCTGAAGCAAAGAGACAATGTAGATTGTTTGGTCGCTTTTACACAATGTTGAAAGTGTAAGGATATGCATATAATATTGGTAAATATCGGTTATCGGCCATAAACGCAGCATTATTATTGGATATCATGAGGATATATTAGGGTATTTATTTAAACGTTTGTGAAGGAAGGTAAATGATGGTCATCAGCTAAAGCATGCACAGTTTAGTCAACAAAATGTCTAGTTTTGGACATCAGAAAGGAAACTTTATGAATTTTTAGGAGATAATGTTATTTTTAATGAAATAAACTCTTGAAGTCAGAAAAGGATAAGAGATAAAGAGTTCCCAAAACATTTAAACCACTGATAAAAAAAAGTTTGAACATGGAGCTTTAAACTAAATATTTTCTAAAAATAAAATGCAGTACAAAGCAAGTAATGTCAGTCTGAAAAAAACACAAAAAACAGGTCTATCAAACTTAACTTCAAGTATTTAAACTTGGGTACATGCTTTTCTACACACTTTTTATTATATCATTCAAATTCAATTCAAATTCAAATTCAAAATTACTTTATTAATCCCAAAGGGAAATTAAATGTTGTTGTAACTCATTATGCTAGTTCCTTCAAAGATTTGTTGTAGAGGCTGATGGCTGTGGGTAGGGATGATCTCTTGTAGTGCTCTGCAGATCTGAAGAAGCCTCTGACTGAAGACGCTCTGTAGTTGTATGACAGTCTGATGTAGAGGATGCTCTGGATCTATGGCGTCTTCTTTTCTACTCATCAGGGTTTTGTGGCTGTAGTTGAGGTATTATTTGAGCTTTTGTGATGTTAATCAGCTGCTGCCAGTTGTAAACCACCTTGTTGCCATGGTTATGCATCATAACAAATGTCCAAAAATAAAAAGTATCAGCAAAAATCCTTCCAGCTGCACAGCATTCAAAACCAGAGAGAATAGTTGTCCACAAAAACAATGTTTCTACCAAAAATGGAAGAATTAAAGTTTAAAAAAAGAAAAAAATATAAACCAAAGTAACAGAGCTACTCCAACATGCTGCCACCTTGAGCGGCGCAATTCCGGAATATCATATTATATTTAATCAGTTAAAGCTATTAAGAAAGAAATATCTTCTAGTTCAGCCTTCAACCTAAAGGCAATCTGAACATTTACAATAATATTTGAAAGAATGGAAGCAGATCACATCAGTGAGGCCAGAAACATGACATTGTTTTCTTTTATTATAATTAACCAGTACAACTGTTAGGTATGCAGAAAAAAGTATGGTGGTAGGTAGGAAAATGGTCACAGAGATGTACAGATCAAATTTTTCTTGGCAGATACTAAAGGACAGTTTTATTCTTATTCTGATCTGCTTATTCGAATTTTGACCAATTACAATCAAGTTTGCATTCTGAAGAGTATAAGGTATAAGATGAAAAATGCTCTTAGTTTTGATATAGAGGAATTAGTTTCGAATCCAACAGAAAGGAAGAAATCACAAGATTATCTAATGGATGTGCTCACTGTGATTGTTTTTTTTTCTTTCAAAGCAGTGCATTAAGCTAAATGCTATTGGTAGGTGCATTTGTTGGCTGTTGGGAGTTCCTAGTTTTTATGCATTTAGTGAGTAGATTTCTTCCCCCTGCTAGTTACCTATCAGAGCTCATCTTTGGTCAATTGATTGGCTGTTGTAGACTTTTCAGGGAGATCCTTTAAATAAATAATGAACTGTATTTTGGTTTAAAAATTAGAGTAATATTAATCTACACTAACAGTTCTCATGTTTTTTGGTATTATTAACCAAATAAGTTAAATAAATGGAATTGTTGTTTCCAATGACTGCTTTAAAGTACATAATACATTTTTATATCCTTAATGACACTTCTTTTTTCCCCTTTCTGTCATGTCAGAACACTATCATTGATCCAAAGAATGACCTCTCCTACACCATGTGGAAGGACCTCCCTGTGCCCTTCTTCATGTCGGTCTACTTTTTTCATGTCCTCAACCCTCAGGAGATCCTGAAAGGGGAAAAGCCCATGGTGGAGCAGAGAGGACCTTATGTGTACAGGTACAAAACTCTGCCTCTGTGGTAAAAACACCCTGCTGAACCTAAAGGCCGGCCACTTTGCATTTCCCTGTCAGGACACTTTGTTCTCCAGCCTGCAGTTGCTTTTTGAGACGCATTTACATGTTCCATTTTTCATTATTTAATGTTAAAAACAAAACCACCCTCATGTAACAATCTGTGTATTTGGGTTTTTGGCTGCATTCAGTTCAAACATGTCCTGGCTGGTTGTAGGCCAATGACTGCAAAGGAGAGCAGTTTGTCATCTTGTGCTCTGTGAGCCTTATTGCCAATATAACTATTAGTTCTGCATGTTAGTTCTGCATGTTCCCTGCATAAACTGTATAAGAGCAAATCATATTTTATAATGTAGGACTAAACAAGGGAACTGCTATTCCTTGAGAGTAAACACTTTAATTTCAGAAATCGACCTAGTTTTATGTTAGATTTCTTTGTGCTTCCTAGAGACAAGGTTATGCTTGGATGGTTTCAAACATACAAGGAAAATGTTTTGTGTTAAATAAGAAAAACAAAAAAAAAACTTTATGTTTTGCACTTCTTTGAAACGAAAGTTGCTTGTGTGACCTAGCTTTTTGCTGACTGAAGCGAGTGACTTCCTGTCATGCATAATTTGGATGACATATAGCAGTTGTACACTTTTATTTTATTTCAAGTGATTTTACACAAAACTGATATTCAAAAAAAAAAAAGGAAAAGCAAATGATATATTCCCTGACCTTTCAAAAGTTTTAAGCATACTAAAGTGGATAAAACTGATGTTTCTACCACCCTGCCCTCCATGTTCAGATCCATTTCCTGTTGCCTCTGGTAGCAGCGCTCAGGTGTTGTCCCCTAACTGCTTCATTTAGAAGACCTCTCCAAGTATTTGTAATGACAGTGTCTCTCTGGAAATATTAGTTAATTAAATCAGGGATAAATCCCTAGATCCAGGGTTACAGGTCTTCAGGGGCGGTGCTGCAACTTTTAAATGAGTGGAGCTAAAACAACTGAGTCAAATAAATGGCTTAATTGTCCCAGCATATTTTTTTTTTTGTTCTGATAATGATATTGTGGATAACATGTTTGCTGGCACAGAGACTCAGTGCAACATTTGCAATTTTAAAACACAGATTGACACTGCATAAATAAATGCATTATTGTTGTTAGTGTTTCCTGTAGAAGTAGTGAAAAAGTTTAAATTTAAGACTTTCTGTCTGATCTTGGATTCTGTTTGATTAGTAAATACAAAGTGCAGTTTTCAAATGATGATTTTATCATTATTCCTCAAAGCAATGACTGGTTCTGCCATCTTTGGCTGCAATGACTGCCATCAAACATTTGTGATTATGTCAAATGACTCTTCCATTGCTGTGTAGAAATGATCTTTACAGAATTGTATTAATTCAGCCACATGGTAGAGTTTTCAAGCGTTTACTCACCCTTTTCCCTAGTGTTGAATCATGTACATTGACCTTAAATAAGGTGAGATCTACAGTACTTTAGATGTAGTTCTGAGTTCTATTGTTAGCGATGGATATTGGTTCTCACTGTGATTCTCTGGAGTATCAAAGCTTTAAAATTTCTTTTTAACCAGATCAACAGTCGTCAAAGAGTGTTTCTCAGCCATTCTTGGATTTCTTTCTTTCGAGGCATGATTTGTTGCTTTCTGTGATCTCTAAAACCTATGTCATGCTGTCAAACATGTTCTACCCAAGGGGCTTCTTGATTCTACTGGTCTGGTAGTAACTGGGCCTGTGCTTGGATAGTGATATTGAACCGAAACGATGTGTCTCATCAGTAAATTTACCATTTTAAAAGGGGGCTGTTTTTTCCCCCCACACATTTCCAGTTTGATTTGAATAACTTTTGGGCCTTAACGAATAAAATCATCGTAAGAAAGCAGCTTTTTGTATTTACCCAGGTTATCATTGTCTAAATACTTGAATTTCAGTTTTGTAAAGTGGCTTCAGAACTGCTCTAATTTTTAAGTGGCTCCCTATTGCAGACATGTCCCATCACAACTTTTTAAAGCAACAGTCTGATGTATATCCACAGACAACAGGCAAACAACAGGGATCAAGAACCACACTGACATGAATCAATCAATATGCCGTGATTAAATACTCTGTAGATAAAGTAAAAATGTGTAAAACTGATGACTGATTTACTTAAGGCACTAAAACATTCAGCTGCTTTAAAATGACAAAAGTCGTCCTCTGATGGCCATTGTTCTGAGTGGCTGTTTGATTGGCTCCCTGTCAGAAATCATGTGTAAATCTTAAAACTGAGGCCAGTCTGTCTGCTCAAGATAAGACACAAACTGCAAGTACTTCACACAACTCCACCTAAAGAAAACAACACAAAACTATCCTGTGATAACAAAAAACCTCTTTCAAAGTAAAAAAAGCGACATGTACCACAGAAGGGGCTTTGGTGGTCTTCTATTCAGAATTTCTGTGTTGTCTTTTCCTGACACTGGGTGAAAGGTGCAGAATACAGAGAAAGCAATAAGTAATGATGAAATTAAAATATAAATGGTTTATTCTCTATTCCTTAGTCTGTTTGCATGTAAGCAATCTAAAATTTCTTACATTTTAGCCTTTTTCTGTCTCCCAAAAAAAAAATAACCTCAGTGATTAGAAAAATGAGTCTGCAGAGCTCTTTGTTTTTTTTTTCTTTATCCACCATCTTAAGATGAAAAGTAAGGCATGATAGCAGACTACATTTGTTTTGTCAGCAGCCGTCTGACTTCAAAACAATATCAGCCCTCGTTAGTACAGCTACAAAAGACTGAAAAACTTTTGCAGCTGGATTTGCAGGAGATTAATAGTTATTTCGGTTTGATCTGGGGTCTCATTTTCTGACCCAAACAGGGAGAAAAACCTTATTTAATAGAAATGGAAGTTTCTGAACAGAAAATAAGAAATGAATATGCTATTGAAATAAATTATATTTACATATTTTTCACTTCAGATCACTAATTAAAATACTTAAGTAAAAAATATAGGCCACGGTTAAGTACACAATTATGAAATTGTTTGCTTCTGGTAATGAAAAGGAAGGTGGGAGAAAAATGGAATGTGTGGAAATAAAATGGGTGAGGGATTGAAATGGGCTGCATCATGTTCCTCTGAGCCAGTTAGATGATTTTATGTGATGTTCTTACATTGCAGGAAGCAGTGTCGGAAAGAAAACATCACGTTTCACCCCAACAGCACTGTGTCCTACAGAGAATACAGAAGATACTTCTTTGAGCCTTCTATGTCTGTTGGGAATGAGTCGGATGTCGTCACCATTCCCAACATGCTAGTGCTGGTATGGAAGTGTATACCAACCAATGTTTTTTCAGGTTTTTCTTCCTACAGAGTTGTTTTTTACTACAACCTTTGCTTGTAGGGTGCAGCAGTGATGCTGGAGGACCTGCCCTATGCTTTGCGGCTGTTCATCAGTGCCACCTTTAAGACGTTCAATGAAGGACCCTTCCTGACCAAGACAGTAGAAGAGCTGATGTGGGGCTATGACAGTGAACTGGTTGAGTTCCTCAACAAGTACCTGCCTGGCATGCTTCCATCGACAGGAAAGTTTGGACTCTTTGCAGAGGTGAGTATTCATTTTCTTTCATTTTTCTACACAGGAAGTCTTCTGTTCAGAGCTGTGCAGGAGAGCTTTATCTCTGTTAAAACAGACAGAAACTTTAAAACTATCTTTGCCTAAAACACTGCTACCACACCCTCTCTGGCTCGTCCACACTATGTTTTACAAAGTGCAGATAAGCAACAGTGTTCCCTTGGCAATTGGTGGCTTTGTTTTTGAATCCCAGCCATGTATTGTACTGTTGTCGTAGCTTAAGGGGGATTTTTTTTCTTGTTTTTGTACTAAAATAATTAAGAAACTAGACTTGAGCCTTGACTGACCCCATCAGCATTTTAGTTTGTCCAACACACTTTCGCAACTGCAAATTTTGTTGGAAACACACAGCTATTGTTACAGAAATGATTAGATCAATATTATGGAGGCTTTATTTATCTTAATAAAGATGAGAAGATTCCTTCTGTGGTCCAAAAGTACATTTAATTTGTCTTGTTAATTAACAAGGAGGATCAGCACACACAGAGCTTTGTATGAACTGACCTGCAATCTAAACATCCATTTTATACTGATTGATAAATATTAATCTCTACTGAAGAGCCTCCCATGAAGTCTCCTCCAGCAAGACTGGATCACAGAAATGTACACGAGCCAGCGCTTACTGGAACAGAGTTCTCAGAGGCAGATTGTGTCCCTGTCACTTACTCTACTAAAGTCTACATGTTAAGTGAATAAGACATAACCGAATTGTTATTGCTGTATTATTATTAAAACCATTGACTTTAGATCCAGAAATAATTCTTCCACATAACTATTCATTTGATAATTGACCCAAATGGAAAGGTTCATCTCTGGTGCACTGAAAAGGATAATAATAATCACACGTTACACAGTTGTTTTTACATTATTTTATTTGATCCAGATCAGGAACAAGGAACATACCCACAACCAGTGTGACATTTTCAAGGCATATATGATTGGTTACACTGCAGATTCAGTTTTAAACAAACAAACAAATCAAACACAAATGTATAAAATAATGAAAGTTATTTTATCTAAAACAGAAAAACATTTCCCCAATGTTGCTTAAATATTTTCACATCCTAATTCCCACCGAGCATTTTTCGGTCTAAAAGACGTCTAATGAATGTCTAATGAATGTCTAAATGGTCCATAGACGTCTAGCCTAAAATTGGTCTACCACTGGTCTAAAAATGAAAGTTTTTCAGCCGTCTAGGTTTAGACTAGCCGTCTAATAGTTGTCTAAAATATGACTACCTCTATATGCCGCGTCTAATATAAGACGTTTAAATAACCGTTAATAAACGTCTGTTTATAGACGTCTAAAGTTATACGTTTGCCAGATGCTGATTTTTCTACCAAATTTATACACTATTAGAGTATCTAGACATCGTATAGACGTCTATTAAATGTATTATAGCCTAATGATATTCTAATAAATCCAGCTATTACAATCTATTAAATTAATCACAACAAACCTATTAAAATTAAATTAAAGTTGTCAAATTGAATGTTAAATCAGTTTCTCAAAAAAAGGGCGGAGCAGATTTAACCTGTGATCCTTTCCTTTATGTCGTGCCAGGATGTTATGACAATTATCTTTTAAAAAGGTTTCAGTAACACTATGCTTATTTCACCACTGGATATAAATACATCTCTTGATGTTAACATTTACCAAACTATCCAACTGTAATGTAAATCAATACATTTTTCAAACATTATTCAACCATCACAAACATATGAATGTGCAATATACCTGTTTTTAATTTCAACAAATTTGTAAACATACATAGCAATAAAATAAAAGCACAAACTCAAATATATAATATTACCACAAAAAAATTGCTTATTTTATTTAAACAAAGATTGTGGTGAAAAACAAGTATATAATCTACAAAATACAAAAATAAAATAAAATTGTAGGTATTTGTATGCAAAACATTTACAAAACAAAAATTAGGCCAAAACATTTTTTAAATGTACAAAACTCTGGGAAACTGCATCAACCTAAACCAAAATGTAAAAAAATTTAATAAAATTACACGAAAAGTGTCCTGGGCCTCCTATAGCCCCGTCCCCCACTTCAAGCTGGGGCCTGTTTGAGATGTGCAGCCATTGCTGAGCTGATCATATACTCCACGGCCTCTTTGAAAGTTTTCTGAACAGATTCTGCAAACAAAGCAATAGAATAAATCAAGAAATATTGTAAGTGTCACAGAGATCACAGAGATATTATCCATTAAGACTAGGTACATGGTTTCAAAGGACTTGACTCAATGGACATTGGGCACCACCCATTTCAGAGTTTGGGGTTAATCTGTAAAGAATAATGAATTAATTAAGATTGACTGTAACTGTAGTATGGTTTCCTTTCATGTAACTACACCAATTAAGTTTCATAATTGTCAGTATTACAGAGACTGCCTAATACAGTCCAGACAAACTGTTTGTTAATGCATGTCATGTCAGTCACACATTTCTAACATGAAGAAGGAATTGTCAAAGAACTAGAAGACAGTTTTTCTATTTACCAATGATAACGAAGTAGAAGGGGGTCTTTTTGAAGGCGCTCTTTCCATGTGGCCCACCACCTTGCATATTAAAGTTTTCCATGACATCATTTGTAAAGACTCTGCAACAGATAAAAAATGAAGACAATTGTCAACATTAAACTTATATAACTTGTATTACACTACCACATTGTAACCACCCACTATTATAAGATAAGACAAGATAAATCTTTATCGTTCCACAATGGGGAAATTCTCAGTGTTGAAGCAGCACAAACTATAGCTATAGCTAGCCTGCTAGCTTTGCTGGAAACGGATGACGATTAAATTAACAGGACAAAACAACATTTCAATAACGTACCTTTGAGCACTCACCTATATGCGGCCCTTCAAGGTGTATTTGAAGAAACAAAGTTTTCTCACACGTAGTGTCCCAATGAGAGTAAAAAAAATTGGTCCGGACGACTCCGATATGCTCAGATCACCATCAACGACGATTAGACCGAGAGGAACTTTAAGTGTGTTGCTGCCTCCTAGTGGTGTTGGCGGGCGGTACCACTAAAATAACTTAGACGTCTAAACCAGGTTTAAATCTAGACGTTGATTAAACATCTAAATCAAGGCTAAATCTAAACTTTACTGTATATTGATCAATGGCAATTCAAATTATTAAAGTCCTTTTTTTTATCACTGGTCATTATTTAATATATTTAATTAAATAATCTAAATTTGGTCTTAAAAGAGACGTTGATATGACGTATTTATTTAGACGTCTAAATCGAGTCTAAATCGAGTCTAAATCTAAACTACATTGTACATTGATCAATGACTGTTAAAAATGTTTTAATCCAGCACTTGGCCATCATTTACACAACTTACAGTTATTTTATTATTTAATAATTAATGTATTAAATTCTATCGTCTAGATTCAGGCTAAAATATAGACCGATTATAGACGGGCTAATTTTGGTTTGAATTTAGACGAGACGTCTAATAGACGTCTATTGCTCAGTGGGTTATAACAGAATAAGATTATCTACAACAGTAACACTTAAATTCAAACATACAGTGGGGTAAAAAAGTATTTAAGTCAATCAACAATTTTGCAAGTTCTCCCACTTAAAAAGATGAGAAGCCTGTAATTTTCATCATCAGTATTCTTCAACTATGAGAGACAAAATGGGGGAAAAAAACAAAAACCAAGAAAGTCACATGGTCTGATTTAAACATTTTTTTTGTGCAAATTATGGCGGAAAATAAGTATTTGGTCACATACAAACAAGCAAGATTTCTTGTTCTCACAGACCTGTAACTTCTTCTGTAAGATGCTCCTCCATCCTCCACTCGTTACCTGTATTAATGGCACCTGTTTGAACTCATCAGTATAAAAGACACCTGTCCACAACCTCAAACAGTCACACTCCAAACTCCACTATGGCCAAGATCAAAGAGTTGTCAAAGGACACCGGAAACAAAATTGTAGACCTGCACCAGGCTGGGAAGACTGAATCTGCAATAGGTAAGCAGCTTGGTGTGAAGAAATAAACTGTGGGAGCAATTATTAGAAAATGGAAGCCATACAAGTTCACTGATAATCTCCCTCGATCTGGGGCTCCACGCAAGATCTCACTCTGTGGGGTCAAAATGATCACAAGAACGGTGAGCAAAAATCCCAGAACCACACGGGGGGACCTAGTGAATGACCTGCAGAGAGCTGAGACCAAAGTAACAAAGCCTACCATCAGTAACACACTACCAGGGACTCAAATCCTGCAGTGCCAGACGTGTCCCCCTGCTTAAACCAGTACATGTCCAGGCCCGTCGGAAGTTTGTTAGAGAGCATTTGGATGATCCAGAAGAGGATTCGGAGAATGTCATATGGTCAGATGAAACCAAAATAGAACTTTTTGGTAAAAACTCTACTTGTCATGTTTGGAGGAGAAAGAATGGTGAGTTGCATCCAAAGAACACCATACCTACTGTGAAGCAAGGGGGTGGAAACATCATGCTTTGGGGCTGTTTTTCTGCAAAGGGACAAGGATGACTGATTTATGTAAAGGGAAGGATGAATGGGGTCTGAAAACTTCCTTCCATCAGCAAGGGCATTGAAGATTAAACGTGGCTGGGTCTTCCAGCATGACAATGATCCCAAACACACCGCCCGGGTAACGAAGGTGTGGCTTTGTAAGAAGCATTTCAAGGTCCTGGAGTGGCCTAGCCAGTCCCCAGATCTCAACCCCATAGAAAATCTTTGGATGGAGTTGAAAGTCCATGTTGCCCAGCAACAGTACCCAAAAAAAAACTGCTCCAGTGAAGATCTTCATGCAGGAATGGGCTAAAATACCAACAGTGTGTGAAAACCCTGTGATGATTTACTGAAAATGTTTAACCTCTGTCATTGGCAATAAAGGGTACATAACAAAGTATTGAGATGAACTTTTGTTGTTGACCAAATACTTATTTTCCACCATAATTTGCAAATACATTCTTTAACAATCAGACCATGTGATTTTCTGGACTTTTTTTCTCATTTTGTCTCTCATAGTTGAGGTATACCTATGATGAAAATTACAGGCCTCTCTCATCTTTTTAAGTGGAGCTTGCACAATTGGTGGCTGATTAAATACATTTTTGCCCCTCTGTAGTTTATTTATTTCAAAGGGATAATAAATGTTGCAACGCATATCATCCAAGTTTCTTCTAAGAGATGTTTGATCAAATTCGAAGAAGCCTCTGACTGTCTAAGTTTTCATTTCTGGGCAGCAGAGATGATGTTTCATAGTAGCAAGTCCTGAATGAAACCATCAGTTGTTGGCAAACACTGCTAATCCACACCATTTGCTTCTGCCTCTCCTCGTTGTGTTATAGCCATATAGTTTGAAAGCCGGACAGAGAGATGTTGGAGTTGGGGGTATGATCCTTCCCTATTATATTAGATGGAAGTGATGGTTTGGGCTTCTGCCTTTCTTTGCTCTTTGGATGCTCTGCATCCATTAAGCCTCCTTTTCAACTCCTGTAGGATTTGGTAGTTCAGGCATTATTTGAGGTTTTGATATGCTAATCAGCTGCTCCTGCTTATAAAAACAAACAAACAATCACATTGTTGTAACGGTTACTCATCATAACAACTAACCAAAAGTTAAAAGTAGAAGCAAAAATTCTTCCAGCTGCACAGCTTTCAAAACCAGAGTGATGAATTGTCCATAAAAGCAAACAGGGAATAAAAGTCTAGAAAAAGAACAAACCAGAACTCACGTAATAGCTTTTTCAGCATGCTGCTACCATGAACGGTGCAATTCTAGAGACTTAGATAAGTTTGTAAAACAAACACGTAATACAATTTGGAGTAATTTTTAAGTAAACATGCTTGTGCACAGAATGTCATCCATTTTTGCCATTCTGCTCTTTAAAGAGTAAAACTGCTTTCACACTGTCTCCTGTTTACCTTGTATATTTACCTTGTATGTTTACCTTGTATGATGGTGGGTAGCATTTGCTAGAGCAGTGATTCTCAACCGGTGGGGCGTGGACACGCCTCTGGGGGGGCCCCTTTAGGCTACTTGATGGGAGGAAAAAATATATAGACTCTGTATATACTCTATATACAAATCGTATATAGGGCGTATGTAGCTCAGTGGTAGAGTTGTCAGCCTGCAACCCAGAAATTGTGGGTTCGATTCCAGCTTCCACCTGCTACATGTCGTTGTGTCCTTGGGCAAGACACTTCACCTACCTTGCCTACTGGTGTTGGCCAGAAGGGCCGATGGCGCGATATGGCAGCCTCGCTTCTGTCAGTCTGCCCCAGGGCAGGTGTGGCTATAATCATAGCTTGCTTCCACCAGTGTGTGAATGTGAGAGTGAATGAATAATGGAGTTGTAAAGTGCTTTGAGAGTCTTGAAAAGCGCTATGTAAATGCAAGCCATTATTATAAATAACTCCTGAATAGAAATTAAAATGTGTTTGGACTGATTTAAAAAAAGAAGTTTTGAACAAATTTGATTTGTTTGTCGATCGTGAGCGCAAATGCAGGTGATAAGCGGTTTCAGCGAGTCACACTGAAGTTCGCTGGCTCTCCAGGGGGGCGGGTGTTACAACGGTTGTATGAGAGGAGGTGAAGTGGTTTTTGACATAAATCAAATCAGATCTGGTGAAGCATCTGGATGCCTTATGCGAAGCTATATGTGGCTTGCGTCTCTGTCCTATTTGATCTATATTTGACCGCTTGAAGGGCCTTAACCTGTCTTTGCAAGGCCGCGAAACTCATATTTTGCTCCTTGCAGACAAAGTGCACGCCTTCACTCAAAAACTAGACTAGACCTCTATGGTCGAAGGAACCCCAGCCTTGTAGACTTTATCACTGATGAGTGGGTTCGAGATCCATTTGTGTGCACAGCAAACGAGCTGCCAATTTAGGGTGAACAACCGTCCTCTTTTCCCCGGACATTTCCACTTTTCATGTGCTGTCCGGATCATCTGGGGGCATTTATTGGCTGATGAAAATGTCCGGGTTTTTATTGTTTTTATAGGACCATACTTAAACTGACTGGTGTGATGCATGGATTATGGCAGCCTTTCTCTCATGTAACGTCCTCCCGAGCTGGTTCTGATCCGTTTATTGACGCCACAGACAGCAAGCTGTGCGCCGAGCTGCGCCGCGGCGCATGCATTGCACAGCGCAGCGCTGCACTGCACCGAGTTGCACTGCACCGGGTAATCCTGCATTGCGCAACGCAATTGTGCAGCACTGTGCCGTGTAGGGCCGAGTTACTGCTGTTTACAAGAAGTCAAAGCACAAGCTTCATGCACGAACCACAAAAGATATACTGTCAAGTCGCAACAAATGGGTGGCGGAGTGCACCATTCACATAGCTGGCATGTGTGTTTCTGTGGGACAAAAGTGGCAAATATCCCAAAGATCACATGGACACAAAAACTATAAAAAGCCTGATCAAAGTGAGAGTTCATCTATAAACTGACTGTGGAGGATGAAGATGCAAACTAAACAGAGAAAGCACTTTTTTATTTTGTTTTTGAGTCTGGAGCTGTTTACTTTTATTACAGTGAAAAGAAAATAATACTTGTTTTCTCAGAAGATTATTTAAGATTTTTCTTCAGTTTTTGTCCAGTGCAATTTAAAAAGTAAACTAATATTGTTGCACTGGGGCCCCAACTGCAATGAACCAGCTTTGGGGGGGCCCAGCTTGCAAAAGGTTGAGAACTCCTGTGCTAGAGCATCAGATGTATACAATATCAATGCTGGAACGTTATTTACCTTAGGCAGCGTATTGTCTCCTTGCCATTAAAACGTAAGGCAGATATTGACTTGTTAAACTCCCAGTTTTTCACCCTTATCACACAATTACATATTTGCTGGGTAATTAGTTGTGCTCTCTTTTAGCTTTTATCTGCAGTTAGTCTACAGTCTTTAAAGACATAACACTCGTAGCTACAGTTTCAATACAGCGTTATCTTAAATAAAGTGGTGCCACTCCTGTAGTATTTATGCAATGGCTGTGCCTGCTTTTTCCCAACAGCTTAAATTGTCTTTGTTGTAATTAAGCTCACTTCAGATTAACTATTGATATTTTGAAAGCAAATGTCATTTCAATGCACTTTACAATGCAAACAGATCCAATTGATACATAGAGATATGTAAGACAGTAGAAAGTGTAGGAGCCTTCTTTGAGCCAGCTGACCAGCAGTGCTCAGCAGCAGCTGTAGAAGGGGCATCCCTCTGTTACCCGAAGCTCCATAAATTCAGACAAAACTTCAGTCGCTTTTTAACTATAACTTTTTAACTGGTTATATCTCGAGTCCCATGGCATCAATTGTTTCCTAATCCTGATATTGTTTTTTTAAATTATTAGTTTAATAACTCCAACACTGGTCTATTCACCATCCACACTGGAAGAGATGACATCAGAAAGGTCCACAAAGTTGACTCCTGGAATGGCCTCACTGAGGTGAGCTCTAAATAAGTCCTGTTTTTCATTTTTTTTAATGATTGTGTGCTTTTCCTACCTGATTGGATTCCCTCAAGGCTAAAGCGCCATTTGTTCAGAGCTGCCTTTGATTGATTGATTGATTGATTTAATGATAGCTAGGTTTGGAGCAAAATGCTGTATATCTTCTACAAGTCTGTTGTGGAGAGTGATCTCTTCGGCCATCATCTGTTGGGGTAGCAGCATCAGAGCCAGGGACTTAAAAATCCTCAACAATCTGATAAAGAAGGTTGGTTCTGTTCTAAGGACAACTGTGGAACCTCTGGAGATGATAATGCAAAGAAGGATTTTTTTAATAAAATCAAGAAAATGATGGACAACCCTGAGCATCCTCTTCATGAAACTATCCTATCCTAGAACAACAGAGTGTCTTAAGTCTGAGGCTTCTTCAGTTTTGCTACAACACAGTCTGCTACAGGAGATCCTTCCTGCCAACAGCCATCAGGATCAACAACAGCTCTTTAAAGAATTAAATAGTATGAACTGCAACAACACCTAGTTTCCCTCTGGGATCAATAAAGCATTTTTTGAATTTAATTGAAATGAGTGTCACAACAGTAGTATGTTTTATTGTTCTTTATGTTTCTGATGTTGTTTTTTGTGTTTATTGTTGTTTTATTGCCGCTTTTACTTTATCCGCTGATCACGTAAAGCACATTGTTGCTGAAAGTGTGCTAAACAAAATAAACTTGTCTTGCCTTGCATCTATTCTAACAGCTGAGCTATTGGAGTACACCTCAGTGTAACATGATCAATGGAACAGCCGGGCAGCTATGGCCTCCTTTCATGACAAAAAAGAGCACTCTACCTTTCTACAGTCCAGATGCCTGCAGGTAGAAATACTTCTTCTGCATCCACCTAGAATCTTCTGCTTATTTCCTATATCATTTCCTGTGCTTAATTCCATGGTTTGTTTAGATCTTTGGAGCTTGTCTATCAGCGACCAGGCGTTATGAACGGCATCCCTTTATATCGATATGTTGCACCCAAGACCATGTTTGCTAATGGGACAGATTATCCCCCAAATGAAGGCTTCTGCCCCTGCAGACAGTCTGGCTTGCTCAACGTCAGCAGCTGCCGCCACAGTAAGTACATACAGACCATTGGCTGTCACTGATTTGTGTTGTCTTGACCTTTGACATGCCTGATCTCTGTCTGTACTATAAGAGCTTCATTTAGGTTTCTCTTTGTCAGTAGTACATGTAGATTTTTCTTTCTTTTAATTACAGCAGCATATGATAAGCTAATGAGGAATAACTGTACATCTCTAGGCTAATTCACATTGAGGAAAAACAACAATTGCTTCCCCTTTGTATTCTAAAGGGATTTCTCCTCTTGACATTAAAAGGTTGAAGGTTTAGTTTATTAAGAAGGGTTATTTGTCTGCACACACTGATTGCAAACTGAAATCCTCATTTGTTCTCACACTTGGTTTGTGTTTCTGCAGATTGCTCTTGCAGAAGAAGCTGGAGGTTTCCAGTCCTAAGAGCGTTGTGGTTTAGTGAAATAACTGCACTATTGTTTGTTGATTTTAGACTCTCCAGTCTTCATCTCTCATCCTCACTTCTTTAATGCTGATCCTGTACTGCTGGACTACGTGTTGGGTCTTCACCCCACTGAGGAGGAACATGGCCTTTTCATTGACATTCACCCTGTGAGTGCCCACTTACACCCACACTTTGAAGTCACCGGTTTTAAGCACTTATCAAAGCTGTACTGAAACAGTTAAAGTTCCCAGAGAAGAGAGGCTGGAGGTTTTTTTATGGTTCTGAACAATTTTAAAAATATTTGAGCAGGATATAAAGACATTATGAGAGGGATTTGAGTAAAAACGTTTCAGATGTGCCTGGATTCCTACAGCTTGGATACTGAGCAGCACAGAGCACTACCTAGAAAATATTTAGGAAAAAAGCAATTGCTCCTGAACTTAATCCAGCACATTTAGTTTTATTATATACTGTATTGTCGGGGTAGGCGATATGGTGTCAAATCAATATCATGATATACTGAACAGTTCACCTCGATAACGATAAACGGACGATAACTAACACCACCATAAAACATTTTCTCTCCAGGCTTCTCTTCCTCCTCCTCAACCAGCTCAATGTTCAATGTCCCGTCGTCGCCTCATTTGAGTAATGCGCATTAAATTATAATGGATGATGTAGGAGAAAGGAATCATTTTTCAAATAACAGTTTTTACAGAATAGTTTAAAAAAACATTACTGGCTGTAGGGTTGGGATGGAACTGTTATAAGGTTTGGCCTTTTGAATATGTTTTGAGTTGATGTGTTTTTATTATTTTGGCATAAACATCAGCCTTCCAATACAGGCAGTTGGCCCGTGTAAGGCGTTAACCAGCCTTTTAATTCAGGGTTTGATCCGCACTAGTTTCTGTATTTTTGAGAGTCCAGTTTAGACTGAGATATGATGACTGCTTAACATCTGTCGCAAAGAGGCGCGCACACACAGTGGACGAGGTAAAACAAAAACACCAAAAAAGTCGCTAGATTTGTCTTTAGTTGCTTTTTTGAAAAAGAGTCACTAGAGGGCCTAAAAACCTGCTAAACAAAAAAGTTGCTACGTTGGCAACACTGTTCCCTTCTTGTTAAAGACTGTATGGGGTGGATTTACATGACGACGTACAGTCATGTAAATCCACCCAATGCCCATGCATAATAAGTTGCAACCATGCACTATATTTACCCAAGACAATGAGCAGACGAGGCTGGAGGCTATTAATCTGGACTTTTAGAGGCAGTAAAGAAGATACTTTGATACGGTTGTATGCCAAAATGGACATTAGAGCTTAGTGTAATAACAACGAGAGCAAAGCTAGCACAAGCAGGGACCATGCTAATACATCACTTGTCTTAGAGAAGCAAGTACAACCTTTTATAGCATTCTGGTCCACACTCCATACCAGTCGGTGGTGGTAATGCACCAATTTGTTGGTTGTCAGCCGCCGATAAACATCAAAAAGAAGAAGGGCGCTGCCTTATTTTTAGAGTAATATGAGCATGCTAACAGTAGTTATGATCAAAACTTTGTGAGAAAAACACAAGGAAGGGTATTATCAAGGTTTTGAGTCCCAGATTATGTTGGATTTTGGACGTAAGACTTGTTGTGGACTAGCTATTTTACTGGAGAACATTAACAGGACCCTTGTGGATGTAAAAAGACAATTTTTGTTTGAGATGGCTCTGTTCTATCAATGATATGAGGCTTCAAATTGTGAGTTGGACTTGATTTATCATTCAGTGTTTTGACAAAAGTGTCTACTGTGTATAAAGTTATGACTGTATCCTTGATTGGCATACATCGTTGGAATCACAAGAATCACAAATTATGTATAATATGTATATGTACATAGAAAGGGTATTGCAAACAACGCAGATTTGACTCCAAAGTATGTAACGTACTGCCAATGGGACGTAATGTTTACTGGCAATCCCCCCAGAATAAGCCACAGCCTCCCCAGCTAAATTCCGCACGTCTGTGTCTCCATGTGGTCTTATGATAGACTGATAACCTGTTCAGTGTGTCTGCTGCTGGAGATAGGCACCAGCGCCCCCCATGAAACTGCAAGGATAAGCGTATATGATGGATGGATGGATGGATGGATGGATGGATGGATGGATGGATGGATGGATGGAATTTCTCCAGTATTGCCAAACATAAAGGATAAAGCATCTGGTCCTGGCCATGAGTAATTGGGGTTGCACGCACGAATCTTCATAAAACATCACATGCACACTCAGAATATGTAATCAAAAAACTGATCAAACATTCATAGATCTGATGTCCTCTGAAGACCAGATTTCTCAGCAACATCTCACAATAAAACTTCACGTGATGGTTGAGGAATTTATTCAACCATTCTTGTGACTTTAGAAGTTGACATTATTTCTAACTGCTAAGTCTGTTTTTGTTAAACCCTTTGATGAACTGATTGTGTTGCAGTCAGTCAGTAATGAGAGCCAGAGTGTCTTGGTGACAGGCAGATAAACAGAGAATGAGGGTTAAAGTTAATCTGTTTGGACAAGTCATTGGAAAACAATTCTGATTACATAAAGTTTTACTGCTGTGAGATAAACCTGCAAGTCAAGGCATTAGTAGCTACAGTGCTGTCTCACTTGACTTTTGATGCAAGGATTGATAAGACAGGACAGAGCTATTGCTGTTACTTAACCCTACCTGTATAAACCTCGTATACCATATCTTTTGGCAGTGACATGGACAGTGATAGGGTAATTGGAAATTGGGCTATTTGCTTCTAATTGCAATTGTTTATGGTGTTGTAAAGAACTCTCTGTTTCCAATAAAAACATAAAAATCCAGCTTTGATAAGAAAGCAGCTTGTGCACAAATATGAAATCTGGGAAGATGGTTTCAGTATTTATTCAAATCTTGCTCCACTACAATGACCTGGAGTTAAAATAAAGCACCGCAAGCTGGCTTAGTGTATTTTGTATAAGGCAGGGGTGTCAAACTCAAGTCCTCAAGGGCCAGTGTCCTGCAACCTTTAGATGTGTTCCTGGGCCGACACACCTGAATCAAATGGTTAAATTGCCTCCTCAGCAGGCAGTTAGGTTCTGTGGGGTCCTGTTGATTACCTTATTATTTGATTCAGGTGTGTTAAAACAGAGACATGATAAACGTTGCAAGCCTTGAGGACTGGAGTTTGACACCAGTGGTGTAAGGTATTGGGCAGGGGTGTAGTAATAGAAGTAGTGAAATATTTTCAAACATCAAATGATAGCTCAAGAAATGTAGAAAAAATTCCTAAAAAGCACAATGTAAACAGGCAAACATATTTGTATGCTTAACTAAATATTTAAAATATTCATATAATATATAATATAATCCAAATGAAAGTATTTATTTTATCATCTTTTGTGTTTTTCTTAAACTACTGTTTTGTAATGTCTGCTGGTTGGTGCAGTAGTTTGTTTTACTGGTTACGATTGGTTTCTTTTCATTTAAAGGAGTCATAACCTAGTATTACCTTGGATACCCACGCTCTATTATAGTCTTTCAGGCCCTTCTAAAAAAGAAAAGTTGAAAAAAAGTGAAAAAAGTAAACAGAGCTCCTCTGACCCTTATTTCTGAAGGCATTATTGTCTCGCAAGATTTGATGCGATATTTTGGCTGTCGTGGACAGGCATTGTAATAATGCAAATGAGGGGCGTGTTGATTGGTGGCAGGAAGGAGGGGGGTTGACACGATATGTCTATGGTTGACAACGCTTCAGCATGTGTAACCCATATCTACTACTCCCGCTAGCAAAAAAAAGAGAGAAAAAAACTACTCCCGCTAGCATACAATAGCCACATTAGCAGTTAGCTGCTGTTTGTTACACACAGCAGAGCAATAAAAACTACGGTGGCCGGGAAGTGCAAAACAAAATTACATTAACCTGAAACACTTTTACATTTTTACCAAAACACATTTACAAATTTACCGAAACACTTTTACCAATTTACCAAAACACATTTACCAATTTACCAAAACACATTTACAAATTTACCGAAACACATTTACAAGTTTACCGAAACACATTTACAAGTTTACCGAAACACATTTACAATCTTACCGAAACACTTTTACAAGTAAAAAAAAACACTTTTACAAGTTTACCGAAACGCTTTTACAAATTTATCGAAACACATTTACTAATTTACTGAAACACATTTACAAGTTTACAGAAACACATTTACAATCTTACGGAAACACTTTTACAAGTAAAAAAAAACACTTTTACAAGTTTACCGAAACACTTTTACAAGTTTAACGAAAAACATTTACAAGTTTACCGAAACACATTTACAAGTTTACCGAAACACATTTACAAGTTTACCGAAACACATTTACAAGTTTACCGAAACACATTTACAATCTTACCGAAACACTTTTACAAGTAAAAAAAAACACTTTTACAAGTTTACCGAAACACTTTTACAAATTTATCGAAACACATTTACTAATTTACTGAAACACATTTACAAGTTTACAGAAACACATTTACAATCTTACGGAAACACTTTTACAAGTAAAAAAAAACACTTTTACAAGTTTACCGAAACACTTTTACAAGTTTAACGAAAAACATTTACAAGTTTACCGAAACACATTTACAAGTTTACTGAAACACATTTACAAGTTTACCGAAACACATTTACAAGTTTACCGAAACACATTTACAATCTTACCGAAACACTTTTACAAGTAAAAAAAAACACATTTACAATCTTACCAAAACACATTTACAAGTTTACCGAAACACATTTACAATCTTACCGAAACACATTTACAAGTTTACCGAAACACATTTACAATCTTACCGAAACACATTTACAAGTTTACCAAAACACATTTACAATCTTACCAAAACACTTTTACAAGTAAAAAAAAAACACTTTTACAAGTTTACCGAAACACATTTACAATCTTACCGAAACACCTTTACAAGTTTACCGAAACACATTTACAATCTTACCGAAACACATTTACAAGTAAAAAAAAACACATTTACAATCTTACCAAAACACTTTTACAAGTAAAAAAAAAACACTTTTACAAGGTTACGGAAACACTTTTACAAATTTACCGAAACACATTTACTAATTTACCGAAACACATTTACAAGTTTACAGAAACACATTTACAATCTTACCGAAACAGATTTACAAGTTTACCAAAACACATTTACAAGTTTACCGAAACACATTTACAATCTTACTGTAACACTTTTACAAGTAAAAAAAAAAACACTTTTACAAGTTTACCGAAACACATTTACAATCTTACCGAAACAGATTTACAAGTTTACCAAAACACATTTACAAGTTTACCGAAACACATTTACAATCTTACCGAAACACATTTACAAGTTTACCGAAACACATTTACAATCTTACCGAAACACATTTACAAGTTTACCGAAACACATTTACAATCTTACCGAAACACATTTACAAGTTTACCGAAACACATTTACAATCTTACCGAAACACATTTACAAGTTTACCAAAACACTTTTACAAGTTAAAAGAAGAAACCCTTTTACAAGTTTAACAAAACACATTTACAAAGATATGACCTGGAAGTGATACTGCAGGGATGCGGTTAGGGTCGGGACAAGACCAAAGTGGTAACAGTAATGGAATCGATCCTGTCAGCAGCTCAATCTGCAGAGATGTTTTGCGGAATCTATTTTCAAGTTTCAGGGACATTTTGTGGTGATAGTTTGGACTTTCTCGCTGATGCAGAGGGTGAAGAGGTCGGATTTATGGACTGCCTCGTAAAGTATTTAAACGAAGGCCACTCATACAGTGTGATTGCTGACATAATGGAACGGCTTCACAGTGTCCGCCTGTCTTTGCGGACCGTGAAAATGAAATTAAATAATGCCGGATTCTACCGCAGAAAAAAACTTGAAAATAGATTCCGCAAAACGGGCAAAACATCTCTGCAGATTGAGCTGCTGGCAGGATCGATTCCATTACTGTTACCACTTTGGTCTTGTCCTGACCCTAACCTCATCCCTGCAGTATCACTTCCAGGTCATGTCTTTGTAAATGTATTTTGTTAAACTTGTAAAAGTGTTTTTTTGTTTTGTTTTTTTTACTTGTAAAAGTGTTTTGGTAAGATTGTAAATGTGTTTCGATAAATTTGTAAAACTGTTTTGTTAAACTTGTAAAAGTGTTTTGTTAAACTTGTAAAAGTGTTTTGTTAAATTTGTAAATGTATTTCGGTAAAAATTTAAAAGTGTTTCAGGTTAATGTAATTTTGTTTTGCACTTCCCGGCCACCGTAAAAAACATAGCTTTACCGTTTCAATTGCAGGCAAGTCTCTGATTGTTGGAATTGCCCCTTTTTCCAAATGGAGCTTCGATGCCAACTTTGCCTGATTGTCCCAAATTCGTAAAGGATTCCGGCAAAAAAAAAAAATGGAAAAAATATTTCCATTTTGACTCTGGCAGTCAACAATAGAGCAACTCACGTGTGCACTACGTTTCTGGCAAAAATTGTTTTAGCTGATTAAAATAAAAGGCTGACACGAATATGTGTTCTTAATGCATAATTGCGTGAAGAAACTTTCTGCATCTTTCAAGGTCGAGTTCGTACTTCAAATCGGTGATGTGTCAGTCGTGAATGAACCGGCTCTATGAGCCAACTCTTTGAAGTGAACGATGGGAGCCGGCTCGTCAATGGGAGCCGTTTTTTTATTTTTTCATTCCCCCCGCTTGTTTTGGTACATTTGGTACACATCGTTTAGCATTATTTTTTGGTGATAAATACACTTTAAGCAACAGAATATCTGAGGAGCCACTTGGGAGCCGAAAGAGCCGTCTCTTTATGGTGAGCCAATGCCAAAAATCCCATCACTAGAATTTAGTAATGGCGGCGCTCGACTGAATATGAGGGGGAGAGGGGCGAGGGGGAGGGGGAGGGCAGTCTTTCTGCAGCATAAGTCTGCGATGTCTATATGGTATATCCTGCGCCGACTTGATGTCAATTCGGCCAGAAATTAAAATCACGTATTTGAGTGCGCGTGCACGTGGGCTGGTTGACGAACCCAGGGGTAAACAAACGCTTCACTTTTAAATATCGGCTTCCCGGCCAGTGTATAATCGTTAGGCAATCATAACATACATTTTTTCTTGTGGAAAAGTGAAAATTACAGGTCATGACTCCTTTAAGCCAAACAAATGCAGTATTTGGAAGGAGCACTCTGATTGAATGAAAAATATCTGTCTGTGATTGGCTGGTGGTGAGGTTTATTTTCATACACTTTATTAAGTTGCCAACACAGAGCACAAGGAGCAGAAGAGTCAGAGTTTTGCATGCGGTGCCTATCTCCAGCAGTCATTGTATGAGAGGCAGGGTACACCCTGACCAGGTCACTGGTCCATCACAGGTCAACACAGGGCAAAAAACCATGCACACACTCCCTTAAACTTTAAAGCATTTTAGAGAGACCCATTACCCAAACAGTCATGTTTTTGGACTGTGGGAGGAAGCCGGATTACCCCCAGAGAACTTGCGCATGCACGGGGAGAACATGCAAACTAAATGCAGAAAGTGGCCAGGCTGGGATTTGAACCCAGGTCTTGCCACAAGGAAACAGTAGTACTAAATATACTTCCATGGAGCCCCATTTTAAAGTTACCTTCATAAAAAAGCCATAGTGGTAGTCCTATCCCTGTATGAATGTAGATTTGTTAGAGAAGAAACAGCATCATGACGACCAAGGAACACAGCTGGCAGATCAGGGAGATGTTTAAAGCCGGGTTAGGTTCTAAAACAGTATTCAAAACTTCAAACATTTTGCATAACACTGTTCAGTCCACAATTTGAAAAGGGAAAGAGTACTGTATGACACAATTGCAAACCCACAAAGACTTGGCAGCTACAAATTATTTGATCATATTTTTTATTTTACATCTTGGGTTAGGGTTGTTGAATCATGCCATTCGCAGCAGGAGATCCTCTGTTGGACAAGCATTCACAGAAGAAGAAAAGTAGGGGAGCTTTTGTTTAATGTACGCTTGAGCTAGGAGGACGTGTTTTCTAAAGTAAAGTATAGAAATGGTTTTGTTTCAGTTGCTGCATGTTGGATGATGTTGGCTTCCTGGCTTGTTGTGTTATGTATTCATAATATTGACAGTTGGAAAGCCTGTGCGCAATCGCACAGGTCAGCAGGATCTTTCCGATATGTTCCTTCGGAGTTTGCCAAATGCCTGGAAGATTCAACATTTGCTTAATTTACATGAAAAGGAATGGTCAGTGGAAATTCGGATTTAGGTTATGTGAAATTATTCCACCTAGATGGTAGTAGACAATACCAGCTTTTTCAACCCATATACAGACAGGTCCATTTATGAAAAGAATATGAATAGAATGTTCTTTACAGTAATCTTCTTAACCAAACACCAATTGTCCTGGATTGAAAAGTGCTCACCTTCACCTTTAATAATAAATTACAGGATCTTGCACAAAGTGTTATAAACACTGCTAAAGTGCAGGAAAGTTCTAGCAGGACATCCATGCACAATTTTTCAGCTTTGCTGTTTGTCACTGGCCCCCAGGTGCATTCCTATTGTTTATCCCTAATCGTCTACCCTTCACCCCAACCTCTACCCTGACCTATATTTTTTTTTTTATCAGAGCCACATGTCTGAGCACTGGGCTCTGTATTTTTCTGGTGTCAGTGGTCTGGATCTGAGCATGAAGTCTTGCCTGAGGTGTGTCACAGTTTGTTCTGCCAGGAGAATGTCCAAGTCTTATTTTACGTCTTTGTTTTCCAAGTGTCACAAGCTATAACAATCTGTTTCTTAGGGTCTTGGAAGGAATACCAATCAGAATATAATTTTATATTTGTTTGAACTGTTTCAGAGATATTGGTAGAAGTTGGTCATTACATATGAGGATTTGGCTTGTTTCTCCATTGTGGTTGACGGTGCCAATTTGCTGTGTTCACTTTTGACCAATCAGCTCTACTTTGACCTTGATGAAAGGAGTCTTTCTGATGCCCAATGGTTTGTTTAAAATGCAGCTTTGCAAACTAAAGGCCTGGACTCACGGCCATGAAAGCTTATGGTAGTTTTTTTACATTTCTGGTTTTTTGCTGAATTATTTTAATTCAGCCCCATTGGAGGATTTTTTTAACACTGAACAAACTTCTGTGGGAGAAGGCCGGAGTCCATGTGTGGGCTGAAATCCACCATTCCTGCTCAGACTACCCATATCACCAACAATTTAAAAAGCTGAGCCATGTGGCCTGAGCTTTTGCTTTCAGGCTTTTTCTTTTCTGTATGAGTATTGGATGATTGTTTTCCTTTCTCTTCTCTTAATAATGAACTCCAGATATTTGGGCATGGTTTCCCAGTTTGATGAACAGCAATAGTAGCTTCTCTAAGGTCATTGCTGACGTCTTTCCCCCTTCACTAGCATGTTCACACACTCTAAAGTGCTTCAAAGCAGCGTTCCTTGTAAAATGTTTACCATTCCCAATCCCGGTTTGGTAATAAGGATTTCCTCCTTTTCTTTACTTCGTTTAATACTTGCTTGGGCATTTGCATTGTTCAGTTCATTGTTTAGTGCATAATTACTGATCATTAAAATTGCACATGGGTTTCATTCCCTCTGTGTGAGTTCTGTTTTCTTTATGTTTACAGCTCACTGGTGTCCCTCTGAATGTGTCCATCCGCCTGCAGCTTAACCTGTACATGAAGAGAATATCAGGAATTACGTAAGACTTGTGAATGATCAAACCAGTCATTTTGTCATCCATTGTTTATTTGAAAATCTTATTATTATTCAAAATGAAGTGACTACTCCCTACCTTTTTAACCCTGCTTCCTTCGTAGTGGTGTTTGAAGTTTTATGTTCTTGATCTTGTAGAGAAACTGGAAAGATTTCTGAGGTGGTGATGCCAATGCTGTGGTTTGAGGAGGTAAGATGCCCATGTTATTTACTTTAAACAAATCCTTTGCTGTTAATTTTCATCTTTTTTTTTCTTCATCATGTTTCATGTGATCCTGTCAATTAATTGCAATAAAAGATTTGATTCCTCTGTGACCACACTGCAATATCATCCCTAAAACTTTTTACAGTGTTTGATTTTTCTGAGATTCTTAAATCTCTTTTTTTGTGGCCCTTTTGAACTTGGGACTAGAAGTGGCATGATAATTAGGTGCACCTTGATATTTGGTGTTTATATCCTCAAGCCATACCCTCTTTCATTAAACAAATACATATAATCTGATGTACTTAAATCCGTAGAGCAGGCACAGGGAAGCTGGTTTGAATTTATGGGAAGATGGATGTATCTGAATACAGGACAATTGTGGAAGAAAACCTGAAACGCTGCAAAAAATCAACAGGACAACAACCCTGAACATGGAGCCAGAACTAAAATGGAATAGTTTAGATCGAAGGATATTCATGTGTCTGAATGGCCCATTCAAAGGCAAGACCTACAGACCTAAATCTTAGACATTTTGAATTCACAGACAGTACCTATTTAATTTGACTAAGATTTATTCTGGAGAGCACACTGGGCCAAACATCATTCTCTAAGTGTGCAAAACTGGAACTGAGTCAGAGAGAGCTTAAGACAAATACACACTTAACATTTCATAGCTTTAGTGATCGAAAAGTTACTGAGTGGAAGAAGAATTATCCATTGTTTTTACGCTTTCTATCACTTTATGCCATCCCCCACACACACTGAATAAGTCTTTAAAATTTATGGAAAATGTTGGAAAAGGTAACGAGTGCTGATATGTTTGCACTAAATCCACTTAATGAACATTTCCTTTTAAAAAGACAGAATGTATTATATTAATCATTCAAAACAGGTGAAAATTATTCTAATTTCTTTAATTTTGAGAATTAAGAATACAATTAGAGTAACGATCACTTCAGCACTTACGTAAAAATGGAAAAAAATTTTAAATAGCAATGACCAGTAGCATGCCATATTTTATGTATGCTAATCAACCTTTATAGTCATAAACAATTATTTAACATATATATGTGCACCTTTTCACTGATTTAAACTTTGCACTTATTTAAATAAAACCATGTTGTGTAACTTAGTCAATTTTGCACATCAATTATCTGAGCAAAATCAAGAGCAAAACCCTGTGAGAAACAGTTTTTATTGTTTCCCCCCCTGCCGCTACAGAAAGGGTACATTGATGGGCCTGTCCTCACTACATTCCACACAAACCTGGTTATTCTACCTGCTGTCATGGAGTACATGCAGTACATCTTCATAGTGCTCGGCCTGGTAACCACTGTAGTGGCAGTCCTGGTGTATTACAAAGTCAAGGTAAGAATTCCCCACAACTGATACTCTGCATGTTGCTCGCTGCATGTTTTCTCACAAGTGGATGGGAAAAGGAGCAGAAGGGACTACACTGAGGATCAGTGTGCTAAAAAGATGCATGACATGTTTATTACATGCATGACATATTGAGGATGGACATCATGTCTTCAGCAACATTGCATATTTAATGATTTTAGTCATTTTCTCAAAAAGACCAGCTACAGAACTGGCAGGTTTATGGGTGTTAGGTTATTTTAGATTCACAGGTAACCTAGAAAGGAAAGCACGCACAGAGGAGATGTGAAATGTGTTTGCTCAATTGAGGGAGACCGTGCAGTAACCGAAATGACACACCAGTCTGAATTCCATTCCAGCAGAGTCTCAAAGATGTTGAGAATCACAGCTTCTATTTTTTCACACATTTGAACCGTTTCACCACACCCCCATTATCTTATCTTATCACCATACAACACACAGCAGAACTGTTTCTAACGGTTTGTAGTTGCATCCTGTTTGCACAGCATATTTTTGCAAAGTCAGCTCCTTTATAAGCACATTTCCTTAAGAAAGTTCTTACCCCCACACTAAAAGTTACTTTCCTTAGTCTTGACACACAAAGTTAAACAAAAGAACAGACTGCATTTATCACATTCTCCAACAATGGGAATTATTGGCCACGAAGGAAAATATGTAAATCACAGTTGTTATTGAAAAATGTGTGAAGACTTGTAGTCACTTCTGCTCCCCCGAGGATCATGCTGTGTCTGTTTTCAAGTGAAACTTTGAACCCTGCTTAGGCTGACCTGACAAGGAGAGTAAAAAGTCCAGTTCTCTCTAGTGTTGCTGGCTGTTGATACCCTGCTGCTGCTGCTGATTTCGCATCCTGCCTATTTATCTCATCATCGTTAACTTGTAAATGAGAGCCTATCAGTTATGGCTAAATTAGTGGTGATATTATGCAGTAGTGTTAATCAGTAAGGTCAAAGTTCTCCAACGTGTCGTGTCATCTATATTACACAGTGTTGCACACTGATTAAACTGGCAATAAGTTTTAATTCTTCTTCTTTTGCTTTGTTATTGAGTTGTTTGTTTATGTTTATAGTTTAAGTAATTTATAACACATACCCTTGTCATCATCACTGAGAAACTGATCAAGAACTAGTCAAATGATCTACTCCAGTCCACCGATAAAGTGTGTCTTATCACTGTCATTCCTCTGTGTTATGAAACAAGTTATGTGTAGTGCTGTAAAATACAATAAATCAAACTTTGAAGGTTTAAAAGCTAGAATTAAGTTGCAATGTTAATAGATTGCCCTCCTCTGTAGTTTTTATTGTCTGCATCGTATCCTGTCAGCCAGCCAGAGGTTTTAGATTTCACTGAAATGGTTTGAAGAAACAAACCAAAAAAGATTTTATTATGTCTGATAGAAGTTCTTTGTTTGTTTGCAGAGGTCTAGGAATAGTGCAGTGACTTTCTTTGAGAACTCTTGGGTTTGTACAACCGTCTCATCCAAATCATCAAAATTCAAAAATAGTTTTTCAACATAAAATCTTTAGCTTTTGAAATCTAATGATCAAATTGATATGGAACAGATTTTTAAAGATTCTCTTACCAAATCGGTGCACAAGTCTGTGATTGTCATTAATCAGATATTGGCTTTAATCAGATCATGTTGAAGTTTTTAAATAAAAAAGGCAGTTTTTGTTTTTGGATAGCTTGAAAATTCCCATAATTTAAGCTCAGTTTATCGCAAATGGATGTTTTGTCCACTGTGGAGCAATAAGCTTTTGGACCGTTTCATATAAACTGTATAAACAGTATCGTATAGGGACTCTGGTCCGAACCTCTCCTTAAGTACGGATGGGCAGTAATCAGGTTTAACAAGGTGAGAACTCCAGCAACACTTGTAGTGCCAACATGTTTTCTTTGTTTTTTTTTTTCATTATTGTGAATAGATTGACATAGCCAATCCCTACTTCTTAGTGAAATACAGTAGTCAGTAGTTCCTTAAAATGGGCTTCCATCCTGTTTGTTACCCTTTTATACCCACTAGGCAAGATTATAGCGACCAATAACATTAGCTACCATAACTATGCGGATGACACTCAGCTCTACATTACAATGTCACCAGGTGACTCTGAACCCATTCAAACCCTAAATCAATGCATTGACCAAATAAATGGATGGATGTGCCATAACTTTCTCCAGCTGAATAGAAACAAAACTGAAGTGATTATTTTTGGACCCAAGGAGGAACGATCAAGAGTCAGCACACAGCTTCAATTAATACAGCTAGAAACTACTGATCAGGTTCGTAACCTAGGTGTAGTAATGGACTCAGACCTGAACCTCCAGGGTCACATAAAGGCAATAACAAGGTCAGCGTTCTATCACTTGAAGAACATTTCTAGGATTAAAGGACTGATTTTGCAACACGACCTAGAAAAACTCATCCATGCGTTTATCTTTAGTCGGATTGATTACTGCAACAGCATCTTGACAGGTCTGCCTAAAAAGTAAATCAGACAGCTGCAGCTGATCCAGAACGCTGCCGCTCGCGTCCTCACTAGAACCAGGAAAGTAGAGCACATCACCTCAGTTCTAAAGTCCTTACACTGGCTCCCTGTAGCTCAGAGAATAGACTTTAAAATACTTTTACTAGTTTATAAATCATTACATGGCTTAGCACCAAAATATGTTGAAGACCTGTTGTCATGGTACCAACCACCAAGACCACTCAGGTCCTCCAACTCTAGCCTACTAAACATCCCTAGACTCAGAACTAAACATGGAGAAGCAGCTTTGAGTTTCTATGCTCCCCTTATCTGGAACAGACTTCCTGACGAGTGCAGAGCTGCTGAAACTCTGAACTGCTTTAAATCGAGACTAAAAACCCATCTGTTTAGAATTGCCTTTGAGTAAATGCTTGATGTCATATGTATGAAATGTGTTCATGCTCTCTTGCTTTTTTTTTATTTTTCTCTTGCTTTATTGTGTATCATGTATAATGTGTGTTTCTTTTATGTGTTTCTTTTAAATCACCAAATCATGTAAAGCACCTTGAATTGCCCTGCTGTTGAAAGTGTGCTATACAAATAAAATTGCCTTGCCTTGCCTTGCCTTACTGAAAGAATAACTGCACCTTTGTGCCAAGTACTAAAACCTTGATGCGTAATGTTGATGGCACTGAGTTGATTGTTCCCTAAACTGGTTTTATCTTTAATCCTATTCCCCTGCTGTTTTGTGACGCACAATTCTGCTTAGGCATACAATTTATTTTGCCACTGTGCACTATTTTATTGTGATTAATGCATCAAGAGGTTTCCTTTGTCGATGAAGGAAAACACAATGTCCTTTTTTCCAAATCCAAAGTAGCCCCATCCGTACCTGGGACAGTTGAAGATAAAATCTTTGTGACTGATGTGAAGTTTACTTGTTTTAGATGATATTACAGGATGCACTCAATTAAGCATGTTGTTTAAACAGGATGAACCTCAAATAAAAACTATGCAAGTCACCTCTGGAAAGTGTTAGAGCAGCTAGGGATTAAAAGTTCCTGTGAATAATCTCATAAATTATTCTTCAAAAGAATCTGTGCCTCATATCCTCTAATATAATTAAGATGTAATTATTGAACACCTGTCACTTGACATTACTCCTGATTCTAAAATCACTGCTACAAATTTGTCCTCCTTTAATGTCTGAAATTTTTATCTAGCAAAATAAATCAGTTAATTTATTTAGCTTTTCCCTAATACACAAAGTTGCATCGTTATTCATATAAAGACTATTACAGATCCAAATGACCGCTCTGCCTGGAAGTCCTTGCAACTAATCATGCCTAAGATTTAACCAATCGCTTATCCTCCTAATTCACTGCATGACCCACTCAATCGCCCACAGAAAACAATCCCTGCATGGACTATACTTAAAATAACTTATTTCTATCTGAATCACAACAGTATTTTATCTCTTTTGTATTTTCTAATTGGGCCATGTGTAAGGCAATTTGATCATCTTTTAGGCAACCGGTAGTGGGCAGGGTAAAGGCTCACATGGCTTTGAAACACAGGAGAAAAGTATGAGGTATTCAGGTAGGTTCACACTCAAAGGCATACATATAACAAAAGGTACACTGGGATTGATTACTAATGTCAAACCCATGCAGAGGAACTGAGCTCTGTATCTGACTGGGTGTCTTATGAAACCACTCGAGCTTTGTGTCACAATTGTTGTCTATGTTTTCTTGCATGATTATTGCACTTCTACAGTTGGTAACGCTGGACCTGTCCTATTCACTAGCAGATTTGTTTTTAGTGCTGGGCTTTGGGTAGCATACATATTTCTGCTGAAGACAGTGAGCTATTCAGTGGTCAATTTTACTTTTAACTAAATGGAAAGTTCAAACATCTGTGATGCTACTTGTGTTTACTTCTTCCAGCTTCCTCAGGTTCTGTTTTTAAAGGTTCAGAAAGGTTGTGCGATGATGAAAACGATAAAATATATACAAACAAATTCATCTCACAACTTCTAACTAGTAGGTTATTTTGCTAACCAGGCTCCTCAAGCCAGTTATCTTACCTAACTCTATCAATGTGATTCCCGGTGAAATAGAATGGAGCTGTATGTTAAGATGACTATTCTTAATTATATTTCTGGAGTTGCATATGTTGAACAAACTTGGATGAATATTTATGGCTGAGGGGAAAGCAACATCTACAGTGAGGAACATAAGTATTTGAACACCCTGCGGAGGGGTCAGAAATTAGCATTGCACATTTCCACTGTGAGAGACCGCATTTAGAAAATGTCAGGTAATCACATTGTCTTTATTTTAAATTATTGATTTGTATTTTATTTCTGCATATAATCATTTCGGACCCCTCCATAATTTCTAAGTGGGAGAACTTGCAAAATTTCAGGGTGTTCTAATACTTATGTTCCTCACTGTATAAAGCTTGCAAAGAGAATATTGATCATCTGAATACAGTGAACCGCCGATAGAATCCGCAATTACTTAAGATTAAAAAACGCTTAGAATTGCTTACTTTATTAGTTCAAACACCAAATATACCTTGATATGCATTATTACACACAGTGGAACCTGTCTTAGCTCTACAACAGAAGCTAATATTTACAGTCTTCCTTGTCTCTGTTTCTGGATGTACAGTCAATCAGCGGCAAGAAAAATTAAAGGGGCTATATGTAACTTTTTCCCCAAAATAAATGTAACAAAAGCCTTTTTATTTGACCATTTATGACTCAAACATCACCTGATGAGCATACTGACACCTTGTCAGCTCACAGTGGGTGCACCTTTAAGCCTGTATCCAATTTTTCCTATTTTCTGTCGGGTCGGATTTTCCCGCGCTGTCTGCGGATGTGACGTCAAGCGCGTTCATGTTAAATGCTTCAGATCACTCTGCCACTACCGGTAGTCAGCACTCGCAAGCAGTTCAATGGATTGTGCGAATACACAGAAGAGACCAAGGACAACTTTGACACCAACAGTTAAAAAGTTAAACTCCTGACAAGTGCCCGAAAAAGATCGAAGATTGAGAGCGACCGGCGTAGGAGCGCGCGCTGCGAGAGCAAGCAGAAGGGAAGAGCAGTTCCGTTTTTGGCCACAGGTGTCAGTCGTGAGTTTAAATTTCAGAAAATAGGCTACAATACCATAAAAACGGTGGTGCTCAGTGTTTTGCTTTGGACTCTCGCAGCTCGCACATGCGAAAAAGGGGGCGTGTGTGTTTAACTTGCGGAGGCAGCGCGGACATGTCGGGCACTTCTTGATTTGACACAGCATGTCATGAGTCAGTCATTTTTCAGGAGAGTGCAGTGCAGCTGCTCAGAGTGCAGGATCAGGAGGATTACTGAGAAATGCGAGAATTAGACAAAAACCACTCTGGTGGGTAAGAAAATTGCATTACAACATGGTTGAAAGCTCCAAAAAGTTGATTCTGAATGATATAGGAACTTTAATGCCTAAGGTTCAGGATAGTTTCAGCAAATTACAGTATATCCAATTCAATTTTCAATTCAGTTTATTCATATAGCGTTGATTCACAACAGATGTCATCTCATGGCAGTTTACAAAAAAGTCATTTCAATACAATAATTCCAATAAGTTTAAAGTTTTAGCTAGTTTTCTATTTAAGGAATCCCAGCAGATTGCATCGAGTCATTGACTGGCAGTTGCGCCCCGTTAATGCAGACTCCAACCACAGCAATCCCTCAGCAATTCTTCATACTGGAATGGCATGGAACAATAGAGTAGAGTAAAAACTCCCTTTTAACAGGAAGAAACCTCCAGCAGAACCTGGCTCAGTACGAGTGGCCATCTGCCACGACCGTCTGGGGGTTTGAGAAGACAGAGCAGAGACACAGAACAAAAGAACTGATGTAAGAGTACTCTATATTAAAAAAAAAGTAAAAAGTTGATAACAGGACATGGGGGATGCTCAGTTACTGGGATGCCCCCCGTCCAACAGGGCATTGTAGCTAAGCAGGATACCATACCAGTTATATCTTCCATGGACAGAAAAACACTGAGAGAAAACAAAGTTCACAGTTGAAATAACAGCAAATGATGCAACTGGAGAGTAGTAGAAGAGAAAAGTAGCAGAGTGAACAAAAGTGGTCAGTCTGTCCTCCAGAAGTCTGAGCCTATAGCAGCATAACTACAGAGATAGCTCAGGATGACCTAAGCCACCCTAGCTATAAGCTTTATCAAAAGGAAAGTTTTAAGCCTGGCCTTAAAAGTAAACAGAGTGTCTGCCTCATGAACTAAAACTGGGAGCTGGTTCCACAGGAGAGGACTCTGAAAACTAAAAGATCTGCCTCCCATTCTACTTTTAGAAATCCTAGAAACCACCAGTAAACCTGCAGTCTGAGAACAAAGTGCTCTGTTGGGAACATATGGAACAATCAGATCTCTGATGTATGATGGAGCTGATAATTAAGGGCTTTATGTGTAAGAAAGAGGATCTTAAATTCTATTCTGAATTTAACAGGGAGCCAATGAATGGAGGCTAGAACAGGAGAAATGTGATTTCTCTTTTTAACATTCATCAGAACTCTTGCTGCCACATTTTGGATCAACTGAAGGCTTTTAATTACATTATGTGGACTTGATAGTAAAGGATTACAGTAGTCCAGCCTTGAGAAGCAAAAATGCATGACAACAGCACTCCGTCAGTACTGCCTGCTCATGCATTGAAATGGTGTTTTACAAACAAAAACTAGGAAGTTTTTACAAAGTTAGAAAAGCCCTAAAAGTTGAGCACCAACACTCCTCCCCAAACGTTTAGGGTAATCTCAAAAGTACTACTTTGTGTATTATGTGGGCGAAAATTCTGGGGTAAATTTCTACCCTGTTAATTAGTTTTATATCTTCCAAATTTTACCATTTTGTGTCGAGTAAGCCCCTTTAAAATAATGAAGAACTCTAAATAATGTTTGCAATCACAATGTGTTTTTAAAATGTTTTTTAAAAGTTTAAAATGTGCCATTTTTGAACACAAGAAGCATTTTTTAAAGCAAGTTCTGAGTGTTTGCTTCACAACAGCATAACATCAAAACTACAGTGGTGGAGATGGCTCGTACTGCTTAATGAGCAATTAAATAAAATATCAGAGAACATAAGTTTACCAGGTCTCATTTAAAATGCTCAGCAACAACATGTGGTGTAAACAGGTCTTCTAAAAGCTCAATTGGGGTTGCTGCTATTCAAATGTATCATTTTCCAGCAAATGCCTTGCTTATTGTCCAGTTGGTTTTGGAGTCAGCAAGAATTACTACTCAAGCCTCGGAAGTGAAATCCTGATTGAAAACATTTAACGTTTTATTTTGTTAAATATGACGAAAGTCCAAATTTTAATATGCAGAAACCTTGAAACCAAGTTAAAGCTTAATCAAAACCCGTTTTTATTTTAAGTTTGGTTAAAAGTATTTTAACACAAATCTAAGAGGAGTCCAATTGAAATATTCATTTAGTTTATGACATGAACACTAAATAACTCTTTTTGTTCTCACAGAGAAAGACATGTGAAGGAGACACCTCCCCAAGGGACAACACAAGCACTTCAACTGGTGAACGAACCCCTCTACTACAAGTCAAGCAACACTGATGTACTCCCAAGAAAAGTTCTGAGACACTGACTCAGCTGCTCAGAATATGGAGCAAGACACAATAAGCCATACTATATCGGAAAGTTTACAAAACACTCAGCCAAAGATGTTTGCACACTTTTTAAGGTCTATTGAAAGAACCAACTGTCTACATGTGTAAAGCAGTTTTAAATATGCTGGTTTTATTCCACTATGGTCATCTCAGCTTAGCTGGAACATTTTAGTTTTATCACTTCATCAGCAACAGCAGTGCATACAAACTGCTGTGGATATGATGACTTTATTTGAGTTTTACAGAAATGCTTTGGCTTTGACTACAAGGGAACTGATTTTAGTTTTAGCCAGATGTTTAGTATTTTAACCACTAATGTGCCTTCATCATGGGAATTTGTTTAGTCCAGTTGATCTCCAGGTTGTTGCTTTCTGTTTGCACTAAGGAGTCTGGAGAGTGGGAGAAACTGGGCTTGTTTTTAACGCTTACCACAGTTTTGCACATACAGATTTGACAATCAGTGAGTTGAGCAGAGGAGATGCACTCCTTGTTATATACTACTGTATTCATTAAGAGTTTAAATGTATTTTTTCGGGATAATGCTGTTTGGTGTTTAGCAGACTTTTTTTTTATCATATGAAACAAGAGGAACATATACATAAAGAAGTACTCTGATGTTTGACATCAGTTTGGGCTGAAGTTGTCAGAGACCTTCATTCGCTCTCGTTCTTCTCTCATCCTTCTCTCATCTTCAGTGGAAGTTACTCGTTTTTTCCTTTTGTGGAAGTTAATAAAATGATCTGAAAAAAAATTTCGGGGAATTTGTTATGTGAATTAGAAGACATTTCTTTAAGGTGATGTGGAGAACTGATCAACAGTGAGCACAAATGTTTCTGCAGGAGCAACTGTGGCAGATATCAGTTACTTTAAATGACTAGTGCCTGACTCAGTCAGACTCACTAAATCTCATTTTCACATAAAACTGCCATAGAGGCCCCTCTTTTTCACGCAGCTGTATTTTTCTGACCCCTATTGTATTCTATTAAGAGTGACTCCTCCAGAAAGATCCACTGCTTCCTTCCACCCCTATGGTTTCCTACTGCCCCAACCTGTTGTCCAACAACGTCTCCCTTATTGCCTTCGCTCTTTAAACCTCCCTTGAGATCAATGATGCCATGGAGTCACTCTGTTCTACACGGAGCTCTTGCCTGGATAGTCTGTGTCCTCTATCCACCAAACTTGCTCAATTCTCCTAGTTCCACACTTGGCTCAATAGTACCCTGGGGTCATTACACCCAAACTGCACAGCTAAAGAAAGGAAAGGGCGCAAAACAAAAGATCTCGCTGTGATCATTCTGACCAGCACCACTGATGCAAAAATGACTTTTTATATTGACAAGCTTCACACTACTACTGAAACCCAGAAAATATTTTCCACCTTAAAAAGTCTACTTAACCCTCTGCCTCCAATCTGGTGCATTGTTTCTGCTGTAACTAATTTGTTTTAGTGCTCAAAGAACTAAATACTATATTGTTTGAATTTAAAACTCAATGTGGACTTATATGTGAACAGAGACTAAGTCTCGGTTTAGCTTTTCGGTCAGTGTTTATTTCCATCGTTTGGTCCTTTTATATAGAAACAAGTCATAAAACACCCCACTCCTTTTCTAACTTACCTGTAAGAAAAACAAAACTTTAAAACTGTGTTAAATTATAAAAAAAATATATAGATTGGACTCACTCAATATTTCCAGTTATCTATTTACTTTTACTGTTATATTTAAACAGAAATTTGAATTAAATAGTGAGACATTTCAATATTCTCAAGATTAACTTACTAGACAATGACCTTATTTCTAGTGAAGAACAGAGTTCATCTAAATGCTGTTTGGTTGTAACCTTTTGTCTTGTTCATAGTATTTTTGGATGTAGTGCAAGGTATACATTGACTCTTATTGTATGTTGATCATTTTCTGGCAGTTTTATTCCAGAATTATATGTAGGTGATGCTGAACTACAATCAGTGTCTTGTCTATACCCTAAGAACTGCTGGGCTGGATATGGACCATTGTTATGAATTTAGTAGACGTACACTACATTAAAACAAGATAACTTCTGAAAGGCTCAAAAGGGTCCAAAATAATGAGGTAACGTTCACCAATCATATAAATCAATCAATCTAAAACGGTCATTTATGACATTTTATCTGTTTTTACAAAACCTTGTATCTCCTATTTTATGGGATTGCAACAGTTTATTAGGGGTATATTGGGTAGAGTAAAAGACAGGGCCTTCAAGTTCTCTCCCACTTCCACATCCGTTCTTATCCAGTTTCAAATCAGCAGAGTAACAGATTTTCCCACCACATGTCCATGGAAGTTTCAGCTCTGGCTTGCAGGCAGTCCAACCCTTTTCTGTTTGTCTTAAATTATCTCTTTATTGTGTCAAAGGAGTCCCATCCCCTTGTCTCCACGTCTGGCCCGGGTGGTTCTGAGGGATGAGAGCAGGCAACAAGTGTTTGTCCTACAGACTTAGCTGGTTCTAATGGAATGAGTCTTTGGATTCCAGCTGATAAATTAAAAGTCACTTTCCCAATTGTAGTTGCATGAGGATGCCTACTTGATGATAAGGGAACACAGTGTCATGATAGTTGCACAGAAAAAGTTATTCTCAGAACGACTTGTAGAAGAAATAGCTATGCGTATTAATTCAATTCAATTCAATTCAGTTTATTTATATAGCGCCAATTCACAACAGATGTCATCTCAAGGCACTTAACAAGAAGTCATTTCAATACAATTATACAAACATTCCAATCAGTTAAAAAGTTTCCTATTTAAGGAATCCCAGCAGATTGCGTCAGTCATTGGCGTGAGGTTGGGCAGATTTTCAACCACAGCAATCCATCAGCAATCCCTCATACTGAGCAAGCATGTAGCGACAGTGGAGAGGAAGGGCTTTGTATGTAAGAAGAAGGATCTTAAATTCTATTCTGGATTTAACAGGGAGCCAATGAAGGGAAGCTAAAACAGGAGAAATGTGATCTCTCTTTTTAATATTCATCAGAACTCTTGCTGCCGCATTTTGGATCAACTGAAGGCTTTTAATGGCATTTTGTGGACTTCCTGATAGTAAAGAATTACAGTAGTCCAGCCTTGAGGTAACAAATGCATGGACTAGTTTCTCAGCATCAGCTAGTATATGATTGTTGATTGTTGTGTATTTCACAGACATATGATATCTTGGTACAATTTTCAAACCCTTGAAAAGCCCTCATCTAACTTGATCAGCGATGGAGATATGTCCATACAAAATCCCAGAAAAATCTGCCAAAATTGTTATACTCGTCAAACCTCTGGAAAATACCTTCCGTATAACAACTATTGTAACCATATTAATATTCAGAATTGCTCTAAGAATGAAATCATTATTCATTTAAAAGTGTGACAATTATCTTTGTATGGATGTGGGCTACATTGATAACTGGAGAACTTTTTGGGGAAAACCTGGTCTGATCCGGAGAGACGGCATCCATCCCACTTTGGATGGAGCAGCTCTTCTTTCTAGGAATATGGCCGAATTTATTAATCCTCCAAAACACTGACAACCCAGGGTCCAGACCAGGAAGCAGAGTCGTAGTTTAACCCACCTCTCTGCTGCTACTGTACTGTTGCCCACCCATTACCCTATAGAAACAGTGTCTTGCCCACGGCCAAAATTAAATGGATTAAAAGTTAAGCCAACAAAAGCAAATTATGGAAATCTCATAAAAATAAATACAACTTTGACTGAAAATAAATCTATTAAATGTGGTTTATTAAACATAAGATCTCTCTCCTCAAAGACTTTGTTAGTAAATGACTTGATTTGTGATAATCACATTGATTTCCTTTGTCTCACAGAAACCTGGTTGCAGCAGGAGGATTATGTCAGTATAAATGAGTCAACTCCTTCCAGTCATTTAAATTTTCACATTCCTAGAAATACTGGGCGAGGAGGAGGAGTTGCAGCCATTTTCCGTTCTGATTTACTAATTAGTCCCAGACCAATTGATAGCTACAGTTCTTTTGAGCATCTAACCCTTAATTTTCCTCATCCAAGTTGCAAAACATTAAGACCATTTTTGTTTGTGGTTTTGTATCGTCCACCAGGCCCTTACTCTCAATTCTTGAATCAGATCTCACATTTTTTATCTGATATAGTATTAAATACTGATGGGGTTATTATAGTGGGGGACTTCAATATTCATGTGGATACTGAAAGTGATAGCCTAAATGCAGCCTTTAATGCTATTTTAGACTCAATTGGCTTTACTCAAAAAGTACAGGGATCGACCCACTCAGGTAAACACACTTTGGACCTTGTACTGACATACGGTATTGAGTGTGAGGAAATAACAGTCCACCCACATAACCCGGTCCTGTCTGACCACTTCTTGATAACTTTTGAATTTACTTTAACTGACCATCTTAAATCTGAAAGAAAATTTCATTATAGTAGAACTTTATCAGACAATGCTGTAACAATTTTTAAAGAATCTGTACCATTCTTACTTTCCTCAGTGTCTCAGAGTAACACAGTGGATGGCAGCAATTCTATCTCTAACCCTTCAGAAATTGATGGTCTGGTTCACAGCGTTACGTCCTCATTGCGTTTGGCATTAGATAGTGTAGCCCCATTAAAAAAGAAAGTGGCTAGCCATATGAGGCTGACTCCTTGGTTTAACGCAGAGTTGCGTACTTTAAAGCAGAATACTAGGAAGTTGGAGAGAAAATGGCGCTCTACACATCTAGAGGATTCCTATTTAACCTGGAATAACAGTCTACTGCTGTATAAAAAGACCCTTCGACAAGCTAGAACAGCATATTTTTCATCATTAATAGAGGCGAATAAAAACAATCCTAGGTTTCTTTTTAGTACAGTTGCCAAACTTACACAGAGTCATAGCTCTGTTGAGCAAACTATTCCCCCAGCTCTTAGCAGTGATGATTTTATGAGATTCTTCATAAATAAAATAAATTTTATTAAAAATAAAATCATTGGCACCCTCCCAAACATGATTACTTCTTCCTCAGTAAATGAGTCAGTATTGGAAAGAACTGTAGAACCTCAGTATTGCTTAGGCTGTTTTGATTCAGTCGAGCTTTCAGAATTATCAAAAATATTAGCCTCATCTAAACCTTCAACTTGTATTTTGGACCCAATCTCAACCAAATTATTTAAAGAAGTGTTCCATTTGGTTCCTGGCCCCATTTTGGATATGATGAATCTATCCTTAGTAAACGGATACGTACCACAGGAATTTAAAATAGCTGTAATTAAACCTTTACTCAAGAAACCTTCCCTTGATCAAGATGACTTAGTGAATTACAGACCTATATCTAACCTTCCTTTCTTATCCAAAGTCCTTGAGAAAATAGTTGCTAATCAAGTCTGTGAACATCTAAACAGTAACGAGCTGTTTGAAGAGTTTCAGTCAGGTTTTAGAGCTCATCATAGCACTGAAACAGCACTGGTGAAGGTTACTAATGATATTCTCATGGCCTCAGATAATGGACTGGTGTCTGTTCTGGTTTTGTTAGATCTCAGTGCTGCTTTTGACACAGTCGATCATAATATTCTCTTAGAAAGGCTTGAACATGTTGCAGGGATCAAAGGAACAGCACTAGGCTGGTTTAAATCATATTTGTCTGATAGATTCCAGTTTGTTCATCTAAATGATAAATCATCTTCACTCTCAAGGGTTACTTGTGGAGTGCCACAGGGTTCTGTCCTTGGACCAATTCTTTTCACCATATATATGCTTCCAATTGGTAGAATCATTAGACAGCATGGGATAAATTTCCACAGCTATGCAGATGATACACAACTATATTTATCCATAAATCCTGATGAACCCAGTCAGTTAGGTAGATTACAGGCATGTCTGGAAGACATAAAAGCATGGATGACCCTAAACTGTTTGCTTTTAAATTCTGACAAGACAGAAGTTGCTGTCTTTGGACCAGAAGTTCTTAAACAGAAACTGATTAGTCAATCACTTCATCTGGATGGCATTAAATTGGCCCCCAGTAATAACGTAAAGAACCTCGGCGTTATTTTTGACCAAGACTTGACATTTAAATCCCATATTAAACAGGTTTCTAGGATTTCTTTCTTTCACCTCCGGAATATTGCTAAAATTAGAAACGTCCTGTCCAGGAGTGATGCTGAGAAACTAGTCCATGCATTTGTTACCTCAAGGCTGGACTACTGTAATTCTTTACTATCAGGAAGTCCACAAAATGCCATTAAAAGCCTTCAGTTGATCCAAAATGCGGCAGCAAGAGTTCTGATGAATATTAAAAAGAGAGATCCCATTTCTCCTGTTTTAGCTTCCCTTCATTGGCTCCCTGTTAAATCCAGAATAGAATTTAAGATCCTTCTTCTTACATACAAAGCCCTTAATAATCAAGCTCCATCATACATCAGAGATCTAATTGTTCCATATGTTCCTAAAAGAGCACTTCGCTCTCAGACTGCAGGTTTACTTGTAGTTCCTAGGATCTCTAAAAGTAGAATGGGAGGCAGATCTTTTAGTTATCAGGCTCCTCTCCTGTGGAACCAGCTCCCAGCTTTAGTCCGTGAGGCAGACACTGTTTACTTTTAAGGCCAGGCTTAAAACTTTCATTTTTGATTAAGCTTATAGTTAGAGTGGCTTAGGTCATCCTGAGCTATCTCTGTAGTTATGCTGCTATAGGCTTAGACTGCTGGAGGACAGACTTACCAATTTTCTTCACTCTGCTACTTCCTTTTCTCCTACGACTCTCCAGTTGTATTACAGTACATTCTGTTATTTCGACTGTTAACTTTGTTTTCTCTCAGTGTTTTTCTCCCCATCGAAGATATACCTGGTCTGGTATCCTGCTTGGCTGCAATGCCCTGTTGGACGGGGGGCATTGACTGGGATGATCCTCTCTGTAACTGAACATCCACTGTGTCCTGTTATCAACTTTTTACTTTCTGTAACATAGAAAGTTCTCTTATATCGGATCTTCTGTTCCTTCTGTGTTCTGCTCTGTCTTCTCAAACCCCCAGACGGTCGTGGCAGATGGCCGCTCCTACTGAGCCTGGTTCTGTTGGAGGTTTCTTCCTGTTAAAGGGGAGTTTTTCCTCTCCACTGTCGCTACATGCTTGCTCAGTATGAGGGATTGCTGAAGGATTGCTGTGGTTGGAAATCTGCCCAACCTCACGCCAATGACTGACGCAATCTGCTGGGATTCCTTAAATAGGAAACTTTTTAACTGATTGGAATGTTTGTATAATTGTATTGAAATGACTTCTTGTTAAGTGCCTTGAGATGACATCTGTTGTGAATTGGCGCTATATAAATAAACTGAATTGAATTGAATTGAATTAATACGCATAGCTATAAATTATTTAGAGGTAAATGTTTAACTGTTCTCCAAATAAACTCCAAAACTAAGCTGTGTGTCTCAATATCACAAGCAAAAAAACACAAGTTGTGCTGGTAACAACCAGTTTGTAAGATGGGCTTCAAAATGTACAAAGATTGAGAACAATTCAGTAGGCAGTGTATTGGAAATAATGATCCAGCTGATCAAAACTTTAAGACCATATCCTGCACGAACAGTACTACAATGGTCAACCATTACTGTTCAAAAATATGATTAGACAGGCTTTATAGTGGAAACATTGCTCCGTGTGGTGAACATGGCTTCACCACAGTCTGGAACTACTGTCCATTATTGTTATTATTTATCATTATTTTTTATCCATCCATGTTTTCAATGGAATTTAGACTGCAAGGGAACGTGCAAATCTGTAAACTAACCTAAAAACCCCAGCTAAACTGTAAGATTGTTCTGATAAAAATCTTCAGTCAAAAGGAGCACCTGAAGAAAAACATTCTCCAAATCATGGTGGAGCCTACTCGACTGTGGAGGAAAATATCTTGAGTGGAATCATCTTGTCATCTTACTAACTCCATTAGGACAATTCCGATTTTTTTTTCTTTCCACAGAATGAAACTTTCTTCCATCTTTTCATGTCTCCTGTGTTTGGTGCTCCATTGCAATGTCTAGAGGAGCAAGTTTGAGGCGTGGCGAGAGACGCGTTCTTTAAGCCCTTCTTCCACTAAAGGTATCTTATGATTATTGGGCAGTAGTCAGCATAACTGAGGGCCTTAATTCAGGTTGATGAGCTGTCTGTGTCATTACTGACAACCCCATTAACCTCTAGATCAGCACAGGGGATTTTTTTAGGTCTGCCATTTGACATTCATTGTCACATAATCCTCAGGATAGCTTTAAAAAAAATTTCATTAACTGTCTTACAGCATCAAACCTTGGTCGGATGGAACCTTGCAAGAAGACTTGCTTGGAAAATTTGGTCAGGTCAATGATCCTAACATGTTCAAAGACAAAGAGATGTTTTGCCTTTTGCTGCCAGGGGCTAATGGCAATGTGAATTTCTAGAATTGCGCTGCTCTGGGTGGCTGCATGTTGGAGTGGCTACGTATTAAGTTTTCGTTTTTTGTACATTGGTTCCTCTTTTTTCTTGAGTAAGATTGCATTTTTTTTACCTGTATACTTTCTAGTTTTTGGTGCTGTGAAGCTGTAATTTTTGCTGTAAATCTTTCACTTTTTGACAACTTGTTATGATGCGTAACCATGACAACAATGTATTTAAAGCCGGGAGCAGCTGATTAACATCGCAAAAGCTGAAATAATACCTCAACTGAAGCCACAAATCCCTGATGAGTTGATAAGGAGGAGTCGTGGATGCAGAGCAGGAGCGAAAAGGAGACAGAGAAAGAGGGAGTTAAAGTCATTTCTTCCATCAATCATAATGGGCAACGTAAGATCACTGGCTAACAAGATGGATGAACTCCAAGCCCTTACAAGGACTCAGCCAGAGTACCGTGAATGCAATGTTTTACGGAGACGTGGCTGCTGGATCATATCCCTGACTCCAACGTCTCTCTACCAGGCTTCCTGACTGTACGAACAGACAGAGATCTGAAGACAAGCAAGAAAAGGAAAGGAGGTGGAGTACCAGTGCTTGTCAACAACAGATGGTGTCATCCAGGACATGTTACCGTGAAGTGTCGTCTCTGCAGCCCAGATGTCGAACTCTTGGCAGTAAGTTTTCGGCCATATTATTTACCAAGAGAGTTCACCAGTGTAGTTTTGGCAGTTGTTTACATTCCACCTTCAGCCGTTGCCGACAATGCATGTGATGTCATCAGTTCCGTTGTTGCTAAGCTACAGACACAGCACCCCAATGCATTTGTGGCAATATCTGGTGATTTCAATTCAAATTCAAATTCAAAAATACTTTATTGATCCCAGAGGGAAATTAAGTGTTGGTATAGCTCATATAATTAATTCTTTAAGGAGTTGTTGTAGATGATGATGGCTGTGGGCAGGAAGGATTTCCTGTAGCGGTCTGTGTTGCAGCGAAACTGAAGAAGCCTCCGACTGAAGACGCTCTGTTGTTGTATGACTGTCTCATGAAGAGGATGCTCAGGGTTGTCCATAATTTTTTTGATTTTATGAAGAATCCTTCTTTGCATTATCATCTCCAGATTTTCCGCAGTTGTCCCAAGAACAGAACCAGCCTTCTTTATCAGGTTGTTTAGCCTTTTTAAGTCCCTGGCTCTGATGCTGCTACCCCAACAGATGACGGCTGTAGAGATTACACTCTCCACAACAGACTTGTAGAAGATCTGCAGCATCTTGCTGCAAACCTTGAAGGACCTAAGCTTCCTCAAGAAGTACAGTCTGCTCTGTCCCTTCTTGTAGACGGCTTCACTGTTGCGCCTCCAGTCCAGTCTGTTGTCAAGGGGAACTCCGAGGTATTTATATTCCTAGACGACCACCACCACTTCTTCTCCCATGATGGAAACAGTGTTTGACTTATCCCTGTTTCTTCTGAAATCTACAATCATCTCCTTTGTTTTGTTCACATTCAAGGTGAGACGATTGTTTCCACACCATGTCACAAAGCGGTCCACCAGCTCTCTGTATTCAGCTTCTTGTTAATCTCTGATACACCCGACAATTGCAGAGTCATCTGAGTATTTCTGCAGATGACAGGTCTCTGATTTGTACTGGAAGTCTGAGGTGTACAGAGTGAAAAGGAATGGTGAGAGTACGGTCCCTTGTGGTGCTCCTTTGCTGCTGACCACCTGGTTTGACACACAATTCTTCAGTCTCACAAATTGTGGTCTGTTGGTCAGGTAGTCATTGATCCAGGCGATTGTTGAGGGCTCCACCTGTGTCTTCAGGAGTTTCTGACAAAGCAAATCAGGCTGAATTGTGTTAAATGCACTAGAGAAATCAAAGAACATGATCCTCACAGTGCTGCCTGCTTTGTCCAGATGACAGTGGGTTGGTTGAAGTAGGTGGATGATGGCATCTTCAACTCCAACTCCACAGCGATAAGCAAACTGCAATGGGTCCTGATACGTTCTTGTTTGCTTACTCAGGGGTGCCAACAGGAGTCTCTCCAGGACCTTCATGATGTGGGATGTCAGGGCAACGGGTCTATAGTCATTGATGACTGATGGGTGAGTTCTTTTGGAACTGGCAGGATGTCTTCCACAACACTGGAACCTTCTCCTGAGTTAGGCTAAGGTTGAAGATGTGCTGCAGAATCCCACAGAGCTGCTCTGCACAGGCCTTCAGGACTCTGGGGCTGACACCATCTGGACCTGCAGCCTTGTTCCGGTTCAGTTTCTCCAGCTGCCTCTTCACCTGACTTTTGGAGACAGACAAGTGGGAGGGGGAGGCAAAGGGGGTAGCAGCATTTCCTGACTTGGTTGAAGTCAAACTTGTGGAATTAGAAGAGTCCATGGCTGAGGTGAAGGATAAAACATCCGAGGTGTAACAGGAAAGCTGTTGATCAGAGGAGAGTGGGATGTCTGTTTGGCTGGGAACAGGAAAGGAGGATGCTGAGCTAGTTCCTGAACTGAACCTGTTGAAGAATATGTTCAGTTCATTGGCTCAGTTCATTCACTGCCTTGCTCTCTACTACACTTCCAACATTTCAACAGTTTGTCAGCTGCTCCACAAGAGAAAACAGGACCTTGGATTTGTTTTATGCAAATGTAATGGATGCATACATGTCCAAACCAAGACCTCCTCTGGGAAAATCAGAACACAATCTTGTTTTTCTCTGTTCAGAATATAAACCACTTGTTCAGAGGCAACCTGTTACAAAGAAAACTGAGAAAATGGTCACAGGAAGCTGAAGAAGTCCTGCAGGGTTGTTTTGCAACCACAGACTGGATGACTCTTTGCCAAGCACATGGAGAGGACATCAGTGCCATGACTGAGTGTGTGACTGACTATATAAACTTCTGTGTGGACATCATCCCCACCAGAACAGTGAGATGCTTCCCTAATAACAAACCCTGGATCACCAGTGACCTGAAGAAACTGCTAAACAAGAAAAAAAAGAGCCTTCATGGAGGGAGACAGGGAATTACTGAGGAGTATACAGAAGCAACTTAAGGTCAAGTTTAGAGACAGCAAGGAGGCATACAGGAAGAAGCTGGAGAACAAACTACAGAGGAACAATATCCGAGATGTCTGGTCAGGAATGAGAAAGATCACAGGCTTTAAGGACAGGAAGGATTGGATAGATGGAAGTCTGGACAGAGCCAATGAACTGAACACTTTCTTCAACAGGTTCAGTTCAGGAACAAGCTCAGCATCCTCCTCTCCTGTTCCCAGCCAAACAGACATCCCAGCCTCCTCTGATCAACAGCTTTCCTGTTACACCTTGGATGTTTTATCCTTCACCCCAGCCATGGACTCTTCTGATTCCACAAGTTTGACTTCAACCAAGTCAGGAAATGCTGCTACCCCCTTTGCCTCCCCCTCCCACTTGTCTGTCTTCAAAAGTCAGGTGAAGAGGCAGCTGGAGAAACTGAACCGGAACAAGGCTGCAGGTCCAGATGGTGTCAGCCCCAGAGTCCTGAAGGCCTGTGCAGAGCAGCTCTGTGGGATTCTGCAGCACCTCTTCAATCTTAGCCTAACTCTGGAGAAGGTTCCAGTGTTGTGGAAGACATCCTGCCTTGTTCCAGTACCAAAAAAGAACTCACCCATCAGTCATCAATGACTATAGACCTGTTGCCCTGACATCCCACAACATGAAGGTCCTGGAGAGACTCCTGTTGGCACCCCTGAGGAAGCATACAAGTACGTATCAGGACCCGCTGCAGTTTGCTTATCGCTGTGGAGTTGGAGTTGAAGATGCCATCATCCACCTGCTTCAACCAACCCACTGTCATCTGGACAAAGCAGGCAGCACTGTGAGGATTGTGTTCTTTGATTTCTCCAGTGCATTTAACACAATTCAGCCTAATGTGCTTTGTCAGAAACTCCTGAAGACACAGGTGGACAATAGCCTGGATTAATGACTATCTGACCAACGGACCACAATTTGTGAGACTGAAGAATTGTGTGTCAAACCAGGTGGTCAGCAGCACAGGAGCACCACAGGGGACCATACTCTCACCATTCCTTTTCACTCTGTGCACCTCAGACTTCCAGTACAAATCAGAGACCTGTCACCTGCAGAAATACTCAGATGTCTCCACAATTGTCGGGTGTATCAGAGATGGACAAGAAGCTGAATACAGAGAGCTGGTGGACCGCTTTGTGACATGGTGTGGAAACAATCGTCTCACCTTGAATGTGAACAAAACAAAGGAGATGATTGTAGATTTCAGAAGAAACAGGGATAAGTCAAACACTGTTTCCATCATGGGAGAAGAAGTGGAGGTGGTTGAGGGGTATAAATACCTTGGAGTTCACCTTGACAACAGACTGGACTGGAGACTGAACATTGAAGCCTTCTACAAGACGGGACAGAGCAGACTGTACTTATTGAGGAAGCTTAGGTCCTTCAAGGTTTGCAGCAAGATGCTGCATATTTTCTGCAAGTCTGTTGTGGAGAGTGTAATCTCTTTAGCCGTCATCTGTTGGGGTAGCAGCATCAGAGCTAGGGACTTAAAAAGGCTCAACAACCTGATTAAGAAGGCTGGTTCTGTTCTTGGGGCAACTGTTGAACATCTGGAGATGATAATGCTAAGAAGGATTCTTCATAAAATAGAAAAAAATATGGACAACCCTCAGCATCCTCTTCATGAGACTGTCATACAACAACAGAGCGTCTTCAGTCGGAGGCTTTTTCAGTTTCGCTGCAATACAGACTGCTACAGAAAATCCTTCCTGCCCACAGCTATCATCATCTACAACAACTCCTTAAAGAATTAATTATATGAGCTATACCAACACTTAATTTCCCTCTGGGATCAATAAAGTATTTTGAATTGAATACAGAAAATTACACAGGCCTGATTTGTCATTGATTTAGACTTTTTTAGGCTATAGTCTTCAAGTTTGATCAGCTCTCAGTAATTAACCTTTTCTATTTGTTTAGTTTCTTACTCATGTTTCATCTTTATGCATTTTGATGCTCCACTTGATGTGAGACTTTTGACCACCACCAACAGTAAGGCCCATATCACTCCTGTGTTAAAATCTCTCCACTGGCTCCCTATTGAATTTCGTGTTCAATTTAAAATCTTGGTGCTAACGTTTCGAGCCCTACAGGGTCAAGCTCCTTCTTACATTGCTAAGCTTACAAAGCCCTACAGCTTGACCCAGAGCTTGAGATCGTCTGGGGAGAACCTATTGATGGTTCCTCGTACTTGTTTTAAAACTTGGGGAGATCGATCATTGAAAGCTGCCGTCGCCGCAACTTTGGGATTAACTCCCACTCGACCTGTGCTCCTCTAGACTCGACGGATCTCTTTAAAAAGCACCTAAAAATATACGTGTTTGCAAAAGCATCCCAGTCCAATCTGACTGTCGGTATTTACTGTGTTTTAAGATGTTTTCTTATCTTTTTTTAATGTGAAGCACTTTGTCACTATGTGTCTGTGAAAAGTGCTATACAAATAAGGTTTATTTACTTACTCACTTACAACCTGGCTATGATCCAGCAGCACAAAATACGAATACTTGTAATTTCCTACCCAGGGTTAAGATTTGGATCTGGAGTGTATTATAATTTATACATTAGGCTATATTCATTGGCTACATTATCATATTTTACTGAAATACTGTCGGTATAGTTCAGAGGCGCTACATCTATGTCAGGGAGTTTTATTGGGTTAGAGGGGGTCGTTTATTTTAAATTTTTTAAGTAATTTGACTACAAACATAAGCATTTACATTTTTTCCAACGATGTTGGCTAATAATATACCCTGGATTCAACCAGAATTATTTGTAGTGCACTTTTTCTATAAGCAATGTTATTTATGTGTTGTAGAATAGCCTAATTATTAAATTAATATATGCAAACAAATTTTGCACAGGTCTCATTTCAGTTGTATATATTCAGGCTATGATTGATTTTTTTGTCTTGGGGATTCAATAACCATTTAATATTTTTATTATCTTTGTGTTGACATACTATTTTTTTTAATTTGGGCTGCATTTATGTTTGAGATAGATACAGGATTTTAGCTTTTGAGGGTTTTCACATTAGAATCTGATATGCCATTAAGATGATAAACTTTGCATATCGCCGCAGAGCAATTGCAGACTTAAATCTTTCAGAATCTTCTATCCTAATTCCAGTCATCCCTGTCTGGCTGTGAAATAATTTAACACAGCTGCATTTTGGAAGTCAACAACCAGATGGAGCTATAGACATGGTTAACAGTCAGGCGTTTGACATGTTTTTACAACATCATAGAGGTTGTCTGGTAATCAAGATAATAACCAAAGTTAAGGCATAAGAGGGTAGAAGAATTAACGGGGACAGTTTGTTCCTCAGTTCTATTACAACCGCTGCTAATCAAAGCACTTCTCAGCCAAATGACTCATATTATTTGTACTAACATGAAAGTTGATGTAAATGTAGAACATCTGATATTGCGAAGTAATTTGATACTACTTAGTGTTCTTTATTTCATTTAGTCCAATCAGCTGTAACCCCGCATGAAAACTTTTAGAGAACTTTTTATAATCTAACAGAATAATAACGCACAAATAAACTATTTGGCCTCCTATATGCTTGTTAATTGCTTCTTTCCTAAATGTCATTGTTGTTCTTATAAAGAAGCAGGGACATTACAAGTTTTTTATTTATTTACATTTTATTTCTAAAACTTTGGAGATTTTTATTTAATTGCTTACAATAATTGGGTTTTTGGGTTTCACAGTTCTAATTTGTTTCTGTTGATTTTAGAAATTAGACAAGTACAGCCCCAAAAATTTGAATTAACTTTAATAATAATAAATCAATGTTTTTTCCCTCATTACAGCAGGTGAAATTCATAGATTATGTAGATTAATTATACATAGAGTGAAGTACTTAAAGAATTTATTGCTTCTAATTGTGGAGAATAATTGCTTACATATAATGAAAGAAAAAAATGCAGTGTCTCAGAAAATTTTAATATTCAGAAAAGGTATAGCATATTACAAAGCTTAGTGAAAGGAAAACATTGTGTTGTGTTCAAGAATATGGGGGTGCTTAACAAGGAGTGTACTGAGGCTGCAGTCAAAGCTTCAAAAGAACAGCCTCTAAAACTGGCATAAGTAACTTTGTGATTTACTGAAAAAGTGACTGGAAAATGTAGACAACTTTAATCACACTCTAACCCTTGCACACATATTCTGGAGATGGGGAAACGGACAACGCAGCTGGTGAGATGTCAAAATGGTGAATTTGCATGGAATTTAAGCCACATTTTCAGACTTGTAGACCCTTTCACCCCCCCCCCCCCCCACCCCCCCACACACACACACAACTATAGCTATACAGGTACACACACACACACACACACACACACACACACACACACACACACACACACACACACACACACACACACACAAAACCAACAGTCAACCCCCCGTCTCTGAACAGAATCCGAATGAAAATATGTTGCATTCAAGAATTAAAACATTGTGTGTTCATGGGTACGTCTTCAAATTATATAGGCATCGACTTATTGGTGGATAAATTGTGAAAAGGTGTGTAGCAATCAGTGTGATTACTAAGCTGACATAAATACTGCACACTGACAATCATGCATGATGGGCACAATGGATGCCCCCACCAGCTGTGGGAGACACATTCTGGCGATGTAATGCCATCTTCCTCTTTGCCTCCACCTTCGTTTGTGACTTTTTTGTGGGTGGCTTCACCACTCATTAAAGACTGAGAGGACAAGAAACAGGTGGAAGCTTGAGAATGAATTTACTGTTGTACACAAACAATGTAGCAAAGGATAATTGTACATGAAGTTATTCAATCATGAAAAATGATCAATACAAAAGAAGTAAAGACATAAAAAATGATCTCATGTTGAGCCTTTTACATCTGTCCAGCTTCAAAAATTATTTACTTTCAACATTGGAGGTAAAGGTTGTTAATCTAAAATAATATGCAGTTTAATTTGAAGAGAGGTTCTGTACACAGAAGGATTTTGTTTTACAGTTTTTTTTTGTCACTTTGGTGCATTTTTCACATCAGTCTCAACAGTTGCACAACAGCTAGTGCATTTCTCAGAACTGTTAGAACAAACTGCAAAACCTAGCTGTTTTTTGGGCAAGTGAGTTCAGACAAAATCTTTTCACCAAAATGGATATTCATGCCATTGAAAGTGTCAATGTCATCACAATGAAAAGTCCTGACACAATGTTTATGAGCAAGAAGCATTTGTACTTAGGGCACATCAGTGCTGGCACAGGCGCTGGTAACCTCTCCCCCATAGCGCCATCCTGGATTCTTGGTGTAAACTAAGAAAAATCATCTCTGTGTGTAGATTTAGCATTAAACTTTTTAAACTGTCCTTTTGTGTTTGTGATAATTGCCTGCATGGAAATCTCATTGTTAAACATGACATCAGCGGGTGTAGATGATGGATGGAGGACCCATCTCTCTGAAATTATAAAATACAAAGTTTTAGATCAGACAGCGAGAAAAAGTGGGTATCTCTTTTGGTTGGTGTATGGAAACTTCTGTTTTCAACTATACATATAAACTCATACACATGTATATAAAGGTAAATAAACAACATATAACTGTTACAAATGCTGCTAGTACAACTGGCTGTAAACAAGGCAGAGCACAACAATCACATCGGGTTTGATGCCACTGAGATTGAGGGAGGAGAAATCATTCCACTTGTGAGGGTCAGGAGGAAAGTCTTTTCTAATCAATGAATTCATCACTGAACATAATATACACACCCTTTTTTTATCAGAGACCTGGCTAGACATTAATAATTAAACATCTGTATTGATAGAATCTACTCCTCCAAATTACAATTTTTTAAGAGTACAGGAAACACACACAAGGTGGAGGCGTAGCCACCATTTTTCATTACTCTGAATTTTTAAAGGGTATCCCTGGGTATCCCTCTTTTGAATACCTAGCCACCCTGATAAATGAGCCTAACAAAGCTTTATTTCTAAGTTTACATAAAACCCCCCAAAAAGCTTTATTTCTAAGTTTATATAAAACCCAAAAACTAACTTCTTTAATGATTTAATATACATCGATTATGACTAATCATTGTGGGGGACTTCAACATTCATACCGACAACCCCCAGGATAGACTTGCAAATACATCCGGTGACACTCCTCACAACTTCAGCCTGACCCAGCATGTCAAACAATCAACACACAATCGCGGAAACACTCTGGACTTAATTATCAGCAAAGGTTTAAATATATCTGCGATGGACTGGCGACCTGTCCAGGGTGTACCCCGCCTCTCGCCCCTTGACCGCTGGAGATAGGCACCAGCCCCAACCAACCAACCCTGCATTAAGATGGACGGGTACAGAAAATGGATGGATGGATGGTTTAAATATATCTGACATCTCGGTTATTGATATTGCTTATAAAGTCCTTACACTGGCTCCCTGTAGCTCAGAGAATAGACTTAAAAATACTTATACTCGTTTGTAAATCATTGAATGGCTTAGCACCAAAGTACATTGAAGATCTGCTGTTAGAAAGAAAATACACACAGTAACTATCAGTAACTATCAGTATGTGAACTACACAGAACAGATCATTCTTAATATATTACATTTTTCCACAATACTATACCAACCCCCCAGACCACTCAGGTCTTCCGATTCCAGTCTAGTCAACATCCCTAGAATTAGAACCAAACATGGAGAAGCAGCTTTCAGTTTCTATGTTCCTCTAATCTGGAACAAACTTCCAGACAACTGCAAAGCTGCTGAAACACTGAGTTCTTTTAAATCACAGCTAAAAACATATCTGTTTACAGCTGCCTTTGAGTAATGTTTTCATGTATCACATGTTTTGCCTGTGCTTCATGCTTTTTTGCTGTTTTTACTTTATCCTAAATTCATGTAAAGCACCTTGAATTTACTTGTTGAATAATCAATACTTTAAGATAGGATTTTGAAGGTATGTAGTTTCTGAAGACCCATAAAAACTTTGTTGAAGCCAAGTTCCAAAGTCAAAAGTTGCCATTTTGTTGCTTTTGAACACTTTGTCATGCAGATTTGATAAGCAGGCTTAGTGGAAGCGTTGCGGTGGCATTGAGGCAGCGGTGCGCTAGTCCCAGAGTCGCAACGGAGTCCATTCAAGGCGCTACGCTGCGAGGGCCATTCGAGGCTGCTTGCTGCTTTACAGTAATTCATTTTTGAAATAGGAAATTTTGTTTCAATTTAGTGACAATCATTTCCAAACTAATAAATTTAATTCCAAATTAAGACCTTTTTTGACTTTGTGGTGGCATCAGTCATCTTCTATGGTGTTATCTGTTGGAGCAGCAGCTTACCTGCTGAGAGGAAACAGTTGGATAAGATCATTATGAAGGCTAGCTCTGTTCTAGGATGCCCCCTCAACCAGTGCAGGTGGTGGAAGACAGAAGAAATCTGGCTAAAATAACATCACTGTAGGACGATGTCTCCCGGTCCATACATGAAGCTGTTGCTAATCTAGAGAGTTCTTTCAGTGATAAACTGCTCCAACTGCCAACTGCACAAAGGAGTGTCATCGCAGATCGTTCTTCCCAGCAGCTGTAAGAATACATAACCCTCAATGCTCCCAGCAAACTGAACTTCTCACTTCATATGACAATTTTGCTGTTATTGCACATTTTTGTTGTTTGCCCAGTTTTTATTTTTCACTTCTTGTAAATAGTCTGTTTTTTAATGCACAAATACATATGCTATGCATTTTTTTGTAGATATTTTTTAAATGATCCTACTCAGTTGCACATTCCTTAGGCTCTGAGTATGCTATTTTTAATAACTGCACTGTATTTTAGTGTTGTAAGTTTTCTCTTACTGTACAGTATAGTGTTCTTAATTCTATTTTTTACATTTTAATCTTTCTGTCAATCTGTCACTTTGCTGCTGAATTTCCCCGGTGTGGGAGAATAAAGAGAATTTCTTTTCTATTCTACACTTTTATTCCAGCTGAAGATTCTTATGGTGGTGCTATTGCACATGCACTGTCCAACCTTACAGCTCTTACAGATGCATAAGCAGCTGACCACCCTCTGCCCTCTGATTAGTTCGTCTAGCTCTCAGGTAATGGCTGGAAACAGCTTCCAATAGAGTCCCTGTACTTATCGTGCTAGTGATCCTGATGGTCCTCGTTTGCTGCATAATTCCCCCCATTAAACGAATAGTCAATTAAGAAATTTGATTAACGGTCATTTCAGAATCTAACCCCACCTACGGGAGTTACAATTCTGATTACTTTGATTGTTCCTCATCTGGATAATGTACAATGAGTACAATGTGTTATTTCTTTCCATTTTCTTTTATACATTTTTTTTTACAAATACAAGGTTTCATTTAAATTACAATTAAAAATCATTTTATCCAGTCATGTTTTGCTTAAAATATAAATGCCTATGTTAAAAAAATGCCCATCTTTTCCACATATCCTTCAAATGCACTCTCTTACAGATCATTTACCATGTAATTATGTATATGGACTTTATTACGATAAAATGAGAAATAAAATAAAATTGTAGTATGTGGTTAATATAAAGCTGAGGTTTATTTTAAGCAAAGGGACGAAATGTGGCAAATTTATTTTTAGTCAAATTCTCTTTTGATTTGTTCATCTGATGTTTGTTTTTTTGTAAACAAAATTTGTCAAATTAAAATTTTATGAGAAACATTAGCCATCTGCCAAAAAGGGCAAAATCATCACAAATACCAAGTTCAAACATTTGAAATATATTGCTGATTGAAAAGAATCTATCTAATATAAAGAGTTTTGCTTGTTAAACTGAATTACTGAAATAAATTAAGATTTCAATCACCTTCTGTTTGTTTAGCTGTACCTGTAAATAACACGCAAATATTGTATTATAAAATAGAATACCATTAAAGATAATTGTAAAGCAAAAATACACAGATTTTTTAAAAACTCAAATCAGGAAGAAAGTCAGTTAAGCTTCTATATTATAAAAAATGACAATTTTCTAAATGAAAGCAGCAACTGAAACTGATAATGCAGATGAGAGAGTCTGGGCCTGATATTTCAGTGCCTCTGCACAGAAGGCAGTTTTGCTTGCCTGCTAATCCAGTCTTGGTGAAGTCCTCACTGGATTATTTTCCTGGCAGCTCATTTTGCTTTCCTCCTCATCAAAGCACGAGTTGATGAGCGATGTCTCACTCTGACCAGTGCGAGCATAGACAAAGAATGGCAAAGACAACAACTGTCTTGCCCACGGCCAAAATTAAATGGATTAAAAATTAAGCCAACAAAAGCAAATTATGGAAATCTCATAAAAATAAATACAACTTTGACTGAACAGAAAAATAAATCTACTAAATGTGGTTTATTAAACATAAGATCTCTCTCCTCAAAGACTTTGTTAGTAAATGACTTGATTTGTGATAATCACATTGATTTCCTTTGTCTCACAGAAACCTGGTTGCAGCAGCAGGATTATGTCAGTATAAATGAGTCAACTCCTTCCAGTCATTTAAATTTTCACATTCCTAGAAATACTGGGCGAGGAGGAGGAGTTGCAACCATTTTTCGTTCTGATTTACTAATTAGTCCCAGACCAATTGATAGCTACAGTTCTTTTGAACATCTAACCCTAAATTTTCCTCATCCAAGTTGCAAAACACTAAGACCATTTTTGTTTGTGGTTTTGTATCGTCCACCAGGCCCTTACTCTCAATTCATGGATCAGATCTCACATATTTTATCTGATTTAGTATTAAATACTGATAGGGTTATTATAGTGGGGGACTTTAATATTCATGTGGATACTGAAAGTGATAGCCTAAATGCAGCCTTTAATGCTATTTTAGACTCAATTGGCTTTACTCAAAAAGTACAGGGATCAACCCACTCGGGTAAACACACTTTGGACCTTGTACTGACATACGGTATTGAGTCCACCCACATAACCCGGTCCTGTCTGACTACTTCTTAATAACTTTTGAATTTACTTTAACTGACCATCTTAAATCTGAAAGAAAATTTTATTATAGTAGAGCTTAATCAGACAATGCTGTAACAATTTTTAAAGAATCTGTTCCATTCTTACTTTCCTTAGTGTCTCAGGGTAACACAGTGGATGGCAGCAATTCTATCTCTAACCCTTCAGAAATTGATAATCTGGTTCACAGCGTTACGTCCTCATTGCGTTTGGCATTAGAGAGTGTAGCCCCCTTAAAAAAGAAAGTGGCTAGCCATAGAAGGCTGACTCCTTGGTTCAACGCAGAGTTGCATACTTTAAAGCAGAATACTAGGAAGTTGGAGAGAAAATGGCGCTCTACACACCTAGAGGATTCCTATTTAACCTGGAATAACAGTCTATTGCTGTATAAAAAGACCCTTCGACAAGCTAGAACAGCATATTTTTCATCATTAATAGAGGCGAATAAAAACAATCCTAGGTTTCTTTTTAGTACAGTTGCCAAACTTACACAGAGTCATAGCTCTGTTGAGCCAACTATTCCCCCAGCTCTTAGCAGTGATGATTTTATGGGATTCTTCATAAATAAAATTAATTCTATTAAAAATAAAATCATTGGCATCCTCCCAAACATGATTACTTCTTCCTCAGTAAATGAGGCAGCATCGGACAGAATTGTAGAACCTCAGTTGTGCTTAGGCTGTTTTGATTCAGTCGAGCTTTCGGAATTATCAAAAATATTAGTCTCATCTAAACCTTCAACTTGTATGTTGGACCCAATTCCAACCAAATTATTTAAAGAAGTGTTGCATTTGGTTCCTGGCCCCATTTTGGATATGATGAATCTATCCTTAGTAAACGGATACGTACCACAGGAATTTAAAATAGCTGTAATTAAACCTTTACTCAAGAAACCTTCCCTTGATCAAGATGACTTAGTGAATTACAGACCTATATCTAACCTTCCTTTCTTATCCAAAGTCCTTGAGAAAATTGTTGCTAATCAAGTCTGGGAGCATCTAAACTGTAACGAGCTGTTTGAAGAGTTTCAGTCAGGTTTTAGAGCTCATCATAGCACTGAAACAGCACTGGTGAAGGCTACTAATGATGTTCTCATGGCCTCAGATAATGGACTTGTGTCTGTTCTGGTTTTGTTAGATCTCAGTGCTGCTTTTGACACAGTCGATCATAATATTCTCTTAGAAAGGCTTGAACCTGTTGCCGGGATCAAAGGAACAGCACTAGGCTGGTTTAAATCATATTTGTCTGATAGATACCAGTTTGTTCATCTAAATGATAAATCTTCTTCACTCTCAAGGGTTACTTGTGGAGTTCCACAGGGTTCTGTGCTTGGACCAATTCTTTTCACCATATATATGCTTCCAATTGGTAAAATCATTAGACAGCATGGGATAAATTTCCACAGCTATGCAGATGATACACAACTATATTTATCCATAAATCCTGATGAACCCAGTCAGTTAGGTAGATTACAGGCATGTCTGGAAGACATAAAAACATGGATGACCCTAAACTTTTTGCTTTTAAATTCTGACAAGACAGAAGTTGCTGTCTTTGGACCAGAAGTTCTTAAACAGAAACTGATTTGTCAATCACTTCATCTGGATGGCATTAATTTGGCCCCCAGTAATAACGTAAAGAACCTCGGCGTTATTTTTAACCAAGACTTGACATTTAAATCCCATATTAAACAGGTTTCTAGGATTTCTTTCTTTCACCTCCGGAATATTGCTAAAATTAGAAACATCCTGTCCAGGAGTGATGCTGAGAAACTAGTCCATGCATTTGTTACCTCAAGGCTGGACTACTGTAATTCTTTACTATCAGGTAGTCCACAAAATTCCATTAAAAGCCTTCAGTTGATCCAAAATGCGGCAGCAAGAGTTCTGATGAATATTAAAAAGAGAGATCACATTTCTCCTGTTTTAGCTTCCCTTCATTAGCTCCCTGTTAAATCCAGAATAGAATTTAAGATCCTTCTTCTTACATACAAAGCCCTTAATAATCAAGCTCCATCATACATCAGAGATCTGATTGTTCCTTATGTTCCTAACAGAGCCCTTCGCTCTCAGACTGCAGGTTTACTTGTAGTTCCTAGGATTTCTAAAAGTAGAATGGGAGGCAGATCTTTTAGTTATCAGGCTCCTCTCCTGTGGAACCAGCTCCCAGCTTTAGTCCGTGAGGCAGACACTCTGTTTACTTTTAAGGCCAGGCTTAAAACTTTCCTTTTTGATAAAGCTTATAGTTAGAGTGGCTAAGGTCATTCTGAGCTATCACTGTAGTTATGCTGCTATAGACTTAGACAGCTGGAGGACAGACTTACCAATTTTCTTCACTCTGCTACTTCCTTTTCTCTACGACTCTCCAGTTGTATTACAGTACATTCTGTTATTTCGACTGTTAACTTTGTTTTCTCTAAGTGTTTTTCTCTCCATAGAAGATATACCTGGTCTGGTATCCTGCTTGGCTGCAATGCCCTGTTGGACGGGGGGCATCGACTGGGATTATCCTCCCTGTAACTGAACATCCACTGTGTCCTGTTATGAACTTTTTACTTTCTGTAACATAGAAAGTTATCTTATATCAGATCTTCTGTTCCTTCTGTGTTTCTGCTCTGTCTTCTCAAACCCCCAGTCGGTCGTGGCAGATGGCCGCTCCTACTGAGCCTGGTTCTGTTGGAGGTTTCTTCCTGTTAAAGGGGAGTTTTTCTTCTCCACCGTCGCTACATGCTTGCTCAGTATGAGGGATTGCTGAAGGATTGCTGTGGTTGGAAAGTCTGCATCAACGGGGCCCAACCTTACGGCAATGACTGACGCAATCTGCTGGGATTCCTTAAATAGGAAACTTTTTAACTGATGGGAATGTTTGTATAAATGTATTGAAATGACTTCTTGTTAAGTGCCTTGAGATGACATCTGTTGTGAATTGGCGCTATATAAATAAACTGAATTGAAATTGAATTGAAAATACCGGAGTATGATGTCACACATAGAAATCTCTTGATCAAATAATTTTCACTTTACTCTTTTAGCATTACACCAGAAAATAAGACATAAACAAACAAAGCTGGAAACACATATGCATCACACAGTGGAGGCATTAAAAGGTAAACGGGGTAACTATGGCTACAGATATGACACAGATTTATGTTCTTGTAGAGGGGTTAAGCATTAGTTGTCTAGCTTTATTGAGATTTATGTTTGCTTAATGCTCATTGAGATTACTGTAATTATTATTCAGCCATTCACAGAAGAAAATGTGTAGCTCTGATGGATTATGCAGTTTTATGCAGATTACAGGCAGTTTGTCTGGACTCACTCCTAGATGTGTTCAAAACAAAAATACACAAATGTACACACAAACTGACACACTTGCTATTTATTGGTATTTCCTGCCAACCCATCCCAGTAATATGGAAAAAAAGATGATAAAATAGTTCTTGAAACTTATTCCAGACGAAATTGAGAAATTAACTTAACCAACATAAATTAACCAGCATTAATTAACCACCCCTCATTCTCTGCTACATTTTCCTCAGGGTAATTATCAAGGGCCACAATGTCACCAGGGATCCATCTAAAGTTTGCTGGACGCCCTCGAGGACTGGAGTTGTAAACCCCTGCTCTAAAGCATCTTGTGATTTGATCATATGATGTCTGGTTTCATTTTTCTAATTTTATACGGGCTGTACTGACATGTTGGTGTTAACCTAACAATTGTCCACAGTTAGCTGTTGCTGACAAATATAAAATGACCAAATAAGCATTATTTTCACTAATTTATTCTGAGACAGGACCACTATATTTTTAGGTAGAACAGACATTAACTCACCTCATGAACTGAGAGTACTACCAGCATGTCTTCCGATAGTATTTAATGACTTCCCTTTTTATTCTTTTGCCAGTTTTAAATGGTTTCTCAGTGAATGAGACCTTTAAATTATCTTCCGATTTAGTTTCCCTTTTAACATGCGCCCTTCTGGCCGTTAGCCGCTTAGGCGCAGGTATGCACCTCAAGCTGCCACTTACCAAGTTTGTGGCACCATCCTGAGATCCAGAAAATAATAAAAGCCAAATAGTTTAGGCTCAGTTAATGTTTACGATTACATGGCTGATAAGGCTGAGGTAATTAAACAAATGATGAAGGAATAAATTATTGGCGTTCTTTGAACAGAAAGTTGCTACATATGTATGAAAGATAAAAACAAACCACGACTTTCCAAAATACAAAGGTTTATTACAATTAGAACTCAACTTTCAGTCAAAATGCTTTAATCAACAAACTTACTAAGATAGTAACACACAACTAAACTACTAAGTAAAAGAAGAATGAAAAATAAAACTAACTACCAAAAGTAAAACAGTAAAATGGACAAATATGCACAGAAGTAAAAACAATAACCGATAAATTGATCATGATGTCAGGGTACAGTATGAATATGTGTGCTTAAAAATCAAGTCTTGTGTTGAAGAATTTGGAAGTGAAGCTAAGTTAGTTTTAAACTAATGATTAGTTTAAGACTCATTAGCACCTTATGGTTTGTGTTCAAATAACCAATTCAAAATGCAAAGCAGATTTGAAGATACAATTATTTGGAGGATGTAATGTTTCATTAAGTAATTTGCTGAATTAGAAATCAATAACCTTTGGATAATTGATTCTATTTCATGGATTGGTCACCGCAGGTCCTTGTAACGCTTATCAGTTCAACTTTCTAAACACAAACGGACGTTTGTAAAAACAGAAAAATGGATTGAAATATCCAATTTTCAATTTTTTTCACCTTGACAAATTAAAAAATTAGATTTTTAAAGGGGGGGGGGGGGTATTATGCAAAATTGACTTTCTGAAGCTTAATATCCTGAGAACCTGTCTTTCCCTCATTAAAAACATGCCTGAGGTGTTGCTCTGACCCATTCACTCATGTTAAAGTAATCTTTGAGTCTCTGCTGGTAGATCTCGGGGTTGCTGAAACGCCTGCTCCCACCTATCCCCGCCTTTTCCACCCATCTCCTCCTCCGACCTTACATACTCAGCCGAGAGCCTCGCCCCTGCAGAGCTCCCCTACCCCTCCCCACCTCACACAACTCCGGCTGAATCCCAGGTGCAGTAGGCTAATTATAACACACCAGCTGCAGCTGCGCGTCTTTAGTGGGATTTTTTTTCCAACTCCGTGCATGCTGCGACGATGCACGGTATGTGACGAACTGAAGGGGGAGTGTCAGAAAGAGTAGGAGGGCCTTAGAGAGGCACAGGAGAAAATCAAGGTGTCCAATACGGAAGTAAATTTCTTTATTCATTTTATTATTTTATTTGTTATGTCCTATTCAATCAGGTTTTTTATCTTTTTATCTTATAGATACTTGCCTTTTGAGCTTAGTTTTTAACTGATTATTTTTATTACTCATTTATTCATTTTATATTTATTTTATCTTTATACGTTCTATTCTATCAGAATTTTATCATCGCATATATTAACCTTATTTGACCCTTTTACAGTGTTTCCTCTGTGGGAGCCCTCAGCCCCGGGGGCGGTGGTCGGCTGTGGTGGCCTGGGTGCTCTCCGGGTGTGCCTCGGTAGATGTGGGGGCCTTCGCCCTCCCTTCCCTGGGCGCCCTGTGGTGATACCTCAGCTGCTGCTGTGGTTCTGCTGCTGTTGGGGCAGATGGCTCCCCTGATGGTGTTTCCTTACTTAGCTTGTCTTGCTCATCTGAACTCAGCCCAGGGCGTTTTATTTAAGTAATTTTTTTCTTCTTATGTCCTGACGTGTGTGTTTGTGTGTTTGTAGGTGTGTGTGTGTCAGAAGATGAGTGTAATGCAGGGGTATTATTGTCAAATTGCTTTTATATTACTGGGGATGGGAGGGAATGTGGGCATGTGGGGTCATTTTAATTTGTAAAGCACTTTGAGTTGCATTTATTGTATGAATTGTGCTATGTAAATAAAGTTTGATTTGATTTAAGGTGGATTTGGATATATGACGGACTTTTGAAAGACTTAAGGTGACAATTTTATTGGAGTGTGCTATAGAAGGGTAATATGTGCCTGGAAGAAGCATAATACCCCCCCCTTTAAACAACAAAGATGTACCAAATTTTACAATGCTAGCTGAGAGAATAGCTTGTGGCTGATTGTTTTAATGATTTTTGTGGGCGCTGGGATGGCTCCAGGGAGGCTTCTAATGATTTAATGGTTTCTTCTAATTCCTGAATATGTTTTTGTTTTCTATTATTTTCTATTATTTTATTTGATGAGAATGAGATTATTGTACCTCTAAGCACAGCTTTTCATGCCACCCAGAGAACAGATGGTGATTTACCAGGGAGGTCATTATTCTCCAAATATGAATCACACTCTCTTTTTGAAATATTTAATAAAATCTTAAACTTAAGCTGTCAAGGGGCTCTGGACGGGAGGCCGTCAGAGCTGGAGTTTTGCCGTGTTCCACACGCAGATGGCGAGGAAGCAGATGGACCGGCGGTGGTCGGGACGAGGCTGGGATCCTGGTCCGGACTGGAGAGGTGAGTCTGTGAGTAAAAACGGGGATCTAGAGCTTTGTGTCATGAAAAGAAACGATGGCTGAGCGAGGATGAGATGGGAGCGGTGGCTTTTGATTCCCTGAGGGAAAGTATCTAGCCAATGGTTGGATAGGAGGCCATCAGGCACAGCTGTTATGAGTGATGCCTGATGACTTCTTGACATAAGCAGTAATGTATTAAATCTCCAATTTTTGTTTTGTGGAATTTCTTTCTTATTTATCAGAGTTAAAGAAACAGGAGCATGATCGCTAACAGATAAGGTGTATCTCAGTGTCTGAAATGTCAACAGTGACCTGCTAAGAAAAAATACTCCAGTCGAGAATAATAATGGTGGATATTTAAGAAAAAAGTGTATTTCCTATCGTTTGGGTGAAGAGATCTCCATGCATCTCAAAGTCCATAATTACTCATGTACTGCTTAACTTTATCTATAGAGTTTCTGCTGAGCCTGTCTATTTCTTCATTTAAACCAAAGTTGAGGTCGCTCCCAAGAAGCATTGAGCAATCTAAGTGTTCAGAAAGTGCAGAGAAGGAAGTCTGAAAGAATGAGGGGACATCAACATTTGGGCCACATACTGTACAATGACAATACATAGCCTTTGGTTATGTATGGATAGTTTTATTATTATAAATCTACCCTCTGGATCTGTAACTGTGCCTAATACTGTAAAATTATTTTTTTAATTAATTAATATTGCTACTCCCCTTTATCTTGAGTTATAGCATGCAGAAGACACATTAGGAAACTCAGGTGATTTAAGATCATCTCCAGCTGAGGTAGATTTATGAGTCTCTCAGACAACATCTGCCTTCAAACTTTTAAGCAGGTTAAAAATCTTAATTCTTTTCTCTCTAGTGCCAGTTCTATGAACATTCCATGTGACAAACCTTACATTAGCCATATTTTTGTGACTGAAGTTGGAAAGTGTATGTCACTATAGAAACAGATAAACACAAGTGCAGTCACAGTTGGTGCTTGGGGCTGCAGGCTGCAGGTGAGGGCGCGTTTCTGTGATGGAGTGCTAGTCAACATGGTAGAAGTGGATTTTTGTGGTTTGGCCATAACTAGGTTGTCAAAACCCTCGTCCAAGTAGCTCTCCAGGCTGTCCAAGGTTTCCTCGTCCAGTTTGTTTTATGGAGAAATACAATATAATGGTAATTTTTTTTAAATGATTGTTATATTTGGCTTGTTTTACCAGTATCCTGCTATATTAATTACACACACCTCTCGCGAGATCTTAGCAGGTCATCCTGTCTCAGCAGCTCATTCTGTCCTGTTCCATTGAAAGTCCAGAAGTAGAGATATAAGAAATAGAAAAATAGAAGACAGTTAGGGTTGAGAGGGGGGGGGGGGGGGTATTAGGTTATGTTATGAAAAATTTCTGTGAGTGACAGAAGAAAGAAAAAAGTGACAGAGATTTGGTGATAGACATGTGTTAGGACACACACAACCATTGGGTGGCGCTAAGCCACATTCTAGCTCCAACAGGAAAAAAAGAGAACCATAGCTTTTATAAGGGCCCTCTCCGCAAGTCCATGTTCTCTTCCGCTTAGCCTTGGGCCAGGCTTGTGCTAGGAGAGGCCGCAGGAGATCCTTCCTTCGCTGGCGAGGGGAAAGGACGCGAGTTTCTGGGAGAAACTCACACCAAGGAAGACAAAGACTGCTGATCAATCAGGTGAATCGCAAACCACAGATGAGACAAACCCCACTGTTCTGCCCTGAGCCCTGCAGAAGCTTTCTGAATTACAGACACTGCCGTAAGAAAGGGAGCCTCTTACAAGCTACTGCATGCCGCAGAGCCGCGTGACGCGTCCCTACGGAAGCCATTTCCACCCACTGTGACAAAGCCTATGTGGGATAAATGCTGTGCTGGAAGGCTGTGGAAAAAGGTACATTGTCAGCGAAGGAAGGTTGAAGCTTATCGCTGTTTAGCCAAGCCAAGGAGGACGACCCGACATCCCAACTAAAGACTGCTACCTGCGCCCCAACAGCCACAAGGCCTTCCACTGCTAACCGACCACAGCTATTGTTAGCCTGCCAGCTGAGGTTGTTTGAGCTTTCCCCATCATCAACGGAGCAACCTGGAGAACTTTAGCCATTGAATAAGGTCTGTCTGGGCAGAGGCGAGATTAGTTTAGGATAAACAAGATTTAAGGGTTGTTTGTTTTCACAGTGATTCGCTACCTTGTGTAAGATTTCATTTATTGTTTGGGTACAAACAGGCCGTTCGGCCTGGAGGTTTAAACAGTGATTTTCGAGGTTTCCAATGGAAAGTCATTTTAAATCCTGCAACCTGAGTGACTCAATCCGAACGGAGTTTTTCTTTTCTTTGTTTGGTGTTTAATAAATAAACCAGAGCGGCTTTAAGCAGCTCCACGTGAGTTAGCTGTAGGCTACATGCTAGAGCGAACCACGTGGGCCCGCCTTTGACTGCTTGGCTTCATGAACAATAAAGACTGCCATTAATGGTATTCAAAATAGAGATTGGCTTTAAGACAGATAGTTTAAACACCAAAACTAATCTTTTAGGTTGTGTTTGAAACCGCCTTCTTAGTATGTCAAAATACCAAGTTAGATCAATCACTGTGGTGACCGATCCATAAAATAGCATAAATTCTCCAAAGGATATTGATTTCTAATTCAGCAAATAATTTAATGAAACATTACTTCTTCCAAATAATGTTTTTTTTCTTCACTTCTGCTTTGCATTGTGAATTGGTGGTTTGAAAACAAACCAAAAGGTGCTTATTAGTTTTAAACTAACCACAATCAGTATAAAACTAATTTAGCTTAATTCCCCAAACTCTTCAATCCAAGCCTTGGTCTTTAAGCAAACATATTCATACTAAACTGTGATATCACTACCAATTTATTGGTTATTGTTTCTACTTCTTTGCATATTTATCACTTTTACTTTTTACTTTTGGGTGGTAGTTTTATTATTATTATTCTTTTTCTTAGAAGTTTAGTTGTGTGTTACTAGGTGAGTGAGTTTGTTGATTAAAGCATTTTAACTGAAGCTTGAATTATTTTTGTTATAAACTGTTGAATTTTGGAAAGTTGTTTGTTATTATTCCACATACATGCGTAGTGACTTGCTGTTCAAAGAATGCCAAGAACTTATTCCTTCATCTATTGTTTGACTATCTCAGCCTTATCAGGCAGGTAATCATAAACATAAACTGAGACTGAACAATTTGGCTATTGATATTCCTTGATTCCAGGTGGGGCCCCACATTTCATAATTTTTACATAAAATTATTAATCTTATTAATATTTGCCCTAAGCGATTATTTATAATTATCCAAAGCCAAATCCCACCTATCTGTGGCACACCACATGTGAAGAAGAGGAAAAAAGAGCCCATATCCCAGTGCACAGCCCTGGCCCCGCCCACATCAAATATTGTAACCAGCCTTGGGCTGTGCCTGCATTAGATTACAATTTCCTGATAAAACAACTCTTATCTAACCAGTAATACATGACTCAGACTAACCTGTGTTGCTCCTAATAAATCCACAGGGGGATCTGCTGGTACCTGAACAGCTGACCATTAACATATTAATCTACCGCCACTGTAGCTCTGGTGCCTTCACTGATAAATTTGTATCTCAACGTTTGGTTTTCTGCAGCAAGTGATGCCACCTGTTCTTGGCTGAACTCCAGAGAGTCCCTCAGAGCTTGGAATTCTTTGTGGAGAACCTCAACCAGGGCAAGACGGGCATCTAGGCTGGTTAGCTTCTTATTAAGTGAATCCAGGACATCTTTGTGGCTTTTCTCTGGAGAGATGGTGAGGGTGCATTCTTTAGAAAGGACGCGTTTCTGTGATGGAGTGCTAGTCGACATGGTAGAAGTAAATAATACTGTAAAATTATTTTTTTAATTAATTAATATTGCTACTCCCCTTTATCTTGAGTTATAGCATGCAGAAGACACATTAGGAAACTCAGGTGATTTAAGATCATCTCCAGCTGAGGTAGATTTATGAGTCTCTCAGACAACATCTGCCTTCAATCTTTTAAGCTGGTTAAAAATCTTAATTCTTTTCTCTCTAGTGCCAGTTCTATGAACATTCCATGTGACAAACCTTACATTAGCCATAGTTTTGTGACTGAAGTTGGAAAGTGTATGTCACTATAGAAACAGATAAACACAAGTGCAGTCATAGTTGGTGCTTGGGGCTGCAGGCTGCAGGCGAGGGCGCGTTTCTGTGATGGAGTGCTAGTCAACATGGTAGAAGTGGATTTTTGTGGTTTGCCCATAACTAGGTTGTCAAAACACTCGTCCAAATAGCTCTCCAGGCTGTCCAAGGTTTCCTCGTCCAGTTTGTTTTATGGAGAAATACAATATAATGGTAATTTTTCTAAACAATTGTTATATTTGGCTTGTTTTACCAGTATCCTGCCATATTAATCACACAAACCTCTTGCGAGATCTTAGCACCTCATCCTGTCTCAGCAGCTCATTCTGTCCTACTCTATTATTTTTAGCTTCCCTTCATTGTCTCCCTGTTAAATCCAGAACAAAATGTAAGGTCCTCCTTCTCACATATAAAGTTCTCAATAATCAAGCTCCATAATGCATTAGAGATCTGATTGGTCCAGACGTTCTTAACAGAACACTTTGCTGTCCGACCGCTGGTTTACTGGTGGTTACTAGCAACTAAATGCGCTCCTTCTATGATTGTATAGTTTAGCTATTGACTGAGCTTTGGCTGTGACTAACTGTATAGCTTTTCTGTCGTGACTGTTTCTTTAGAAAACTTTTTAACCAGTTTAAATAATAAATGAAACTGGACCAAACTGTTTGAAAACTAGGATCAATTAAAATACATGTAATGACTTGAAACCAGTATTTATGATTGGTTGACTTTTCCTTCCTAAAGTGCCTTGTGATTTGGCACTATATAAATAAATGAATTGAAAACTCAATTTAGTCAGGTTATCTATGACATTAAAATTTGTTGTAGCATTTAACACATTGAAGTGTGACAAAAACAAGCAAAGCACTCCATACATAATTATTATTATACAGACATTTACACAATTTGTACAAACAAATACATAGGTAACTCTTTTACTGAATACATAAAACGTCTGCAAAGATATCATCTCACATAAGAGTTCTAAAAATACAAATGACATTTGCTCCGAACTGATCCTCAGAGTTAGCACAGATTTTCTTTCTGTGATACAAAAAATTGTAGACAAAATGCTGCAAGTACTATACTATTTTTAGCCAAACCCTTCCTCTCTTGTTCCAAATGTGAGCACCATCACCTTTGTCACAACCTAAAAAGTTAAGTTAAATCTTTACTTTTCTCATATAAATTATTCGTGATGCAAAGCTTCCAAGCAAGTGAACTGCACTTTAATTACTTTTGATACACAAGTTTGATCTGAGGCTTTGTTGACTAAAAATCTCAGACATGAGCTGTAACTAAAATCTATGTGAAAAAAGTGATATATTGGCTTTTATGTCACACCACAGTTTGTGGACTGATGAGTTAAAACCTAAAGTTGAAAGATTGGGCATTTTCATGTTGGTATTTTCACATCACACATTTTAAGAAGGCAGCAGATCTGGGACAGGATCAAGACAAATGGAGAGTGATGGACCCTTCCCTTTCAGATTAAAGGCATTTAATGAATACGTTGAACCTGAACTACAACCAATGTTTGGCTAAGGAGGATTTCTTTACTAAAAAGAGCTCTGTCTATGCTGACCTCCCAGTAGCAGTAAAATAATTTTTCTGGTAGGTGTAAATTATCTGGCTCGTAAATGAAGGAAACTACCCTCAAGTAGCATCCTTCAAAAAGAAGGAAGATAAACAATAGCAGTGCTTTATTGATTATCTCTGCTACCATTGGACAACAGTGAACTTTCTAATTCCTGGCTTGGAAAAGACTCTAACCCTGACCCTGCCTTGAAGTTTCTGTAAAACCCAGTTTACATTGTCAGCAGTCAGGCTGCTTTGTGGAGGGACCTTCTGTTATATCATTGATGGAGAAGTTCTAGCTACAACCAAGAGGAGAAGGGTTTCCAGTTAAGTCTAGATATCACTCTGACATTTGAAATAATCAGTTTAGTCATCCAACAAGGGTTAAAAATAAGAATTGCTGCTTTGTCATTTCATAAAATCCATTGAAATTAATGTCTAGAATAGTGTCGCTCGTGGTAGCAGCAAGTTAGAGTAGCTCTGTTACGTTATATCTAATTTGTTCTTCTAGACTTTTGTTCATTATTATTTTGGTTGATGCATGTTTGAATAATTATGCACAGTCACTTCCTGGTTACGATAAGCCAGCCCCATCACTTCTGGCTTAAAACTGTCACAACACAGTCTGGACAAAATGGCATTTTATACCCGCTGTCTTCAAGACCTGCCACACATCACTGTAGCCAATATCAACTGGATATTTCAAAAGCACAGCGACGTCTGTGAGCAAGCGGGTGCAGGGCTTCAAGTTGTACATAACCAACATTATTCATGTTTATGAAGGCAAGTGTTTAGCCAACACCGGTACCTGGAAGGTACCATCATCAAGACAGTGAGACATATATATTATGTTTGTCTGATTAGGACACTAAGGATAGCTTAACGTTCAATGTTGAATATTAAGCTCACATTTAACACAGAAATGTATTTTTGCTCTTCTTTGAGAAAAAATCATTGGAACTTATATTGTGTGTTCTTAGGTTAGCACTAGTTGTATTTGGTAATAAGCCACAACCACTTTTCTTTCCAACAAGAGTGAGATAGGAGATATGAAAGTGAGGGCAAGCTGCTTCAGATCCATGAAGAAGAGCGAGAAGCCGTATTCTTAGACAGAGAGAATAGTTAAATAAAATAAACCCGGAACAGGGGTCTTTAGCCTCCTTCTTTCTCCTTCCTCACTCGGCTCTTTGATGTCCTGTGCTGCAAAGTGTCGACTGCAGACATGGGTGTGTTGAGAGATGTTTTCGCTTCTAATGTTCACAATCCATCTTTTTCGTAGTTGACCGTCCAATGGAAATGTATGAAAACTGACTGTTCAATACTATTTAACTGACAAGGTACACAAAGGAACACAGCAGTGTTCAGCTGTCGACCCTTCATGCCACTGAAACTTCACATCACATACTGTTATATTACACTATTATATTACACTATTATATTGATATACTATACTAAACTGTCGTCTCGATTATAAGAAATATCTCATTCCTCTACATACCTCAGTGCTGCACTCTACTGCCACAATGCTTCCCACAAAGATAGCTGGAACGTTGCTCTTACTGGCTTATTGAAAACCAGAGGTTCCACTAAACACACTGTGCATAAAGCCCATTCCCTCTGGTTCTGGATGCTGTGCAGCAGAAAAAATTTTTGCTCTTACTGTTTTTCCCTTAGGATAGTTGTTATGATGCGTAACTATGACAATAAGATTTGTAGTTTTTACAACTAGGAGCAGGTGATTAGCTTCTCAAAACCTCAATACCTGAAGTATGACCCCAAATCCCAGAGAAGTTGAAAAGGAGGTTTAATGGACACAGAAAAGTACCAAAGGGCAGAGAGAGAACATAATGGAACAATGTTTACCCTTACTCCAACATCTCTCTCTGATCTAGCCATACAGCCAGATAGAGATTTAAAGAGGAATGACAAAAGCAAATGAATTGGCATTGGTTGCCAACAACTGATTACATCATCAAGGACATGCTACTATAAAATATTGTCTCTGCTGCCCAGGTATTGAGCTGTTAGCATGTCATGACAGTCATGAGACTGTTATAAAACAACAGTCTTCAGTCAGATGACATGAGTTACAGCATTTAATTTTTCTTTAGGATAAATAGTGTTTTTGAATTGAACTGAAATGAATTGAAAAGGAGTTCATGTTGTTTGACTATTTGTTCTGCCTCCCTGAATTCATCCAGTAGAAACGCTTCAGGGGGATTGTTCCTACACACTTGTTCAGAAATGTTTTATTAATATGAAATTAAACACTTACATTTTGTTAAACTTTTTGTTTACATCAGCTTAAAGTCAATTTTCGGCTAAGGGATATTTTAACAGATCAGTGTGTAACACATGTTTGTTTCCTATTAACAGGAGCTTTTTGTCCATGTTTCTAGGAAACTGATCTGAGGCATCTTTTTCATCTACATCAAATAATTTCCTGGTTTTTATTAGAAAGGCCAGTTTATCTACACATTACAGTTGAAGCCATAAACAGGAGTCACTTTTTGGCCAGGAAATTAATAAAAAGCATTCTGCAGAGAAATAGTGGAAGTATGTAGAGAAATAGAAAAGCAAAATGTCAATGGTGCTAACCATTAAACAGTTCATGTCGTAATGATGCATGGGAAATACCCACTCATTCAATCTGGTTTACAAACAGACATGATCCTGTTTAAGATTGCATGGGACCCGGGCTTATCAACCTATCCCACCTAGGCTGGATGGACTCTAAACAGGTCAGCAGTAAGTCACGAGGCCAGGTAAAGACACACAAGACAAACACCTGCACCTGTTACCTTGAAATTTTATCTTATGTCTGCAGCAATGAGCCTCAATTTCCCCCAGTCATGTTATGTGTAGCTCTTTTCCCATCTCTGAACCTCTATATTTAGCTGGGCCTGTTGCAAACTGAACCCTGCTCCACACATTGTCAAAACAAGGGGCTAATCCTGTCCAACAGGTGCTGGCTCTGTACAGACATGCAGTCTTCAAGCACTCCCCAAACTCCCATATGTCTGTAAAACAAGTGAATCAACACTGCAGCCAAACAGAGACAGGGGTCCCTCTCTTCTCAGCTCCTGACTCAGGAACACTGGGGATCAAGACTCTGAGCTGTGCAGATGATGAAGGATGAGGCAGGGGGAGGTCTGCTGATGTGTACTTATGTCTCTCAGGTCACAGACATCTCTTCATGATTTCAGGAGATGCCCTCATCAAATGTGATCATGTAGTTGTGTCAAAATATCACAGCCATTTACCTCCAATGACCTTTACATAGGACTGTTTAACCATGTTAGCCTTGGTCTCTAAATACTGCCATGCTCCTGTGACAGATTTGAATATCTCCACACATCACCCCTAATGGTAGAAACATGAGAGCTTTTAGGCAGAGTGTCAGAGACTGAGCTGTTTGTTGTGACTTCCACGTGAGAATGAATGTGTGGATCAACACGTGGCGCCTCGGCTGCTGCACTGGAAACAACAGTCTCCATTCGGCTTGCACGGTATATGCTGACCTGAAAGCAGAGAGGGTAAACATTTTGGTGAGCACATAAATCAACCCAACAATATACACATTTCCTAGCTGAGAGTATTATTATTTACCATAGACTGGGGGCAGATGGTAGAGTTCATCTTTAGCTCAATTATATCAGAATTACTTATATTCTACCCAAATACTTCCTAAACAACCATGTTCCCTAAAACGTTGGGTTTCTGTAGGAAATATAAACAAAACCAAATTTCAATTTTATGAAATGATTTAAACCCAATTTTTATTTAGAAACAGCACAGACACAACATCTGGAATGTCTGATACAAAGGACAGATGGGACAGATGCAACACCTAGGATGTTATTTTTATGTACTAGAAAAGCCAGCTTCTGCTTTTTAGTTGATGCTGCAGTATTGAATTATGGAGTTCGGGTCAAAGTTATTTTACCCCCAATTTCCACTGCATGAGCTCCGCTCCGGCACGCACTCCGCAGAAAAAACGCTCTCATTGTAGTCAATTAGAGCTTTTCCACTGCCGCCGCCGTTTCGCCATCTGGCAAAAATAGGATCGATTCTATTTTTGCCGGACGCCGGATCAAGTCCGCAGTCAATCTACACAAATAACTAAGCACCAACCGGATATAGAACAACCACATTTCCGGATGTTTTTCAAAATAAATCAATAAAGACGGACTAGACATTTTTTGAATGCATAGCTATATTAATATAAGCCATATGTTGTGCAAAATATCTTGACACAGAATAACAGAGAATAACTGTTCTTTTCTGTTCGTTTTCCACGGAATGAAGAATTTTGTTCTGACTTCCGCATTTATTACTGGCTTTTATCGTGAGATCTCGCAATTCCCCCGCATGCTTCTTTGACCACCTCTGGGCTGCGGACCAGAGCAGAGAGGATCTAGAGCGCATGCAGTGGAAATCGGGTGTTAGATTTTGAGCTATAGGGCTACTCACCTGCCACTTTATCAGCTACACCAGTTCAACAGCTTGTTAACAGAACTAGCAAATCAGCCAAATCAGTGCTGTTAGGAATCTAGATGTGGTGAAAACAACTTTCTAAAGTTTAATAAGAGCATCAGAAATGGGGTTAAAGGAGGGTTTAGGTGACTTTGAGTGTGGTATGGTCATATGTGCCAGACAGTTTGGTCTGAATCCAGTGGATCCCTGGTATTTGCGTGGGTTAGGGACCACAACCACCCATGAATAGCAGAAATATGCAAATACTTGAGGCCCCCTCTAAAAATGCTTATAACTGCCTATTTTAATAGTTTATTAGTTCCTGGACTGGCTGTTTTGCAAGCGACAGCCAATAGTGTGTCAAGTACCATTGCAGGCATTTTAATTTGGAGCAATTAATTTGGAGTTACATTCCACAGAAACTTCTGGGAATAAGTGAATCCATGAATACTGAGCCAATAATAGGCGAGGGTTGGTTGTCACATGTCACTCTTGGCTTTTTGTACTTTTTCATAAGGCTAAATAGTTGAAATAATATTTCAGAAAATCACCTTGGGAAACATTTTATAGACCCAATACATTTGCATGAGTTTTGAACATTAGGCACAATGTTGGGCTCAGTTTTTTGTGTTTTTATTAATTAAAACTCCATGCCACCACTTCTAAAAATAGCTCTTTAGAGTACCACCACTTCTCTGAGTGCTCACAGCGTACCGGTACAATCATTAGTGCGTCCATTGGTGCAGATTCCGAGCACCCACGGACAATACAGAGCAGGTGCTATTGATGACAAAGTCTGTCTGTCCAACAATGAATGTCAGCTGCGATAGCCAATCAGCTCCCGAGTGTGCGACACCACGGTTAGAAAGAAGTTCTTATGCTTTAGTTGACATATATGCGCACTGTGACTGGATAAACATTCGTGAGAGCCTAACAGGTGGCATTTTACAAGATATCTGAACTAAACCCAGAGATTCGTTAGCTACCGACAGCTATTGGTGTATTTCTTAACCCAGGATTGCTGAAGGAGGAGCTGTGATGAATTTGGTTGCAAGCAGTGCTTTAAGTGGGCCGGTACGCAATGGTACTCAGTAGCACCACTTCTAAAAATAGCTCTTTAGAGTTCCAACACTTCTCCAAGCACTGAGAACGTTCTCACAGAGTACCAGTATGCTCATTAGTGAGTCTGTTGTAATCCTTTTGCAATTTTTGGGACGAATAATGTCTAGACAAATATTGAAAATCGGATTTTAACTGAAAATATCAAAATATAAGTTTTGCTCCATATTGTCCAGCCCTAAAACAAACAACATTGTCTGTTCTCGCTCAACTCTGTGCTTGCTTGCACGCATTTCTGTCTTAGGGATACATTTCAAAAATACTTTATTGATCCTGCAGAGAAATTAAGTGTTGTTGTATCTCATACTCTTTAATTCTTCAAGGATTCAAACCAAAAGTTCCATGCATCTCTCCTGTATTTTCTTTTTTTTAAAAGCGACATCTGGTTTTGTCTTTTATTTACACCAAAAACCACCTTTTCAATCATGTTTAGGAATATCAATTAATCATGATTAATTCACAGCTACCCTGTGATTAACTAGATTAAAATTTTTAATTGTTTGTCAGCGCTAGTTTTTTTAATTTATATTATTTATTTTATGTATATTTTATCATTTTTTTGATCTCCTTCACATTTTATTTAATTACACAAGTTCAGCAGCACTTGTACACTTAAAGGAGACATCACCTGTTACTAAAGTGAATAACTACTCCCTATCATAATCTTTCACGCCTTTAAAATAAATTCTAGTCAAAATTTCTTTTTTTAAAGATGCTTTTCTGACCCATTCAGTAAAACACATATTGTCTCATGAGACTGCACGCGATATTTCGGCATTCCCGGAAGTTCATTATAATAATGCAAATGAGGATTGCCTTGATTGATTGCGGGGGGGATGACGCTCCACTGCAACACTCTCCAAAAAAAGAACATGGCTCACGCAGTGAATGAACCCGACCTCGCCGCGACCAACGGAATCCAACCATTTATGAACGAACCCGACTCCGAACCAGAGCTAGAAAGTGAAGATGTCGAACAGATGGAAGGACATCTAAAAAAAAAGTTTTGAGAATGACACAAATATTAGTTTTCACAAAGGTTGCTGCAAAACTACTTTTAGATCTTTGTTTCAGTTGTTTCTGTGATGTACTGAAATATAATTACAAGCACTTTATACGTTTCAAAGGCTTTTATTGACAATTACATGACATTTATGCAAAGTGTCAGTATTTGCAGTGTTGGGGACACACAGCCATTGGGTGGCACTAACCCACATTCTAGCTCTGACAGGAGGAAAAGAAGACCAGAGGTTATATAAGGCACCGCCACAGATATCCAATTTCTCTCCAGTTCTGGCTTTCAGCCAAACAGCGCCAGGAGAGATCCAATCCTTCCTTCGCTGGCGAGGGAAAAGACGCGAGTTCTGAGAGGAACTCACTCCAACGACGACAATACTGCTGATCAATCAGGTGAATCAAACCCAGTGTTTTGAGATAAACCCCACTGTTCCGCCCTGGGCCCTGCTTTCTGAACAGATGCTGCCGTATGAAGCGAGCCGCTAACAGTTACCGAATGCCACAGAACCGGGTCGAGACTGTTGCGTTACCCCATCGCGACAAAGCCTGGGACAATGCTATCTTGAACCTGCAGAGAAGGTACTGTGTCGGTAAACTGAGGTGCAGCTGATCGCTGTTTAGCAAGCCGAAGAGGACGACACGACGTTCCGAGCTAATGCTACCCGCGATTCAACAGCTATAATCCTCCCACTGCTAACGGACCGTAGCTGTGGCTAGCCTGCGGGCTAACGTTGTTTTGGCTTCCCCCATCATCCACGGAGCAACCTGGAGAACTTTAACCGTTCAATAAGGTCTGTCTGGGCAGAGGCGAGATTAGGTTAGTTTAAACAAGATTTAAGGGTTGTTTATTTTCACTGTGATTTGTTACTTTGTGTAAGATTTCATTTATTGTTCGGGTACAAACAGGCCGGTCGGCCTGGGGGTTTAAACTGTGATTTTCGAGGTTTCCGATGGAAAGTCGTTTTATATCCTGCAACCTAAGTTACTCAATCTGACAGTTTTTCGTTTGATGTTTAATTAATGATCCAGAGCGACTGTAAGCAGCACCACGTGAGTTAGCTGTAAGTTACATGCTCTAGTGAACCACGTGGGCCCGCCATTGATGGCATTTTACTCATGAACAATAAAGACTGCCGTTAATGCTATTCAAAATAGAGATCGACTTTAAAACGGATAGTTTAAACACTAAACTAATCTTTTAAGTCATCTTTGAGACCGCCTTCTTGGTAAGTCAAAATACTAAATTAGATCGACATAATTGGTACAGCCGTTAACGTCAACATAAAGTCTAAATATTAAATTAGATCAATCACTGCGGTGACCGATCCATTAAATAGAATCAATTATCTAAGGTTATTGATTTCTAATTCAGCAAATGGTTTAATGAAACATTGCTACTTCCAAACAATGTTTTTCTTCACTTCTGCTTTGCATTGGGAATTGGTGGTTTGAAAACAAACCAGAATCTGCTGATTAGTCTTAAACTAATCACAATTAGTTTAAAACTAACTTAGCTTTATTCCCAACACTGTTCAATACAAGCCTTGGTCTTTGAGCAAACATTCATTCTGAACTGTGACATCATTATCAATTTATTGTTTGTTTCTATTTTTGTGCATTTTTATCACTTTTACTGTTTTACTTCGGAGTGTGAGTTTTATTATCGTTATTCTTTTCTTAGTAGTTTAGTTGTGTTTTACTAGTTTGGTGAGTTTTTGGATTAAAGTATGTTAAGTGAAAGTGAATTCTTGTTGTAATAAACTCTTGTATTTTGGAAAACTGTTGTTGTTATTTCACAACAGTAGTAACTTGCTGTTCAGGTACGCCAAGAACTTATTCCTTCATATATTGTTTAATTATCTCAGCCTTATCAGGCAGGTAATCATAAACATAAACTTAGACTGAACAATTTGGCTATTGATATTCCTGGAATCCAGGTGGTGCCCTAAACGAGGTAATTTTTACATAAAATTATTAATCTGATTAATAATTGCCCTAAGCAATTATTCATAATTAATCATAGCCAAAACCTACCTATCTGTGGCACAACAGCAGTGTAGGCCCTTCTTTTTCAGGACCTTTGCAATTCGACTGGCCATGCTCTCAATCAACTTCTGGGCCAAATCCTGACTGATAGCAACCCATTCTTTCATAATCACGTCTTGGAGTTTGTCAGAATTAGTGGGTTTTTGTTTGTCCACCCGCCTCTTGAGGACTGACCACAAGTTCTCAATGGGATTAAGATCTGGGGAGTTTCCAGGCCATGGACCCAAAATTTCAACGTTTTGGTCCCCAAGCCACTTAGTTATCACTTTTGCCTTATGGCATGGTGCTCTATCGTGCTGGGAAATGCATTGTTTTTCACCAAACTGTTGTTGGATTGTTGGAAGAAGTTGCTGTTGGAGGGTGTTTTGGTACCATTCTTTATTCATGGCTGTGTTTTTGGCCAAAATTGTAAGTGAGCCCACTCCCTTGGATGAGAAGCAACCCCACACATGAATGGTCTCAGGATGCTTTACTGTTGGCATGACACAGGACTGATGGTAGTGCTCACCCTTTCTTCTCCGGACAAGCCTTTTTCCAGATGCCCCAAACAATCGGAAAGAGGCTTCATTGGAGAATATGACTTTGCCCCAGTCCTCAGCAGTCCATTCACCATACTTTCTGCAGAAGATCAATCTGTCCCTGATGTTTTTTTCTGGAGAGAAGTGGCTTCTTTGTTGCCCTTCTTGACACCAGGCCATCTTCCAAAAGTCTTCGCCACACTGTGCGTGCAGATGCGCTCACACCTGCCGCTGCCATTCCTGAGCAAGCTCTGCACTGGTGGCACTCTGATCCCTCAGCTGAATCCTCTTTAGGAGATGATCCTGGCGCTTGCTGGACTTTGTTGGACGCCCTGAAGCCTTCTTAACAAGAATTGAACCTCTTTCCTTGAAGTTCTTGATAATCCTATAAATTGTTGATTTAGGTGCAATTTTAGCAGCCACAATATTCTTGCCTGTGAAGCCATTTTTATGCAACGCAATGATGGCTGCACGCGTTTCTTTGCAGGTCACCATGGCACCACCAGCCTTGTGCTCGTCAACATTCTCACCTGAGTTAACAAGACGATTACTGAAATGATCTCAGCAGGTCCTTTAATGATCTCAGCAGGTCCTTTAATGACAGCAATGAAATGCAGTGCAAAACATTCTGGAGTATATGCAAATTGCTATTATAAAAACTTAAGCAGCAACTTTTCCAATTTCCAATATTTATGTAATTCTCAAAACTTTTGGCCACGACTGTACAGCAAGATGTATTGGAATGGCAAAGGCAACCATTTGATCAATAACGTGATAAAACGCTTTTTAGTTTCAACAAAATAGGTTTGCCTTCTTATAAAGTCAATCAATACAATAACAGCGATGTAGTCTTCTTCAGTAATGGTGGCGGGGCTCGGCTGAACGTGAGGGTGAGAGGGGCGGGGCGAGCTCCAGCAGCATTGGTCTGCTATGTTCATAAATGGTAAAATCCTGCCGTTTTGACGTAAAACCGGCACAGAAATCAAAACCACGTTTTTGAGGGCGCATGCACGTCAAGTGCACGTGGGGTGGTTAGAGAAGCCAATGGTAAACAAATGCTGCACTTTTGAATATTGGCTTACTGCCCAGTGTAAAATCAGGAGGAAACCATATTATACATGTTTTCACATGGAAAAAATGAACATTTCAGGTGAAGACCCCTTTAAATTGCCGATAAAACTAATTGCTTGTTTTAAGGCTATACTTTTCAGAACTATACATTTCTTCACTTTACTACTTACAAAAATAATGCATTACTTTGCTAAAGTTTAGGTATTGAACACAAGGAATATTGATTATTACTTATTCCGAAACCAAATCTAATTTTCATTAAAAAAAGTTACAATCCAATTCAAATGGATAGGGACAACCAAACCCATACACTCTGACAACCACTCCGAACATAGGGCAGGTTTTATCACAATAAATTATTAAAAAGGAAAGATGAGTTAAATAATAATAATACATCAAAATTGTATAGGGCTTTTTTGGACACTCAAAGACGTTTTACATGGGTAATAAAACCAATAAAAAAGGGGTTTTGAAGGAGTCATGACCTGTAATTTTCACTTTTCCACGAGAAAAAAATTTATGTTATGATTGCCTAATGATTGTACACTGGCCGGGAAGCCGATATTTAAAAGTGAAGTGTTTGTTTACCCAAGCCCACGTGCACGCACACTCAAATACGTGATTTTAATTTCTGGCCGACTTGACGTCAAGTCGGCGCAGGATATACCACATATAGACATTGCAGACCTATGCTGCAGGAAGCCCGCCCTGCCCCTCGCCCCTCTCCCCCTCATATTCAGTCGAGCGCCGCCATTACTGAATTCTAGGGATGGGAATTCCAGCTCTTTTTGGAGAGCCAGTTCTTTTGGCTTGGCTCACCATAAAGAGCCGGCTCTTTCGGCTCCCAAGTGGCTCCTCAGATTTTCTGTTGCTTAAAGTGTATTTATTACCAAAATTAATGCAAAACGATGTGCACCAAATGTACCAAAACAAGCAGGGGGGGGGTGAAAAAAAAAACAAAAAACGGCTCCCAATGACGAGCCGGCTCCCATCGTTTACTTCAAAGAGTTAGCTCTTAGAGCCGGTTCGTTCGCGACCGACACATCACTTCCGATTCGAAGTACAAACTCGACCGTGAAAGATGCAGAAACGTAGTGCACACGTGAGTTGCTCTGTTGTTGAGTTGCTCTGTTGTTGACTGCCAGAATCAACATGGAAATATTTTTCTAGTTTTTTTACGCCGGAATCCTTTACGAATTTGGGACAATATCAGGCGATGTTGGCATCGAAGCACCGTTCGGAAAAAGGGGCAATTCCAACAATCAGAAACTTGCCTGCAATTGAAACGGTAAGGCTGTGTTTTTATTGCTCTACTGTGTGTAACAAACAGCAGCTAACTGCTAATGTGGCTATTGTATACTAGCAGTAGTTGTAGATATGGGTTAGATATGCTGAAGCCCTCCTTCCTGCCACCAATCAACGCGCCCCACATTTGCATTATTACAATGACCGTCCACGACAGCCAAAATATCGCATCAGATCTTGCAAGACAATACTGCCTTCAGAAATAAGGGTCAGAGGAGCTCTGTGTTTAGTTTTTTTCACTTTTTTTCAACTTTTCTTTTTTAGAAAGGCCTGAAAGAATATAATAGAGCGTGGGTATCCAAGGTAATACTAGGTTATGACTCCTTTAAGGAAAAGCTAGTTTGAACAGGTGGGTTTTCAGTACTGATTTGAAGTTTGGTAGCGAGTCAAGAGTTTCTAATGGGTGGTGGGAATGAGTTCCAATAGGTGGGGGCAGCGATAGCAAAGGCTCGGTCCCCCAAGGTCAGGCAGTTAGTGTGGATGATGGGAGTGAGGCGGTTAGTGCCGGCTGAGCGGTGGTGCTGGGTGGGTTGGTGCTGTTGCAGGAGCTTGGTAAGGTAGGGCAGGGCCAGGTTATGGAGGGACTTGTAGGTGAGGAGGAGGAGCTTATATTGACTGTGATATTGAACGGGGAGCCAGTGGAGCTGCTGGAGGATGGGGGTGATGTGTTCTCTGGACCGGGTGCGAGCGAGGAGGCAGGCCGCAGAGTTCTGGATGTATTGAAGTTTTTGGAGATGAGTGGTGGGAAGTCCATAGAGGACGCTATTGCAGTAGTCTAGTCTGGAAGTGATGAATGCCTGAATGAGGATTTTGGCTGTTGACTGGGTAAGGGAGGGTCGGAGGCGGGCAATGTTGCAGAGGTGAAAAAGGATATTTTAATGATATAGTTGATGTTTGTTCGGTATGAGAGGGTGGAGTTTTGGGGCCAGTGATGAGGAGTTCTCTTTTATTGCTGTTGAGTTTGAGAAAGTTATTGTCAATCCAGGTTTTGATGTCGGAAATGCAATTGGTGATGGTGCAGAGGATAACCAGGGTGATGATTTGGTGGACATGTAGAGTTGGGTATCGTAGGCGTAGCAGTGAAAGTGGAGTCCATGGTAAGGTGGATGATTTGACCGATGGGAAGCATGTAGATGGTGAAGAGGAGGGGGCTGGGCACAGAAACTTGGGGGACACCAAGGGTGACGGGGGAGGTGTGGGAGTTGCAGTTGTTAACAGAGACAAAGCTTCGGTTGGAGAGGTAGGAGGTGAACCAGGGGATTCCTGTGCCGGAGATGACAATTGATTAAAGACGATGGAGGAGGACGGTATGGTCTACTGTGTCAAATGCAGCAGAGATGTTGGGAAGGATTGATATGGAACCAGAGTCGACAGTGAGGAGGAGATCATTTGTGACTTTAAGAAGTGCTGGTTCTGTGGTGTGGTGTGGACAGAATGCGGATTGAAATGTTTCGAAGAGATGAGAGGAGTGGAGATGTCGGTGGAGTTGGGGGATGATGGCGCGTTCCAGAATTTTTGAAAGCAACGGGAGATTGGAGATGGGTCTGAAGTTGTCCAGATTGACAGGGTAACCGGGTTTTTTCAGGAGGGGTATGATGGACGCAAGTTTGAGCGGGGATGGAACAGATCCTGACGTAAAGAAGTGTTGATGATGCTGGTGATGAGAGGGATGAGAATTAGTTGACAGGTTTTAAAGGGGAGGAGAAGGGATCGGGTCAAGCTGGCAGTTGGAGAATTTCATGGTTGAGAGGAGTTTGGAGGTGTCGGAGGGAGACAGAGGAGAGAAGGAGGGAAGGCTGTGGTGTGTGAGTGGAGTTAGTTGATGTTCAGAGGGAGGAGAAGCAGAGGAAGTGGATGCTAGGGAACAGTGTATGGTATGGATTTTGGTATGGTAGGATGACAGGAAGTTATTGCATTTGTCTGTAGTGAATGTGGAGGTTAAATTGTCCTTGGGTTTGGTCAGTTCTGCAAATATGGAGAATAGTGTGCGGGGGTTGGAAGAATTTGAGTGGATGAGTTGTAAGTGGAAGTTGGACCGGGCAGTTTTTTTTTTTTTTTTAACGTGTCCTGTTTGGCAGTGTGGAGCTCAGAATTGGTGTCTGAGTAGCAAGTAGAAGCCCAACAGATTTACTTTCACAAGCGGAGCAGTACAGCTTTTGCTATAGTACTCCACTTGATATATGTGTGAAAAATCTTTATTATGAATTGTTGGGGTTTTTATTTCCTGATGTTATGGACACGGAGACGGAAAATTAAGGAGAAGAAAGAAGGAAGATGAAGAAGGTAGGAAACATAAAATCAAGAGAGAGGGTGAGTTGAAAATACAAGAGAGGAAGGGGAACAAAGAAAACACAGGAAGACATTGAAGTCTGCCTCCATACCCACAGGACGGCAGAGAGAGGGGGAAAAACAAAACAAAACACGAAAAAGGAACATCGACAAAACCAACCAAACATTGTGAACTAAGAATTACACAACCACATCAAACAAAAATAGATACAAAAATACAACAACAATGTGACAGAAAAACTCATGGTACCGATTAATCAAGCTCTAGTAATGATAACCTCAGCCGAAGAATATTTCCTTAAACACCAGAGACCCCACATCTATGTGTGTGTGTTAGCATGCTGGTGCATATAAGGTTTCTCCATAAGAGTGTTCGATAGTTGGTGTGAGCAGACATCAATCCGTCTCCCAGGAATCGATGCAGACATGAAGGAGATCGGAGCAAAGACGTCCAAAGGACCGCCAGAGCCCCAGGCGGACCCGGGCGGGGCCGACCGCATCCCCCAAGAGAGTAGCAAAGGAGAACCCCAGGGGAACATCCAGCGGCCACTATGCAGGGGCCCGGGGGCAGCAGTGACGAGCCCACGGGCCCCGCCGGCAACCGGCCGCGCCGGGGCGGGCCGGTCAACGGACCGGGTGAGCCGGGGCCCAGGGGCACCCCACCCCCCAGCAGGGACCCGACAAGGGACCGGCCGACGAGGGGCCCCCGGCACTGCAGGGGCAGCGGCCGGCCGCCGGCTGCCACGCGCCGCCTCCACCCAAGGCCAATCCCCACCGCCAACATCCCAGCGCCCCACCGATAGCCGCAGGGGACGGACAGCATCCCCAGGCCGGGGTCAGCCAGCATCTGGATGCCAAGTTGTACCAGCTCCAGGGTCCTGATCCCGAGCAACGCAGGGCGCCAAGACCAGGCATCCAACGAGGGCCAGGGCCGGTCCAACCCGCCAATGAACCGGCCACGCACGGTGCGCACAGAACAGGTGATCAAACGAGCAGAGACGCCGGATCCGCATCCCGCCTAGCCACCGAGCAGGCACCACCCAACAATCCCAAACCCAACAATCCCAAACCTGGCACCTAAAAGAGGTGCCCCAACCAACCAAAGGAAGATATCGGCCCAGCGCATCGGCCGACCGACACACCGGCCCCCCCAGGCCCGGCCAGGCACGCACCAGGTCAGAACCGGATTGACCACCGATGCACCGGCAGGCAGGGGCCCCCATCGCCGACGGGGAGTGTCGGAGGGGAAATAGGCCCCCATTAATTGTAAGGCCTGAGGTGCGCCAGGCGAGGGGGCAGACCAAGATCCAACCTGACAGGTAGACAAAGACATACAGACACAGTCATACGTTCCCTCCCTCTTAAACCCATACATTCTCACTGACTCACCAAGACACCCAAAAAAATGACGCTGTACCCTCACTCACACACCCCATGCACACTTTATGCTCCCAGTAGAGCCACCAGCCCCCGGACCCGGGAGGTGGACCCCCTACCTTCGAGGACGGAGACAAGCAGACCGCCAAGGGCCCCACAGTGGCAAAGCAGCCCGACAGCCCAGGACCCCGACCAGACCGCCTGTCCTCCTCCGGACCCCAACCCCCTACCCTGCACGCCCACCACCCGGCCAGTCCACCCGCAAGTCCGACCGAACCCGGCCAAATGCCCAACCCCAACCCCACACAAAGACCAAGACCCAGGAGCCAAGTCCAGTGCAAAAAAGGACTGATCCGGCCCAGAAACGCCACCCAGCCGCTGCGACCAGCAGCCAGGCACCCCAACCAGCAAACAAGGCGAGACGCCATACAGGGACTGGCGATGACAATCGGCCCAGAGAAAAAGAGAGAAAGACCGGGCAGTTTTGAGAGCAGAGTTGTATGTGGTTATGGCGTGTTTATAGGCTTGGGCATGGAGAGTGAGAGCAGATATTTTATAGAGTCTTTCAAGTTTCCTTTTTGTTTTTTGAGATTGTGGAGATCTGGGGTGTACCAAGGGGCAGAGGTAGTGAAGGAGACTGAGGCAGTTTTATTTTATTCTTAAGATGTTTTCATCCCACGGTTTTTTCCCATTAATTATCACCCAGTGCTCCTACCTAGTTAGTCCTGGGGTTCCGCTCTCCCTCTGCCAGCCCCGGGAGTGCCCGGCATTGAAACCCAAGCCTCCTTCATGCTTGGGCAGTGAGCAGGCCCTTCTTTGGTGGGGCGGGGTTTCCCCGGCTGGACGTAGCGCGTGGAAGGATCACGTTATTCAAGCCAGATCCTCCCCAACCCTTCAGGTGCCCCGGCCGGCCAGGAGGAGGCAGTATATATCCCCAGGACTAGTGCATGTTTTTGTGGGAGTAGCTCACATTAGCTGCTCAAGGGAACATGGGGAGAACATGCAAACTCCACACAGAAAGGCCCTTTTGCCAACCCCACCCAGGGTGTGGGTGCCAATGATGCGGGGGAACAAACACACCCACAGCGTCCCCGGCGGTAATTGAACCCAGGACCTTCTAACTGTGAAGTGAGCTCCTCTATCAGCTGTGCCACCGAGCACCCCAGGAGGCTGAGGCAGTTTTGAGGGGGGCTATTTGGTTGAGGCAGGTGGAGAGTGTGTGGTTGTAGAAGTTGACTTGATCAGAGGCAGTCGGATCAGAGGGAAGCGAAGAGCTGGAGATGGCATGGAATATGGAGGGCAAGAGAGGAGGAGGAGGGCCAATGGATTTGAGGTTTCGGAATGTAATTGTTCTTGTATGTTTGGCGGTGGGAGAGGGGGTAATGATATCCAGGGTGATGGCCAGATGATCAGAAATCGTAAGGTTGGTCAATGAAAGGTTATGTATGGTGAGGGAGGGTGTGGAACAGACCAGATCCAGGATGTGTCCATGATTGTGTGTGGGAGAAGTGACATGTTGGGTGAAGTTGAGGCAGTTTAAAATGTCCAAAAAGTCAGATGGGAATTTAGCTGTAGGAGAGTCGATATGAATGTTGAAGTCACCAATGAGGAGAATGGACAGAGAAATGGGGGACAGCTGAGTTACGAAGTCTGCGAAATCAGAAAAAAAATTATGGGCAGATTTCGGAGGGCGGTAGATGACTGCAGCAGTGAGTGATTGGGAACCAGGAAGTCTGAAAGCCAAGTGTTCAAATGAGGATACAGCCGGGGTGGAGATGGGGCGGATGGAGATGGGGATGTCGCTGCGGTGGATGACTGTGATGCCACCTCCCCGCAGGGCCAGACGGGGGTTGTCAATGTAGGAGTATCCAGGTGGGGTGGTCTGATTTAATGCAATGTAGTCCATGGGTTTGTGCCAGGTTTCAGTAAGACAGAGTAAATCCAGTTTATTGTCAATGATGAATTCACAGAGGAGCAGGCTTTTATTGTTGAGTGATCTTGTATTAAATAGTGCTGTCTTAAGAGGCTTTTGTTGTGAAGTCTGAGTGGCGGAAGTTGAGACGGGCAGGAGGTTAGATGAAGTCACAGGAAGAGTGCGCGGATGACGTATGCGGATGTTGTTGTTGTGCCGGTGTCCGAGCGGGAGTGAGCTGCGGCCGGACCAGAGAGATGGAATACAGTTTTCGGCACTGAAGTTGTAGAGAAGATTGCGACGGGAGCCTCGGTGGATGTAGGGGCGACGACGGAGAAGTCTTGTTGCAGAGTTGAGGTGATGTCCAGTGAAGGAGGTGCGCGGTGGTTGAATCTGAGAAGCTGCAAGGACTTGTATCAAAGCGCCATGGTCGGAGCCGGGGATGAAATGAGCTGCACAGAGGCCAGCAGGAAAGTCAAGAACAGTAGCCGCATAGACTGCTCCGGAGTGCAGGCCGGCCAGTAACCGGGTTTTCATCCACTGCTCAAGCAGAACACAGCAGGGATGGGCTGAGGGCAGCCCCGGGAGGTAGCTTGACAGTGGTCACAGCAGAGTCACACCGTGAGAGGCGGCAGATGCAGCGACCAGGCAAAGACACGGTCCAGATCTTGAGGCAGGAACAGATACAACCGGCACCAGACAAAAACAGTAAGTAAAACCGTTTAGTCACAAACAAACTTTTTCATCCGGAATGAGAAGCGGGAGCCAAAACGTGCCAGCCAAAACGCGCCAGCATCCTTTTATTTCCGGTCTTTTCATTGAACATTCAAGCCAAGATCCTAGGCTTTCATTTAATCTACAAATATCTCTTGAAATATGTTTGGATGATGAGCAATCAGCGTTTAGAGTACTCTAATTACTTTTTCTGTGAAATGTGTAACTTAACGCGTTAGTTTTGTGCATTAAGCAATCAGTAACTTTGTTATTTTTATAAAAAAGTAATCCCTTATTTTAAGAATTTCTCTCAATAAGGAAAGGAAAATCCCGACTGCAGCCGAGACTGTCAGACAGTAGGACAAGGAACTATGCCACCTGCTGCTTTATCAGCGGAGCCGAAGCGCTGTGATTCATCTGTGCCCTGCTCCTCCTGTGTCTGTATGTGTGTTTTTGAACTCCTGGCAAGATGGCAGAGAGCAAAAATTTCCACTTCAAATTTAAAACATCTTGTATCCAAACGCCATGCTATCATGCTTCCTGGGCTGGATAAGTGTTTTTGATTTATATGTTCTGTGATCAAAAAAAGTAAATAATGTGGAATAGCCTATAACTGGCTGTCTTTCCTGTTCTTATCCTGTAGAGTTAATTTAGTTGGATGACTGACGTTATTCATCGTCACGACTTCTTGGTGCATTTAAAGGAGGCTGTGTCTTTCAATTAAGTTGCTGCATGTGCGAGGTGCTGCGAACTAGCTATGAATTCTTGGTAACGCATAAGTATTGTAACGCGTTACTTTTATGAATGGATAACGCTGTAACATAACTGATTACTTTTAATTGATGGTAATGCTGTAACCTAATTAACTACTTTCCAAAGTAACTATACCCAACACTGTGAGCAAGATACACTAGAGTAAAAAGTGAGACAACCAGCCCCGGTCTCCCCTAACTGCTGATCTGCTGGGATTTTTATGCACAGTGATCTCTCAGGTTCACAGAGAATGGTTTGAAAGAGACAAAATACTGTGGCTGAAAATGCCTTGCTGATGTAAGAAGACACTGATTTGAGACTGATTTGAGATTATAGTAAGATAACAGTACCTAAAACAACCAGTTCTTATAACAAACATATGCATAACACCATCTCAACATGTAGAACCTTACAGCAAATGGGTTACAGCACTAGAAGACCATAGTGCAGACCAGTAAACTGAGGAAACAATTCCCACAGACTTACCAAAATTGGACAACAGAAGTTGCCTGGTCTAAAGAGTCTCAATTTCAGTTGTAATCTTAAAATGTAAGGGTCTGAATTTGGCTTACACGACAGGGCAACGGTGGCTCAGTTGGTAGCAGTTCATCCAGTAACCGGTGAGTTGCCAGTTCTCTGCTTCCTCCGTCTCAGTCATTGGGTCCTTGGGCAAGACACTGGTGGTGGTCATTCTGCACCAGGGCAGCTGTGGCTACAATCTAGTTTACCACCATCAGTGTTTGGGGTCCTCTGGACTAGATAAAGCACTGTACAAGTACAGGCCATTTACCATTAGATAACATGAAACCATGGATCCAACCTACCAACAAATCTGCAGCAGCTGCTTAAATCAATCATGTTAATGTAGATCAAAATCTCACGAATGTTTAAGATGCCATATTGACTATACCATTAAGAATTAGGCAGCTCTGAAGGTGTACCTATAAAGTGACTGGTTAGTGTAGAGATTATCAAATGCAATCCAGACTCAGAGAATTGGAAAACACCCTTTAGTTTAGTGACGATTGGAAACAATGAAGCAGAGGGTAAAATTAGCATCGTTAGCAACTAAAGGTTTAGCCAATCATGGTATTCTTACAGTGCATAGAAATTGTGTTTTGTGGATCTGTTTTCTACCCTGCCCAAAAATACTGCGAGATAAACGGTTTAAAACAGTTTTATAGCAAAGATTCTGTTCGAGTGGTAATTTTATCATCCTTTGCCTGCCAGTTCATGTCAGTCAAGTTTGTGTCTTGTGAAGGTGGAACACAAAGTGCATTACAGATTAGAATGACCCCACATAAACCACATTTCCATCCCTCCCTCACAGATTTAAATGATCATCAGAATGATCAACCCCCCCAACCCAATCCAACTCAAATGCGCACGCACACTCAAGTGCAACAACAAAAGGACATTGGGTTGAGTACAGATGAGTCAGGTAAGGTGAGGAAATGCCACAGCCGACCACCGCTCCCGAGGCAGAGGGCTCCCATAGAGGAAACACTGTTAGGAAGATTAAAATAAGTTAAACAATAAACAGTAAATAAATATAAGACTAATTAGTAAAACATGGAGATCAATTATACTGACTATAATAAATAATAATCAGTTAAAAGCTAGGCTAAAAAAAGTGAGTCTTGAGCCTGCTCTTGAAAAAAATAATTTCTCTAAGGCCCTGAGGTCCTCCGGCAGCCTGTTCCAGAGGTGAGGGCAATTTTTATTTTTATTGCATGCTTAGAAGTGTTTGTCTTATTGTGACAAGGTGCATGACGAGGGCCCAGGCAGGATTCGATCCCCAGACTCCCGGGTGAGAGTCATGCGCACTTACCAATCAAATCCCGCCCGGGCCCTCGTCGTGCACCTTGCCACATTATGTTTTCACAAAGTACCGCAGCAATTTCCTAATGCTGTGAATAGGGATGTGTATGTGTATTGGTAAAGATCTGGGGATATGATATGTTTCACGATACAGGAGAGATGATACGATATATTGCGATACTATGAGTAAGACTATTTTTAAAAATGAATTTAACTGTAGAAAAACTGTCACAGCATTCTAAACACTCCAACCTGTTTAATAATTAACACTTCCAGTTTTATTAATAGTTCTAGTTGATCCACTGGAAAGAAGAAGGTGAGAACAGCCACTAACTAGCAGTCATACTTTTAATTTTACTTCAAAAATAACTTCATCATTAATGATTCCATTTAAATTCTAAATAATTAAATAATTGATACAATGCTTTTGAATATCGATACAATATTGTGACATAAAATATTGCAACATATCGGCGTAGCTATATTTTCTTACATCCCAAGTTGAGAACCTGTTCACATCTATAATAATAAAACCTTTCTGATTCTGATAGTACTGGAAAGACACTTCGCCGTGAGTGTGTGTCCTGAATTTAGGGAGGACATGGAGACAGTGGTCAAAAGAGCGGAGAGTTCGCAAAGCTTCATGGTAAAAGCAGTTCTGAAAGATAAGAAGGCCCGAGACCATTAAGACACTTAAAAACCATTAAAAGAACCTTAAGATCGATCCTAAAACATACGGGGAGGCGATGCAATGAATTTAAGACGGGTGTATTGTGCTCCCGCCTCCTGGTCTTCGTCAGGACACATGCTGCTGGATTTTGTAAAAGTTGTAAACCTGAGATACTCTTTTTGGGAAGACCAGAAAGCAGCTCATCACAGTAATCAATTATACTAGTGATAAAAGCATGCATCAGTGTCTCTGTGTTGGCCCGAGAGAGAACGGGGCGGACTCTGGCAATGTTCTCATACTTCCTAGTCCACTGTACTGTTCACTCAACCACAAACCTGCTACCCACCCACTAGACACTCTGTGGATGTTCGTGTGCTGTCAAGATTTTTGTGACAGCATTGGCTGTGCACACCAGCAGGGACAATAATAGTCAGTCAGACAACCAAAAGGCAGATCAGATAAAGGCAGAAGATGAAAACAACAAGGAACTTTGTTTTGAAGAAATTCACTGAGGAGAAAGCTGCTGTTTTCTGCAGTGTGGACAATTTATCTTTCAAGGACAACAAAGATACAAAACTTGCACTGATATTCTGGTTTGAAATCACATCATTCTTTATTTTTAGTTCTTTTCTTCTTCTCCACATCTGAGCAGAGAGAATGTATAAACCACCACATTATCACCCCTCGAGAGGCTTTAATGAAAACTCTATATCTCTATATCTGTACAGTGGACCCCCAGTATTCACAGGGGTTAGGGACCACAACCCCCAGCAAGTAGCTGAAATCCATCAACATTTAAGAACCCCTCTAGAAACCTTTAAAACCCCCTATTTTAAAAGTTTAATGGCTAACTATATCTTGGTATGCATTAATAAGCACTGTGTAAATCATCTTAGCCCTACTGCAGAATATGTAGGTATTTTTGGTGCAAAAGTATTTGTGTCTTATAACTGGGAATCTGAAGTCACAGAGGAAAACTTTGTAACAGTTTTGTAATAGTAGATTTGTTTCAGTCTATCACAAATACAATACAACATATACACTTTTTTAATTTCTTTGAGTCACACTTTTAAAAAATCTGGCATTTACAGTTTTACCTCAAATGATCCAAAACATTTGGTGCTAAAGTATTTGTGTCTTGTAACTGGGTAGTTGAATTGACAAAGGAATTTATTATAGTTTTGTAATTGTAGATTTTTTTTTCAGTCTTTCACACAAGAACAAAACAACAGTTACACCTTTTCAAATACAATAAATACAATGCACAATTTACCTTTTTTGAGTCACACTTTAAAAAAATCTTACATTTACAGTTTTGCCCCAATTGATCCAAAACATTTGTTGCAAAAGCCATCCACATACCTGTGTGTAAAAAAATAACCTGTGTATACTCCTTTTTTGCTCACAGACACAAATCAGTGAATGCAACTGCACAAAACCTCTGATGTGAGCCACAAAAACTGCTTTACAAGCCACACCTTCTTTTTCCACACGCTCCTCTTTTTGCTCCATTTGTACCACTGTCAAGAACGTTATGTGACTTCTGGGTAAGGCCTATGCCATACAGCAGGGGGCAATGATGAACTCGGTACTAACAATCCGGAAATATGCACCAGCATGCTCACACACACACACATAGGTGTGGGCCCCACACCTAGGAGCCAGGTGCTCCTCCAAAAGGAGCGTGCGGAAAAAGAATGGATGGCTTTTGCAACAAATGCTTTTGATCAATTGGGGCAAAACTGTAACTGTAAGATTTTTTTAAAACTGTGACACAAAGAAGGTACATTGTGCATTTTATTTAAGGAATTGAGAAGGTGTACTTATTGTTTTGCTCTTGTGAATGACTGAAAAAAATTTACAATTACAAAACTTCCTTTGTCAATTCAACTACCCAGTTACAAGACACAAATACTTTTGCACCAAATGTTTTGGATCATTTGAGGCAAAACTGTAAGTGCAAGATTTTTTTAAAGTGTGACTCAAAGAATGCAATTTGTGCATTGTATTTAAAGCGGAACTGAACCCAAAGAAAAAGCATAACCCCGCCCCTAGACAACATTTGACAAATTCTACAAAGTGGGCAGTGCCAGGAGTCACGGCCAAGTGTGGAGAATGAGCGGAGGGGGGAACGTGGGGGTGTGGTCAGGACAGTGACACGTCGCTTAATCTGACACTGAAACATGGACAGTGACCAAAGCGACGTTGGCAGTTTTGCTACTGATCAACGGTCATCTGTTTTGAATGTAAGCCTATGTTAGCATTACCACTGAAAGACTGAACCCATCCGGTCTCCCTCTGCCTCAGCAGCACCAGCCTCAGCCAGCGTTGACTCAGCACCCTGAGTCCAGCGGGTCTCATCTGTCGTCACTGGAGGTAGAGGGGTAGAGGGAGGCTTTATGGAGCCCAGCAGCCCCGAGCCGCATCAATTCAAGATGCTGGCTCAGGGCACTGAGTCAGCACTGTCCGAGGCCGGCGCTGCTGAGGCAGAGGGAGACAGGATTGGTCCAGTCTCTGAGTGGTAATGCTAACATAGGCTAACATTCACAACAGTATGTTAGCTATGCTAACTAGGTGCTAATATGATAATAACGGTAACCTGAAAAACGGAATCCAACTCCAAACTCGCCACGGGGTGAATGGGTGTCTGAGAGATGGTTTTATATCCAAACCCACGGGGCGTGTCTGTGACGTAAAGAGTGGAAAAGGTGTACCGCCAATCACAAAATTCAAATGCAGTAGCCACACTTTAATCCTAAGAGGGCAGCACTAAGACGTTGTTAGACCAAAAAGTGTAGAATTAAACAAGTTAACACGAAAATGTAAAAAAATCCCCAGAAACAGAAAGATTGCATTGGTAAAGACCCATTTACTGTATAAAGTTTATAGGCAAAATAAAAGTTGTTTTGGGGTTTAGTTACTCTTTAAGAAATTTAAAAAACTGAATCTGTTGTTTTGTATTTGTGAAAGACTGAAAAAAATCTACAATTACAAAACTGCTACAAAATTTGACTTCAACTTCCCAGTTAAAGGACACAAATACTTTTGCACCAAAAATACCTTCATACAGAACCGAACATCCATGGTCTTCCCCATATCTGCTCATGAGAGTGCATCCAAAAAAATGCCGTTCTTAGATTGACTGCTTTGCAAAACCCAGCAAATAGCAGGTCATGTAGCACTGGATGTAGCAATTTCAGCTTCATAAGCTGCATTTTCTTCTGAATATTTTACATAAACATAGGAAAATAAATTCACAAATAGACAATTTTCTGCAAATCATTTGGAGAATGATCACTTCAGAATACTGAACTGCAAATAGGTGGGGGTCCACAGTATAGAGGTTAAGCTGAGCTAAAAATAGTCTGATTAGGAGAAAATGCTTATCCACAAGGACCGAGTGGCTTTAATGCACAACAAAGTTAGGTGTGTCAAGCCCCCAAAGCTGCGGTGTGTGACAGATCCTCTGCATAATGGTACACATTGCTGGTAAAAGCAGCAGATGGATCAAGTTAAAAAAGACATGTTTCTTCATCTTTCAAACACATACCTGGGTTTGCAGGTAACGAGGGGTTTTGAGCTCCAACAGCTCCTCTTTGGTGACAGCAGGGGCACAGCAACAAAACACCTGCCGGAAGCCTGCTCTGAACCTGCCAAGGGTGGGGGTGGGTGGTTTTGGGAGGGGGGGTACACACGGATATTGATATTTCACAGTGGGAAAGGATTAATAAGCAGAAAGGATTGTGCACACAGATTAAAGCCAACTCATATGACATAGAAACAGCTAAACACCCACGCTGACAGACAACTCGCCCTTTTTGATGGTAAGCGGCTAAACCTGACGACCCACCTGCTGTTTAGGCAGTAGTAGATGACTGGGTTGTACATGGTGGAGCTCATGGCCAGCCACATGATGGCCAGGTAGACCTGCTGGATGTAGCGTTCCTCAAACAGTTCAGGGAAGAACTGGTGTAGCAGGAAGTAGACATGGTAGGGCAACCAGCACATGGCAAAGGTGCATACCACTACAATCATCATCTTAACCACCTACAAAAGGAAGCATGGAGGTGATGAGTATAAAGTCATCCTAACCTCCTCAGCTGTTTGGTGTTTACATTTTAGGGATTAGAAACTCATCAAGTTACATGATTGTGCTCAGTGAACAGGGCTGTGTTGTTGTTTGGATCACCTTGCGTTTGGCGATGAGTTGCTCTGCGTAGTGTTCAGATGAATCTCCTGGAATCTCACTCGCCCAGAGGGTAATGGCCACCATCATATAAGCCCATCCCATGATGCACAATGGCAGGAAATAGATCCACACGGTCACACATACATAGTAGCTGCAGCAACAAAAACACAAGCAGATTATCCCTTATAGAACAGCTCAAATAGTTTGTACCTCTGCCAAGGAGGTTATGTTTGTTTGGCTCTGTTAGTTAGCAACATAATTCAAAAAGTTATAGGTGAATTTTGATTACATTTTCTAGAAATATCTGCAATGAGACCAGGAACAAGTGATTAGAATGTGGGGGTGATCGTAAAACCACCATTACAGAAAATTAGATTTTTTTGTGAAAAACTACTGAACTAATAATGATATCAGTGTGAATCCAGCTGCTAAATGTATGTTTACATGGTCAAGGAATCTAAAAAGTTACAATTAGATCACAAAAAAAGAAAGAAGTAGATCACAACATTGGGGGTGGGGTTGGGTGGGTGCAGAGCTGCCTTGGAGGTCTGCGCTCTGAGTGCTTTTCTAGTTTAATCTGTTTTGTTTCAACTAAAAAGAATTTTGGCATCATAAAAAAAGAAAATGTAATGTAAAACTTTTTCAAACAAACTTTTAAACCATTCTGTTCAAATGTTTGGAACAGTTAGGAGATACATATTAGTACATCTTTGTTTTTAAAGGTACAGTGAGTAATTTTCTTTGACTTTTCAGCGCCACATAGTTCAGAGTAGGTATTGCAGTTACGGTAGCCCACACGCATCAACAAGGCAATATGTCATCAATGACTTCCAGCTTTCAATCCAGTGATCAGTTCTGTCCTTTTAATCTTTATTCTTTTCTAAAGTTCATCTAAATATCTGTTGTGTAATAAAAGCTGTGTTTTTATGTTAGCTATGTTGATGTTAATTATATTGCTGTATTTTATGGCTAACAGCAACTAGCAAATTTGTAATAACTAAGCGAATGTAACAAGCAAACTATATTGTTTTGTTTACTTAATTTTATATATTTGAGTATATTTATTAGATTATTTGCCATTTTGGATATATACAAAATGGCAAATAATATGTATGTAATATGTATATGATATATATGTAGTGGAGTCTGTAGTATTTTTTTCCCTTCTGTAAACAAACTCAGGTATCATCCGACAATTCAGCATCAGTTAAAAGGCAGAGGTGGTTGTGGCATGTGGTTGAAGCAGGGCAAGCTACCCAAGAGGAAGGAGCTGAATTTCCCCAAACCAGCAAGGCAGCCACGAAAAAAACTGGCAGCATCACCCACATAACGTTTAGAGGGAGAAGGACAACTGCTACAACTTCTTGAAGATCTGTGTTTTCAAGAAAGGAAGCAAAACGTGGAGAATTTATATCTTGTATGTCCCAAAACAGCTACTGTATTTCAAGATGGCACATGACTATGGAGGGTTGACCAGTTTATGTCTATAAAAATGTAAAATTGCTAGTTAATAGGAATACTTAAAATAGAGAAATATTAATGAAAAAGGACAAGTTTGTGAATGGTATTCACAGAATTTGAAAGTAAACAAGTTAAAACATTACACACTGTACCTTTAAGACTTAAGTGGTTCAATATGTGGAACACAAATCTGTGCATGCACAACACATCAAACCTGGAAGCAGATTTGCTAAAGCAGCAGAAGACTAATTCAGGTGCCATTCCCATCAACTGGAAGTTAAGACTAAAACTTACTAAAGTTCACCAAAACTAGACAATAACAGATTGAAAAACATTGCCTGATCCAAAGAATATCAGTTTCAATGAAAATGTATGTATGATTGGATTGAAATTACTTTTTTGTAAAGTGCCTTTAGATGACGTGTAGTGAAGGGGTGCTGTATGAAAACTGAACTAAATTTAATTGAAACATTCACATAGGGTGAGAATCTGATGTAACAGCATGAAATCATGGTTCCATCCTGCTTTGACTCAAAGGTTTAAGTTGGTAAGGGTGACATAATGTTGCCTTTTCTTGTCAAACCTTGGCTATTGTTTACTGACAGTGTCCATCCCTTTGTGACCACAGTGAACTCATGGTTACTTCCAGCAAGATAAGGCACCATTTCACAAAGCTCAAATCCTTTACAACTGGTTTTATGAGCATGACAATGACTTCACTGTACTCCAGGAAACAAAAAAAAAAAAAGTTGCGCTACATAAAGGTGGCCGAAGCTATAAAAAGACTGCCAACACCCTAAAACTGAGCTGCAGCACAGTTTCCAAGATCACACAGCTGTTTAACAAGGCAGCTTCCACTCAGGACAGGCCTCACCATGCTCGACCAAGAGAGCAGATTGCAAGGGCTCAGCGTCATATTGAGAGGTTGTTTTTTTTTACAATGGACGTATGACTGCTGCTAGTATTGCAGCAGTGGTTGAAGTGGTGGGGGGCCTTTCATTTATCAGACCATACACAGCACACTACATCAAATAAATCAGCATGGCTGTTGTCCCGGAGGTACCCTCTTCTAAAGATAATTCACAAGAAAGCCTGCAAGTTGTTTGCTGAAGACAATCAGACAAAGGACATGGATTACTAGAACCATGTTCTCTAGTCTGATGAGACCAAGATAAACCTATTTGGTTCAGATGGTGTGTGGTATCAACCAGGAGAGGATTAAAACCCAAGTGTGTCTTGCCTACAGTCAAGCATGGTGGTGGGAGTGTCACGGTTTAGGGCTGCATGAGTGCTGTTGGGAGCTACACTTCAATTCAATTCAATTCAGTTTATTTATATAGCGCCAATTCACAACAGATGTCATCTCAAGGCACTTAACAAGAAGTAATTTCAATATATTTATACAAACATTCCAATCAGTTCAAAAGTTTCCTATTTAAGGAATCCCAGCAGATTGCGTCAGTCATTGGCGTGAGGTTGGGCCCCATTGATGCAGACTTTCCAACCACAGCAATCCTTCAGCAATCCCTCATACTGAGCAAGCATGTAGCGACGGTGGAGAGGAAAAACTCCCCTTTAACAGGAAGAAACCTCCAACAGAACCAGGCTCAGTAGGAGCGGCCATCTGCCACGACCATCTGGGGGTTTGAGAAGACAGAGCAGAAACACAGAAGAAACAGAAGATCTGATATAAGAGAACTTTCTATGTTACAGAAAGTAAAAAGTTGATAACAGGACACAGTGGATGTTCAGTTACTGGGAGGATCATCCCAGTCGATATCCCCCGTCCAACAGGGCATTGCAGCCAAGCAGGATACCAGACCAGGTATATCTTCTATGGGGAGAAAAACACTGAGAGAAAACAAAGTTAACAGTCGAAATAACAGAATGTACTGTAATACAACTTCATTAAGGGAACCATGATTGGAGATGATATCTGTTGTGAATCAGTGCTATATAAATAAACTGAATTAAATTGAATTGCATTGAATGCCAACATGTACTGTGACATACTGAAGCAGAAGATGTTCACCACCCACCCTTCAGAAACTGGGCTGTGGGGCAGTATGCCAACATGACAACAACCCCACATCTCCAAGACGACCACTGCCTTGCTAAAGAAGCTGTGGGTAAACGTGTTGACCAAAGCAGGTCTCCCGACCTAAGCCCTATGGAGCATCTGTGTGGCATCCTCAAACAGGAGGTGGAGGACCTCAAGGTCTCTAACATCCACCAGGTCTGTAAAGTCATCCTGGAGGAGTGGAAGAGAATTCTAGTAGCAACACAAAATATTGAGACTTTGGACACAATTTAGACATTCTCGTAGGGCTGTACTCACTTTTGTTGCCAGTAGTTTTGAGAATAATGGTTGTGTATTACGTTTTTTGAGGGGATAACAAATGTACACTGTTATACAAGCTGTACACTGCCTACTTAACATTATATTAACCTAAAGTGATTGTCCAGTTGGAGCAGTTTACGAAAAGCTCACAAAAACCATCATCACTTGAAAACAAACAAGAGGGTAACTGCTCTTCTGTTTTTCTACAGGTCACGAAACCAAATCCCCAAGCGGCTGATGTTTAGATGTGCAAAATGATAAAAAGGGTGTGTTACTTTAAACAGGAAATCACACAAGATGTAGATCAGTCTGCTGCCACTTTACTCTTCAGAGATTTAAAAAGAAATTACCCTCACATATCTATAGAACTCAGCGTCAGACCCATCATCTCAGCACAAGTTGTTTAATTTTAATTACATGAACTCTTCCCCATGGCACTAGTATATATAGAATATACATAAAAAGAGTGACATATTATGGTGTGAATAGTTCTGACATACTGATAGAAAATGCATGAAACTTACAAATTACGGTAACTCCAGCATCAGGGGTTTGACCCCATATAGAAGGATTATACACATACTGAGGATTCAAATTCAAAATTATCCAGCAGGTGAGTTACTGTGTGGAGACACTAATCTCATGATGTTGGGGAATAAAAACTTAGCAACGTCAAGGAAGAGTTTTGGTGTTGACAGAGGATTAGATAAAAAAAACTTAAGAGTTTACACATTTTATCCTATTTCAACCCTATAAACTATTTTGACTCTAAAAACATGGACAGTTTTAAACTATGTTGTTTTCTTTTCTTGTACATAGTAGCGTCAGGTGAGGTTTGAGGTAGATCATATTGGCAAAGTGTCCATTCAGGCTTGTTGTTCCTGCTTCATTTAGCTTTTAGATCAGGAGCTGAGGTAACCACAATACAACAAAACAACTGAAATACTGCAATAATTAAAGTGAGTTTATTCTTGGGTTTATTTATCATGTGTGACATGTCTTTAATCATGTTTTGTTTACTTTGATTCCATATCGTTTCCAGTGCATACATCAATCCCTAACCTGTTTTGAAGGCTATTTTACATACTGTATATTTACTATTGTGGCTACTGTGCTGACTACCTGGACGTGTGCCCCAGGGTTTGTACAGAAAGGTCACTTAGAAATGATGCAAAATTCCTTACAATGCACATATATGGTGACTATGGTGACACCGAGCCCACTCCCATCTGGATAAGGGAAGAGGCACAGTGAGGATTCTCTTCTTGGATTTCTCTAGTGCCTTCAACACCATCCAGCCCCCTATGCTCCAGGACAAACTGAGCAGGGTGGGAGTGGACCCCCACCTGGTGGTCTTGATCTCCGACTACCTCTCTGACAGGCCAACGTATGTCAGGCTGAAGGAAAGCACGTCTGACACTGTGGTCAGCAGGACTGGAGCACCCCAGGGAACAGTGCTTGCCCCTCTCCTCTTCACCCTGTACACCTCGGACTTCTGTTACAACTCTAAGCTATGTCACCTACAGAAGTATGCCGATGACACAGCCATTGTTGGGTGCATCAGGTACGACAGAGAGGAGGAGTATCGGAGACAAATGGGGGACTTTGCTGCATGGTGCCACCCCAACCACCTTCTGCTCAATACCTCTAAAACGAAGGAGCTGGTCATTGACTTTGGGAGGTCCAGACCAAAACCGCGACCAGTCCTGCTAGAGGGAGCTGAGTTGGAGGCTGTGGATTCATATAAATACCTGGGACTGTGGCTGAATAAAAAAACTGGACTGGACAAGACACACCAGCCACCTGTATGGGAAGACACAGAGCAGGCTGTACTTCCTGAGGAGACTACGATCTTTCAACATCTGCAGCAAACGGCTAAATTGTGAAGTTACCTACACACTTGATATAGCACCAGGGTGGGGACAAGCAAATACTAAAGTTTCTCAGGTGATACGATTTCAGTTTTCTCAGACTAACAATCTAATTTAAAGCCCTAGTTTGTAACTTAATATTTATTTCTATAATTAGACCTCATTTAGCCCATGTAAGCCATTTATATTTCATTTAGTCATGCTACACACAGTCGAAAATTTGTAAGAAACACAATTCAGAGATTCCAGAATGAACAAATTAAACTAAAATGCTCCAATTTGGACAACAAATATATTCAAAATGTTACTTGAACATCCGCTTTACCCTGCTCTTTACAGACCAAATACCATCTCTCTGGACTGATGTAGTTTGTCTACAGTTAAATTACAGTACTGTGAAAAAGTATTTCCCTCCTTAAAAATGTCTTCAGTTTTTACTTTTTTGATTTTTACAGATCTTTAAAATAATTTTACTAACAATGGTAACATGAGTAAATACAAATACAGATTTCAAATAATAGTGTCATTTTTTAAGAAAAAAACAGCTAACCAAACCTGGGCTTTCAGGAAAAGCAATGATTTATCTTTTATAGATCATGAATTAACTGTGATTAACTGATTTTAATTTCATTAGCCACATCCGGCCCTTACTACTTTCTGACCTTTAGAGGAAAGAAAGCACTTAATAAGATCCTGTCTTACAACACAAACTAAGCTAAAATATTTCAAAAAGTAAAATATTATGCCCAAATGTAAATAAATTCAAGAATAGATCAAAGTCACTGACAGCCTGGAAAGGATCACAAAGCCAATTCTAACTCTTTGGAACTCCAGAGAACCAGAGAGAGAGACATTATCCACAAATGGAGAAAACATGGAACGGTGAAGAACCCTGGATTTCCACAGTTACCCCCAGAATACACTGACAAATAATCCAGATCATGACAAACTGAGGAAAACATCTAAAGCAAAGCAGACCTCACTGCCTAAGGTCAGGATTTATGATTCGACAATAAGAAAAAGAGACTCACCAAAAAGACTTTAAATAGGAAAAATGGAGGCAGTAGCATGATGGTCTTCTTTCCTGCTTCAGGGCCTGGATAAATTCATTAGTAAAATCCCAAATTCTGCTGTCTGTTAAAAGATCCTCCAGGAGAATCTCTGACCATCATCTAACCTAATCCCATCTAATTAAGATGCCATTGCATTACCTTAAAACAGGTAATTTGTGCCGGAAAACCCTCCAATGGGGCTCAATTAAAACTATTCTGAAAAAATGAGTGGCCCAAATTCCTCCACAGTCATTACCAATTATCACAAACACTAGATGGCAAGTTATTTAAGTTTACGATGTATAGACCCTTTCAAAAAAAGTAGAGTATCATGGAAAAGTTTATTTATTTCCATAATTCCATTCCAAACGGTAAACTTCCATAGATTATAGATTCAGGGCCCACAATTTAAACGATTTCAAGTATTTAGTTGTTTATTTGTATATAATTTGGGCTTCCAGCTCATAAGATCCACGAAAACAGGATTTAAAAACATTAGAATACTGTGAAGAAATCACCATTTACTTCTCAGTTTTTGCAGTAAAAAATATAGAAATTAGGATAACTTCAAATCAATGAAAATATGGTACTTTCAAAACAATATGTCAATCTTCAGTACTTGGTAGGTTAATCCTTTTGCCTTTATCACTGCCTCGATGTGCCGTGGCATTGAGGCAATCAGCCTGTGGCATTCCCTGGGAGTTATGGAAGCCCAGATTTCCTTGATGCTTGCTGTCAACTCTTCTTTGTTTTTGGGTCTGGGGCCCCTCATTTCCCTCTTGATAATACCCCATTGATTCTCAATGGGTTTAGGTACGGCGAGTTGGTTGGCCAGTCAAGAACAGTGATGGCATGGGCATCAAATCAGGTCTTCCTGCTGGAAAATGAAATCTGCATCCCCATACAGATCCTAGGCAGAAGGAATCATGTAGTACTCTAAAACATTCTGGTAGACTGATGCGGTGACCTTGGATATAAGAAAGCGGAGTTTACCAACACCTGCACCAGACATTGCCCCTCAAATCATAACTGACTGTGGATATTTCACACTGGACCTCAAGTAGCTTGGGTTCTGTTCCTCACCTGTCATCCTCCAAACCCTTGGACCTTGATTCCCGAATGAAAGGCACACTTTACTTTCATCGGAAAAGAGGACCTTGAACCACTGGCCAACAGTCCCGTCCTTATTCTCCTTGGCCCAGTTGAGATGCTTCCTATGTTGGCTCAGGCTGAATGTGGTGGTATAGAAAGCCGTGACTCCCGCCTCATTCCGCTCTTTCTGGATCTCTGCCAGATTCATGAATCTTCTCCGTTTGACAATCCGCTGAAGTCCACGATCTGCTCTTCTGCTGGTACATCTTCTCCTGCCACATTTTGCCCTTCCACTAGACTTTCCATTGAGATGCTTGAACACAGCACCTCCACACTAGCTGTGAACAGCTAGCCTCCTTAGCTATGAACTTTTGTGGCTTATCCATCCTATGGAGGGTATCAATGATGATCTTCTGGCTAGTTGTTAAGTCTGCAGTCTTCCTCATATTAAATCTAACTGAAACAATTGAACCAAAGTGAAGCAATTTAATGACACCTGGGAAAACCTGGGCAGGTGCTTTGAGTTTAGTAGATGAGTAGTGTGTGACACTCATGCCCTGTAAAATTTGGGCTGATTTCTTCAGAGTATTCAAATTTTTTGAAATCCTGTTTTTGTGGGTTTTATGAGCTGGAAGCCCAAATTATGTACAAATAAACAACTAAATACTTCAAATCATTTAAGTTGTGGGCCCTGAATCTATAATATATGGAAGTATAACATTTTGAATGGAATTATGGAAATAAATAAACTTTTCCATGATATTCAAATTTTTTGGAAAGGGTCTGTAATTCTTTTGTCACACATGACCAGGTTGGTTTAAATAACGTTTTTCCTGAATAAATGTAACCAGCATTTGACAGCTGCTTTTTATGTTTATCTTTGTCCATTTGTTTGATGATCTGGAATTTGACTGTGAATTCAAAGCAAAAAGCAGAAGAAATCTGTAAAGAGGCTAAATGCTTTTTCACAACATTGTAGAAGTTATGCATGTATTTAGGGGAAAGCCCACCGATATTGATGAATATTTTTTACAGCCAGCGGGATTCTCAAAGACCAGTATTGCTGTGACTCGGAGATTGCATGACTCAAAACTGTCAGCTGAAAGTTGGTGATAATTTTGCAAGACGAGGAGAAAAGGGAAAAAATGTGATCTGGAGCGCTTCTGGCTATGAATAAAAAATGGGGAGGAATGTCACAGAAGTTAGGAATAATCCTTTTCTCCACTGAGGTACAAATTATATTTTTGCAAACAGCAAACAAACACATAAAGTCATATTCATTACATTTGAATATTTTTGAAAAGTCAATATATTTTAGTAACTCAATTCACTAAGTGAAAAACATAATACACATAAATTAGACTGATCAGACTGATTTTTTTTAAGCCTTTCCTATTGTTAACTACCACAAGGAGTTCTTCATGGACTTGTCTTGTGGTGGCACCAATATTCCTTTGCAGGTAATTCCTCCAAGATATAAGTGGAATTCATATCACAGATGACACCAACATCCTCAGGAATTTTACAGTGCCTATCAAAAGTATTCAACCCCTTGGATGTTTTACCCTTTTTATTGCTTTTACAAATCAATCACCATGCAAAATCTGGCTTTTTTGACAAATTAGCAAAAGGAATCCTTTCATGTCAAACTTAAAACTGATTTCTGCCAAATTAATATTTAACATAAAATAAGTGATTCCATAAATATTCCCCCCCCTCAAGTCAGTTTTTAGTAGATGCACCTTTGGCACCATTCCCAGCATGGAGTCTGTGTGGATAGATCTCAATCAGTCTGCATATCTGGACACTGCAGTTTTCCTCCATTCTTTCTGTTAAACTGTTCAAGTTGGCCCGCTTGCGTCGGGATCAGCTGTAAACCGACCTTTTTTAAGTCTTGTCACAAAATGGAGTTGTTCATTTTGGCAGCAGGACCACGCCTCAGCAATCTATGCAAACTCGACTCATCTGGTTTCCCAGGCCTCTAAGCCTCTGTTCCACTGAGCAGAATGGTGCGGCTCGGTCTTGTCTGCTATTGCGTAATTCTGAATTTTCATGGGAGCGTTTCCACTGCCTACTGAAGTCTCCGTGAGCAGGCAGTGTCAGGATATGCGGTGTGAAGTGACGAGATAAAAATCTGTAAATGTTGTATGAGGGTTTAATTCTGTAGTGCATATGGAAACACTTAGAAACAGTGAACAATAAAGACGAATGGTACATCATGTCTTCCTTATGTGAAGAAGCTGTAACCATTCTATGAACGAAGATCTATGTGGGAGGAGTTTCACGGAAACTCAACTTTCAATAAAGACTTTGAACTGATGTGGATCTGGGCTCAGTTACTAGAACTGAGTCCAGCGTACGACGTCTCGCTGTTAAAATATATAATTGTTCTTTGTTGTTCTTATTGCTCCACGACCACTAGGGAAGGTGAAATGAGAGCCCATAGAGCCCAGGGGTCATAAATTAAATGGGTGTCTGTTCCTTTAAGAGTGGCTTTAGATTAGAATGAAAACACCTTTCCAACAGAAGCAAGGACCCAAACGCAGACGCCGGTTTGTGCAAGGATGTTTATTGGAGTGCTGCTGGTGGAGGAGGTGATGATGATGATGATGACAGCAAGAACGGAGAGACAGGACATTGGACGAGCAGGACAGGATACAGCAGGACAACACACCAAGAAGACATCAACAATGATCCTAGGCTGAGTGAGGGGAAGTGACGGGTTATGAAGGCAGAAGGTGAGGAGGATCAGGTGTGGATGATTGGAGAGACACAGGTGAGGACAATGATGAGGAGGGGGTGAATAGGGCAGCATGACAGGCAGGGTTTACCCTGAACGCTTGCGTGGCGTCATACTGGAGGGACGAGGAAGTGGGTGACGTGCGAAAAACGCAGAAGAAGAATGGGAAGAAACAACAACAATGGAGTCCATCTAGCAGCTCATGGTTGTCTTTCTTGCTTTTTGTTTTTTTCTTTACACAAATACGAACCCTGTGTTTAATAAAAGGCTCTGTGCGGAACAGAGGACCAATGTGTAAAGTTTTCGCGGGGGTGACATTTAAACTTACTGCAGTGTTTATGAGTTCACACAATCAAAGGACTGTGTTTATGTTACGCCAGTAGCTCCGCCCTAACCGTATCGGACCATTGTCCTGTGGACCTACACCTGAAGGGGGACCATTAATGGACCAGTACGGGCCTGCTGTAGGGGCCGCTTTTACAATGGAAACAGAAGAAAAGATGGACCGGACCGCTCAGTGGAAATGAGGCATAACACGTCTCTAATTACTCAGAAGTCTCTATAAACTCAGCCTGCCTAGCGTTCCACATCTGTCTCATTCATTTCGAATCTGCCAATTATCTCTGCACCTGTCGTTCTTGCGCGTGCTTAAAAACCAATAGGATTAGCTACCATAACTATGCAGATGATACTCAGCTCTACATTACAATGTCACCAGGTGATTTTGAAACCATCCAAACCCTAAGTAAATGCATTAAGCAAATCAATGGATGGATGTGCCATCACTTTCTCCAGCTGAACAGAAACAAAACTCAAATATTTTTTTTTTACCTAAAGAGGAAATCAAGAGTCAGCACACAGTTTCAGTTAATACAGCTAGAATCTAATGATCAGGCCCAAAATCTAGGTGTAGTGATGGGCTCAGACCTGAACCTCCAAGGTCACATAAAGGCATTAACGAGGTCAGCCTTCTATCACCTGAAGGACATTTCTAGGATTACAGGACTGGTGTACCAACAGGACCTCAAGAAACTCATGAATCCGGACGAATCGAGGGTAATGCCCAGAAACTCCAGAGTGGTAAGGGGACCTACTGTCTTCTCAGAAAGAGGGACACAGGTGTCAGAGAAGGCCTCAGTGAGGGCGCAAAGCCCTAAACGAGGAAGAGATGAAGCGGGTGTGATGAACAAGAAATCGTCCTGGAAGTGGAGGAAGTAAGGTAGATGGTAGGTATTGAGCAAGACCCAGCACAAGGGTTCAGAAAGTAATTCAAAGATCCTGGGGCTACTTCTACAGCCAAAGGTGAGTCGGACCAGCAAGCTCCCTTCCAGTAGACACAGAAGAACCGGCAGAAGTCTGGGTGAAGGGGCAGGGCCTTAAAGGCTTGGAGAGCCATGCGCCTAGCCACACTAGACGGATAAGGCTGATAGCATGGTTGACGGTGGCATACTGCATAGAAAAGTCAGGGAAGGGGATGAGGTTGTTTACGCTAGGCAGGGAGGAACCATGGGGTACTGATAGGTCAATAATCAGCTGCTTCTTAACGGAGCACTTTTGGGTAGCAACCGTGTGTTGCATGCAGTACAGTACAGATGCTGCAAGACAAGCCGCAAGTGATGCCGAGCCGCAATGATGCGGCAATACAGCTCAGAGTCCAGCGTGACCCAATACGTCCCTTGAGTGTACTGGGCTAGCCGACCCTCTGCCTGTGAGGAAAACAGGGTGTGGTACTGATAAAACCATGTGTCCCTGTACCGGAGAGCCATATAGAGTACAATGGACAAGTAGGACCTGAAGAAAGGGAAGAAGGGAGGGTGAAGGGATGAGGGGATGTATGTGCACGAAGAGAAGGTGCAGCAGAAAATGAGGCAGCAGGCACAGGGGGACATGAAATCAGGCTCCCAACAGGAGGAGCTGTGGGCACTGGTGCCGGAGATGGCAGACGGGGGAACTGCGCTATCCAAGGTTCCACCCCAGGAGGAAGCAGCTTCCCCAGCAGAAACAGGAAGCTCCTGACGGGAGAAGGAGGCGGAGGGCTGCGGTGAGGACGCCAGATAAAGAAGAATGAAAAGGCAGGATTTAGTGGCCAAGGGATGCCTCTTTCCCGAAGCACCGAGCCACGCCACGGTCCAGCCAGTCATGTCTGGGCGGCCTGAAGCAGCAACAGGAGAGCGCCGAGCTCAAGGCAAGGCCCTGGGGCGAAGCGAGGAAGCCTGGCATGGACGGAGAGGGGCTTGAAGCAGCAGCAGGAGAGTACTGAGGCGAGGCCTCGAGATGCAGCGAGAAAGCCGGGGGTGAGGAGGGAGGAGAGGGAGAAGGAGGAAGCCGGCCTGAGCGACCGTGAGGACGGCCACTATGAGACGCGGAAGGTGAAGGCTGGGGAGAAGAGATCTAGCTGGGATGGGGCAGCCACAGCCGAGGAAGACAGGCTTCAATCCTGCCGAACCGACGAGAGCCGGTCACGGCAGGACACCTGAAGCACCCCAGGTGGGGGTGACGGCCTGGCAGAGGAAGGATTGCAGTGGAGTAGCTCCTCATCCGACTCGGACAGATCGACACAAACAATGAGGATGTCCATGTCAAGAGACTGGAACAAATGCTGGAAGTAAGGCACGGCAAGGCAAGACAATTTTATTTGTATAGCAAACTTTCAACAACAAGGTAATTCAAGGTGCTTTACATGATAAGGGGATAAAGTAAAAATAGCAATTAGGCATAAAACAAACAGAGAGCATATGACACGTAAAAACATTACTCAACAGCAGACAGAATGATAAAGTAAAAACAGCAAGAAAGCATGTAACAAACACAAAACATATACATGAAATCATTACTCAAAGGAAGCTCTAAACAGATGTGTTTTTAGCCTTGCTTCAAAAGAACTCAGTGTTTCAGCAGCTTTGCAGTTGTCTGGAAGTTTTTTCCAGATTAGAGGAGCATAGAAACTGGAAAGCTGCTTCTCCATGTTTGCTGCTAATTCTAGGGATGATGAGTAGACTGGAACTAGAGGACATGAGTGGTCTCTGGGGTTGGTATAGTGACAGTACATCTTCAACACACTTTGGCACCAGGCCATTCAGTGATTTATGAACTAGTAAAAGTCTATTCTCTGAGCAAAGGGAGCCAGTCTAAGGACTTTAGAACTGGCATGATGTGCTCTACTTTCCTGGTTCTAGTGAGGAAGCAGCATTCTGGAACAGCTGCTGCTGTCTAATTGACTTTTTAGGCAGACCTGTGAGGATGCTGTTGCAGTAATCAATCCGATCAAAGATAAATGGATGGATGAGTTTTTCAAGGTCCTGTTGTGACATCAGTCCTTTAATCCTAGAAATGTTCTCCAGGTGATAGAAGGCTGACCTTTTTATTGCCTTTATGTGACCCTGGAGGTTCAGGTCTGAGTCCATTTCTACACCTAGATTTCTGGCTTGATCAGTGTTTTCTAGCTGTATTAACTGAAGCTGTGTGCTGACTCTTGATCGTTCCACTTTAGGTCCAAATTTAATTACTTCTGTTTTGTTTCTGCTCAGCTGGAGAAAGTGACAGCACATCCATCCATTTATTCGGGTTCGGATGGGTTCAAAGTCACCAGGTGACATTGTAATGTAGAGCTGAGTACCATCTGCATACTAATGGTAGCTAATCTTTTTGGTTGTTATAATCTGGGCTAGTGGGAGGATGTAGACATTCAATAAGAGGGGCCCCAGGATCGAGCCCTGGGGCATCTTACATGTGATTTCTGTTCGTTCTGATGAAAAGTTTCCTTTTGAAACAAAGAAAAGCCTGTTCTTTAGTTAAGATACAAACTAGCCAAGTACTTTACCAGAGACTGCGACCCATCTCTCCAGTTGTTCCAATAGTACATCATGATCAACAGTGTCCAATGCTGCACTGAGGTCCAAAAGTACCAGCACTGTGGTTCTACCACAGTCTGTTTTCATGCGGATGTCATTGAAAACTTTGACGAGAGTCCCAGTGCTGTGGTGAGCACGGAAACCAGACTGAAAAACATCAAAGTGGTTGGTCATTGTTATGAAGCTATTTAACTGTTGAAACAAAGCTTTTTCAATAATCTTACTGATGAATGTACAATTAGAGATTGGCCTGTAGTTCTGCATTTATGTGTTTCAGAGAAGAAAGTTTCCCTAGCATCTTTTAAAGTTAACTGATATCTGTTCATTCTCTCTTTGTAGATGTCACAGTGAACCTGGAGTCGAGTGTTCCGCCATTTTCTCTTGGCTTATCGATACTACTTTTTTAAAATACGTACCAGTGGATCGCTTGTCCCAGGAGACTTATTTCTACCTAAGACTTCCTTCACCTTAGTTGGAGCAATTGAATCAATAATGTCTGAGATTTTCACGAGGAAATTATCTACCAGCTTGTTTACTGAGTTGGAGTTGGGAGAGGAGGGAGATGGGTTTGGAGGAAAATACGTTTAAAGGTTTCAACTGAACTGTCCCGGAGAAAATGCTTTTTTACAGTTGTCTTACTGTGGCTAGATAGTTTAGCAGAGATGGTACTTTCAAAGAAAACAGAAATGGTCAGATAGCGCAATGTCAATTACAGAGATGTCAAATATATTTAAACCTTTGTTGGTAATTAAGTCCAGAGTGTCTCCTCGATTGTGTGTTGGTTGTTTGACATGCTGGGTCAGGCCGATGTTATGAGGAGTGTCACCTCATGTTATTCTTAGTCTATTTTGGGGTTTGTCAGTATGGATGTTGAAGTCCCCCACAATGATTAATTGGTCACAATTGATACATATTACGGAAAGAAGGTCGCTGAAATCATTAAAGAAGTTAAAGTTAAGTTTTGAGGGTTTATATAAACTTAGAAATGAAGCTTTGTTAGGCTCATTTATCTGGGTGGCTAGGTATTCAAAAGAGTCGGATACCTTTTTTTTTTTCTTTTTTTAAGGTTTTTGGGCCTTAGTGGCCTTTATTGACATTGGACAGAGTTTTTGAAGGGGGAGAGAGGTGGGGGAAGACAAGCGGCAAAGGTCGCCCGGGACGGGACTCGAAGCGAGGATGGCTGCATCGAGGACCGAAGCCTCTGCACATGGGGTGCCCTCTCTAACCACTATGCCACGCGACACCCCAGGGATACCTTTTTAAAGTTCATTGAGTAGTGAAAACTTTTGGCTACACCTCCACCTCATCTGTGTTTCATGCTCTCGCTAAGTTGTAATTTGGAGGAGTATATTCTATCAATGCAGATTTTTCATTATTTACGTCTAGCCAGGTTTCTGATAAAAAAGGGTGTGTATATTATGTTCATTGATGAATTCATATATTAGAAATGACTTTCCCGATAAAGACCTAAAGTTTAACAAAGCTAATTTAAGTGATTTGATGATGGGTAGGTAAACCTTCTGACAGGTGATCAATTTGAGATTTGGTTTAATATGAGTGCATTTGGCTTTAGTTTTTTGTTTTCTGCTGATTTCAAGGACTTGAATACTGCTCTCAGGGAGGCCAGGCAACTTCTGGGAGATGATGGGAGTGTAACTACTGTCCGGTTCCCTTTTATATCAGATGTCTGTTATTACCAGTGGCAATGGGCGGAATACATCCAGTGTTAGTCCCAGAGGCCTGATGTAGTCCAAGTTTCAGTGTTAGTTGTGTCCTAATTCTAATTCTGTCATTGCAGATGGCCGCTTGTACTAACCCAGGTTCTGCTGGAGGTTTCTTCCTGTTAAAGGGGAGTTTTTCCTGTCCACTGTCGCTACATGCTTGCTCAGTATGAGGGACTGCTGTGGTTGGAAGTCTGCATCAACGGGACACAACCTCAAATCAATGACTCGATGCAATCTGCTGGGATTCCTTAGATAGAAAACTTTTAAACTGATTGGAATGTTTGTATGATTGCATTGAAATGACTTTTCTTGTAAAGTGTCTTGAGATGACATATGTTGTGAATTGGCGCTATATAAATAAACTGAATTGAATTGAAATTTGTGGCTTCAGCTTATCTGAAAAATTTCTAAAGGGAAATTCAATTAGTGTAGATGAGTCGGATGACGTTGGAATACTTGAAGAACGCTGTGGTGAGCGCCTTACGTCTTTGCTAGCTGCTGTTGAGGTAGGAAGTGTTAGTTCTCTGAGAATCTCTGCAGATTGTGCATCTATCTGGACTGGTGGCATCATCCTAAATTGGTGTGTTTGGGGAAATGTTTGTTCTCTGATAATATCCACGGACCCTGCTTCACGGTCTGCTCTTGGGTGCTTTATCAAGTGTTTATTTTAAAAATATTTTAATAAATTAATAAATGAGATTGATTTTTCAACAAACTGTCTCTTCAAGCATTTGTGAAGCATGTGAAATCTACTATATCTTTCATCATTTCCTTCAGGGACTGGTCCGCTGATAAAGATGTTTATGTTAAGTCAATCAAGTCTCTATAGCAGATCAGAGGTCTCCCTTCAGAATCTTTTACTGTTTCTTGGCTACATCAGTTGATCCTAACAAGCTTTTCCAGTTTAGGGTGTTGATCTATGATTGTCAGGATTTTTTTTTCTGATATTTCTCTCACTGTATTTTTGCAGCAGCTATAAACTCTAGTGTTCTGGCTACAAAAGTCTTCGATACCATTAATTGATTTGTCATGTATGATGAGAACTGTTACTGGGGGGTTTGTCCTTTATTATGTGTCCGCTTCATGTGGCTGGATTTCTCCTGGTGACCTTGAGTTGTTCCAGGGGCTGCAAATCTGTTTCTCAGCGGAATTCCAAGGGGATTGATATCTCTTGTTTTGGGTTGGAATTTCTTTTGTTTTTTCTTCCTCGGAACAGAAAAAGCAGGTGTAGATTCAGTGCGCTTAAAACCCAGCCATTCTTCATCACACTGTGAATGGGGTGTTCTACCTGTTAAGCGCCTTTTGGCTGAGGGAGTAGCGTTATTCTGTGACTTCTGTGTGAGACTGTTGAAACAAGATAACACCGCGCTGCCAGGTTCTTCCTCCCTCCGTGTAGTCATCGGTAAAGTTGTTTAATTTCCATATCTAGTGTTTAATTCCATGTTAACTTCAAGACAGTGTAACTTCGTCTCCATTGCTTCCATTCTGTGGAGCAGTTTCTCAAAGTCCTCAGCAGACCGAAACGGCATTTTGGTAATCCACAGTCCTTCAAAAAGTAATCCAAAAAAGAGATCTGGTCTAATACAGTAACTCCAGAGGCTAGGTGTATAAAGTAACTAACAAAAAAGCTAAGAAAAGAAAATAAGAAAAGAGAATTAGGCGAGAGATTGGGAGAGATCAGGAGAGGCTGCTCCTCCTTCAGCAGCCACAAGCAATGTGGCCAAGTTAAGTCGGCAACAGGTAGCGCCTGTCCAGCCCTCAACCATACCCATGTAACCATGTTACTTAAAGACCCACTCCAATGATCTTTTGAGTTATTGTAAATTGTTCTTACTGGTCTTTAAATTATGATTATCCCGTTTTTAGCCAAAATCACAAAACCTGTGCCGTTCTCTACGGCATAGCTTCAGAAGAGCGTCAGTAGCTCATTAGCAATTCGCCTCTGTGTTGTAGGCGAACCGTTGGCGCGGAAGACCCCCTCTTCCTTCCCCGTTGCTGAGAGCTCTCCGTTTACCCTAGCTCTCCTGCTAGTTTACAGCCCCTCACAATCAAGCAGATGGTTGAATTAGCTCCCTAAAGAAAAAAATTTACTTACCGGTAAAGATCCAGGGTGTCCACTTGATGGAAGGCATTGCACCCTGCTTCAATAGAAGTTTACTAGTGAAGCCCATTTTTTCCCTTGCCTGTTGGTGAAGCAGTCTTCTCTGAAATATTGACTGGAAATCGATGTGCGGTTTTTAATCTTGCTGTGATCAAGAAACTTAATCCATTTCTCTCTCACTGCAGATGGATTTGGTAAAAGCTAATAATATCATTCTTCTTAGCACTGCAATCCGATACAACACACGGGTGTTGATCCGCTATCGTCTTCTCTACTCCTCAGAACCTGAGCGGGCGGGGCAGAGCGGAGCAGGAGGAGGAGCTTGTAGCCCGCCCAGTGCAGTTGCTACGTCACAAACGCAGTCCGTTTTAAACTGCCTTTTAGTATCTGCTACTGATTCACAGCGATTTGAAAGCAGAAATACTCAGAAATGCAGTTTTGAGCTTAATTTTCTCAAGATATGTTCTCTGGCATTGGAAAAATGCCACAAGAACATGTTAACAACACGATTTTCATTGGAATGCGTCTTTAAAGGTCTTAAAAAGCAAGAACCATCTAAGGTTATCCACTGCTTACTACTTACCTCCGACCTTGTCTACTCATCTCCTTCCGTCGACTTAACACTCAAGTTCATGTTCCTGCTGGCTTACTTCAGCTTTCTGCGCTGCTCTGAGTTTGCCCCCTCCTCATCTAGACATGACCCTTCCATTCCTCCCTGTCTCTCCGACATCTCAATCCACAGCCAGGACACCCTCATCTTTACAGACTTGGTAAAACCGACCAGTTCAGCACATCCCTTCAAATCCACCCATTAAGCTCCACCCTCAGCCCCTACGAACCTATCTTTAATTACGTTTGTTTCCGATTAGCCGCTAACGCCTCGCCATTCGATCCACTTTTCATTACAGAATCTGGTAGCCTCACTACCAGGTTCTGGTTCGACATTCACTTTCACCAAGTTCTGTTCCGGTCATGTATTTCCCCAGAGCACTATTCCGTACACTCCGTCAACATAGGAGCAGCTGCTCCTATTGGACAATGTTTGGACAATGTTATCCACATTCTAGGCCGCTGGTCATCTCTAGCTTACTGGTCTTACATCCACAACAATTTCCACGTCCTGCCCCATGCTCACGCTCTTCTTTGTTACATTTCACAAAGACCAACTTTGGGGATCCTGAGCAGGATCAGGAAAGACGAAATTCCTGAAGAAAGCACCCCCATGCTGAGATTTCTTCCTTCCCTCCATCGGCACATCTCCCCAGATTTTCCATCCCTCCATTCCAATAAACTTTTGAAATCAGATCTCTGAAGCATAGTCCTTGCTAGTGAATTATCTTTGGGATTGAGATCTGGGCTTTGACTGGGCCACTCCAGAGCATCCATCTTGATGTCTTTAAACCATTTCTGTGTAGCTTTAGCCAGTGCTTAATTTTTAAATCAAACGATACCGGAATATAAATAACGAAGTGAGACCAGAGGTCACTGAGGTCAACACTGATACTGGAACACACAGACGCCCATAGGCGTCGCCAGACTTAGGTCTGTGCTCCTGTAAACTTGTGCGTAGCAGGAGTAGGCTGCAAGAGAAGCTGATAAGACAGGGACAGAACACTGTTATCTAAAGCTTATCTGCAAAGTTAAAAAAAACATCCATCCATCCATCCATCCATCCATCCATTTTCTTCCGCTTATCCGGGATTGGGTCGCGGGGGCAGCAGCCTAAGCAAAGAGACCCAGACTTCCCTCTCCCCAGCCACTTGTTCCAACTCCTCGGGAGGAACCCCAAGGCGCTCCCAGGCCAGCCGAGAAACATAGTCCCTCCAGCGTGTCCTGGGCCTTCCCCTGGGCCTCCTCCCGGTGAGACGTGCCTGAAACACCTCACCAGGGAGGCGTCCAGGAGGTATCCTGACAAGATGCCCGAGCCCCCTCAACTGACTCCTCTCGATGTGGATGAGCAGCGGCTGTACTCTGAGCCCCCTCCGGATGACTGAGCTTCTATCTCTAAGGTAGATAGATTCTCCCTCTCTGATTTGGAGGTGCTGATTCTCATCCCATCCGCTTCACACTCGGCTGCGAACCGCTCCAGCAAAAGCTGTAGATCACGTTCCGATGAAGCCAACAGGACCACAAATCATCTGCAAAAGCAGAGACCCAATCCTGAGGCCACCAAAACGTATCCCCTCAACACCTTGGCTGCGCCTAAAAATCCTGTCCATAAAAGTTATGAACAGGATTGATGACAAAGGGCAACCTTGGTGGAGTCCAACTCTCACCGGAAACAAGCACGACTTACTGCCGGCAATGCGAACCAAACTCTGGCACCGGTCGTACAGGGATCTAACAGCCCGTATCAAGGGGCCCGGTACCCCATACTCCCGGAGTACCCCCCACAGGGCTCCCCGAGGCACATGGTCGAACGCCTTCTCCAAGTCCACAAAACACATGTAGACCTGTTGGGTGAACTCCCACGCACCCTCCAGGACCCTGCTGAGGGTGTAGAGCTGGTCCAGTGTTCCACGGCCAGGACGAAAACCGCATTGTTCCTCCTGGATCCGAGGTTCGACTATCCGTCGGACCCTCCTCTCCAGAACCCCTGAATAGACCTTACCAGGGAGGCTCAGAAGTGTGATCCCCCTGTAGTTGGAACACACCCTGTGGTCCCCCTTTTTAAACAGGGGGACCACCACCCCGGTCTGCCAATCCAAGGGAACTGCCCCCGATGTCCACGCAATATTGCAGAGCCGCGTTAACCAACACAGCCCCACAACATCCAGAGCCTTGAGGAACTCCGGTCGAATCTCATCCACCCCCGGAGCCCTGCCACCGAGGAGCTTTTTAACGACCTCAGTGACCTCAGCACCAGAGATTGGAGCGACCGACCCCAAGTCCCCAAACCCTGCTTCCAGATTGGAAGGCGTGCTGGTGGGATTGAGGAGGTCTTCGAAGTATTCCATCCACCGACCCAAAACGTCCCGCGTTGAGGTCAGCAGCACACCATCCCCACTGTAAACAGTGTTGGTGGCAGACCGCTTTCCCCCCCCTAGACGCCGGATGGTGGACCAGAATCGCTGTTTAAAAAAAACTGTTTGAGTAATATAAAAGCTCCAGCAAGCGGTCTGCTATTTTGTTAACATTTTAGCATTGTGATGTGGACGCAAAGCACAGAAGAGCAGCCTGCCAAAAATCAGTGCCTGGGGGAGTCACAATAAATTGAGTTTTTGACAAATAACTGATTGCGACCACATTGTCAAATTTGACGCCATTTCCATTTAACACTGGTAATTCTTTTTCACTATTTTAAGCTGTTGTCCTGCTCCACAGCCCATTTTCCTCTCCCTCCACCCCCTCGCACCCCGCAGGAGGGGCAGACTCACCAGCTCCATCCTCAGCTGAGAGCAGAGTCCTGCAAGTGTCCAATTTTACCAACCTGCACCAACCCCACTAATCAGAATAAATTTCGAACCTGACCCTGGTACTTGTGGTTATATCCCGATTAAATCCGGACCCGACCTGTTGATTGAAAACCAGCAACCCGACCCGAGACCTGTACACTGACACAATAAAGAGACCAGCCTTTATGCAGCCTAGCTCTTTGGAAATTATTTATTTTCAGTAGAGGTTGCTGTTAACATATAGATTGCTGATGGTGCTGTCAGCTGAGCTCTTGGATAACAAGATGTATTGGGTACTGTGTCCAAGTCTGAGATGATGCTCAGGTACTTTCATGGGAAAGTAAAGTTGTGCGTAAAGTTGAAAATGTATGCATCAGGTGGTAAGAAATATGAATACTAATTTGTCAAAATGACAAGATGGCCTTCAGATTTTTCCTTCACTGTTAAAAAAAACAGTTAAAGACGGTTTATAACTCGACACTTGATTGAAGGTTAATTATATTACAAATTCTTATTTCCATTTTATTTCTCTGGAATATTGCACAGCTGACATTTATCTGATGTGGAGATTGCTGTGCAGTATCGTCCAGTCCCTGGCTTCAACTGTGTTCTCCGTTCCTGAATCAAATCCAGCCACAGAAAATTCTCTCTCGCTGGCAGCGCTAGATGCCTATATAGCGAGAATATTCAGCTATCAGCACAAGGTGGGAAAATATCACATGCTTTCTCCACTAAGAAAATATATCAACAACATCCTCTTTGGGAGACTTAAACTTTTTGCAACCCTCCCACATTAAATAAACTTCCGCCCAGACTGAACCTTGAAATTTAATTTAATTTAATTTATCTATTTTCCATCCGTAAAAAAAACATTTACGTGGGACAACCAACAACTCTGGTTGTTGTTGAGTTGTTGTAAAGAACTGTTTATATTGTTGCTATTCACCTTTTTGGCAACACTTAACGTCGTTACATCAGTTTAAAACAGCTACATTTGTTCTGACTGAAAAATTATTTACTTTGAACATCAGCATTAACCCCTCCATGGGCTGCCACCTTATCGTGGTGGAGGGGTTTGGGTGTCCCAATGATCCTAGGAGCTATGTTGTCGGGGGCTTTTTGCTCCTGGTAGGGTCACCCATGGCAATTTGGTCCTAGGAGAGGGATCAGACAAAGTGCAGCGCAAAAGACCCCTATGATGGATGACATAAATGGATTTAGTGTTCCCTCGCCCGAACGTGGGTCACGGGGGCCCCTTTCTGTAGCCAGGCCTGGAGGTGGGGCACGTTGGCGAGCGCCTGGTGGCCGGGCCTTTACCCATGGGGCCCGGTCGGGCTTAGCCCGAAGAGGAAACATGGGTCCCCCTTCCCATGAGCTCACCACCTGTGGCCATAGGAGTCTGGTGCTGTGCAGGATGGACGGCAGCCGAAGGCAGGGACCTTGGCGATCCGATCCTCGGCTGCAGAAGCTGGCTCTCGGGACGTGGAACGTCACCTCTCTGGTGGGGAAGGAGCCGGAGCTGGTGTGCGAGGTTGAGACTGGACAGGACATCGTCGGACTTACCTCATCTCACGGCTCTGGAACCCGTCTCCTTGAGAGGGGTTGGACTCTCTTCCACTCTGGAGTTGCCCCCGCTGAGAGGCGCCGAGCTAGGGTGGGCATACTTGTTGCCCCCCATCTTGGCGCCTGTACGTTGGGGTTTACCCCGGTGAACGAGAGGGTAAGCTCCCTCTGCCTACGGGTGGGGGGACGGGTCCTGACTGTTGTTTGTGCTTACACGCCAAACAGCAGATCAGATTACACACCCTTTTTGGAGTCTTTGGAGGGGGTGCTGGAGAGTGCTCCTCCCTTGTTCTGCTGGGGGACTTAAACGCTCACGTGGGCAATGACAGTGAGACCTGGAGGGGTGTGGTTGGGTGGAATGGCCCCCCCAATCTGAACCCAAGTGGTGTCTTGTTATGGACTTCTGTGCTCGTCATGGATTGTCCATAACAAACACCATGTTCAAGCATAAAGGTGGCCATATGTGCACTTGGCACCAGGACACGCTAGGCCGCAGCTCGATGATCGACTTGGTTGTTGTCTCATCTGATCTGCGGCCGCATGTTTTGGAAACTCAGGTGAAGAGAGGGGCTGAGCTGTTCACTGACCACTACCTGGTGGTGAATCGGCTCCGATGGTGGGGGAGGACGCCGGACAGACCTGGCATGCCCAAACATGTTGTGAGGGTCTGCTGGGAACGTCTGGCACTGTCTCCTGTCAGAAAGAGCTTACACTCACACCTCTGGCAGAACTTCGAACATGTCCCGGGGGAGGTGGGGAACATTGAGTCCGAGTGGACCATGTTCCGCCCCTCCATTGTCGAGGCGGCTGACCGAAGCTGTGGCCACAAGGTCGTCGGTGCCTGTCGCGGCGGCAACCCCCGAACCCGCTGGTGGACACCGACGGTAAGGGATGCTGTCAGGCTGAAGAAGGAGTCCTATCGGGTTTTTTTAGACTGTAGCTCGGATGGTCGCGGAGGAAAAAACTCGGGCGTGGAAGGAGTTTGGAGAGGCCATGGAGAACAACTTCCGTACGGCTGCGAAGCGATTCTGGTCCACCAGCCGGCGTCTCAGGGGGGGGAAGCGGTCTGCCACCAACACTGTTTACAGTGGGGATGGTGTGCTGTTGACCTCGACACGGGACGGTGGATGGAATACTTCGAAGACCTCCTCAATCCCACTGGCACACCTTCCCATCTGAAAGCAGGGTTTGGGGACTTTGGGGCGGGATCTCCAATCTCTGGTGCTGAGGTCACCGAGGTCGTTAAAAAGCTCCTCAGTGGCAAGGCTCCGGGGGTGGATGAGATTCGGCCGGAGTTCCTCAAGGCTCTGGATGTTGTGGGGCTGTGTTGGTTAACGCGGCTCTGCAATATTGCGTGGACATCGGGGGCAGTTCCCTTGGATTGGCAGACCGGGGTGGTGGTCCCCCTGTTTAAAAAGGGGGACCACAGAGTGTGTTCCAACTACAGGGGGATCACACTTCTGAGCCTCCCTGGTAAGGTCTATTCAGGGGTTCTGGAGAGGAGGGTCCGACGGATAGTCGAACCTCGGATCCAGGAGGAACAATGCGGTTTTCGTCCTGGCCGTGGAACACTGGACCAGCTCTACACCCTCAGCAGGGTCCTGGAGGGTGCGTGGGAGTTCACCCAACAGGTCTACATGTGTTTTGTGGACTTGGAGAAGGCGTTCGACCATGTGCCTCGGGGAGCCCTGTGGGGGGTACTCCGGGAGTATGGGGTACCGGGCCCCTTGATACGGGCTGTTAGATCCCTGTACGACCGGTGCCAGAGTTTGGTTCGCATTGCCGGCAGTAAGTCGTGCTTGTTTCCGGTGAGAGTTGGACTCCACCAAGGTTGCCCTTTGTCATCAATCCTGTTCATAACTTTTATGGACAGGATTTTTAGGCGCAGCCAAGGTGTTGAGGGGATACGTTTTGGTGGCCTCAGGATTGGGTCTCTGCTTTTGCAGATGATTTGTGGTCCTGTTGGCTTCATCGGAACGTGATCTACAGCTTTTGCTGGAGCGGTTCGCAGTCGAGTGTGAAGCGGATGGGATGAGAATCAGCACCTCCAAATCAGAGAGGGAGAATCTATCTACCTTAGAGATAGAAGCTCAGTCATCCGGAGGGGGCTCAGAGTACAGCCGCTGCTCATCCACATCGAGAGGAGTCAGTTGAGGGGGCTCGGGCATCTTGTCAGGATGCCTCCTGGACGCCTCCCTGGTTAGGTGTTTCGGGCACGTCCCACCGGGAGGAGACCCAGGGGAAGACCCAGGACACGCTGGAGGGACTATGTTTCTCGGCTGGCCTAGGAACGCCTTGGGATTCCTCCCGAGGAGCTGGAACAAGTGGCTGGGGAGAGGGAAGTCTGAGTCTCTTTGCTTAACATGCTGCCCCCGCGACCTGACCCTGGATAAGCGGAAGAAAATGGATGGATGGATGGATGGCATCAGCAGTGTGTAACTTTACAATACAACTAAATTTGAGGAAGTTCAACAGGGTTTAATGATTTTGCTTTTAATTTGCTCCTCATGAATCTAATTTCTTTTCCAATTAGTTGTTTAGTAAGCCTACTATTTCCCACACAACTGCCAGGTGCGCCTCTTTATCCTCCTCCCTGCCCCGTGTCCCTTCACATTCTGCACTTGATATGGGCATTATATTCACAGTTGTAAACAGTTCTTTTAATTCATCATGAAAGTATTTTTGTCATGGTTCCAGGGTGTTTGTGTTTTGTTAATTTTCCTTATTTAGTTCTATTATGTTTTAGTTGTTCTTTGTCTCCCTCTGGTGGTCTTGTGTTGGGTTGCAGTTGTTTGTGTTAATCTCTTTTCCCCAAGTTCATACTTATCCTTCATTAGTCCCAGTGGTTATATTTTATTCCTCCTTTTATTTTCCGGTGTTTCATTAGATTCCCTTCCAGATTTATCTTTAGTTTCTTAAGAGTCTTCTGTCTCCCAGTTGATTACTTCCACCTGCTCTCTCCCTCCCACCTGCATCTACTCCCACTAATTGATCATTGGTCTTCTCAGTCACTTCCTCCTCAGTATAAATTCGGTCCTCTCTCAGTCACTACTCGCTGGTCCGTCGTCGTTCTTCCCTTGCCGGTTCCTGCCCTCGTTGTTGCCCATCCTGGTTCCTGTTTTTCCCTATTTGCTGCCATTCTTCCCTCTCTGGTTCCTGCCTTCCTGGTTGCCCGTCTGGTTCCTGTTTTTTTCCCGTTTGCTGCCTTTTGATCCTCCTGAGTTATGTAAGTTCCTTGTCTTGTTTTCATTAAATTATTTTGTTTATACTTGCTGCATTTTGGGTCCTCCTTAACGTTGAAACATGACACTTTTCCCCCTGATTCCACATATTCTCTGTAGCGAATCACTGCGTGACAACAGACTTTTTTTATAACTTTGGCAAATTGATGCAACAGTTCACGGATCCTAGGAAACAGTTAACAGAACGCACCCTTTCAAAATAAAATGATTCTCAGGCCTTGTTCAGGCAGGATCCGCATCAAATTAAGCCCTGGCTTTAGCTGGATGCTTCAGGTCGTTGTCTTGCTGGAAAATAAATGTTTACAGAAGCTGTGGTTCTCTAGTAGATGGAGACAAATTGTCTTCGAGGTTTTTCCAATACTAATTTGCAAGGCCGGATTATCCAATGGGCATTATGGGCACAAGCCCAGGGGCCCACGCCCACTGGGGGGCCCACATGAGCAGTTTAAGGAAGAAAAAAAATAGTATTCATATTTCAAATATGGCAGAGATCAGTGCTGGCAGAGATGACCAATAAGATCAACACCATTTTTTTTTTACCCTAACAAAGTTACATAGTCCCTAAGGTGCAGTTGTGGAAAACATGGTAATATGCCACGCCTCTGCCCCAGAAAGTAGCGCTCCGCTGACCGTCAACGGACAGTAGGAGTAGTCTGAAGAGAATCTAAAATGAGCGAAAACTTCTGATCATTGCGTCAGTGTGCTGCTAGCATCAGCCACTGGTTGCAGGACAGAAAGCTAAACTGGACCAGCTGGAGGGAGAGACGTGGTACTGGTGGGAGGTTCTGCTCAGGCGGGTCGTTGCTGTCAGTAAGTTTTTAGGTGAAAGAGGTTTTTGTGGTGATGATGAATTACTTGGATCAGCACATAGTGTTCACTTTGTTGGCATTTATCTGTCAGTTTGGTTATTTTCTTAGTGAACTCATAAAGAGGTGGACAAAAAGGCTGGGACAGCCCATCATGGAGGACAGAGTCAAAAGTATGGATGCACCGATCAAAACATTTGATATTATTGCTCTTATGGCCAATAACTATTATTTACAATGTTATAAATATTACATTAATCTCTTAAAAAGATAGAAATAAATAGTTATTTTTAATATTGGCTCAGTTTTACTTATCGGACCAATACAATATGTTAAAAAATGACTAACATTGGCAGATACCGATGCTGGTGTCAATACATTGTGCATTCCTAGACAAGAGCCCTGTTCTCATGGTTTTACTTATGAAAAACAGGAGAGGAGGAGGAAAGAGACATGAGGAGGATGGAGAAACAGGAGTTTAGAGATACAGATACAGGTTTATTAAACACATTATTATGTAAAAGGAAAAGCATTTGTTTTTACTTTGCATTCATTTTCCATTTATGATCAAATGCTTTAAAGTATGAGTCAAGTTTACTTAAACTGATTGCACTATTTTTTATCAATAAAAGATCAAGAAAAACAGGGAGAAGACAGACAGAGACACAGAAGGGCAGCATTGTAGAGATGAGAAGCAAAAAAACTGAAGGAGCGCTTTGAGAGAGGAGAGGAGAGACAGGAAAGAAAAATTAACGAGTATGACTGAGTTTTAGTGATTAAGTTATGGAACAATCTGAATTGTAGTCCTGGCCTGGTGGAGGTGAGATTAAGCAGGATGTGTTTACATAGGCAAGGGAGTTACACCACTGTGTTGTGTTTTCATATTGTTGCCCTCAGATGACCAATGTAGTTTTACAAGACTGTGGTGAAAATCCTATTTAAACTATGTTATTTTTTTGGCGGCGAGGGGGCCCTTTGAACATTTTGTGCCCAGGGGCCCCTGCTAACATAATCCCTGCTAATTTGCATTCATTTCAGCTACTACCTTTACAAGCCTTCCAGGGCCTCCTGCCAAGAAACATCCCCACAGGATGATGTTGCCACCACCATGCTTCACAGTGGGGATGGTGTGTTTGTGGTGATGTGCAGTATTTGGTGTCTACAAAGCATAGCATCTGGTCTGCCACTCTCCCATAAAGCTTTGCCCGATGAGCCCAGAAATAAGTTGCTGTGTGCAGAGTCTCTCCTTAAGCATAGTCATAGGCATCCTGGTGGCCTTCCTCACTATTCTTCTTCTTGCAGAGTCACTTAGTTTGTGAGGACGTTCTGATCTAGGCAGATTTATACATGGGCCAAATTCCTTACATTTCTTAATGATTTATTTAGCTGAACTCCAAGGGATGGTCAGTGCCTTAGAGATTTTATTTGTGTCCATCCCTTGACTAATACTTTTCATTAAGCTTTTCTCTTGTTTGCTTGGAGTGTTATTTTGTCTTTATGCTGTATTGGTAGCCAGGAATACTGATTAACCAGGGAATGGACCTTCCAGACACAAGTATCTTCATACTAAAACCACTTTAGACACACTCACTGCACTCAGGTGATCTCCATTCCACTCATTGTGAGACCAATTAGCTGGACCTGCTGAATTAGGTCTGTCATTTTGAAAGGGTTCAATATTCATGCAATCACATATGTTATGGTAAATATTTTCTTAGATTAATCAAATGTTGCTGATCGTGATTGATTTGTCAAAGCAATAAAAAGCTTAAAACATCCAAGGGAGTGAATACTTTTTAAAAGCACTGTATGTGCAATTCAGTTGTTGATTCACTTGGTCAAAAATTTGTCTCATAATAGCTTGTCCCATCTGTAGAGCTCCACAAGCAAGAAAGTATTTCTGCCAATCTTGGCTAATGAACCATATTTAGAAGTCTCTTAACGGTTTTAAACTAAATTTAAAGTTCGACTAAACTTTTATTTTGAAATCAAATAAAGCACAATGTCTCTGACTAGGCTTTGGCAAATTCTAAATTTAATTGGATTCAACATACTTTCAACAAAAAATGATTAATAGGCCCATGGATATCCTATCATTCTTCCACAAATAATGTATCAAGTTTAACAGTTAATGCAAGTCATGAATGAGCTCATCTAAACACTGCATTTTTAAAATGTACACAAGGAAATTATTTGGTTACATGTTTACAACTTGGCCCTTGCTGTGGTAAAACACGACTGTAGACAGGAGGCAACACCAGCACAGCTACTCACATCTTTTTGAAATCAACAGTGGTGTATTCAGGCCAGTCTATGAAGCAGACTGTGCGTCCGGGCAGCACTGCGGTCGATGAGTAGAGATACTGAGGAAAAGCTAGGAGCAGAGCCAGCACCCAGATCACACCAATCACCACCCGAGTCTGAGTGGAAGACAACCTCTGCTTCAGAGGGTGGATGATAGCCATGTATCTGCCAAACACACAGACATAATAAAAGATTTAAAGAGTATCTTCACTGAAAGTGACATTCCATTAATCAACTATAAATAGCAATTTCTTCTTATTATTGTCAATGATTGCTAAGAGCATGATTTTCCTCCTAGGTGGCCTCTGATTTCTATTAATCTCACAGAATGAAAATTAACCAACTCAGACATGATTTGAGACTCATTTCAAGTTAAATAGACCGTTATCGTCACTCTTTAATTGAATAGCATTTGACATTCTTAAAAGGTTTTATAACCAGGCTACATGGTCCTGTGTGTGCACTGCTCTGCAGTTTAAGGATACTCCAAAACCTAATATTAATCATCTACCAAAATGGAACTTTTTAAGTGCGACAACAACAACATTTCAAACATGCTCATGGCCTAACATAGACTGAAACCTTGAATTGATTTTAACCAAAAAACAAAGAAATCTGTTTTGAAGGAAATGAAATTATCAAATTAGTTTGAACTAAGATTTATAAGATTCAATAATTGTGGTTAATTAGGTGTGGACAACATTAAAAGTAACACTTTGTTAAATTACTTTTCGATTAAATTTCAGCTGGCTATTAATTGGAGGGTCGTATTCCAGTTTACGCCTATCACATGTGGATGAGCCACTGGGCAAGGCACTTAACTCCAAGTTGCCTACTGATCTTTGTATAGGTGTATAAATGTGTATGCGAATGGGTGAATGTGGCTCCCAGGTCAACTGCTTTGAGTGGTCAGTAATATTAGAAAGGCAAGGCAATTTTATTTGTATAGCACACTTTCAACAACAAGGTAATTTAAGTTGCTTTTCATGATTAAGGGGTAAAATAACAATAGCAGTAAAACACAGACAAAGCATATAAAGAAAAAACAGCAATTAAAGCAAGATGCACACACAAAAAATATGATACATGAAAACATTACTCAAAGGCAGCTCTAAACAGAAAAGTTTTTAGTTGTGATTCAAAAGAACTCAATGTTTCAGCAGCTTTGCAGTTGTATGGAAGTTTGTTCCGGATTAGAGGAGCATAGAAACTGACAGCTGCTTTTCCATGTTTGCTTCTAATTCTAGGGATGTTGAGTAGACTGGAATTAGAGTACCTGAGTGGTCTGGGGGGTTGGTATAGTGACAGTAGATCTTCAGCATACTTTGGTGTTAAGCCATTCCATGATTTATAAAGTAGTAAAATTATTTTCAAGTCTATTCTCTGAGCTACAGAGAGCCAGTGTAAGGACTTTAGAACTGGGGTTATGTGCTCTACTTTCCTGGTTCTAGTGAGGACACGAGTTGCAGCATTCTGGATCAGCTGCAGCTGACTAATTGCCTTTTTAGAAAAACCTGTGAGAACTCTGTTGCAGTAATCAATCAGACTAAAGATAAACGCATTGATGAGTTTTTCGAGGACCTAGAAATGTTCTTCAAGTGATAGAAGGCTGACCTTGTTATTGCCTTTATGTGACCCTTCGAGGTTCAGGTCTGAGTCCATTACTACACCTAGATTTCGGGCCTGATCAGTGGTTTCTAGCTGTAATAACTGAAGTTGTGTGCTGTCTCTTGATTGTTCCTCTTTTGGTCTAAAAGTAATTACTTCAGTTTTGTTATGGCACACCCGTCCATTGATTTGCTCGATGCATTTACTTAGGATTTGGATGGGTTCAAAGTCACATGGTGAAATCGTAATGTAGAGCTGAGTATCATCTGCATAGTTATAGTAGTTAATCTCATTGGTTGTTATAATCTGGGCAAGTGGGAGCATGTAGACATTAAATAAGAGGGGCCCTACGATCGAGCCCGGGGGCATCCCACATGTGATTTCTGTTCATTCTGATAAAAAGTTTCCTTGACACAAAGAAGTACCTGAAAAAGCTCTATATAAGTTCAGTCCATTTACCATTCTGTATTCTTTAGTAGAGGTCTCTGTGTTTCACATCTTGACCACTCTGCTATTTAAAAACCCTCTAAATATTATTAGATTGTAAAATCATGTCTTGTCCACAGCCCTCCTCCGGTGTTTCATAGATTTAGTTCTGGCTTGGTTATTCTAAAATTAAAAATGTCCTCTCATTAACTTGTTTTAATATGGATTTGGATGTATGCTTGAGCTGAATAAGATGAAGAAAAATAAAATATTTTGACACCTGAGGGTTCTGGTTTAAAACTGACAGGCATTTGGACCTGTTCCTTTTTTTCCAGTTCCATCTGAATAAAAGTAACTCCAGTGCATGATGCTGCCAACACTATGTTTCACTGTGAGTATAGTGTTATTTTGGTTATTCAAACCATTGTTTGGTGCCAGACTTACCTTGAACCAAGTTAAACTTTGGTTTTCATCTAAGTGTACTACCAGAGTTTAGCCAGGCCTGGATGTTTTCTTTGAATGGGGAAGATTTTTGTTTAACATAGCAACTCTTTTGTCAACACATTTAGAGAAAATAGGAGTCTTGGTGGCCTCCTAGATCGGTTTCAGTGATGTTTTGTTATATATTCAGGAGAAACCCTAGGTTTGATGTCACTGTTATCCCACATTTCCCTAATTTATCAATAACTTTTTCCTTGAGCCCTGATATTTATTTAATGCTGTGGATTATTTTGTACCTTTCTCCTGACTGATACATTTGTAAAATTAGACCATAGAGCCTTTGTAGCCTCTCTGCAGTGGTGGTTCTAGGCTAAATTTACTAGGGGGTTCAGGGTGGGGCCAGTGATTTTGCATGAGGGCACAGAACAAAAGAATGAAACAGTGTAAGATCCACACAGGAGGCTTGAAGTATATCCAAACAGAATGTTTGAATGAAACATTAGAGAAGTTACGCAGAACATCAGTTTAACACATTGTTGAAGCACAGTTAATGTTGGCAATCTTTTCTGCATATTAACTATAATAAAATATTACTCCCATTAAGGAATGCACGATATATCAGCAATAATATTGATATCGGCTCAAATTTTCATATCGGTGCATTCCTTCAATCTCTTTTCTTTTTTTTTTTCTTAACGTGTCCTCTTTGGCAGTGTGGAGCTCAGAATTGGTGTCTGAGTACCAAGTAGAAGCCCAACAGATTTACCTTCACAAGCGGAGCAGTACAGCTTTTGCTATAGTACTCCGCTTGATATATGTGTGAAAAATCTTTATTATGAATTGCTGGGGTTTTTATTTCCTGATGTTATGGACACGGAGACAGAAAATTAAGGGGAAGAAAGAAAGAAGATGAAGAAGAGAGGTAGGAAACAAAAAGTCATGAGAGAGGGTGAGTTGAAAATACAAGAGAGGAAAGGGAACAAAGAAAACACAGGAAAACATTGAATTCTGCATCCATACCCACAGGACGGCAGAGACAGGGGAAAAAACAAAACACGAAAAAGGAACATCGACAAAACAAACTTAACATCGTGAACTAAGAACTACAAAACCACATCACACAAAAATGGATATAAAAATACAACAATAATGTCACAGAAAAACTCATGGTACCGATTAATCAAGCTCTAGTAATGATTACCTCAGCCCAAGAATATATCTGTAAACACCAGAGACCTCACATCTATGTGTGTGTGTTAGCATGCTGGTGCATATAAGGTTTCTACATAAAAGTGTTCGATAGCTGGTTTGAGCAGGCATCAATACGTCTCCCAGGAATCGATGCACACATGAAGGAGATCGGAGCAAAGACGTCCAAAGGACCCCCAGAGCCCCAGGTGGACCCGGGCGGGGCCGACCGCATCCCCCAAGAGAGGAACAAAGGAGAACCCCAGGGGAACGTCCAGCGGCTACTATGCAGGGGCCTGGGGGGCAGCAGTGACGAGCCCACGGGCCCCGCCGGCAACCAGCCGCGCCAGGGCGGACCGGTCCATGGACCGGGAGAGCCAGGGCTGAGGGGTGCCCCATCCCCAGCAGAGACCCGACAAGGGACCGGCCGACGAGGGGCCCCCGGCACCGCAGGGGCCGCGGCCGGCCGCTACGCACCACCACCACCCTGGGCCAATCCCCACCGCCAACATCCTAGCGCCCCACCCCTCCCCTACTTCGGGGCGTCCCACCGATAGCCGCAACGGATGGACAGCATCCCCAGGCCAAGCTCAGCCAGCACCTGGACACCAAGTTGTACCAGCTCCCGAGTCCTGATCCCGTGCAACGCAGAGTGCCGAGACCAGGCATCCAAGGGCCGGTCCAACCCGCCAATGAACCGACCACGCACGGTGCGCACGGAACAGGTGATCGAACGAGCAGAGACGCCCCCCCAGGCCCGCACCAGGTCTGAACCGGATTCACCACCGACGCACTAGTAGGCAGGGGCATCCGTCACCGGTGTGGAGTGACGGAGGGGAAATAGGCCCCCCATTAAATGTAAGGACTGAGGTGCGACAGGCGAGAGGGCAGCCCAAGACCCAACCTGACAGGCAGACAAAGACATACAGACACAGTCAAACGTTCCCTCCCTTTTAAACACATACATTCTCACTTACTCACCAAGACACCCAAGAAATGACGCTGTACCCTCACTCACACACCCCATACACACTTCATGCTCCCAGGTCCAGGTACCAATGCCCCAGTAGAGCCAGCAGCCCCTGGACCCGAGAGACGGATCCCCTACCTTCTAGAACGGAGACAAGCAGACCGCCAAGGGGCCCACAGTGGCGAGGCAGCCCGACAGCCCAGGACCCCAACCAGACCACCTGTTCCTCCTCCGGACCCCAACCCCTAATGGCCGGTAGCGAACAGGGGTGTAAGAAGACCCCTAGCTTCTATCCTCCCGCTCGAGTATGGTGTTGATGCGTGTTGTAATAATGTGCATTTAAAACAGAGGGGTGGGATGTGGGGAAGGCAGCCACACATCCCCCAACCCCCACCCCGAGCCCTCAGTGTCTACATGTGGTTTCACAGTGGGCACCGGCACCAGAGGTGAAGCTGGGGTGCGAGGAGGGAAACCCCTCCTCGCACCCCAGTGATGTGCCCATGCCCCAAGACCCTATATGAGTGGTAAAGTGATGAAGCGGGTGGACAGAGGTGTTTGGGGATGGGGAGGGAAGGACTGGGAGACAAAATGTCTTCCCTGGGAGCCAGCTCCCTCACTGACCCCAATAGGCACCACTGTTCACCGGGACCCACCAGGGGAGGGAGGCACGTTCTACCCGGGGCCCACGGCCACAGCACCACCAAGCCCCACGGACCTCAAGGCAGTCCCCCCAGCCCCATCCCAGAAGGAGAACTAAACCCAACCTGACATTCGCTCTACTATCAGAACACAAAAGACACTAGACACCCAGGTTGAGTTTGCCCCCCCCCCCTCCAGCACACCCCTCCCCCCCATCCAAGTGCCCTCGTAGGGGGAGAGCACCTGTCGCTAGTTAGCAATAGCCTCCCCGCCAGCAAAGGAGGGCCCAAGCGCCAGCTGCTCATCGGAGGCCCCCGCAGCCCAAACCCCGGCGACGTACCTGCCCAGACCAGGAGCAAACCGATGAACCGGGCGGCCGACCCACCAGGCCGACATCCACCATCCCCATTCCCTTGTGGAGCGACCACTGCTGCTCAATGGCCCGGCGGGCAACCAAACCCAGTGCCCCACCCACCTGCCCTGCACGCCCACTACCCGGCCAGTCCACCCGCAGGTCCGACCGAACCCGGGCAAACGCCCGACCCCAGCGCCCCGCAGCGCACAAAGACCAAGACCCAGGAGCTAAGTCCAATGCGAAAAAGGACTGATCAGGCCCAGAAATGCCACCCACCCAGCCGCCGCGACCAGCAGCCAGGCACCCCAACCAGCAAACAAGGCGAGACGCCATACAGGGACCGGCGATGACAATTGGCCCAGAGAAAAAGAGAGAGGCGGCTGCACATGCCGGCCGGCCCCGACCCCCACAGGCAACAGAGACTCCACGCAGGCCGACCCAGGGCCAGGACCACAGCTAGGGGGTGCGGCGCCCTAGAGCCCCAAATCCCCAGGCCCACCCCAGACCCTACCCAGGCGCAGCACGGCCACCAGGCCAGTAACCCATGTCCGTCAGTGCAACCCCCCTAAAGCAATCTCTTTTCTTTTTTCAGTCCAACAAAGTCACAGGATGAGCAGAGATCCTGTTTATTTCCTTCTCCTTTGACAACTTCTCCAGTTTTTCTCATACTATCATCCAAATCTGCTGAATGTGGCATTAGATGTTATGATAGATTGTGGTTCAATGACAAACATCGTGTAGAGAACACACCTGTCCAGAGCTATGGCCGTCATGGAGTAAATGCTGGCAAATATGGCTGCAATGGGGAAGAAGTTGTGGAAACGGCAGTAAACCAAACCAAAGTACCACTCGTTGTGAACAGCATAGGCAAAGTTGATCACTGTGTTGAATGCTGACATGGCAGCCTCAGCAAAAGCTAGGTTCACCTGCAGAGGAACGACAAAATTAATTTAAAAATAATTCATGAACCTAAGATGGTTTATCACATTCTTATTTTAAATGAAAATCTACTTGGGACCATGATAAATGGGCGCCTCAATTATTGGGGGAGACTTTAAAAGAAAAAGTTGGGAATCGATGACTGCAAACGCTGTAAAATTTAAAGGCCACAATTAATGTTTCACATTGTAACACATTAGATAATGCTTAGATTAAAAGGCAGAAACAGATCTGATTAGAAAATGAAAAACAACCTTTAGCTTCAATACCAGTCCAATACTTTTTTTTAAAAGATATCTTTCTGGATCTATGCTCATTGAGGCACAGTGCTTTGCAAAAGTATCCACACTCTGGGAGTCTTTTCACATTTTGTTTAATTACAAACGTAAACTTCAATGTATTTGTTTTGGACACGTATACGATTGATCAACACAATGTAGCTCAGAACTGTGAAGTTGAAGAGAAAACAAAGTATGGTTTTTAAAAGTTTTTACAAACAAAAAACCCAGAAATGTGGAAACTGTACCTGTTTTCAGCCTCCTTTGTGTACTTTGATACACCTGAATGAAATCAAGTGCAACCAATGGCCTCCAGAATCATCTAATAAGTGAAAAGAGTCCAGCTGAGTGTAATTTAATCTGAGCATAAACGCAGCAGTTCTGTGAAGGACTCATGAAGACGTGAACACAGCAGACAGGTCAGGGATGAAGTTGTGAAGTTCAAAGCAGGGCTTATCGAGGCTATTAAAAAGAATCTCAAGCTGTTGACATCACACAGGGTACTGTTCAATGCATCAAAAATATGGCACAACTTCACACTTACCAAGACATGACCATCCACCCAAACCGACAGGCCCAGCAAGAAGCTCATTAATCAAAGAAGCAGCCAAGATGCCGAATGGAACTGTGGAGGAGCCAAATAGATCCACAGCTCAGGTGGAAGAATCTGTGTACCATACAACTAATGGCCCTTTTCCACTAGCACCTACTCAGCCTGGCTCGACTCGGCCCTTGTTCCATGGATTTTCCACTAGCATGAATCAGACTGTACCCGTCCCATTTTTAGAACCAACTTCGCTGTAATCCAAGAGCGCCAAGCAGGGCTGAAAATGCAACATCAGAAGGCTGCCGGCAGTGATTGGCTAGAGGGTGGAGTCACTCGTTGTGTAACATGGTGTACTGTATCAACAACAATTGGACCGCCATTTTTAAAACTCACAACAGTAACTGGATCTGTGTAGTTTTTGCTGAAGAACAATGACAACAACAAAACTAGTGCCATGGTCTAATGCGGAGGTGCAGGCAATTTTGAGCTTGTTGACAGAAGATGGAATTCAGTTGGACGTAGTTGGAGCTACTCGCAATGAGAAGGTTTTCAAGGAGGTGTCGGAACTGATGGCTTCTCATTGCTACCAGCAATGCCAAGAGAAACTGAAAAAGCTGAAGTCCAATTCCTGCACTATAAAGGACCACAAAGGTGAAGCAGGTCAAGCCAAAAAACTTGCAAGTAGTTGAACCAAATGGACGCCATTTATGGCAACTGATGGAGAGCAATGGGAGGAAAAGAGGCATTCTACAGTACAACCACTGCTGCGCTGGATTTGATAATGGTTGGTGGTGAATTTTTTTGTGAGTTTAAGCATATTTTAAGTTACTCGTTCTAGATGTGGTAAGCATACTGTGAACAAACAAAGAAAAGCTGACGCCAGGGTTCCTTCCATGAGAACAAGTAAACTAATTAGCATAATTGCTAACTCTATGCTCTGTGTTTTTCACTGTTATGGTTGTGGTTTTCTTTTCTTCTGTCAGTGTACCCCAGGGCAGCTGTGGACACAATGTAGCTTACCATCACCAGTGCGTGAATGGGTGAATGACTGATGTAGTCAAAGACTAGATAAAGCACTATGCAAGAGGCCATTTACCATTTTCTACCTACTCAGCTGCATGTTACTCTCAATCTGATATGCTTTTTTGTTATGTTGGACATCTGTTCTTATTCTACAGTCTTTTGTTTTATTTTTTGTAATATGCATGTCCCCACTTCAATTTAATTACTGTGGGACAGCAGGCCATATTTGTATTTCTATTCTTTAATTTAGATTCTTAAAGTGCACGCTTTAAAATGCACCATGAGCATAATATTCAAAGTACTTTACAATAATCACACTAGAGTTAGCTCACAATCACTAAATTGCTCTTGCAAGCTACAAAGCATTCATGTTACACATGGGCATTCTATAAATACTTTTAGATGATCTTGCTCAGTTGCACATTCCTCAAATCCGAGTATGCCATTTTTATTTTTCATAACTGCACAGTACTTTAGTTCTGTCATTTTATCCTTAATGTACATATAATATTCTTAGTTAAAGGGCTACATACAAAGCCCTTAATAATCAAGCTCCATCATACATCAGAGATCTAATTGTTTCATATGTTCCCAACAGAGCACTTCGCTCTCAGACTGCAGGATTACTTGTAGTTCCTAGGATTTCTAAAAGTAGAATGGGAGGCAGAGCTTTTAGTTATCAGGCTCCTCTCCTGTGGAACCAGCTCCCAGTTTTAGTCCGTGAGGCAGACACTCTGTTTACTTTTAAGGCCAGGCTTAAAACTTTCCTTTTTGATAAAGCTTACAGTTAAGAGTGGCTTAGGTCATCCTGAGCTAGCTCTGTAGTGTTTCCTGTTATCAATTTTTTTTTATTTTCTGTAACATAGAAAGTTCTCTTATATCAGATCTTCTGTTCCTTCTGTGTCTCTGCTCTGTCTTCTCAAACCCCCAGACGGTCGTGGCAGATGGCTGCTCCTAAGGAGCCTGGTTCTGTTGGAGGTTTCTTCCTGTTAAAGGGGAGTTTTTCCTCTCCACCGTCGCTACGTGCTTGCTCAGTATGAGGGATTGCTGAAGGATTGCTGTGGTTGGAAAGTTTGCATCAACGGGGCCCAACCTCATACCAATGACTGATGCAATCTGCTTGGATTCCTTAAATAGGAAACTTTTTAACTGATTGGAATGTTTGTATAAATGTATTGAAATGACTTCTTGTTAAGTGCTTTGAGATGACATCTGTTGTGAATTGGCGCTATATAAGTAAACTGAATTGAATTGAATTAATTCAGTTTTTCATATTTTTCTTGTGTGAATCTAATGCTTATTTATTACCTATGATCTTGCTGTTGTTACAGCTGAATTTCCCCTCTGTGGGACAATAAAGGATGATTCTATTGTATTTTTTCCAGCAACTGTATTTGTTCTATTATTTCCTAAAAAAGGTTTTAAAACTGGACTTTAGCTAACTGCCTCCATTTTTCTTTTTGTCTAGGCTGGAGGAAGAGGGTCTCCAAAGACAACCAATCATTTATCACTGCGATGCAAGCAGCAGACGAACAATACCAGGCCCAGGGGGGATCAACACGTTCGTCTGATGCACGGGAGCAGGAAGCTGCTTTGCGCAGGGATGAGATGACACAGAATGCTGCCTTTAATCCAACCTTCCTAGAGGTGCTGGAAGAGATTGCCTCACAGACATGTATGACTGGATTTTGGTCTGTAAACTTTTTCTATACCTGTCCAATAAAGCTGTGCAAGTTATCTGCTTGTATTGTGATTTCATCTTAGCATACACTGCTTGATGGAATCCATAGTGCAACCTAAACATTTGCGTTTTGAATGTTAATGGGTCATCACTGAAACAATTGAATAGTTCTTAATTTCATTTCCAAAATAATATCTGATAGCTCAACCTTTTTTGAAATCAGCAACATTTGTCCTGGCTGCTGTAAAGTAAAAATTTTCAAGAGCTGCAAAATGAAAGTGAATTACGTAAATATGAAAGCTGATGAAAAGCCTACATTTATTTCTATTAGGCTAGGTTGTGGACCCCTGGGTTAAATCATAGGATAAATTTGTAAAGATTAGTAGAGAGTAAATATGCCAAGTGTTATGGACTCAGCAAACCCACGTTAAAGTTAAACTAAATGATTTCAAATCTAAAACAGTTGGTGAAGTTATTTTTCTGTGATGACAGCACTTATGTTAACCACTCCAACTAAAATATATTTACATGTAGGATTTTTTTAGCAATATTAACATGCAAATTATCATGGTGCTTTATCTAGACACAAAAAAGTGGAGATATTTTAAAAACCCATGTCTTTATTGTCGTCATTTTCAACATCCACAGTAAAGTTTGATCTCATACTCTTCCCATGAGATATCTCATAAGTCTCTCCATGAGTTTTACAGATTTTTTTTAATTTTTTTTTATTTTCACAAAGCAACCCCATCCTCTCTTCAGTCTGCCAAAAGCATTTTCTGTTAAAGCAGGAACAATAACATCCCTCCACTTAGAGGCCAGTTAAACACTCCCACCTGCTGTGATTACTTTGAAGGACAGTCATCTGAAAAACACACAACATACATATTACTAAACCTTATTCATCTGCATTTACATAGTTTAATGCTGGGCTTCAGTATATTTATAGCCCACTGCAGTAGGCTACCATTAGCATTGGCTTACCTTCACAAATAGTCTAGCTTGTATCCTGTACCACTTCATGCTGCTTTATGGCGTCCCCCACTCTCCTGTACTTCTCCAGAATGTTTCGCCTTGCCACCTGTAGCCTTTTCAAGGTCTCTTGTTTTTGGAGGCTGACAAAAGCCGCAGATTAAGCAGAATGTTGAACATCGCTATCATGTCCTCCATTGTTGTTTTGTTAAATGCATCACATAGCTATGTACTCTGGGGACGCCCACCATTTCAATTCAGTTTATTTATATAGCGCCAATTCACAACAGATGTCATCTCAAGGCACTTAACAAGAAGTCATTTCAATACATTTATACAAGCATTCCAATCAGTTAAAAAGTTTCCTATTTAAGGAATCCCAGCAGATTGCGTCAGTCATTGGCGTGAGGTTGGGCCCCGTTGATGCAGACTTTCCAACCACAGCAATCCTTCAGCAATCCCTCATACTGAGCAAGCATGTAGCGACGGTGGAGAGGAAAAACTCCCCTTTAACAGGAAGAAACCTCCAACAGAACCAGGCTCAGTAGGAGCGGCCATCTGCCACGACCGTCTGGGGGTTTGAGAAGACAGAGCAGAAACACAGAAGGAACAGAAGATCTGATATAAGATAACTTTCTATGTTACAGAAAGTAAAAAGTTAATAACAGGACACAGTGGATGTTCAGTTACTGGGAGGATCATCCCAGTCGATGCCCCGCGTCCAACAGGGCATTGCAGCCAAGCAGGATACCAGACCAGGTATATCTTCTATGGAGAGAAAAACACTGAGAGAAAACAAAGTTAACAGTCGAAATAACAGAATGTACTGTAATACAACTGGAGAGTCGTAGGAGAAAAGGAAGTAGCAGAGTGAAGAAAATTGGTAAGTCTGTCCTCCAGCAGTCTAAGCCTATAGCAGCATAACTACAGAGATAGCTCAGGATGACCTAAGCCACTCTAACTATAAGCTTTATCAAAAAGGAACGTTTTAAGCCTGGTCTTAAAAGTAAACAGAGTGTCTGCCTCACGGACTAAAGCTGGGAGCTGGTTCCACAGGAGAGGAGCCTGATAACTAAAAGATCTGCCTCCCATTCTACTTTTAGAAATCCTAGGAATTACAAGTAAACCTGCAGTCTGAGAGCGAAGGGCTCTGTTAGGAACATATGAAACAATTAGATCTCTGATGTATGATGGAGCTTGATTATTAAGGGCTTTGTATGTAAGAAGAAGGATCTTAAATTCTATTCTGGATTTAACAGGGAGCCAATGAAGGGAAGCTAAAACAGGAGAAATGTGATCTCTCTTTTTAATATTCATCAGAACTCTTGCTGCCGCATTTTGGATCAACTGAAGGCTTTTAATGGCATTTTGTAGACTACCTGATAGTAAAGAATTACAGTAGTCCAGCCTTGAGGTAACAAATGCATGGACTAGTTTCTCAGCATCACTCCTGGACAGGATGTTTCTAATTTTAGCAATATTCCGGAGGTGAAAGAAAGAAATCCTAGAAACCTGTTTAATATGGGATTTAAATGTCAAGTCTCGGTCAAAAATAATGCCGAGGTTCTTTACGTTATTACTGGGGGCCAATTTAATGCCATCCAGATGAAGTGATTGACTAATCAGTTTCTGTTTAAGAACTTCTGGTCCAAAGACAGCAACGTCTGTTTTGTCAGAATTTAAAAGCAAAAGGTTTAGGGTCATCCATGTTTTTATGTCTTCCAGACATGCCTGTAATCTACCTAACTGACTGGGTTCATCAGGATTTATGGATAAATATAGTTGTGTATCATCTGCATAGCTGTGGAAATTTATCCAATGCTGTCTAATGATTCTACCAATTGGGAGCATATATATGGTGGACAGAATTGGTCCAAGCACAGAACCCTGTGGAACTCCACAAGTAACCCTTGAGAGTGAAGAAGATTTATCATTTAGATGAACAAACTGGAATCTCTCAGACAAATATGATTTAATCCAGCCTAGTGCTGTTCCTTTGATCCCGGCAACATGTTCAAGCCTTTCTAAGAGAATATTATGATCGACTGTGTCAAAAGCAGCACTGAGATCTAACAAAACCAGAACAGAAACAAGGCCATTATCTGAGGCCATGAGAATATCATTAGTAACCTTCACCAGTGCTGTTTCAGTGCTATGATGAGCTCTAAAACCTGACTGAAACTCTTCAAACAGCTCGTTACTGTTTAGATGCTCACAGACTTGATTAGCAACAATTTTCTCAAGGACTTTGGATAAGAAAGGTAGGTTAGATATAGGTCTTTAATTCACTAAGTCATCTTGATCAAGGGAAGGTTTCTTGAGTAAAGGTTTAATTACAGCTATTTTAAATTCCTGTGGTACGTATCCGTTTACTAAGGATAGATTCATCATATCCAAAATGGGGCCAGGAACCAAATGGAACACTTCTTTAAATAATTTGGTTGGAATTGGGTCCAACATACAAGTTGAAGGTTTAGATGAGGCTAATATTTTTGATAATTCCGAAAGCTCGACTGAATCAAAACAGCCTAAGCACAACTGAGGATCTACAGTTCTTTCCGATACTGCCTCATTTACTGAGGAAGAAGTAATCATGTTTGGGAGGATGCCAATGATTTTATTTTTAATAGAGCTAATTTTATTTACGAAGAATCCCATAAAATCATCACTGCTAAGAGCTGGGGGAATAGTTGGCTCAACAGAGCTATGACTCTGTGTAAGTTTGGCAACTGTACTAAAAAGAAACCTAGGATTGTTTTTATTCGCCTCTATTAATGATGAAAAATATGCTGTTCTAGCTTGTCAAAGGGTCTTTTTATACAGCAATAGACTGTTATTCCAGGTTAAATAGGAATCCTCTAGGTGTGTAGAGCGCCATTTTCTCTCCAACTTCCTAGTATTCTGGTTTAAAGTACGCAACTCTGCGTTGAACCAAGGAGTCAGCCTCCTATGGCTAGCCTCTTTCTTTTTTAAGGGGGCTACACTATCTAATGCCAAACGCAATGAGGACGTAACGCTGTGAACCAGATCATTAATTTCTGAAGGGTTAGAGATAGAATTGTTGCCATCCACCTTGTTACCCTGAGACACTGAGGAAAGTAAGAATGGAACAGATTCTTTAAAAATTGTTACAGCATTGTCTGATAAAGCTCTACTATAATGAAACTTTCTTTCAGATTTAAAATGGTCAGTTAAAGTAAATTCAAAAGTTATTAAGAAGTGGTCAGACAGGACCGGGTTATGTGGGTGGACTGTTATTTCCTCACACTCAATACCGTATGTCAGTACAAGGTCCAAAGTGTGTTTGCCCGAGTGGGTCGATCCCTGTACTTTTTGAGTAAAGCCAATTGAGTCTAAAATAGCACTAAAGGCTGCATTTAGGCTATCACTTTCAGTATCCACATGAATATTAAAGTCCCCCACTATAATAACCCTATCAGTATTTAATACTAAATCAGATAAAAAATGTGAGATCTGATCCAAGAATTGAGAGTAAGGGGCTGGTGGATGATACAAAACCACAAACAAAAATGGTCTTAATGTTTTTCAACTTGGATGAGGAAAGTTAAGGGTTAGATGTTCAAAAGAACTGTAGCTATCAATTGGTCTGGGACTAATTAATAAATCAGAACGAAAAATGGTTGCAACTCCTCCTCCTCGCCCAGTATTTCTAGGAAAGTTGAAAATTTAAATGATTGGAAGGAGTTGACTCATTTATACTGACATAATCCTCCTGCTGCAACCAGGTTTCTGTGAGACAAAGGAAATCAATGTGATTATCACATATGACGAGCCCACCCACTTGAGCTGGTCCGGTCCCTGCAGTGGAAAAGCAATCAGGCCAAGTAGAGTCGGTTCAAGGGAAGTCGAGCCTGGCTGAGTAGGCGCTAGTTGAAAAGGGCCATAATAGTCATGCACTGCACAAACTTGGACTTGGTTTAGATCAGGGGTGACTGACTCCATTTCTCAATGTCTGATAAAAAGCATGTTTTAGAAGTGTCTCTCCTCCAACATAGGTGATTCAAATGGCTAAATTACCTGCTCACCATGTCATCAGGTTATGCAGGAGCCTGTTAACAAATCATTCATTTGATTCAGGAATTTAACCAGGAAAACATCTAAAACATGCAGGACACCGAGGAGTGGAGTTGGCCTGCCTGGGTTTAGATCAAGGCATATTTATGTGCTAGAATGGCCCAGTCAATGTCTAAAGCAGAGCGGGGTAGAGTAGTTAAATTATACTCAAGTAAAAGTAGCACTACTTAAACATATTTTTAGTGAAGTAAAAGTACAAAGTACAAATCCAAAATATTACTCAAGTAAGTGTAAAAAAGTATTTGGTAAAATAGTTACTCAAGTATTGAGTACTTGAGTACTTGTTCTGAGATCATAGCATATGATTTAAAATTTTAAAATTATGTGATTGGACAAAAATGTAAAGTTATGTGCAAATTCTAAAAACTAAAATAAATAGAAATACATGACATAGTTAAAATAACAAATTTGACTAGAATTTTTTTTTTCCAAATCAATTATAACCAATATGAATAGAATATTAGACCAGGGTATGGTACCCCCACCTGACATCCAAATGGCACAACAGCCTCAGCAGATAGAAAATAATGTTAAAAATTATGAAGATTGTGTACCAACAAGAGCTCTGACTTCAACTGTATGTGTGAGTCTCATGGCTTTTTGGTCAAAACAAGCATTCAGTTTCATTCAGTAAAGTTACTCTCAGTGGATATAGCAAGAAACTTTTACTCAAGTAGCAAGTAGTTATACTTCATAAAAATATTTCTAAAGTAAAAAGTACAGTCTAGTAAAACAATACAAAAGTAGTTTTTCAAAAAGTTACTTAAGTAAATGTCACTAAGTAAATGTAACTACTTACTACCCACCTCTGGTTTAAAGTCATTTCCACTTATCCACTACATAAAATTCCATTGAAATCCTTTTTGGTTTGTAGTTGTAATAAGTGAAAATGTGAAAAGGCTCCAAGAGGTATATTTTTGCAAAGCACCGTAAATGTTAGAAGAATGATCTGCTTAACAGTGAGGGCTTGGGAAAAGGATCTAACCTTAAAACAAGGAAATTTAAGCTTCATTATGTGTTAATACACACCTAACTTGAAAACATAATTTACAAACTTAAATGCAAGTTACTATAACTAAATCAAACCAGTACAAAGTAACCCGCTTAGAAATTTGCCAACATAACTATTTCTGAGTTGTATATACTTAAGCAGTAGTAAACAGCTAATTTTTACTCAGTACGCATTAATGGCTCCAAAATATAATTACCTACTCCTGTGTACTTACAATTTATTTCAATCGGTTTGCATGCTTTTTGAAGTAAGGTTAACTAATCAGATTTTACAGTGGAGGAAATGCAATTGCTGGAAATGAACTAATATGGAAGACTAGGGTAAATCTTTAATTTAAAACTGAAGAGGTGGCAGGGAATGGACTAATGTGAAAAATGTTGTCTTTGATGCCTCAGATAAATGCCAGGTATTGTATCTGCTTCATTAGGTCTCTCATAGCTGGTTGATTCTTTTATTTCTTATTGATCAGTTTATCAACCAGTTGACAGAAATTAATTAGCAGCACCTTTCAGTAAGGGACCTTTCAAGCACCTTGTAAAATAAGGAACTTGATAATTTAGACTTATTTTTGCGTATTCTTTCAACCAAACAATTCATCAGGCAAAATGCCCATCTATAGCTGATGGTTGTCTGATTTGGAGAGACTGGAGACTTGGAGAGACAATCTTCAGCTCAGTACCTTGAGATTTACTTTTCAGTAGCTACACTAATTCTAAATGTACTCAGAAATCCCTCAGATTCAGTTAGATGACCACAACTCTTTGAGTCACTGTGGAGGGCACTCATTTGTTGCGTCGTTGTACAAACAGGCAAGTTTGTCTTGTATTACAATAAAAAAATATCTTTATTTCTGAAAATTCCTTTCAACACGCGTCTTATACACTTCCGTGTTTGATAACATTTTTACGCAGAACTCACCAGAAAGTAATTGGTGACAGTCCTCATGCGTTTATGCGCCAAAATAATCCAAATGACCACCACGTTGCCGACCACAGACACCACCACAATCCCGAAATAAGCGACGGCCCACAGCGTGATTTGCCACACGGGCTGGATGAACTTGTTGAAGCCGTCGCTGCAGTTCGCGGAGACGTTCGTTGCGTTTGCGCCGCTACAGTCGGTGGCATTATAGAGTGCGTCCATCTTCTGGGCATAACCCCGTTTCCAGACTTGGAGGTTCGGATTTTCTTTCTAGAATTCTAGAGAGCAAAAGTATCTCAGTGCGTCTTCGCTCATTTTACACATGGCGTAAGCAGCGCTGAGCTGATGAAAAAAATGTATACCCTTGAAGGGCATAACGCAGCAGCACACCAACAAGTTACGCACTTTTGGTCTGCCTCCTCTCCGTACAAACCAACTGCATGATCAGTGTTGGCGCTTTATGTGCAGAATCACCTCCAGGCAAAGTATTACTCTATGGCCATGTGAGCAGACGTAATTTCTATGGAAAACTATAATCTCTGCAGGATTAATTTGGGTTAGTTTTATTATATTGTTTTATGCAATGTTATGCTTTTTAATGTAAAAACAAAGAAATAACTACAGCATACCTAATGAATGTGTGAATACATAGAACAATTCTATGTGTAAACCGACAACGAAAGCATCTGTGATTAAAACATTGAATATATAATTGCAGATGTAACCAAATAGTAGTAAATATAACCTATTTAGACAATTAAAGAGGCCTTTTTAAAGTATTTACACCTCTTGAACTTTTTAACACTTTGTCACGTTACAAACATAAACAATAATGTATTTTATTGAGATTTCAAGTGACAGACCAACACCAAGCTTGAGGTGAAAAGAAAGGATAGTTTTCCAATTATCTAAAAATGTGGTGTTCATTCAACAAAGACTTTGATTTCCCTTTCTAAAATTCAGTGCAACCATCAGCTTTTTGAAGCCACTTTATTTCTAAATCAGTCAAGTTGTCTTTAATTAAATCTGTTTAATTTAATCCAGGTGTTCTGTGAAAGGCATTAGAGGTTTGCCAGAGAACATTAGGGAACGACAAGCTTCAGAGCAAGAAACACAGAGGACTGTTCTATCTATCATCAAAAAATAAGTATTGCACAACTGAAAACCTACTGTCCTAATACATTAGGATCTCATCTTCATGGAATAGCAAGATATAAAGTCCTCTTTAATGTTAACAACAGGTCACTGTCACTGTCACTTTTGAACACACCATCAACAGGGTGAAACAATATAGTGGAAGCATCATACTTTGGGAATGCATTGCTCAGCAGGAATGGGGAATCTGGTCAGAGTTGATAGGAAGATGGATCGACCATCCAATCCTGGAAATCCCATTTAAGATCATAAAATCCGAGACGGAATATGTTCACTTTCACTCATAAATGTAGACCATCCAGCTAAGAATCTTCGGCGAGACCTAAAAACTGATATACAGACAATCTACATCAAAATTGACTGACACTGAGCTACTCTGGAAAGGAAAATAGGGCATAATTTAGTCTCTATGTGTAATGCTTATAAAGAACCAGTTTTACAGCAAATACATCAACAGGGGGCCTCCCTGTAGAGGTGTTTCCAGCCAAAACTGGTTCTGCAAAGTAAGGACTCAGGAATCTTTAATACAGTGCACACCACACTTTTAAGATTTGATTTCTAAAACTTTTTATATCATAAACAATGTATGTTTTCTATGGAATGCCAAAATGCTTAAAATTAAACAAAAAAATTAAACATTGTGAGGTAAATATCTAGTATTTATTGTTTAAAGAAATATTTAGATCTAAGGGCTGCACAGTGGTAGCACTGTTGTCTTGCAGCAAGTACTGGGTTTGAATCCCAGCCTGGGGTCTTTCTGCATGGAGTTTGCATGTTCTTCCTATGCCTGGGTGGGTTCTCTCCGGGTACTCTGTTCTGCCCACAGTCCAAAAACATGACTGTTAAGTTAATTGGTCTCTGTTTATCATCCTTAGAGTGTGCGTGCAAGGTTGTTTGTCCTGTGTGCCTCTATGTTGCCCTGTGATGGACTGTCAACCTGTCCAGGGTGTACGCCGTCGCAAAAACATAGCAGTACAGTTAATGGATGGATGGATGGATTTAACTGTAAGTTTTTTCCTAATTATAAAATATATTTTTTAGCCATTTTTATTTAATTTCATCAGTTTTTTTTCCTAAACATAATTTTCCAAAGTCAGCTTTTATGTCATAACTGTGTTTTTCCTAGTAGCTTATTTACACTCACTGGCCACTTTATTAAGCACACCTGTCCAACTGCTCGTTAACGCAAATTTCTAATCAGCCAATCACATGGCAGCAACTCGATGCATTTAGGCATGTAGAGATGGTGAAAACGATCTGCTGCAGTTCAAACCGAGCATCAGAATGGGGAAGAAAGGTGATTTAAGTGACTTTGAACATGGCATGGTTGTTGGTGCCAGACGGGCTGGTATGAGTATTTCAGAAACTGCTGATCTACTGGGATTTTCACGCCCAACCATCTCAAGGGTTTACATAGAATGGTCAAAAAAAAGGAAAATATCCAGTGAGCAGCAGTTCTGTGGGCGAAAATGCCTTGTTGATGCCAGAGGTCATAGGAGAATGGCCAGACTTGTTCGAGCTGATAGAAAGGCAATAGTAACTCAAATAACCACTCGTTACAACCAAGGTATTCAGAAGAGCATCTCTGAACATACAACACGTTGAACCTTGAGGCAGATGGGCTACAGCAGCAGAAGACCACACCAGGTGCCACTCCTGTCAGCTAAGAACAGGAAACTGAGGCTACAATTCACACAGGCTTACCAAAATTGGACAATAGAAGATTGGAAAAATGTTTCCTGGTCTGATGAGTCTCAAATTCTGCTGCGACATTCGGATGGTAAGCTCAGAATTTGGCGTCAACAACATGAATGCATGGATCCATCCTGCCTTGTATCACCGGTTCAGGCTGGTGGTGTAATGGTGTGGGAGACATTTTCTTGGCACACTTTGGGCCCCTTAGTAGCAACTAAGCATGGTTGCAATGCCACAGCCTACCTGAGTATTGTTGCTGACCATCCCTTTATGACCACAGTGTACCCATCTTCTGATGGCTACTTCTAGCAGGATAATGTGCCTTGTAATAAAGCTCGAATCATCTCAGACTGGTTTCTTGAACATGACAATGAGTTTACTGTGCTCAAATGGCCTCCACAGTCACCAGATCTCAATCCAAAAGAGCATCTTTGGGATGTGGTGGAACAGGAGATTAGCATCACGGACGTGCAGCCGACAAATATGCACCAACTGCGTGATGCAATCATGTCAATATGGACCAAAATCTCTGAGGAATGTTTCCAGTACCTTGTTGACGAAGGATTAAGGCAGTTCTGAAGGCAAAAGGGGGTCCAACCCGGTACTACCAAGGTATACCCAATAAAGTGGCCAGTGAGTGTATTTCATAATGACACTATTCAACTGAACAAGCTCATCTGCCAATACGAGTCACTGGGTGGGAGCTGCATGCTCATTGGCTGGTGCTTAAACATTGATCTTCCTGGATTGGAGTTCTCACTCACAGTGATCAGCCTGTACAGCTCAAAACATGCCAAGTCAATGGTCGGAGTTGCAGGAACTTTGATCTGGTTACTCTAGCAGATCAAACTGAGAGGAATTATTTATGAGAAGATGTCATCTTGAGTTGTTTGGTTTATATTTTTGAAATGATCGCAGGCCCAGCACTCAGGACTTTAGTGCTGTCCTAAGTAATTAGTAGAGTTACTGCTGATATGTTTTCTTTGTCATCCAGCACAATTTTAGAGGAGAATGGTGAGGAAGGGTTCAAGTGGACTATAAAGTATACTATATTTATTTATTTATTTATTTATTTATATTTCATAATGTCATTGAATTTAAGGCCTGTTGGATATGGCATAAGGCTTTATCCAGATGTTCATAATATTGGCAGAATATTTACCCACTTTTTAATGTGGCTCTCTAAATCGAGTCTGGCATCCTACAAGTTTTAGATGTATCCCAGCTCCAACACACCTGAATTAAATTGTTCAATTCTCTCATCAACAGTCTGTCAACTCTGCAGAGGCTTGGTAACGAGGCCTTCATTTGATTCAGCTGTGATAAGAAAAGATGCACCAAAAAGTTGCTGGATAGTAGATCTCGAGGACCAGGATTGGGCACCCCTTTCCTAGAGTATCCAGAGCTGAACGAAGTTCCTCCAACTCCGACCATTGACTTAGGATGTTGTTGTTAGCTGTAAAGGCTGCTCACAGTGAGTGTGCTTAAATACACTGAGGTGGAACGAGAGGTGACACAGAAAGCCTAAAAGCAAACTGGTGACAAACTGATGCAGGTGAGAAGGAGAGAGTAGGTGAAGGTGATTAGCAGCTGGGTAGGGAATCAGAATGGCAGTGGGAAAAACAGAGGGAAAACAAAGGCATGAGCAGAAGAGAAGACTGGTCAGGAAATTCTAGATGAGAAAGGTAAGAACTAACTCCAAGGTAACTAAGAAGGAAAGAGATCTAAGAGAACAAGGGTAAATGAGCCTAAGAGAAACTTAACGTAAAAGCACTAATGAATATAACAAGAAGAGGGAAATTAAACAGAAAGAAACACTAGTAAACTTTTGAAAGAACTTAAATCAGAGAACAGCAATTCTAATGAGAGAATAAAGTAAAGACGAGCTAAAAGATGAGATGAAAAAATAACTAATAAAAGATTAACTTGATAGAATAAAAGTTGAAGTGACTACAGAACTTAACATAGATAAAAATGCTAACACAAGAGTATATGAGTTAAGACCTAAGTAAATAAATAGAACTGACGCAAAAATAATACAAACTCAAAGTACAAACACCTGAGGGTAAAACACGAAAGGATGAGAAAACATAGTGGAAGGGGAAAAAACATACAAACACTATGAAGCAAACTCAAATCACAGACACCTAAAGATCCCTAGCACTAAAATGAAAGTGTAAGCTGAATGAGGAAATGAAATAACTGAAACTCAAAACACAAACACCTAAGGATTCTGCCAGTTTTATATTATTAAAAACATTTTTAAAGAAAAATGAAAACTTTTTCAAAATACTGAGCTTAGAATTGTATATTCATTCAGTTTTTCACAATTTCATTGTCACATAATGTACTTGTCTATTATTTATTCATGTATATATTTATTTCATATTGTTTTATTAATTTATTTTTGAGCAACTTGGGGTTCCATATTTTTCTTCCACTTCTTATTGCTTTGTAATCAGTCACATAAAAACTCAACAGAATAAAGTTTAAAAAGTTAAAGTTTGTGGATTTAATGTGGCAAAATATTATATTTAAAAAGCAGAAATTATTTCTTCGTAATGATACCAAGTAAAAATTTAGACGAGATTTTTTAAAACATAATCTTGAAGTGTAAACACTTAGAAGTGACCAGCAAACTGAAATCACTTCGTCCAATGTGTTCATAGTTTATGTAGAATCGAAAAAAAAGACAGATGATCAGATGTTAATCAAATTTGTCCTCAACCAGTTCCTCAGGGGCTGATTGAGCACTGGAGTCTATAAAAGGGTTTAAATTTACAAAATGTAAATTTCTGATTCCCTACATATAAAAAAATAAATCAACTACTCATCCATGCATAGCTACTTGTTATTTTTTTATTTAGACTTATCAAGATAAGCGGGTTTGCAGGTCAGAAATTCAGTTTAAATAAACAGATTGTGACAAAAAGCTCAGATTTAAATATAGCTCACCATAATAATGTAAATATATTATAGAAATTTATGGTCTGGGTTTAAACACTGTACAAGGCCCTGAATTCGTGAATTTAATTAATTACCTGTGCCCCAAAATCATAGTTATACTTTCTCCACATTGTGCTACATCACTATTACATTTCACAGTATTAAAAGAATAGAAAAAAACAAAAAGCTATATAACTATAATCAGTTATGATTACATTTGAAATTAGAGCATCAAAAGGCATAAAGTTCTTTTATTTTGCTTATTACAGGGATTTGTTTTCCTTTTTAGGCAGCTTATACACGGGAGCGAAAACAGGGATTAATGGCAGGCAGGAACGGAAAATGGATGAAGGTCAGACTTCCTGTTTCCAGGAGACATAATGCACATTAAGGCTGTTCTAAGTAGCAGGACAGAGGCTGGTTGTGGTTTGGAAGAAGGACCTGAGCATGGAGGTTCAAGGCTAGTGTAGAAGAGCTTGCAGGCATACAGAGGAGGAGGTGGTCAGAACTGTAGGATGACAAACGTGGAGGTCGTCTTGATTCCAGGTGTGTAGAGAACTTGAAAGACCAGATGTATTTCTGAAGGGAGTTTATTTTGATATACACAGGTGAAACTAAAAAAATTAGAATATTGTGCAAAAGTTAATTTATTTCAGTAAATTAACTTAAAAGGTGAAACTAATAAATGACTCAACATGCTAAGCGAGATATTTCAAGGATGTGATGTGATGATTATGGCTTACCATGTTACAAAAACCCCAGCTTCAAAATATCAGAAAATTAGAATATTGTGAAAAGGTTCAATATTTTAGGCTCAAAGTGTCACACTCTAATCAGCCATTTAATCCAAAACACATGTAAAGGGTCCCTGAGCCTTTAAATGGTCTCTCAGTCTGTTTTAGTAGGAATCACAATCATGGGGAAAACTGCTGACGGTTGTGCAGAAAACCATAATTGACACCCTGCAAAGGCTCAAAAGGTAATTGGGATGATCCCAAACTGCTGTATCAAAACAGACTAATAGAAAGTTAAGTGGAAGAGAAAAGTGTGAAAGAAAAAGGTGCACAAGCAGCAGGGATGGCCACAGCCTGGAGAGCATTGTCAGGAAAAACCCATTCAGTGTTCGAGGGCCTTCACAAGGAGTGGACTGAGGCTGGAGTTAGTGCATCAAGAGCCACCACACACATACGAATCCTGGACATGGGCTTCAAATGTCGTAACACTCTTGTCAAGGCCCTCCTGAACAACAAACACCGTCGGAAGCATCTTAGCTGGGCTAAAGAAAAAAAGGACTGGTCTGTTGCTCAGTGGTCCAAAGTCCTCTTTTCTGATGTGAGCAAATTTTGCATCACCTTAGGAAACCAAGGTCCCAGACTCTGGAGTAAGAATGGAGTGGTACACAATCCAAGAGGCTTGAAGTCCAGTGAGACATTTCCACAATCTGTTGATTTGGGGAGCCATGTCATCTGCTGGTGTTGGTCCACTGTGCTTTATTAAGTCCAGAGTCAACGCAGCCATCAACCAGAACATTTTGGAGCACTTCATGCTTCCTTCCGCAGACGAGCTTTATGGAGATGCTGACTTAATTTTCCAGGAGGAGTTTCACCTGTATCTCTAGAATGTAGGGATCCACAAGGCTAGGGACTGCTTGCTGGGGAGCCATGGGATTTATAGGCGTACTCCACTAAATAGAGACTCCAGTTGGATTAGATGAGCACGTGTATTGGTACATTGTTTCAAGCTCCTGGTTCATTTACATTTCTGCTCATTTTTCTGGGGGTGGGACTATGAACTGAGGGCATCCTTAGCACCAATATATATCTTCCAGACCTATGACATGAGGTGGGGCCTATGGTGAGAAAGGATTTCAAGAGGGAGTCCATGAAGTTGAAAGACATATTGAGTAGTCTCAAAGGCAGCTTCCAAAGGGGGGCTAGATGGGTGGCTTTAGAGATGCAGTGAATAATGGATTACAGTTTTGAGCTTGTGAATTTTTGAATCTTTCAAGAAATGGTTGATGGTTGGATGGGAAAGCCCCTTTCATAAATTGTACTCCAGAAGATTGCTTTGGCCAACTTTGGGGTCCTCCAGCTTTGGGAGATTGGGGTCATGTAGTGACTCTTCCCATATGCTTCTCTGGTTGGGTTGGGCCATTTCCATTTCTGTTGCTCTGACAGTTGATTTTTTTCTCTGTTTTGACTCAATCTTAGCTTCTAGCTGTCACTTCCATCAACATCTTTGTTGTACTTCATCAATCTCTAGCTAAGAGAGTTATTTCCTCTTGTAAATATTAGAACACTGAGTTTTTTTCTTGATCAATCTAGATGTGGGGTTTTGAAGTTTCCATCGCTCTCACAGCAGCTGCACAGCCTCTTGTTTTGGGCTTGCTGGTTAGAAGCATTCCTGCAGTTCAAGATTTTCTGCTTCCAACCATGTGTGTGGCAACTAGAATAAGACACGTGGTTGAAGGATAAAAACTCTGACAAAAAACACAATTAGAAGGACAAGCAGAACAAAAGATTTGCTCTGGGTAACAATCAAGCAAGAACCATCAGTCATTACCAGTACATAAAGGATAATAGCTAATATGCCGAGTGTCAGAAATTTCTGATTGGAAATCATTTCTGTTTCATAAATCCTGGCTATTTTAAGTGAAATAATTTAAAGTATGTTTGTTCTCTGTGTGTTTTAATCAAGATGAGTTAATATCCATAATGTGATCAGTGTTGGTGGTAAACCACAGCCAAGCACTTTAAGCCTGTCATCAGGCTTTCAGACAAAACAGCATGTTAGCTGAGCAGAGTGGTAGAAAAACAGATGCATTGAAGAGCACTTGAATGAGGAGGTTTAGGCCCTCAGCCCTTCTGCAACTCGCTGTCTGTCGCATCTCATCAGAGCTATTAGACTCCACGGCAAGAAAACAGGAATTCAATCTCAATCCTCACCTGCTCCCCTCGCAGCTGCTGAATCTAGCACCACGGTGCAGGTAGTGAGGGCTCGTGTTTGAACAAGTGAAGGAGAAATGATGTGGAATAAAATAAAGAGGCAGAATTCACCCGAGAGAGACTGAGAGCCGTCTTAATTTGTCTGTTTATTTGTCAGAGCACCTGCTTTCACAGTAAACTCGAATAACAAAAACTGAGAAATCAGTAATAGGGACATGTTGATGCAGTGGGGGGAAGGTCTCTGTTCTTCAGAGAATACAAAAGAACCAAAAACAATTACATCAGATGGTTGGTGAAGAGCGGAGAAAAGCTGAGCAAAAATAACAAATTGATTTAAGGAAAAGAGTTTATTGGTAAAAATTTATAATTTGTGTAAAACAATTAAACTGGAAACATTGTTCTGCAAAAAGTTTACATTTTGTCTCACAGAGCAAGCAACATAAAAATCCTACATGTTTTAGTGTCCTTGGATAATATTAAGAGGTGAGTAAGAATTTGTCACATTTACTTTGAGAATGTTTTTGAAAAAATTTACTTCTAGGAGTATTTTTATTTCACTGTATTGTAATTTCACTCCTGTTTGAGTAATAGTATTTTGAAGTAATGCCACTTTTACTTAAGTACAATTTCTGCGTACTCTAACTACCTCAAGTTACTTCACAAAGTAATTCATGAAACACCAGACACAGACACTGACACAGACCTATACAGTCTGTTACAGTGGGACTTCGATAAAATAAATGTAACAGAGCTACTTTAATACACTGCCACTTTGTGCAGCATCAGTATTGAACATAGTGAAGCAGAGTTGAGAATTTTCAGAAGGAAAGTGACCACAAGCATACAGCCAGATCTACAATAGAATGTATAATTTTTATTTCATCTTTATTTTTACGGGTTAGTTGTACAGATCTGTGTCTCACTAAAATGCATACAGTATCATCATAGTTTAGGTTAAAGCATACTCAAGTGTTAAGAATGATCTAGTCAAAGCCCAAAAACTACATAGAGTTGACAATCTGTGGCAAGATTGAAAACTGATGTTCACAGAAACTCTCCAATGCTCTAGACTGAGGCAAAGCTTTTTTAAAAGAATGCTAAACATTTTAGTCTTTAGATATACAAAGAGAGTAGAAACAAACCCCACTTTACTACATCCATCCATCCATCCATCCATCCATCCATCCATCCATCCATCCATCCATCCATCCATTATCTATACCATTTATCCTTGCAGGGTCTATCTCCAGTGATCAACGGGCGAGAGGCAGGGTACTCCTGGACTTTCGGAGTACCCGGGGCTATGCAGGCACAGGGGGAACACGCAAATCCATGCAGAAAGACCCCAAGCCAGGATTTAAACCTAGGACCTTGTTACTGCAAGGTAACAGTGCTACCAACTTGTGCCACTGTGCAGCCCCCCACTTTACTCTTTTGCTCTAAAAGTATTGACGTCCTGAATGCAAATGCACACCATACGGTTCAGATTTTATTTAAAGAAATAAAAAAATCCTTGTATCATTTTCCTTACATTTCATAATTATGTGATACTTCGTGTTGGTCTGTCCCATTACATTTGACTAAAATACATCTAAGTTGGCAACCCGTCGATTACAGGATGATCCCCTACCACCTGTCCCATTGTCACCCACCAAATAGGCAAGGCAAGGCAAGGCAATTTTATTTGTATAGCACACTTTCAACAGCAGGGTAATTCAAGGTGCTTTACATGATTTGGTGATTTTTAAAAAACAGATAAAAGAAACACACATTACACATGATACACAATAAAGCAAGAGAAAAATAAAAAAAGCAAGAGAGCATGAACACATTTCATACATATGACATCAAGCATTTACTCAAAGGCAATTCTAAACAGATGGGTTTTTAGTCTCGATTTAAAGCAGTTCAGAGTTTCAGCAGCTCTACACTCGTCCGGAAGTCTGTTCCAGATAAGGGGAGCATAAAAACTGAAAGCTGCTTCTCCATGTTTAGTTCTGAGTCTAGGGATGTTTAGTAGGCTAGAGTTGGAGGACCTGAGTGGTCTTGGTGGTTGGTACCATGACAACAGGTCTTCAACATATTTTGGTGCCATGTAATGATTTATAAACTAGTAAAAGTATTTTAAAGTCTATTCTCTGAGCTACAGGGAGCCAGTGTAAGGACTTTAGAACTGGGGTGATGTGCTCTACTTTCCTGGTTCTAGTGAGGACGCGAGCGGCAGCGTTCTGGATCAGCTGCAGCTGTCTGATTGACTTTTTAGGCAGACCTGTGAAGATGCTGTTGCAGTAATCAATCCGACTAAAGATAAACGCATGGATGAGTTTTTCTAGGTCGTGTTGTAGAATCAGTCCTTTAATCCTAGAGATGTTCTTCAGGTGATAGAACGCTGACCTTGTTATTGCCTTTATGTGACCCTGGAGGTTCAGGTCTGAGTCCAGTACTACACCTAGGTTTCGAACCTGATCAGTAGTTTCTAGCTGTATTAATTGAAGCTGTGTGCTGACTCTTGATCGTTCCTCCTTGGGTCCAAAAATAATCACTTCAGTTTTGTTTCTATTCAGCTGGAGAAAGTTATGGCACATCCATCCATTTATTTGGTCAATGCATTGATTTAGGGAAATAGTCAATTTCTTATCTTTCAGAGATCACTCTGAGTGTCTTTATTTTTTAGTTTTCCTGAAAGTTAAAGCTAAAGGTTTGTCTAACCTGAATCAATGCAGAGTGGTTTTCTACCACAGTAAAAATAAATAAATAAATAAATATGCTATAGACTTTTGAAGGTTTCCACATTTGATAGGAATTTACAGAAACCTCTGTGCTATCAACAGTGGGGCAATACTTTGTAATGTAACCTTGGTTGGCAATGACAGAGGTCAAACATTTCCTGTAGGTCTTCACCAGGTTTGCACACACTAGCTGGTATTTTGCCCCATTCTTCCATGCAGATCTTCCCTGGGGATCTTTTGGCGCTATTGCTCGGCAACACAGTCTTTCAACTCCCTCCACAGATTTGCCATTGGAATGAGGTCTGGTGACCACTCCAGAACTTTGAAATGCTTTTTATGTAGCCACTCCTTCGTTTCCCAGGAGGTGTGTTTGGGATTATTGTCATGCTGGAAGATCCAGCCATGTTTCATCTTCAATGCTCTCACTGATGGAAGGATGTTTTTGTCCAACATTTCATGATACATGACCCCATTCATCATTTCCTTAATACACATCAGTTATGCTGTTCCCCCATGCAGAAAAGCATTCCCAAAGCAAAATGTTTCTACCCCCATGCTTAACAGTGGGCATTCTTCACCCTCCAAACACAACAAGTGGCGTTTATAACAAAGAGTGCTATTTAGCTCTCATCTGACAACATAACATCCTTCTTTAGATCATCCAGATAGTCTCTGGCAAACTTTGGACAGGCCTGGACATGTACTAGCTTAAGCAGAGGGACCTTTTGAGCACTGCAGGATTTTAATCCATGACAATACAGTGTGTTACTGATTGTAACCTTTGTTAATGTGGTCCCAGCTCTCTTCAGGTCATTGACCAGTTTCCCCCATGTAGTTCTGGGTTGTTTCTTCACTGCTCTGAAGATCATCTGGACCTCACGAGGTGAGATCTTGCATGGAGCCCCAGGTTTAGGGAGACTGTCCTTGATCTTGAATTTATTCCATTTTCTAATAATCGCTCCAACAGTTGATCTCTTCTCACCAAGCAGCTTATCTATTGTAGATTGGCTCATCCCAGTCTTGTGCAGGTTTACAATCTTGTCCCTGTAATCCTTGGACAGCTCTCTAGTCTTGACCATGGTGGAGATTGGAGTCTGGCTGTTCATAGGTGTTGACAGGTGTCTTTTAACTAATATAGATACAGGTTAATTGTTTACCTGCAAAGCATTGCTGCTTGTCACACCTCCACCAGTGCCTTTTCATAGGTGTGCTCCTCTAACCACCACTCTGGACATAGGCAGGTCAGCAGCTGGGGGCCACCAGTCATCGATGTTTCGCTCCTTTAACCCCAGTTCATCTCCTTGTGGTGGAGCGATGACTGGGATTTATCCCAGCCGCTCCTTGCTGATAACCTAGGTGTTATTGGGCCCCCAACTCCTATCCTTTCTCCTCAACCACAGCCAAAAACTGCCCTTCTCAGCCTTCTCTGCCAGCTCTTTAATGGCTTTCTGACACCCTGCTCCTGCGCCTCCCACGTCACAGAGCAGGCAAATCGTTGACGACCCAACAAAACCCCTGCATCCCACTTCAACGGGCACATGATGGCCTTCCAGTCAGCCTCCTTACAACTCTCCACCAGGTCAGGGGACTTTGAGCTCCAACAACATAATGGTCTTACGTGGTTCTGACCACATGATCAGGTCTGGCCGGAGTGACGTCTCTACGATCTCCCTGGGAAATTGGAGATGCCTCCCCAGGTCAACCCTCATTGTCCACGTACTACTAGGTGAGAGAACGTTTGATGTTATTCTCTGGCAAGGGGGGATTAAGGTTTCTCCAGCCCTTGCGAACAGAGTCGAATGTCTCCATGGAGTGGGAGGTTTGCTGTTAGCCTCCTGTCTGCATGACTCTGCCACCTCTGCCAGCTTCCTCAGCATCAGGTCATGTCGCCACCTGTAGCGTGCTTAGGACAAAGCTATCTTACAGCCCAATAGGATGTGCTGGAGGCTTGCATCGCTGACACTGCAAAGTGGACAGATCTCCTCAGCACCTAACCACTAGTGGAGGTTTCTGGGAGAAGGTGGGGTGTCATAGGTTGCTCTAATAAAGAAGCCCCGCCAAGCTTGGGGGACCCTCCACAGATCAGACATGACAGGAGTCTGTTGGTGATGCCCTCCCATGTCATCCAGCCTCCCCGCCGTATCTGGGACGACGCTTTGATGTTAAGCTGCTCCTGCTCAGTCCTTGTCACCTCTGCAACCACCATGGCTTTCTGTTCTTCTTTGGAGGCCTTTGACCAAAAGAGGGAGGGGTCACTCCTTCCAAGGCCTGTTCGACCCTCCTGGACTCTTCAAACTACCTCTTAGTGTTTCATCCTGCTGATTGCCATTTTAACCTCTGATACAAGTTACAACTTCAAACAGGTGCCATTAATTCAGGTAATGAGTGGAGGATAAAAGACCTTCTTAGAGAAGAAGTAACAGGTCTGTGAGAGCCATAATTCTTGCTTGTTTGTTGCTGCTAAATACTTATTTCTGCACCAATATACAAATAAATTCCTTAAAAATCATACAATGTGATTTCCTGGATTTTGTTTTAGTTTAAGTGTACCTGTGATGAAAATAATAAAATGGTAAATGGCCTGTACTTGTATAGTGCTTTATTTAGTCCTTGACGACCCCAAAGCACTTCACACTACATTCAGTCATTCACGCACACATTCACACACTGGTGATGGCAAGCTACATTGTAGCCACAGCTGCCCTGGGGCACACTGCCGAATACTGGCGCCACCGGGCCCTCTGACCACCAGAAGGCAGAAGGGTGAAGTCTCTTGCCCAAGGACACAACGACTAAGACAGACAGAGCGGGGGCCCTCCGGTTACAAGACAAACTCCTGACTCCTGAGCCACAGTCTCCCTGACCTTTTGACAGACCTTTTATCTTTCTAAGTAGGACAACTTGCAAAATCGGTGGCTGCTAAATAATTTTTTCCCCACTTTAAGCAACCATCCAGTAAGTTCTGAGTATACCCCCAGTGGGCATTCCTGAAAAACCTCCAAAGGGATCCAGGCACCGGGTCCTGATCAGATGCCTAAAACACTAACTCCTTTTAAGGTGACGGAGCGGTGCCGCTACTTTTAGCTCCCCACAGTTAACACACCTATCTTTAAGGCTGAATTCACTAACCCTATGGAGAAAAGAAATTTCAACTTCTTGTTTATTGGTTCTCGCTCTTTTGGTCATTATCTATATCTCATGAAAATAGATGAGAATTGGGAACGCACACAGACTGGCAAATCAACACCTTCAGCCTTTGACTGTGCTCTTCTTCTCACCATGACAAGCCAGGAGTAGCAAAGCCTCCAAACTGTCTATCCAGTAAATCCAAACAAGTAGAAAGGTGAATTGGGAGACTATGGTAGAGGAACTCGTTCTTGAGATCTTCAAGTCACATCTCTAAGAGAGTTTCTACGATGTCCATGATAATTCCAGGCCATGTTCAGGATTTCCATTGCAGATGGATGCTGAAGAAACACTGACCAGCAATATTGTTATTATTCTAATTGATCACTTTATTTGTATTCACAAGTTAGCTTTTGTGTAATCATTGAAAAGTACACTAAGATTAGATAGATGTTGGAAACCCAGAATGGAAACTAAGGACAGAGACATTTAAAGCTCCAGCCTACGGTAGCTCTCCTCATTCACTAACAGAAAGGTTACGTGTCCTTTGTGCTTGAAGCCAGTCGTTGTTGCCAAAAGTCCAAGGTCAGCTGTCATGTTTACAACTGACCTTTTTAGCCTGGAGGTTCTAAACAGTCCAACTCAAACACTAAACAATGGAAAAGAAAGAAAAGACATGTCAGATAAAACATGACAAAGAGCGAAAAATAGTTTTAAGATTCACAACAGCAGGACTGCTCCACCTCTTTGTTTTTTGGTTCAGACTGACATATGTCAAAAATGTCATACAGACACTCATATTTCTGATGCAATACATGCCAATATGTCTGATGGCACTTAGATTTTTCTTAGGTTACAATGCTGCAGCAGTATTTAAAACATATGGTAGAATATTTAACATAAGATTGCAAAAGTTAAAAATAATATTATAAAACAGTCTTTTAGATAGAATTCATTTGAACATCTCATTGTGTCTTTCTTCACATTTGTCTTAGAGAGCAGCAGAAGCAGCAGCTCATGGAAGAGAAAAACTGGTAAAATCAGATGCCTTTGCCCTGAGGTGTCACAGCCCTAGATTAAAGAGGAAGAGCTGTGTGAGTGAAGCCAAACTGACACAGTAACACTGGATTATTCCACAGAGAATTCCTTAAACTGAGTATAATGCATTCTATAGCTGATATGCAGATTAGGGGACTCATTAAGCTCGGCAGTTGAAATCAGTTTGCTTGGTATGTTATAGATCACCATGCAGCATTTTAAGTTATGATTTAGTTAAAGGGATATTCCAAAACGGCTGATGTGAATGTGTCATGTTTTTAATGCTTCACTCTAGTTGTGCCAGGTGACACTTTGAATATTGTTTGTTCTCACAGCTGGGAAGAATCCAGATAGTGTTCAAATGGGTGGCAAGATGGGGGATGGTATTCAAAGACCAAAAGCCAAAACAGTATTTCCACACCATTTATTTTGTTGTGATCATGTTACTTTCAGACAAGTGAAGTGGATTTGACTCTGCAAGGATAAGTGAGTATGGATGTTGTATGGAGGTAGATGTTGTCACGTTATTTTCAGACAACTAAATTGAATCCCTCCTGACTCTTTCCCCTCTGAGAATTAGTGTTGAGTTTGAGTTTTTTATTTATATATTTAGTACTGAGAAACTTACAAAAAACAAAACTTGACAATACTAGGATACATAAACAGACGGAAACATTTCACTATTGTTATCAATAATCAGACAACTTTCAGAAGATGTTATATGGAACTGAACAATCTTTTTTTTCTACAAACTTTGGTCTTGAGAATATTCAAATGCAAGATTTGTACTTATGAAACTCTTTTTATTTGTATTTCCCCCTGCTACGTAAAGTCTGTGATATTTGTTATTTTTAATTTTCTTTCTCTGAAAAGGTGAACAATTGGCCTTCATGTGATAATGAGACAAACACGTGTGGCTAACACTGATACATTATACAACCAGAGACGAGAAGATAAGAGAGACAGATGATAATGATTAACTGACCAGCAGACACACAGAACCAAGAAGCTGTGCCCCATCAGACAAACCCGAACCTGGATCCTTTGGTTAAAGTTCGGTTGAAATTTTATTGCATCGAAATGTTTAGTTAAATAGTTGTTTTTTAGGGTTACAATCTGGTTCTGAGAGACTGCCATGCAAACATCCCACAGCCTTTGAACCTTAGAGTAATCCCCTCAGGCTGACAGAAAACCTGTGACCCAAGGATGATGATCCTTTCAGCTAGAGTGACAAGCCCAAAGGAGCTGATAGAACCATATCAGAACCCCAAGCTGGTTATACATCTCGCTTCCCGGGAGCTGACAGCACATTGAAAAGTTGCAGAAACTTTGGAGGTAAACAACATCTGATCCAAGTGGAGGTACCCACAATAAGGCTGTTTTCTGACATCACCTTCTAGACCTCAGGTCATTCTTCATTTTCAAGCTTTTCCTCGTTTTAAGGCATGTATTAAAAGAAAATCTAAATCAAAATCATGTATAAAAAAAACATGACTTTAGAAATAAAGTTAAATCTTTATCAACTAAAACAACTTGAATGTTAAACCATAACCCCGCCCCCAGACAACATTTAAAAAAATTCTACAAAGTGGGCAGTGCCAGGAAGAACGGAGGGGTAGAGTATGGATATCCAATATTTAATGATGGTGAGGTAATAGCAATAAAAGACGAGGAGAAAGCTAATTTATTAGCAAAGACATTTGTTAAAATTCATAGTTTACATAATGTTAGTGAAGAAGGAGAAAGAGGAAGAGAAAATACATTTATGGAAAATATAGAATTATTTCAACAAGTGGAAGATAATGATGACTTGATAAATATTTTGTTTTCAAAAACAGAATTAAATTAAGTTTTACAAAAATCCAAATTATCAGCACCAGGAAAAGACCAAATTTGTTATATCATGATTAACCATATTAGTGATAAAGCTAAGGAAATATTATTAGAGCTATATAATAGAGTTTGGGAGGGTGGGAAACTGCCGCGAAGCTGGAAGGAGGCAGTGGTAGTACCCATATGAAAACCAGGAAAAGATAATACTAATCTTGACTTCTTGTTAAGTGCCTTGAGATGACATCTGTTGTGAATTGGCGCTATATAAATAAACTGAATTGAATTGAATTGAATTAATCCAGGAAATTATAGACCAATAGCTTTTACATCTAATGTTTGTAAGATAATGGAGTGTATGATAAATAAAAGATGAATATACTATATAGAAAACAAAGGATATATATCTTAATATCAAAGTGGTTTTAGAAGAGGAAGGAATACAATGGATTCTATTCAATGTTTAGAACATGAAGTTAGGAGAGCACAAATAAACAAAGAGAGTGTGGTGGCAGTATTTTTCGATATAGAAAAAGCATATGATACAATGTGGAGAGAAGGGCTTCTAATTAAAATTAGGAAAATGGGAATCAAAAGACCCCTATGATGAACAAGATAGATGGACTCAGTGTTCCCTCGCCCGGACGCGGGTCACCGGGGCCCCCCTCTGGAGCCAGGCCTGGAGGTGGGGCACGTTGCCGAGTGCCTTGTGGCCGGGCCTTTACCCATGGGGCCCGGTCGGGCTTAGCCCGAAGAGGTAACATGGGCCCCCCTTCCCATGAGCTCACCACCTGTGGGAGGGGCCATAGGGGTCGGGTGCTGTGCAGGATGGGTGGCGGCCAAAGGCGGGGACCTTGGCGGTCCGATCCTCGGCTGCAGAAGCTGGCTCTCGGGACGTGGAACGTCACCTCTCTGGTGGGGAAGGAGCCGGAGCTGGTGTGCGAGGTTGAGAGGTTCCGACTGGACATCGTCGGACTCACCTCGGCGCACGGCTCTGGCTCTGGAACCCGTCTCCTCGAGAGGGGTTGGACTCTCTTCCACTCTGACAACAAGTATGCCCACCCCGAGCTGGGGTGGGCATACTTGTTGCCCCCCATCTCGGCGCCTGTATGTTGGGGTTTACCCCGGTGAACGAGAGGGTAGCCTCCCTCCGCCTTCGGGTGGGGGGACGGGTCCTGACTGTTGTTTGTGCTTACGCGCCAAACAGCAGATTAGATTACCCACCCTTCTTGGAGTCTTTGGAGGGGGAGCTGGAGAGTGCTCCTCCCTTGTTCTGCTGGTGGACTTCAACGCTCACGTGGGCAATGACAGTGAGACCTGGAGGGGTGTGGTTGGGCGGAATGGCCCCCCCGATCTGAACCTGAGTGGTGTGTTGTTATTGGACTTCTGTGCTCGTCATGGATTGTCCATAACAAACACCATGTTCAAGCATAAAGGTGTCCATATGTGCACTTGGCACCAGGACACCCTGGGCCGCAGCTCAATGATCGACTTGGTTGTCGTCTAATCTGATCTGCGGCCGCATGTTTTGGACACTCGGGTGAAGAGAGGGGCTGAGCTGTCCACTGACCACTACCTGGTGGTGAGTCGGCTCCGATGGTGGGGGAGGACGCCGGACAGACCTGGAAGGCCCAAACGTGTTGTGAGGGTCTGCTGGGAACGTCTGGCAGAGTCTCCTGTCAGAAGGAGCTTTAACTCACACCTCCGGCAGAACTTTGAACACGTCCCGGGGGAGGCGGGGGACATTGAGTCCGAGTGGACCATGTTCCGCGCCTCCATTGCCGAGGCGGCTGACCGAAGCTGTGGCTGCAAGGTGGTTGGTGCCTGTCGCGGCGGCAACCCCCGAACCCGCTGGTGGACACCGGCGGTAAGGGATGCTGTCAGGCTGAAGAAGGAGTCCTACCGGGTCTTTTTGGCTTGTGGGACCCCTGAAGCAGCTGATAGGTACCGACAGGCCAAGCGGGATGCGGCTCGAATGGTTGCTGAGGCAAAAATTCGGGCGTGGGAGGAGTTTGGAGAGGCCATGGAAAAGGACTTCCGTACGGCTTCGAAGCGATTCTGGTCCACCATCCGGCGTCTCAGGGGGGGAAAGCGGTCCGCCACCAACATTGTTTACAGTGGGGATAGTGTGCTGCTGACCTCGATGCGGGACGTTTTGGGTCGGTGGATGGAATACTTCGAAGACCTCCTCAATCCCACCAGCACGCCTTCCAATCTGGAAGCAGGGTTTGGGGACTTGGGGTCGGTCTCTCCAATCTCTTGTGCTGAGGTCACCGAGGTCGTTAAAAAGCTCCTCGGTGGCAGGGCTCCGGGGGTGGATGAGATTCGACCGGAGTCCCTCAAGGCTCTGGATGTTGTGGGGCTGTGTTGGTTAATGCGGCTCTGCAATATTGCGTGGACATCGGGGGCAGTTCCCTTGGATTGGCAGACCGGGGTGGTGGTCCCCCTGTTTAAAAAGGGGGACCACAGGGTGTGTTCCAACTACAGGGGGATCACACTTCTGAGCCTCCCTGGTAAGGTCTATTCAGGGGTTCTGGAGAGGAGGGTCCGACGGATAGTCAAATCTCGGATCCAGGAGGAACAATGCGGTTTTCGTCCTGGCCGTGGAACACTGGACCAGCTCTACACCCTCAGCAGGGTCCTGGAGGGTGCGTGGGAGTTCGCCCAACCGGTCTACATGTGTTTTGTGGACTTGGAGAAGGCGTTCGACTATGTTCCTCGGGGGGGCCCTGTGGGGGGTGCTCCGGGAGTATGGGGTACTGGGCCCCTTGATACGGGCTGTTAGGTCCCTGTACGACCGGTGCCAGAGATTGGTTTCGCATTGCCGGCAGTAAGTCGGGCTTGTTTCCGGTGAGAGTTGGACTCCGCCAAGGTTGCCCTTTGTCACCGATCCTGTTCCTAACTTTTATGGACAGGATCTCTAGGCGCAGCCAAGGCGTTGAGGGGATCCTTTTTGGTGTTCTCAGGATCGGGTCTCTGCTTTTTGCAGATGACGTGGTCCTGTTGGCTTCATCGGAACGTGATCTACAGCTTTCGCTGGAACGTTTCGCAGCCGAGTGTGAAGCGGCTGGGATGAGAATCAGCACCTCCAAATCCGAGGCCATGGTCTTGAGCCGGAAAAGGATAGGGTGCCTTCTCTGGGTCGGGGATGGGGTCGTTCCCCAAGTGGAGGAGTTTAAGTATCTGGGGGTCTTGTTCACGAATGAGGGAAAAATGGAGCGAGAGATCGATAGACGGATTGGTGGGGCGTCTGCAGTTATGCGGGCGCTTTACCGGTCTGTCGTGGGGAAGAGAGAGCTGAGCCGAAAGGCTCAGCTCTCTCTTCGATTTACCGGTCGATCTACGTTCCTACCCTCATCTATGGTCACGAACTCTGGGTGGTGACCAAAAGAACGAGATCACGGATACAAGTTAGAGAGGAACTTAAACTTAAGTTGTATGGTCAGGTGTTAGAAAGAGTAAATAAATTTAAATTCCTAGGTTTATGGTTTGATGGAAGGATAACATGGGGTGTACACATTCAGAGTAAAATGGATAAAAGTAAAAAGGTGTTGAATATAATGAGATGTTTAGTTGGGAGTGAATGGGGGGCAGCCAGGAAATCATTGAAGGCCATATATAATGGGTTGATTAGATCAGTGTTAGATTACGGGTGTGTAGCATACAATTCAGCAGCAAAAATGACTCTTTTAAAATTAAACTCTATCCAGAATCACGCACTAAGACTGTGTACAGGAGCATTTAAAACAACCCCGATAACAGCTTTACAAGTAGAGACAGGTGAGATGCCAATAGAAATTAGAAGACAACAGATAGCTTCAAATTACTCGGCAAATCTTCAGGGTCAGAGACAAGATCATCCAACACAAGAAATACTAAAACCTTGCTGGGAGAAAGAAAAGAAGGAAACAAAAAGCTTTGGATGGACAATGACTAAAAAACCTGTAGAACTCAAACTAGACCAGTTTAGAATCTGTTGCAGAGTTCCATTATCCGCTATTCCACCATGGATACTTCCTTAGGCATCAGTGGATTTCAATTTATTAGAGAAGAAGAACAAGGATAAATCATTCATAATTAATTCACATACAGTACAGGATTATATTGATAAGTATTATAATTATGTACAAATATATACAGATGCATCAAAGAATACAGCAGATCATATTGGCATAGCTTTTATTATTCCTGAGTTTCACATCAAAGTAAAGAAAAGGGTAATTGACAAATTATCAGTGTACACAGGAGAAATGCTAGCAATTTTGTTAGCTATTCAATGGGTGGAAGAATATAGACCACTAATGTCAATTATTTGTTCAGATTCAAGCTCATCATTAACTAGTTTACAATGCAGTCATTCAGAAAGCAGACCAGACATCCTTATAGAAATTCAGCAAACACTTTATAGGATAAATATGATGGGACTTACAGTCATTTTTTTATGGATCCCAGCTCACTATGGATTCAGAGGAAATGAAGAGGTTGATAGGATTGCAAAGGAAGCAACAATAAACCCATTGGTTGACTTGAATATTAACTTTGGTCAAAAAGAGATAAAGAGCATAATATGAAGAAAAATTGCAAAAACAATGGGAGGAGGAAAAGACGGGACGATGGCTTTATTAAATTCAAAGAAGTGTAGGAGAAATGAGAAGCACTGGAAGGAGTGGGAGAGAGGAGGTGATTATTTCTAGATTGAGGTTTGGCCATACTGGTTTAAACAATACATTACTCATAATAGGGAAACATAATACATGAAAATGTGAACACTGTGGTGAAGAAGAAACTAAAAATCATGTTATATTACAATGTCAGGTAGAAAGAAGAAAATTAATCCAAAACTTAAGTAAGATGAAAATGAAACTAGACTTTACTGATCTTTTGAGAAAGGACTCGAAAAGTGAGTATTATCAGGTTTTATTCAGGTTTTTCAAAGAAAGTAGAATATTTGGGAGGATTTGAGTTTTTTTTTTTGTCGTTCCAGTCCACACTCCACACTAGTTGGTGGCGGTAATGCACCATTTGTTGTTTGCCAACCGCCAATAAAAATCAGAAGAAGAAGAAGAAGAAGAACAAGAAGAAGAAGAAGAAGATTTTTGATTTTTAAAACACCATTTATTCACACATTATTACGATTCAAAATAGAGAAAAGTAATACAATTACTGTAAAATGGTGCCAAATTCTAGTTTTCCATCAATAATTTTACACAGAATTCCTTTCTCCACCCACTTCTGTTCAAATTCTTCCAAGTTCTGACACACAGAATAGTAAGTATACTCAAGCCGAAGCCTGGCTTTGACATTGATTTTCCATAATGTTACGACATCATAAACCTGTTCTTTTTGCAATTTATCCCTCCTAGATAAATAAATAGCCAGCTTGGCCTCGCCGACTAAAAAATTTAAAACCTTGTTTCTAACTCTATGCTTCTTACTTTTTCTCACACCCCCAATAAATACTTCCATGGAAAAACCCATGTAAAAAACGTTAAAAATCCAGCTTAGAACATTCAAAAGAGGATTAAGCCTTTTACATTCAGTAAAAACATGAAAAATATTTTCAGATAAATTGCAAAAAGGGCAAGAATTCAAAACATTTGTATTAAACTTTGATAAAAAGGAGTTAGTTGCAATCGCTCCATGGAGTATCTTCCATTGTAGATCTCCAGTCCTTTTTTTCAGGGGAGGACTATATATTGTAGACCATTGCGGCTCACATTCTTTTAGTTTGGTGGTCCAAACCGTTGGGAGCCTGCCCTTCAATTTATCCATGTTTAGTACCTTTACACAGTTTTTATACATAGTCTGTTTCTCAGAAGTGTGAAAAGACTGGTTTTTTTCCTCCCCGGTCCACAACAGAGGACCATCAGTGTCTGTAAAAGGAGGAGTTAAAAACAGGTCTGGAGGTTCATCCAATGGGTCTGGCACAAGTTCATTTCTGTTATATCTCCTTAAAAGCACCCATTCTTTTTCAGAAAGCCTCTTTCTCCAAAGTTCCAGTGCTTTCTGGGATAGTCTAACAGACGAGATTTCCAAAGAAGAGGTTAAAGCGATAGCGTCTGAGAGCAAAGTTCCAGCCACCTGGATCAGTCTTCCAAGATTTACAATCTTTGATTGACACAAGATTCTTGATAGTCCAGGCAGTGATTGACAGCTTATATCTAATCTTGCATCAAACATTAAAGGCTCCTTCATCAACCAAAATAAAGAGCCGTGCTCACATCTGGTCCATTTGAAAAGAGCACAGGCCTTAAAAACACTTTGGTAAAACCCAGGCAAGGGGCTTAAAAACGGAGATTTAAAACCCGTTAAAACCATTCACAGTCTAGATCCAGATCACCCAGACGCCTCAACACACACCTTGCTACATTCCTTCACACTAAATCTATAGGACCAAATAAAAACCTCTTCACAAATTGCAACCTGAAAGCGGCCGCTCTGCTGGCTAGGTGGACTAGGCCCTGACCCCCCTCCTCACGGGGCAAAAAAAGGACGGCTTGGGGTACCCAGCGAAATCTATCCCAGAAAAAATCAACTATTTTTGACTGTATTTCAGCCAGCAACCCATTCGGTGGTTCCAGGCACACCACCCGGTGCCACAGCTGGGAGGCCACCAGATTATTCACTACCAGTACCCTTCCCCTATAGGATAGCTGTGGATATACCCACCGCCACTTTGCCATTTTCTTAGAGATTCTCTCTAGAACACCATCCCAGTTCTTTTTTAATATGTTTTCATTGCCCAAGTAAATGCCTAGATATTTCAAACCGTCTTTTCTCCATTCTAGATGCTGGGGAAGTACAGGAGGGCTCCCCTCCCATCTTCCAGTCAAGAGAGCATCACTTTCTTTCCAATTAACTTTTGCAGAAGAGACTTTAAAAAAAAATTCCACAACACTAATCAAGATGTCAACGTCTTCCTGGTTTTTTATAAAAACAAGGACGTCATCAGCGTAAGCTGACAAACAAATTCTTTCACTAAAACCAGGCAATGTCAGGCCACTCATCGTTGACCTTAACTTGCAGAGGAGGGGTTCCAGGGAAAGCGCCTAGAGCATACCAGACAGAGCACAGCCCTGCCTAACACCTCTATGCACCTTAAAAGGAGCACAGAGACTGCCATTTATTTTTAGTACACTCTTGATGTCACTGTACAGCACCTTGATCATGGCTATGAAGCCAGCATTGAACCCAAAACTTTCCATGGTTTCCCATAGAAAGCAGTGTTCAACGCGGTCAAAAGCCTTTTCTTGATCCAGTGAAATCAGACCAAACCCATTCTCCAATGAACTGGAGACCTCCAAAACATTGCGAATTAGATAGATATTATCTACCATAGACCTGCCTGGCACACACTACGTCTGGTCAGGATGGATGACCTCCTCCATTGCTCTCCGTAGTCTCAGGGCCAAGGCTTTTGATAAACTTTTGTAGTCTGTGCACAAAAGTGACACTGGACGCCAGTTTTTCATGTCTTGCAGGTTCCCTTTCTTAGGCAGGAGAGTGATGACAGCTCTGCGGCAGGAGAGTGGCAGGACACCATCTATGAGACTCTCATTGAACACGTCAAGCAGGTCTTCAGAGAAAATGTCCCAATAGGCTTTATAAAATTCCACAGTTAAGCCATCGATGCCAGGGGCTTTGTGTCCCTGCATTGTTTGCAGGGCAGCACCAAGCTCATTAGCTGACAGGGGTTCAGCCAGCTTTAAATTTGTCCCATTTGAGACTTTTAACATTCCAGTTAAAAAGTATTCTCTCAAGTCTCTGTTGTCCACCCAACCACTTTTAAAAAGCGATGTATAAAAACTGACGGCTCTCTCTCTTATCTTGGCCGGCTCCGTGAGTTCATGTCCTTCATCTGACAAGAGGCATCGAACAAACTTTTTCTGCCCTCGTTTCTTCTCCAGTCCGAAGAAATAGCTGGAGGAGGCATCCACTTGGGAGATGTTTTTTACCCGAGAGCGAACCAGAGCGGCCTCCACTTTTGTGTCAAGCAGGTTAGCCAAAGTGACTTTTTTAGTCTTAAGGGTTTCAAAATGCCCTTGATTTCCTGTGGATTCGCATAACCGATCATACTCCACTATATCTATCTCCAGATCTCTAATAGATCTGGTGATGTCACCTGTGACACCCAGACTGTACTGTTGCCAGAGCTGTCTAATCTGTACTTTTCCATGATACCACCACTGCCTCAGGGACGTAAAACCATCTTTCCTCTCTCTAAAATCAGCCCAATAAAAACCCAAAATCTCCCTAAAACACTTATCAGCAGTCATATTAAGATTAAAATGCCAGTAAGCGCTCTTAGGAGACACATGCAATTGTGAAATTGAACACTCCACTAAGGCATGATCGGTAAAACCAACAGGTAGAATCCTACACACTTTAAAAATATTAACAGGATGTGAAAAACAATAAAAACGATCTAAACGAGCCAAAGAGATCCTACCTTCTTTGTGGTGGGACCATGTGTACTGTCTGCAGTCTGTATGCATCCTTCTCCAAACATCCACCAGACCATGACTGCAGATCAGCCGCTTCAGAGCATGAACCGATGGTAAATGAGGCTCTGTGTGGTTCCAATCTATTTTGTCATCAACAGCACAGTTAAAATCTCCCCCAAAAATTAAATGAACATTTCGATCTTTCAGTTTTTCATTTATGACATCAAATAACCGCACCCTCTCTGCTCCTACATTAGGAGCATAAATATAAAAAAAAACAATTGTAAAACAATCAAAGATAGCCGTTACAGCCAGAGCTCTACCCTTAACCAGTGATTCCACTTTTACAGAGTTGGGGGTGAAGGTTTCAGAGAATAAAATGCATACCCCCGCTCTTGCTGATGAGCCATGATTTAAGAACACTCTTCCTCCCCACTCTTTGTTCCATTCAATTTGGTTATTAATATCGCTGTGAGTTTCCTGTAAAAACATTATATCTGTGTTTGAGTTTAATGGACTCAAAAAACACTGCTCTCTTTCTCTGGTCTCTTACTCCATTTACGTTTAAGGAGCCTACTTAAAAGCACTCATTGAGACTAAAATGTTTAAAGACACATAGACAACAATAAAAAAGAATCTCAGAGTTAATTTCAAAGCCATCTTTTTTATTGCTTTAAGGCCGTTTTTTTAACTTTTGCCAACAGTTTTTTTAACCTATACACTTCCTGATTTGTCAGCCCAATTTTTGCCTTATTTGCCATATTACATTTTACAGATCTGCAAAAAGCTTTAACATCAGGAAAGAAAGTTTCAATGTTCAGGACTTTCATGTTCTTAGTTTCGATCAGAAAACTTTTAATAGCAGCAGCAGGATACAATTTTTCTTTTGTCTCAGAAAACTGGCTCAGTGACATGTTGCTTATATCTGAAAAAGTGCTTTCACAGTCGCTTTCCTCTGACTGATCTAACTGTGAATTAGACAGCCCAACTTGCCTGCTTGTTTTAGCTCCGGCACTTGTTTCAGTATCACATACCACTGTCACATTACGCTTTTTAGAACTCCTTTTTCCAGTTGGAGCAGGGAGTTTTAGCTCCATCTCCTCCACAGGCTTCACCAGGTTTACACCATCGTTTGTCTGACCACTCTCTTCATCGGCTTCCTGCTCATCTCTTTTTCCTTCCTTACTATTCTCAGACCCTTTCACTGTGTTTCCACTATTATTATTCTGCTCTTCCACTACCTCCCTACTCTCCTCCGTAGCTTTTCCACTGACTTCTTCCTCTTGCACCACTATGTACTTTAAATCAACATTTTTGAAGGGTGTTTTCACTTTTTCTTTTTCACTGCAGGCTTCAGCTACCTTACACACTAAAGTGTTTTCACTTTCGGCTGCTACCTCCAGGCTACGGCTCACTCCACTCCCTGTGCAACTTGACTCAGTTCCTGCAACTTGTGCAACTTGACTGGGTTCCTCCATGTTAGGTTTAGCCACACATGAACTAGCCTCATCATTCACACCAGGGGCAGGAGATTTTACCCCATTACTAACTGGTCCTGGAACTGTTTTATTTGGACATATTTTAAAAATATGTCCTTCCCCCCCACAGCCAAAACACTTTAAGGCTGATGAAGTGACAAACAGAATATAATCGTAATCACCCACCTTTACATGGAACTGCAAATTGAGCTCCTCTGACTTATTAGGCAGGATCATGAAAACCTGACGCCTGTGTGACACAACATGGTTCAATAGAGGAGACTTACACCCAGACAACACCTTCTTAATCGGGGAGACTATCTTCCCATGCCTAGACAGCTCTCTCTTTAAAAATTCATCACTGATGAATGGAGGAACATTTGACAGTACGACCCGAGTAGCCGGTTGGGCCAACGACGCAACCGGCACAAAAGCTCCCCCCACGGTTATGCCCTGCTCTACTATCTTGTTTGCTAGTTCCACTTTTGAGACGAACAAAACCACAGCCCCGTTCATGCGTGCTGCGGATTTTATAAAACTGTGTCCTACTACTTCCCCTACTGCCAAAGCAACTTCCTCCACGCTACACGGGAAGCCGGTGCTAACACGAACACCGTGCTTCCTGGTGAGCGTGGCGAAGCCACCCACACCAGCCATGACGTCGGCGAAAATCGCCGCTAAGGCTGGCCTACTATCTCCTAACAACAAAGACACTTAAACACAAACACGAAATCAAAGGACAGACAATAACTAGAAAAGCTTAGAAAAAACCCACTCACTCACTCGAGACGCTTTCTCCCACCTTCCACTCCACTTCCGCTCAGAAGAAGAAGAAGAAGAAGAACAAGAACAAGAACAAGAACAAGAACAAGAACAAGAACGGAGGGGTCTGGCCAAGTGTTGAGGAAAAGCGGAGGGGGGAATGTGGGGGTGTGTTCCAGAGGACAATGACAGCTCGCTTAATGTGACACTGAAACATGGACAATGACCAAAACGACGTTGGCAGTTTTGCGACTGATCGATCTGATCAACATTCATCTGTTTTTAACGTTGGCCTATGTTAGCATTACCACTCAGAGACTGGACTCCTCCTGTTTCCCTCTGCCTCAGCAGTACCGAGCTCGGGCGGCGCTGGCTCGGCGCCCTGAACCAGCGGATCTCCTCCGTCGTTACTTGAGATAGAGGGAGGCTTTATGGAACCCAGCGGCCGTGAACCATATCAATTAGAGCCGCTGGCTCGGGGCGCTGAGTCAACGCTGCCCGAGGCTGGCGCTGCTGCTGAGCGGTATGTCTGATAGTTTTATCCCCAAACCCACGGGGGCGTGTCTGTGAGACCATGGCTGCTGTGACATAGTCAATGCCTGTGACGTAAAGATGTACTGCTCTCCACCAATCACAAAATTCAAATGCAGTAGCCACCGTTCAACCCTAAGGAGGCAGCACTAAGACGTTTTTAGACCAAAAAGTGTAGAATTCAACAAGTTTACACCAAAATGTAAAAAAAATCCCTAGAAACTGAAAGACTGCATTGGTAAAAGACCCATTTATACAGTTTAGAAGCAAAAAAAAAAGTTGTTTTGGGGTTTAGTTACTCTTTAAGTAGTAAGATTGTATGTTTGTTTATGTCTTCTTTATTTACTTAATTAACTATTTATAACTTATTAACTAGTGTGATTACTAAAAGCTTCAATATTGAGGGTGATATTGTGATTCTGAGAATAAGAAAATTTGCATAGTATATTCCTTTGGCTTGGTGAAAAAGAATACTTACCCTTCAGACAGATAGATTTTGTTGGACTGATAAAAACGATTAGATTTAATGATACTAATGTGATATTTAATACATACGGATACAGGCCATGTCAGCCTTACCCTTACCTTCCACCGGCTGATAGCCGCTGTTATAGTCAATGGGTCTGTTTCCACCAGGCGGGAAGCAGTGTGAATCAAACGTGTTTCAGAAGCATTGTGTCGCAGCCCTCTCGTAAATTTACATCTATTTTATACGTGTTATGCTTCTAACGTTTGTTAATCTCAGCAGTTTAGTTTAGGCCAGACAGGAAATCAGACATGGGAGCAATGTAAAGCATCCGGCAAATTTCGAAATAAAAGACACATGCAGATTTCCGATTGCTTAACTATTAAAAAAATCAAATGTCATTACCTGCAAACACCAGGGTAGAAGTCAGTCGATCTGTGGGACTAATTTGTTGGTTTTTATCATGGATGACAAGAATGTAATCCCTGAAGCGGAGAATCACCCAATTTATATACCAGTGAAGTGATCATTTTTACAAGGACATCATGAAAAAAGAGAAGACATGGACAGAATTATCTGCAATTTTGGGAATGGATGGTGAGTTTATGATACTTATTAACATATAATTTTTTTCTGTATACATTCTTTAAGTTATGCAATTGCGATTCATCTGTGATTTCGTGATCTCCCGGGACCAGCTGGGTGGAAGGCTTTCGCTAGTGATATGAGTTTAAACCCACTTGGTGGGAAGGGTCGCGCTCATGAAGTTGCGAGTAAAACACGTCTATTACGTTACTCGCCGCTTACACGTCCAGTGGAAGGCAGGGGTTAGTGAGACATTATCCATATATATTTGTTGTGCACTTGAGTTGCTGAAGTCATGTATTATCATGTATATCATGTAGAGTTGCTGACGTCATGTATTGCCATTACACTAAGCCAAACTTTATTATTTCCTTAAAGAGCAAATCCATATGTTCCTTCTGTGTTTCTGCTCTGTCTTCTCAAACCCCCAGACGGTCGTGGCAGATGGCCGCTCCTACTGAGCCTGGTTCTGTTGGAGGTTTCTTCCTGTTAAAGGGGAGTTTTTCCTCTCCGCCGTCGCTACATGCTTGCTCAGTATGAGGGATTGCTGAAGGATTCCTGTGGTTGGAAAGTCTGCATCAATGGGGCCCAACCTCACGCCAATGACTGACGCAATCTGCTGGGATTCCTTAAATAGGAAACTTTTTAACTGATTGGAATGTTTGTATAAATGTATTGAAATGACTTCTTGTTAAGTGCTTTGAGATGACATCTGTTGTGAATTGGCGCTATATAAATAAACTGAATTGAATTGAAATTGAAATTGAAATTGAATTGAATTGAATTGAATTGAATTGAATTGAATTGAAATTGAATTGAATTGAATATACAGTCCAAGAAAGGCCGAACTGACACAAATACTATATGCATGCAGTAACTATAAAGTGTCAGTGACTGCTAAAATCAAGTCTGTAGCCTTTTGGTGTGCAAAACAGACACATAGAATAAAATATAACAATAAAAGCAATAAACACAATGGAGAAGCTACTAGTTACAGATGAAATAAAAGATTTAGAAGAACAATTTATTTTTTGCCCTGTGATGGATTGGCAATAGAGATAAGCACCAATCCCCCCACAACCCTGCAAGGATAAGCGGGTAGAGACGATGGATGGATGATGGAGAGATTTGTTTTTGTCAGGGGCATGACAGAATGCCTAAAGGCATCAGTATAAAGCACCAAGATAAAATGTGTCTTTGTTTTGGGCTGAGGGTGCATTCGGCCTTCTTCCTAACCTGTCTTTGCTCTAGCAAAGACACATCCCTGTTTGGTACCAATCATTTTGAGCATACTTTAATTTTGTGTTTGAGATTGTTCTTGTACCTAACAGGAATATGATCTATCCAGCAAATAAGAGAAAACAACAAAAGGTTTTTAACAAAATAATCATACAAGACAGCTAAGACTCTACCAAAGGACTTTTATCTTGCAAAAAATAAATCTGTTTGTTGGATAAACAGATTGCTGGCATTGTCTGCAGTTATGCAACAGTCTATTGTGCTCCATTCTATTATGGTGAAGAAAAAAAAACTAAGCTCATCTATGTTCTGACCTCACCTATGGTCACAAGATGTGAGTTAAAAAGGTCGAGATTCTGATTGCAAGTGGCTGTAATCCGTGGATAGGTCGAAGTAGAGATGCTGCTTCTTTGCATCGAAAGGAGTTGCTTAAGGTGGTTCAGGCATCTGTTGAGGATAACTCCAGTGTGTCTCCCTATGGAGGTTTTCAGCACACACCCAGAATTGACTGGTGGGATTAAAAAATCAGTTCTTGCCTGGGAATGCCTTGGAATCCAGCAGAATGAGCCAGAGAGTGTTGCTGGGGTTCTAGGGGTCCATTCTGGACTTGTAACCTCTGCAACCCAATCTCAGATCATCAGAATACAATAAATGAACAGAACAGATAAACCCTTTGTTGACTCTGTCCTTGTTTTGGTTTACACATAGAATTTTACAAGTTAATCAAAAACCTTTCCCAAGTATTTGAAATGGTCGCCTATTTCTACTTCTTCACCATATATGATTCTAGATTCCGGCTTTGTTTTGACAAACTTGAAATCAATTATGATTTTCCCACCTTTTGACACATTTATTTGAAGAGAGTTGTCATTACACCACATAACAAATGAAAAAGGTTTGAGACCGTCACTGCAGACCCTTTCCAAAAAATTAGACTATCATGGAAAAGTTTATTAATTTCCATTCTTCCATTCAAAACATTAAACTTCCATAGATTATATATTCAGGACTGATAACATAAACAATTTCAAGTATTTGTGAGGTTTCTTGTCTGTGTCCAGTGTGTGTGTGGCTCCTCTTTTCTCCCATACAGGGTGCTGCAGGCAGAAGCAGTTTCAGCTGCAAGCGATCAGGCCAATCAAGGAGGACTTTAAAGGAGCGGCAGTGCCCTGGGTCAGACGCCAGATGGTTAAACCTCTTCGTGTGTCTGCTGTCTCCCTGGACCCGCCGGTCCTCCTGCTGCCGTCTGCAGCTCTGAGCGTCTGCTCCTCCCTGGGCATCTGCCTTCCTGTCCTCGCTCCTGGGCCAAGTGTTGTGGAGATCAACCAGCTGGATCTCCGCCTGCCTGTCCACCCTTGACTGCCATTTTAGACCTAGGAAAGGAGGACCTTTAACACAGCCCACTCCCTGCTGGTCACAGACATATTGGATTCACCTACCTCGCCTCCCAAAGGATCATCAACTCCATCTGCACGTAAGACTTTTTCTGTATTCCTTTGGACTGATCTAACTCACCAGCTCCCTGCTTGTGACTTTCCCCTCGCCAGATTCTCTGCTTATCCTCAGTTCGGTGCTGGACTCCCCACCTAAGCACAAGGACAAAGGTTTCAATAATAAACCCACTTACTCCTGAATTTCTGTGGTCTGAGTCAAGTGTGTTCGCTCCAGAGTCTCTCTGCGAATATGACAGAACCATCTGGCCTACAAGACTCTGCGACACACTTGCGCTCGGCTCTCTCCGAACAGGGCATCATGCTAGGTCGACATGAGGCCCCCCTTCAGACCATGTCCCAGCAGCAGACAACATTACTTCAGGGAATTAATCACCTCACAAAGCTTTTCGGTGACCTCAGTGCCCACCTTCCCGCACCCCCGGTTCAACCTACCTCCTCAGCTCACGCTCCCGTGCCGGTCGAATCAGGAGCTTCCTCCGCTTTTAGGGAAGCAGTCTCCCCAACTCCAGAACCTTATTCGGGAGATTTAAACAAAGCTAAGGGTTTCCTATTATAGTGTGCCCTTGCTTTTGAACGCTCCCCCCGCTCTTTCCACGATGACGCTAATAAGATTTCCTATGTAATTGCCCTCCTTAGAGACAAAGCCTTGCAGTGGGCCCAGGCTTCTTATGAGCTTGAAGACCTCTCCAGATGTTCCTTCGATGAGTTCATTCATCAGTTCAAGCAAGCCTTCTGTCCTAAAATGGGAGAAGAGCAGGCGGCTAAGAAGCTGTGGGCCCTCAAGCAGGGTAACCGGCCAGTAGCAGAACTCGCCGTTGACTTCCGCATCCTCGCTGCTGAGTCCGGTTGGAACAGCCCAGCATTAAAGGGAGCATTCCAGCACGCGCTCAGCGAGAGGTTGAAGGACGAGTTGGCGTGTAGGGATGAGCCCGACTCCCTAAATGAGTTAATTGACCTTGCCATAAAGATTGACAATCGGATCAGAAAATGGGAAAAGTGCAGATTCAAAGGTTCTAATATCCCTATTATCTCGTTTGGCCGCACATCTGTGAACGCAGCTCCAGATTCCCCTCCTCGTCAGCCCGCTCCCGAGCCCATGCAGATCGGCAGAGCTCGGCTTTCTCCGGCCGAGCGGCAGCGCCGTATGGAGTCCGGTTGCTGCCTTTATTGTGACTCGTCTGACCATTTTATTTCCACTTGCAGAGTTCGCCCAAAAGATGGGGCTCGACAGTAAACCTGGGGTTCCTGTTGGGCAAGAATAATTTAAATAAAAATCCCCGGCTAATCTTACCTACCACCATCCAAACTCAGAATTCTGGTTTTTCAGTCGAGTCCCTGGCAGACTCTGGTTCCGAGCAAAGCTTAATCAGCCCTGAGCTAGTGCAGCAATACCACATCCCGGTCCGACAGCTTAGCCAACCCATTCACATGTCTGCTCTGGATGGTATTAACAGCCATCACCCAGTGTACTCTGCCATTAACCCTTATAATTTCTGGAAATCACCACGAACTGACCTCTTTTTTTGTTTTTCCCACCAATGACTTCCCCATTGTTTTAGGTTACCCGGGGTTACAAAGACAAAACCCATCCATTAATTGGGAGAGGTCCCAGATGGAAGTATGGAGCCCCTCCTGCCACCGCGTCTGTCTTTGCTCAGCTGTCCCATCCGTTAACGCTCCAACCACTGAAGCTCCTGAAACCCCTGACCTCTCTAGTGTTCCCTCTGATTACCATGACCTCTATCCAGTATTCAGTAAAGAACAAGCACTCTCCCTTCCACCTCACTGTCCCTATGATTGCCCCATAGACCTCCTTCCCGGGGCCCCCCTACCATCAGGTCGACTGTTTAATTTGTCCCGTAAGGAGCGGGAGGCTATGGAGACCTACATCAATAATTCCCTCCAGACAGGCATCATCCGCCCTTCCACCTCTCCCTTGGGCGCAGAGGTTTTCTTCGTGGAGAAGAAGGATAAAACCCTTCGACTCTGTATAGATTACCGAGGTCTCAACGCCATAACAGTAAAGAACAAGTACTCTCTCCCACTCATCACCTCCGCATTCGAAGCAGTTCAGGGAGCCTCCGTGTTCACTAAACTGGACCTCCGTAATGCATACCATCTTGTAAGAATCCGGGAAGGTGATGAGTGGAAAACAGCGTTCAAGACACACATTGGACATTTCGAGTATTTAGTCATGCCCTTTGGTTTGACTAATGCTCCTGCCGTATTCCAAGCCTTAGTCAACGACATCCTCCGTGACTTTCTGAATGTATTTGTATTTGCTTACCTTGATGACATCCTGATTTTCTCCAACTCCCTCCCAGAGCATAAGAACCATGTTCGTAGGGTCCTCCAACGCCTTATGGAGATCAGCCTATTCGTGAAGGCAGAAAAGTGCAACTTCCATACACAATCCATAACTTTAGTGGGTTATATCTTCGAGGGTGGACAGGTAAAGACGGACCCGGAGAAGGTCCGAGCCGTAAAGGAGTGGCCAACCCTGGAGTCTAGGAAACAGCTACAACGCTTCCTGGGGTTCACTAATTTTTACAGGCGGTTCATCCGCGGGTTCAGCGTTGTGGTGGCCCCCTTGATCACCCTCACGTCCATCAAGCGCGCCTTCCTCTGGACCGAGGAGGCCGACCAAGTGTTCCGGACCCTAAAGGAAAGATTAATTAAAGCTCCCATCCTCCGGCACCCAGACACCAAGTCACAATTCATCCTCGAGGTTGACGCCTCTGACATTGGGGTAGGGGCTGTCCTCTCCCAGCGCTCTTCCACCGATCAAAAGCTCCAACCTGTGCCTACTTCTCTAGACGCTTTACTCCCACCGAGAGCCGTTATGACATTGGCGACCGAGAGCTCCTGGCGATCAAACTCGCCCTCGAGGAGTGGCGTCATTAGCTCGAGGGCATAGAACTCCTGGTCATAGTATGGACTGACCATAAGAATTTATCTTATCTTCAGTGCGCTAAGCGTTTGAATCCCCGTCAGTTCCGTTGGTCCTTGTTTTTTTCCCGTTTCCACCTAAACATCACTTACAGACCCGGGACTCGCAATGTCAAACCGGACGCCTTGTCTCGCCATTTCTCTCCTGACGTTGCATCAGATACCCCCAGGCCAGTCCTTCCCCCATCGTGTCAAGTGGGTAGCCTCACCTGGAACATAGAGGCTAGAATACGGAGAGCTAAACATGACGAACCGGACCCAGGCGGAGGACCCCCCAATCGGCTCTTCGTCCCGTCCACTGTGCGGTCCCCGGTCATTCAATGGGCACACGCCTCTAGGTTCTCATGCCACCCGGGAGTGAGCCGCACCATCGCACTTCTCCGCCGCTATTTCTGGTAGTCGGGCCTAAATAAAGACACGTTGGAGTATGTTACTGCGTGCACTGTTTGCAACCGCAACAAGAACTCACATCGCCCCCCAGCAGGACTAGTCCAACCTCTCCCCGTTCCTGCCCGACCGTGGTCTCATATTGCCCTTGATTTTATTACCGGACTCCCCGTCTCCAGGGGCAAATCGGTCATCCTTATGGTGGTGGACCGCTTCTCCAAGGCCTGCCACCTCATCGCTCTCCGTAAGCTGCCATCAGCCACCGAGACAGCCAAACTCCTATTCCACCACGTATTTAGGCTACACGGGATCCCATCTGAGTTCCTCTAAGATAGAGGTCCGCAGTTTATCTCCCGGGTGTGGAAGGACTTCTGTCGGTCACTGGGAGCTCGCCCCAGTCTCATGTCTGGTTTCCACCCCCAGTCTAATGGCCAGTGCGAGTGGCTCAACCAAGAGTTAGAGGATGCCCTCCGCTGTGTCTGTACCTCTAACCCCACTTCCTGGAGTCTCCATCTTCCATGGGTGGAATATTCCCATTACACGCATGTCTCTGCAGCTTCAGGTTTTTCCCCCTTCGAGATCTCCCTCGGCTACTAACCTCCCCTTGTACCAAATTCAGTGCAGGATCCAGTCTTTTCATCCATCCACACTTACATCAGGACCTGCCAGAGAATCTGGAACCAGACCCGGGCCGCCCTACATGGCACATCGGCTAAAAATAAACGCTATGCTGATCGTAGGCGTCTCCCTGCTCCCACTTACGTCCCAGGTGAAAAGGTCTGGCTGTCCTCCAGAGATTTTCCCCTCAAGGGTTCTTCAAGGAAACTCTCTCCCAGGTTCCTAGGCCCCTTCCCCATTGACTCAGTCCTCAGCTCCTCTGCTGTACGCCTGAGGCTCCCTGCTCACCTCAGGGTACACCCCGTATTCCACGTTTCACAGATCGACACAGATGTGTCGTCCAGCCCATTGTGGCATGGGCATCAAATCAGGTTTTGGTGCTTCTGGCGGTATGGGCAGGGGCCAGGTCCTGCTGGAAAATTAAATCTGCATCTCCATACAGATCCTTAGCAGAAGGAATCACGAAGTCCTCTAAAACATTCTGGTAGACTGATGCGTTGACCTTGGATTTAAGAAAGCAGAGTTTACCAACACCTGCACCGGACATTGCACCCAAAATCATGACTGACTGTGGATAGTTCACACTGAACCTCAAGCAGCTTGGTTTCTGTTCATCACACAACTTCCTCCAAACCCTTGGACCTTGATTTCCGGATGAAAGGTACACTTGACTTTCATCGGAAAAGAGGACCTTGGACCACTGGCCTACAGTCCAGTCCTTCTTCTCCTTGGCCCAGTTGAGACACGTCTGAATGTGGTGGTTATAGAAAGCCGTGACTCGCACCTCATTCCACTCTTTCTGGATCTCAGCCAGATTCATGAATCTTCTCTGTTTGATAATCCGCTGAAGCACACGGTCAGCTCTTCTGCTGGTGGATCTTTTTCTGCCACATTTTTCCCTTCCACTAGACTTTCCATTGAGATGCTTAGATACAGCACTAAAAACTTTTAGCTACATTGCTTTGCAACTGCTCTTCACATACCAATAGCAACCAATAAATTAGGTGTTTTGTCAGAAAAACAAATAATTGTAATTCCCTCTAAAGCTTATAATCTTGGAAAAACCTCATGCAATTGTCTTGAGCGGCCCCTTCAAGACGATTGGCACCTATGCTATCCCTCAAACTGCTCTCTCAACGTCCCTCCCTCTGCACTCTTTGTGCATGCATCACGTGTTCTCGGCTTGGAGCAGTAAAAAGGAAGCTTGTATACTTAATTGGTATACGTTTACAGAGGTGCGTTATGTTAGGAATTATGGTGGGAAATGTGGAGACAACGTGCTGAAAATGTAAAACTGTATTTGCAAAGGCTATGGCCAAAGAAAAAGCTGATGAATAGTTGAACAGAAAAAGAGCAGAGTGAGCATAAGGGCAGCATCAGAGCTATGGTGTCAGCTAAAGGAACAGAAAGACTGATGCCATGGAGGTTTTTATATCTATATGATCGATACGATGACCTTATGGTTAATGGTTGTATGACAATACCTGGATTTCTGTTTTCATTTTAACACGTATCTAAGTAGGTGAGACTAAAATTAAATGGATGAACTACAATGCTCCTAACGTTTTCATACTGCAGTAGGTTTGCTAAATTGGCTCACAATGAAGTGTGTTACTCACGTTAGCTGTATTACACTTGTGAGAACGTTGTTCATATTATGTAAAATATTCTAAGAAAAAAAAATTACTTTTACTTGTTGATTTTGTCAGCTATGAGAAGAACATATAACCTTGGCTTTTACACCAGTGAAACACGAGACCCCCTCCTCCTGCATCCACGATTGTCTCATCAGATTGATGAGTAGCTGAAAGTTATGTTGAGAGCTGGATGGCTTTGATAATTAACTTTTTTTATATAAATAAAATGTCAGAACATTTAGAGTATGGCTTTGTTGGGCTTCATAAATTTTGGACTCTGGTCAAGTTGGCTTGTGAAACGCTAGTTTTACCTTTTTGCTGTTCTTCCCTAACTTGTCAAACATCATATTTTATTTGCTGAAAAGTCATAATATTGTTTGTTTTAGGTTTTTAGAGAACAGAAAAATCATTGTCAAATGTAGACCAGATCATATAAGTCTTCTATAAATAACATCTTTAAATAAAACACCAATTCAGTTTCAATTTAATTCAGATTATTTATACAGCACCAATTTACAACACATGTCATCTCAAGGCACTTTACAAGAATCACCTCAATTTGTTTGATTTCTATATATATACTTTGTGAATTTGCTAAATTTCTCTGTGCAGCTAAGAGAAGGGAGAATGTAGTAGTATACAGTAAATTGCTATGTAGGTCGGTAAATATATTTGAACAGGTTTTGACAGTCTAACTGATAAGGTGAATGCATTTACATAACTGATCTGTAAGGGCAGACGTTTTAGCAATCAGAAAATGAATTTCAATAATCTCATTAGAATTTGCATTGAGAAAATGCTTATAAAAAGTGAACCTGAGTTAGTATAATTTGAAAGCCATTTTTGTGGTTTGAAAATGATTTACACTAAGCTGAATAAAATATTTTAAACTGAATTGATTTACTTAGAAATGATATTTCAAGATGTGAGCTATTCAGATTAAATTTAAGCAATGCAAAATCAAATAAAACATTTTCAAAATCAGTTTCTAATGGCTAAAAGTCTCTGTTAGATAAAAATTATAAACTGTTGCTTGTTACAAAGCTTTTCTTTGTGCTTTGTGTAATTATTAACCAATATGTTCTCATCTCTTCTGCTAGGAATGGAAAGTTGTACAAGAAGAGGTCCATAAGATGGAGGCTACACACTCTGGTAGAAAAGAACTACAGCTACATATCAGACCTCCAGAGTGCCATCCTGTGTCAAGGATTGCTTCACCAAGAGGAATGGCGCAGAGCAAACCATCAAGACCAGAGAATTCAAGACGACTGGGAGTTGTTTTAGGTCTGCCAGCCCAAAAACCCAAGAAGCAAATCAGATGTGTAGATGTGATTATGTTTTAGCAGCACTGATTCCACCACCCACAGACTAGGCCCTGCTGTGTTACAGGATTGGCCCAACCTTCCATCCACCACTGACCAATATGACCAGCTATGAGCAATTTTTTTCATAGTTATGTTCATATGTTATGTGACCAAAAAGATCTTTAATAAAAGTTTTTTAAATATTTTGGTTGTCATTATTCAGAAAGAAGAGGGATGGTCAGATAAATTGTTAATGCAGAATGACACAATCAGATAGTTATTTGAACTGAACAGATATTTATTGCCTATGTATTATTAAACAATGTTTGCCCACATCATATCCTTTCTACATCTGGTGGGCATCTCCCGGAAGTTTGTGCAGAGACATCAGGTGGGTTGACCTACAGTTGGGAGGCCTGATGGAGGGGCAGCGGATGTCAGATATATCAGGTTGAACATCAGACTGCTCTACTGTATTTGAACTCTCATGTGCTTACAGTGCATTCCAGGTCACAAACCACTGACCTAACTATTCAGATACTTTTTTTACTTTGTCAGAGGTAAAATATATTTTAAAAAGAATGAAATAATTACCTAATTTTCTAGGCTTGTAGTTCTTTGGATGTCTTCTTCATCTAGGCTGATATCTGCGTCCCCTGCCTCCTCCTCGGTGCTCCGCCAACCTTTTCTTGGGGTAGTCTTCTGGATGTGGGTTGCTCCAGAGTTTATTCAAAATCAGAGCCAGAAAGACCCTCTTCATGGAAGTCACGAAATATATAAAAAATGGTTTATAATACAGCTCAACTAAAATGTAGCAATCTGTAGCCTACTTTGGCTAGGTGGCTGCTAGCTTGTCATCAGTCTAACTAGCCCAAGATTCCCTAGGGAACAATCATTACGCAATCCTGTATTTCGGTGGTGTGGCTTAAGGAGGGAGCCTGAAGAAAGGGGGTTGGACTTTTTTTTTTCAAAATACAGTTTGCTGAACAGCTTTTCCAAGATCTCCTACGCCACCTTTAAGGAAGGAGAGAACAGTGGTACAATCTGAGAATTTAACAAAATAAATACAAAACAAACTTCTGTTGCCTTCTGTGTACAAAGTAAAAATCAATGAGCCCTGAGGTAAAGTGCAATGTGTAAAAGTTCCATGTATATATGTATACTTATAAAGGCTGTCAAACAATTACACATTCTTATCAAATTAATCACAGGGTAGCTCCAATTACGAATGATCACAATTAATCAACATTACTAAATATAACTGAAAAAGTATAATTTTCCATGTAAATATAGGACAAAACTGGATGCTGTTGCTCTTTTTTTAAAGGAAATACAGGAGAGATGCATGTAACTAAAAAAAAAAAAAAAAACACTATCACATTTACATGTGGCCATTTTGACGTATTCATCTTTTAGACAGTTGTTAAGGCAAACTAACTGGTTAACATTTTTGAATGTAAATGTGACCATTTCTTATTAATTTTGGACAACCCTGACCATCCACTTCATGGGACTATCGTACAACAAAAAGCTGTGTTTCGGCAGTTAAATAGTTTCCTAACAATGACCATCTGCTTTGATGTTTTTCAGTCTGGTTTCCATGCTCACCCTCATCAAAGTTTTCAATGACATTCACATAAATACAGACTACGGTCTGGTTCTGTTGGACCGCAGTGCAGCATTTGACACTGTTGATCATGATATACTATTGAAACGACTGGAGAGCTGGGTCGGACTCTTTGGTAGAGTACTTGGCTGGTTCGAGTCTTACCTAAAGAACAGAGACTTATTTCAATTTCAATTCAATTCAATTCAGTTTATTTATATAGTGCCAATTCACAACAGATGTCATCTCAAGGCACTTAACAAGAAGTCATTTCAATACATTTATACAAACATTCCAATCAGTTAAAAAGTTTTCTATTTAAAGAATCCCAGCAGATTGCATCAGTCATTGGCGTGAGGTTTGGCAGACTTTCCAACCACAGCAATCCTTCAGCAATCCCTCATACTAAGCAAGCATGTAGCGACGGTGGAGAGGAAAAACTCCCTTTAACAGGAAGAAACCTCCAACAGAACCAGGCTCAGTAGGAGCGGCCTTCTGCCACGACCGTCTGGGGGTTTGAGAAGACAGAAACAGAAGGAACAGAAGATCCGATATAAGAGTACTCTCTATGTTACAGAAAGTAAAAAGTTGATAACAGGACACAGTGGATGTTCAGCCACTGGGAGCACCATCCCAGTCGATGCCCCCTGTCCAACAGGGCATTCCAGCCAAGCAGGATACCAGACCAGGTATATCTTCTATGGAGAGAAAAACACTGAAAGAAAACCAAGTTTACAGTCGAAATAACAGAATGTACTGTAATACAACTGGAGAGTCGTAGGAGAAAAGCAAGTAGCAGAGTGAAGAAAATTGGTAAGTCTGTCCTCCAGCAATCTAAGCCTATAGCAGCATAACTACAGAGCTAGCTCAGGATGACCTTAGCCACTCTAACTATAAGCTTTATCAAAAAGGAAAGTTTTAAGCCTGGCCTTAAAAGTAAACAGAGTGTCTGCCTCACGGACTAAAGCTGGGAGCTGGTTCCACAAGAGAGGAGCCTGATAACTAAAAGATCTGCCTCCCATTCTACTTTTAGAAATTCTAGGAACTACAAGTAAACCTGGAGTCTGAGAGCGAAGTGCTCTGTTAGGAACATATGAAACAATTCGATATCTGATGTATGATGGAGCTTGATTATTAAGGGCTTTGTATGTAAGAAGAAGGATCTTAAATTCTATTCTGGATTTAACAGGGAGCCAATGAAGGGAAGCTAAAACAGGAGAAATGTGATCTCTCTTTTTAATATTCATCAGAACTCTTGCTGCCGCATTTTGGATCAACTGAAGGCTTTTAATGGCATTTTGTGGACTACCTGATAGTAAAGAATTACAGTAGTCCAGCCTTGAGGTAACAAATGCATGGACTAGTTTCTCAGCATCACTCCTGGACAGGATGTTTCTAATTTTAGCAATATTCCGGAGGTGAAAGAAGGAAATCCTAGAAACCTGTTTAATATGGGATTTAAATGTCAAGTCTTGGTCAAAAATAACGCCGGGGTTCTTTACATTACTACTGGGGGCCAATTTAATGCCATCCAGATGAAGTGATTGACTAATCAGTTTCTGTTTTAGAACTTCTGGTCCAAAGACAGCAACTTCTGTCTTGTCAGAATTTAAAAGCAAAAAGTTTAGATTCATCCATGTTTTTATGTCTTCCAGACATGCCTGTAATCTACCTAACTGACTGGGTTAATCAGGATTTATGGATAAATATAGTTGTGTATCATCTGCATAGCTGTGGAAATTTATCCCATGCTGTCTAATGATTCTACCAATTGGAAGCATATATATGGTGAAAAGAATTGGTCCATGCACAGAACCCTGTGGAACTCCACAAGTAACCCCTGAGAGTGAAGAAGATTGATCATTTAGATGAACAAACTGGAATCTCTCAGACAAATATGATTTAATCCAGCCTAGTGCTGTTCCTTTGATCCCTGCAACATGTTCAAGCCTTTCTAAGAGAATATTATGATCGACTGTGTCAAAAGCAGCACTGAGATCTAACAAAACCAGAACAGACACCAGTCCATTATCAGAGGCCATGAGAATATCATTAGTAACCTTTCACTAGTGCTGTTTCAGTGCTATGATGAGCTCTAAAACCTGACTGAAACTCTTCAAACAGCTCGTTACTGTTTAGATGCTCACAGACTTGAATAGCAACAATTTTCTCAAGGATTTTGGATAAGAAAGGAAGGTTAGATATAGGTCTGTAATTCACTAAGTCATCTTGATCAAGGGAAGGTTTCTTGAGTAAAGCTTTAATTACAGCTATTTTAAATTCTTGTGGTACGTATCCATTTACTAAGGATAGATTAATCATATCCAAAATGGGGCCAGGAACCAAATGGAACACTTATTTAAATAATTTGGTTGGGATTGGGTCCAACATACAAGTTGAAGGTTTAGATGAGGCTAATATTTTTTATAATTCCGAAAGCTTGACTGAATCAAAACAGCCTAAGCACAAATGAGGTTCTACAGTTCTTTCCGATGCTGCCTCATTTACTGAGGAAGAAGTAATCATGTTTGGGAGGATGCCAATGATTTTATTTTTAATAGAATTAATTTTATTTGTGAAGAATCCCATAAAATCATCACTGCTAAGAGCTGGGGGAATAGTTGGCTCAACAGAGCTATGACTCTGTGTAAGTTTGGCAACTGTACTAAAAAGAAACCTAGGATTGTTTTCATTCGCCTCTATTAATGATGAAAAATATGCTGTTCTAGCTTGTCGAAGGGTCTTTTTATACAGCAGTAGACTGTTATTCCAGGTTAAATAGAAATCCTCTAGATGTGTGGAGCGCCAATTTCTCTCCAACTTCCTAGTATTCTGCTTTAAAGTATGCAACTCTGCGTTATTTGTTTCAATAGGAAACTTTTCATCAGAACGAACAGAAATTACATGTGGGGTGCCCCAGGGCTCCATCCTGGGGCCGCTCTTATTTAATATCTACATGCTCCCACTAGCCCAGATTATAACAACCAATAAGATTAGCTACCATAACTAAGCAGATGATACTCAGCTCTACATTACTATGTCACCAGGTGACTTTTAACCCATCCAAACCCTAAGTAAATGCATCGAGCAAATCAATGGATGGATGTGCGATAACTTTCTCCAGCTGAAACTGAAGTAATTACCTTTGGATCTAAAGAGGACCGATCAAGAGATAGCACACAGCTTCAGTTAATACAGCTAGAATCTACTGATCAAGCCCGAAATCTAGGTGTAGTAATGGACTCAGACCCGAACCTCCAGGGTCACATACAGGCAATAACAAGGTCAGCCTTCTATCACCTGAAGAACATTTCTGGGACTAAAGAACTCGAAAAACTCATCCATACGTTTATCTTTAGTCTGATTGATAACTGCAACAGCATTCTCACAGGTCTGCCTAAAAAGTCAATTAGACAGCTGCAGCTGATCCAGAAAGCTTCTGCTCGCGTCCTCACTAGAACCAGGAAAGTAGAGCACACCACCCCAGTTCTATAGTCCTTACACTAGCTCCCTGTAGCTCAGAGAATAGACTTCGAAATACTTTTACTAGTTTATAAATCATTGAATGGCTTAGCTCCAAAGTATGTTGAAAATCTACTGTTACTATACCAACCCCCCCAGACCACTCAGGTCCTCTAATTCCAGTCTACTCAACATCCCTAGAATTAGAACCAAACATGGAGAAGCAGCTTTCAGTTTCTATGCTCCTCTAATCCGGAACAAACTTCCAGACAACTGCAAAGCTCCTGAAACACTGAGTTCTTTTAAATTACAGATAAAAACTTATCTGTTTAGAGTTGCCTTTGTATAATGCTTTAATGTATCATATGGTTGAGAGGAACTGTGGCTCATGTTAGTGAGAAGTGGAAAAGAACAAGTTTTACCATAACAAGATGTGTTATGGCTAAGATAGGCTCACCATGTTATGAGAACCTTCTACAAACTGATAAACAGGCTTTGGGTGAAAACCTATTATGAAATACCTTGGACCTCAGACATTGCTGAGGTAGGCTAGGGGCTGTGTCTCCAGATGCACATATGTAAGTTTGATGACTGCTGATCAATTCTAATTAAAGTTGTTAAATTTAACTTCTGTCTCCTGTGGAACTCTTCTCATCAACCAACTCGGGGAGGCTGAGGATGTGCCTGAACACAACCAAGGTTCCATTACAAAGTATTGAGGTGAACCAAATACTTATTTTCTGCACTATTATACAAATAAATTCTTTAAAAATCATACAATGTGATTTCCTGGATTTTTTTATATTCAGTCTCTCACAGTTGAATTGCACCTATGATAAAAATTATAGACCTCTCTCTTCTTCTCTTTTCAACTTGAATAACTTGCACAATCTGTGGCTGCCAAATACTTTTTTTGCCCCAATATACATATTTACAAAGATTGTTTTTTGGGTTGTTTTCTAGTGTCCCCCCCCAGCAACTATGCCTTGGGCTGCTTTTATAATCTGCTTTTACAAACCTTATCTAATACAAATCGTTTAGAACCATTGTCAAAGATGCAAATTACAATGGGTCTATTTTATTTATAGCTGTGGTTGGTCTGAACTCATTTAAACGTTTTGGTCTAGAAAAGATTTCTGAATCGGTACAACTGTGGCAAAGTTCTTAAATTTCTTTTGATACAAAGCAACAGAGTCTGCAAGAATTTTTATTTGTAGGGCAACTGTTGTGATAAGACAATAACTTTCAAGCATAGCCACCCTTTGTTTACACCAATCAGTCTGCTAATGAGTTGATTGTTTACTGTAATATTTACCGGTTTTCTTGCACACATGAAAAACTTTGAACAGTGTTAAACTTATAAAACTTTACCTCATAATTGGTCTTTTTGATACTTTAACTGAAATTCTTTAAATGGACTAAATTAAAGATTTTGTTGAAATATATATAGAAAGTCAGCTTTTGACAGATTTTTTAGCCTGATTTCACAGAAAAAATGGGTTACACACTCCTATTGGGGTTGGTGTAAAGGCAGGTACAAGATTAGCGTCTTGACTTCCTCGGTGCCATCTGCTCGTAAACAACAGGGGAGAGGAGCCATCTAGTGGCTAGAAAAGGTACAACAAGGAAACGTGATAACACAATGCCCGGCAGATAATCGGTGGGGCTCCTTTTTACCGTAATTTATGAAGAGGATGTTAAACAAAAACTCCAAGCTTTGAAACGCAATGGAGAAACAAAAACATGTTTTCAGTCTCATTATTATCTAAACATATCCTTAAAACATAGTTTATTGTTGCCCAAGTGGTATTAAACACTATATTTTATACATAATGTATCTGCTACAAACATGCAACTTATAAACTTCTCTGAAGCTGTGTGAGATTGTACATTTTTTATACTGGACATTTATTACGAGAGCAGAAACTTATTTTCTTTTCTTTGAACAATGAAGTCATGTTTCTTATTTAAGGCTTGTGTTATCTTTAATAACTGTTATTAGTCCAGAAAATAGCTGTTATAATTTCCACAAACACTATGTTGAAATGTTAAATTCAAGAAAAAAAGTATATTTCAATTTTAGGTTTTAGAATCAAAAGAAAGTAAAATTTAAATCAGAAGACATCAAAATCATTTTCTTGAATGAGATGTCCCAAATTCATGGAAATCAAATGTAGTTTGCAGCCTAAGGACAAGACATAAAGACTAAACAAAAAATGCAAGGCAAGGCAAGACAATTTTATTTGTATAGCACACTTTCAACAACAAGGTGATTCAAGGTGCTTTACATTATTAAGAGGTAAATAAAAAGTAGCAGTAAAACACAGACAAAGGACATAAGGTAAAAACAGCAATAAAGCAAGAAACTTACACAGATACATCAATGCATTACAAAGCATATAATGTAAAAACAGGAATTAGAGTCCTTCTATTATGAATATTATATGCAAATATAGCAAGAAAAAATGCTACAAGAAATTTTTTGATTTTACCTTTATGTTCAAAAAAATTTCTCAGGTCTATAATATTTGTGTCCAAAGCTATGAAGAGCCAATATGCAGGGCCTCAAGAACCACATGTAAAGTGGTTAGAGATCCCTGTCTTAGATGGATACCCCATCTAGTCTGTATGCACAGGCAACCCTCATTGTGGGAAAAATCTACTAATGACCGACTATTTTGTTAATTATATTACATATGAAAAATCTTTAGTGTTATTTAAACACCTATATCTATATTTTATTTTGTTTTGATAATTTTTTCCCAATTTTTACGTGTGTTATGCATGCTTCCCATTTTCTGTTGAATATTCCCACTGAGTGATGACTGCATTATTCTATTCTATTCTATTCTATTCTATTCTATTCTATTCTATTCTATTCTAGCCAAAAGGCAATCTTCAGGCATTTCAAAGCTTTAGCACATTTATGCAGAAAAGTTTACAAAGGTACCCCCAAGATCAATGGTTTTCTCATTACAAAAAATGAGGAAAATGTGAATGGATGCCCAACTGAGTGAATCAATTGGACTTCACACATTGTTCCTCCAATGACAAACACAGACACACAAACATACCCTGCAGAAACATCCAGCACTCAATACACTGATTTTCTGGGCAGCCACTGCGAGTCTGTCTATGTCCAGTTGCAGCATTCTTTCCTAATTGATACATACTGAGAGAATTTTGCTTTAATTCTACCCTTTTGCCGGCTCTGACTCAAAAAGGTCAATTTACTCTTGAGGTTACCTCAACGTCATTTCTCACATCAGGTAAGAAAGCCACTAAAACAGTGTTAAGGTCTCTAATTTCTTAATGGTCTGTGTTGCATATTTTATATTTTTAAGATGTGTTTTATGTTGATCTGGGGCTATTGGACCTAGAAGCACAGTTATAAGTAGGCAAACTTTGAATTTTTATCATCAGATGTATGATGGAAAAGTGCACAAAAGTTTGCTGCTGGAAATGGAAGCTATTTTAAATGTGCAGAACAACAGCAAAACAAAGACATAGTATGCTGCATTAGTTTTACACCACAGATAGCATTTTGCATATTTAAAGTTTATGGTTGTAATGTAAAAATGAATTAATATGTCGAAAGGGTTTGTGTAATGTTTTAAACTACTTGAGTATAACCAGAGGCAGCCATCCAAAGTTTAAAATGAGTAACAAAAATAATTACTTGCTGTGGGATAAATGTTGAGAGAGAGAGAGAGCAAATTGACTCACACAAACAAAATTATTATTATTATGAATTCAATTACCTCAGTAGTGTGATGATTGGTACTTACAGTATACCGACATAAGGCAGACAACGTCCGATCCATTGGACTATCTGACCAGATAATTATAGTTTAAAAAAAAACAACCATTTATTACCGTATGGATCATTAGTCAAGTTTTTAACTGAATATGTTAGGTTCACAATTCATGAAATAAGACGCTGCTTTGTTTTAACAGAACTGTAATGTTAATTTCAAAATGGTAGGTAAATGGTACAAGGTCTGTAATTTGTCTAAATAGGTTACTTTACTGAAGAGGGGTGTGCACATGAGCACACTCATGTGACTGTCCTTCACAGTCAGTGATCAGGCTTCAGGAACTCTGAAGCAATGGGAAATGACATGTATTGATCAGCCTAGAAAAGTATCCCAAATAGGCTCCAGGATGAGAAACTGACATCATCAGAGGACTGGAGCTGTCAGTTTTTGTTGCAATTATGATGATAAAAGGTCGGATGATTTTAAACTATTTAATCATTTTTTTATTCTGTGGATCAATTTGCCCTTTTGCCAAATTGTATTTCCAGTATGTACCCACAAGTTGCCTAATTCCATTTCGTACTCATAAACAAACAATTTCATACAGAACTATCTTTGCATATCAGTTTATTTATCTAGGTAGTCAATTATGTTTTGTGAATTATGGAGACACAGTCATAAACTGCTCAAGTTTCATATATCATTAATTGTATTGTTTTTTCTAAGCACACTGGTTTACAGCCTGTTTTCAATTATTTTAGTTCTGATCCCTGTTTGGCCCTCTGGACTCCTGTGATATATGACAGATCACAAACACTGATCAAACCCTCAAAACCTTTAAGCAAGTTCCTGCTGATAGATATTATTTGTTGGAGTCATATAATCCCATCCATCCATCTATCCATTATCTGTACCCGTCCATCCTGTGCAGGGTTGCGTGGGAGATGGTGCCTATCTCCAGCAGTCACAGGGCGAGAGGCAGGGTACACCCTGGACAGGTCGCCAGTCCAACGCAGGGCGTCATATAATCCCATTTATTCATAATATGTAATGTGTAGACTGTATAAAATCACTTTAAATAATCAGTATCAAAGCAGAGACATCCTCCATGCCAAGCTATAATCAGTACAAACCTTCCCACATCAAACAACTTTATTTAGCATCAGGTAAAGTCTGGTTTGAAACAATCAAAAGTAGAGAAAGCAGGGCAAAATATCTTGGACATCATTAAATTATCTATTTGTTTATTTATTGCCAAATTTAAACCATTATCCTAAATTTCTTACATTTGTTTAAACTAAGATTTACAAATAGCGATTATTATTAAAAAAAAGACAACATTTCAGGAAGGCTTTATATTATACACAGTGGAAAGAAGCAGTTGTATTAAACATGTATTTTGTCATTAGAGGTGAAAGACCTAAAAACAAGCTTATGTTTTAGGATCGATTTTGGAAAAATTAAAAACAAACTTATAAAGAGAGGTAGTCAGAAGAATAGCGAATGGGACTTTAAACATATTGGGCAGAAACTAACAGGTGGATCTGGCAAAGAGCTGACTACAGTGTATCTAGGGTGGGGAGGTGATTACTTAACGACTGGGTGGCTGATTTGTAACAGGGTGCAGCTAAAGGGGAAAAGCAGGGAGGAAGAGTGAACTGAGGAGATTGGCTGGAAACTAAAACCCAAGACAAAGACTACACACAAAACTTAAAAAACAACTGGGAAAAATAAATAACAGAAGAGAAATCAGAATATAAAGATAAGAATATGCATAACTGAAAACTAAGTTGACTGACAAAACTAAACTTCCTAAAGATCTTTACATATTTACATACATATTTCTAGAAAGTTCACCCCTACATGACATAATAATCTTTTGTATCAGCTTTTCGTATTTCTCTTTACTTACAGGAATAAACTGGTAACAAATTGTTTTTTGGTTTCATAATAATCCTTAAAGATTATAGTTATGCCTCACACTGTGTAATAACTGGTTTAGGAACAGATTGGTACTAATTCTGAAAATCCTGAACTGACTTGTAAGCAGCGTTGGGGTCTTGATGGACTGTTGGGGTTTTTTCCATTGAGTTTTCCCTTTTGTCATCTATTGATGTGTCGGGGGTTGTGACGGCACATGTGTTGCCATGTGGGCCTGCGGGTCATATGATACAATCAGAACCACTGTAAAGCCAGGAGGATTTCCTTACCAAATTAGTTTCCACAGAAATAATAAATAAAAAGCAACGTGTGCAAAGTTCAATATCTAAAGATTTATTTGAGGTTTGCTGTAACAATAATTCAATGCAAAGCAGGGACCTTATCTCATTACTTTCTTTATACTAATCCTTCTGTTGTGATTTTGAATGCACATTTCAGGATGGACCATCATGACTGGCAGCGGGGAAGAAGTAAAGGCCACAGGCACTATGATGATGATGATGGTGAGGCAAAATGAAGCTCCAAGCCCAGAGTTTTGTTTCCTGATCCTTAAACCTCATCAACTGTGACTTTGTTTTGGAAAGTTTTAATATGTACTGAAGCATAACACAAACTATTACAAAACATACTGTTCCTTTTTTATGGTAATTAAACCTTTGGTTCAGTTTATTTCAACTGAAATTGGATGAAAAGTACAAAGACTCAAATAAACACAGAAGCACCAAAACAAGTGAGAGGACCAGAGATTCATGTATTCACCCCATCTAAGACAGTTACAGATTTATCTAATTACCTAAACCCGAATGTATCAATCCATCTGTTATTTTTATTTTTTTATGTGAACCCTCTACTGAGCTATAAAACAAATAGCATTGCAATGTGCCCGGAACACTTCGGGCACCTTGCAGTTGACATTTGCAATACCTACTGGCTAATTTGGTCAGCTGCCTAAACTTTCTCATTTGGGATCAATTAATTGACCAATCAGTGTCACAAAATTACACTTTTCAGAGCAGCCTTAGAAGAGACCAAAACTAAAACAATATAAATTTATGTAAGTGCTGCAGCAGTTTACATTTTTTTATTTTAAAATACAAGCAGGAAAGAAAGTGCTAGAGAAGTATTGGGCTTGGGTTGGTTGGGGTATTAGATATTTGTTCTGGAGCGCCCCATCTTCTTGATTATTAATTATCATGACTTGATTTTTTTAAACAGAGATCGCTCTGATTCATGTTTACTGCAGAACCGCAGACTAGCTTCATATTCAAAGTGTGACTCATAGAGCTGTGCTACCTTTATCGTGTCAAACCAAGCTGACCAGATAAATACAATTCAGCAGTTTGTCTAGCATATTTACAATAGTTCTTTTAATACAGGTAGTCAGCTTGCAGTCAGCCAGCTGAAAAGAAATGATGCAGCTTCTGTTTCATAAACTCCTGGTATGTCCCATTCCAACTATAAGTATAGGATTGGCATGCTCATGAAGGCATTAATCACACGTATTAATTTTTCTTAAGCAACAACTAGATTTTCTTCAGGACAGCTTCAGTATTCTGCTTCAGCATGGAGTGGACTAGGTGAAGTAATCCTCCACAATGTTCTGACAAGCGCGTTACCTAAAACATGCATTTACTTAATCAATTTTTTCTAAAGATATATCTGACTTGACACATACAACTAGTCTTTGAAAAACGTAACTCCCGCTCCTGTCGAAAATATGTTCATGCTTCGACTTGCTAAAGGGCTAAGCAAATCTTGGCATGTTTGCAGTATGTTTTGATATGACTTGTTTAGAATTTGGCTTTTAAAACATGTGCAAACAAAACTTGCAGGAAAAGTTATCCTGCTTTGTTAGCTTGGTGCTTTTTTTGAATGTCATAATGTTTACAAATGATCATTTCAGCTGCTCTAGCTACACCTCTCCAAACAATAAAGTTTTGCATGCCACAAAACTGATTTTTTTAAAGGTGGCCGATTTTGTGTTGCCAAATTCTTACTAACTATAGATGGAACTGACATAAGGACAGAGACAACAGACTAAGCAAATGCATTAGGGTTGAATTTAGCCAGGGTTTTCTATTTCGATAACTTTAAAATGCCTTGACCATGCGTTTTTTTATAAATTGAGACATATATATATATATATATATATATATATATATATATATATATATAGGGATTTTTCATGTACTGGTGCTTTGATGCTCTACAGAAATTCCCAACACAATATGCTTATATATCCTCTTTTTCCCTTTCAGAAGCGCAACCATTCTACATCGGCGTTCCAGTTTCCCACAGACGGAAAAGGCGCAGGCACCGCTCTTACACCAGTGACGCTGACCGCGACTCACGACATTTACACTACGATCACCATGCACACCATGAACACTCACACAGACAATATTACCATGACAAGGAAGAGTGCTATAATGATGATGGAGGCAGCACAGAGCAGCATGAACACCTTGATCCTACAGGTCAGTAATCGCAGTTCAGCTGCTCCTAAATGTTTATTTACAGATCCAAGCCCACAGAGGGCAGAGGCATAGACAGTGGAGGAGTGCTTTTGCAATATTAGCTTTGCAATATCAAAAAGCAATAAGAGAGCCAAAGAAAAACCCCTTGAGGTGAGACAGTTTACCACCGGAGTGCCATAGAAAGGTAGAGAGTTATATTGTACACTATGGTTATATAACAGATGTCTAAATGATAGAACCAGCTATGGTCAGACGACTAATTTGGGCAAAGATCATAGATACAGAAATTCTATTTTGAAAACTTGAGTTGAGTCCAACGTAGCAAACAAAATCCAGAGAGACCTCTGCCACCTTGTTTTCTCTCTCTACATGACAGTATGAATAAAATCTAAAAACTTTGTAAAAAGCCCTCAAAACTAACGATGAAAACTCCAGTCCAAGGTGATAGCAACATCAGGCTGCTTTCATAGCATCTTTTCCCTCCAAAGACACTTCCTGGAAATACAAAAAAAGAAACAAAATTGCTGCGTCTGACATGTTTATAAGAGGAGATAACCTAAAGTGTCAAAATGTAAGGATGTTAGTTTTGATTAATCAGTTTGCTTTGAATTTTGTGTTACTTTGTGTTTGTGTCATATTTTTGACATGTTATGATTCACCCTGCCTCCATATCATGTTGCACCCTGTGTTTTCCTGTTTTGTCCATCTCCCCAAGGCCACATTTGGACTTTGTTGGACCTTTTGTCATTAAAGACACCTTTGTTTGCATCCAATGCATTTGTGTTCAACCTCTCCTGCCACTGACAGTTAATACCTATTTAGACAAAATGACAAAGGAGCCCATACAAAGTTAAGACATCATGTGTTGTGACTATAGTCTCTTTCGCTGATTGTCTGATGATAGAGAAGACTAAATTAATTTAATGCACGTTTAATGCAATTCATAATTTACACATTTTGGAAATGTGGAAACCCAATATAGTTTTCCTTTCTCTTTATGGTACTATGTGTTGGCCCAACACATAAAATACCAATAAAATACACAGAGGTTTATAGCTGACCTTCATGTGGGAAAGGAACTTCTGTTCTTGATTCATTTTGCACATTTGGTGTGTGACTAATGACAAGTTTAAATCTTTCCACTGAAAAACCTACATCAAACCTTTCTACTGCTTTTTCACACTGTGAGAGCCATATGACCTGGTCTGATGTTTGTTGTTTGGACGCTAATCTATATAGATCTACTTTCGTGAACAGTATATGAAGAGGTACGCATTTATGTGTGAAAATTTTGCAGCAAGAGGCCACAAAGTCTGAAACCTGTAAGCTGATTAGTGCTGAAGAACTCCGAGCTGAGTGTGCATGTGAGTGAGTACAGTATGTGCTTGTGCTGTGACTGTGAGTGTTTATGTGTGCTTTGTGCTTATTTTTGTTCTGTTTGAGAAAAATATCAAATGTGCACAGCATTAAAGGTTTAAAAAGGGCACTGATACAATTATGTTGTGGTCTTTGATTCCCGTTGTACAAGTTATGTTGATGAAGTTCATATTTTTGTGCCATGTGAGTACAAGAGTGTGTGCAAGAGAGGAGAGTACTCAGGGGCCCTGTGATGTGTGTCAACCCTCTTAAAAGCCTCTGGCTTGTTGTTGCTTTGGAGATTTTGTTGCTTTCCTGATCAGCTGAAAGGTGGAGCAGCTGGACAACAAACTATATATCGTTAGCTGATATTACACAGATGGGAATTAATCCTTAAAGAGGACGACATTAAAGGACGCATGTCAGAAGGTGTGAAAGTAAGTCATTTTGCGCCCACTCAATGAGACGTGAGCTGAGGACTCTATCTTACCAAGTGGACTGGAAGCTAGAGATCCATCTTTCCTGAACCAAACCAGAGGACATCTCTCTTAATTTGGATCTTATTTGGATCTAGTGTGCAAGAAATATGACCTCTCATCTGACCTTACCTGGCTCCAGAACAGGTACATTTTCAACTGTACACTTGAGACAAGGTGATTGAAAATTGTCACAAAAACATAAATAAAATTATTTATAGTTTACTTCCAATATCACTCCAGTTGTATAATTGCTTTGATATTTCCAAAGTAAAAATAAAAAGCTAAATCATTAGTTTTAATGGCTGTGCTTCCTAACTCTTCAGAATTTGTTATTTACAAAGCTAACAGGTCAGGGATTTTCTCTGCACTGATGATTTTGCTTAAATGTGATAACGCAGTAGGCTATCATTGCACTATGCAGATTCTATGAACTTATAAAGCAGTATATGACCACTGGTGAGTCAAAAAAGTAATTTTCTGTTTGTATATGTGAAAAGATAAGATCACTATAAGAGTTCAGTATGAGTCTGGCACTTGCGTTTATTTTGCTTATGGGTCAGTTTACCTTTTAATCAGTTACCTACACATGTTCTTACCGCATGTTAGTTCAACCTACGTCCTTTTCATTCATGTAAACAAGTCATTTTACAAGAAGTCAGGTATAATAATTGTTGTATATCTATAAGTACTTTTACAAATTATAGAGATCAATAATAAGATTTCTCCAATGTCATGTATATTCAAATTTAACAGTATTTACATTTGTAAAGGTTCTGTTATTCATCTGTACTGACTCTTTACTCTGTAAATGTCACACAAAGTGGTTCATTTAAATTCCAGCAATTTTCTAAGTTCCACTGTTAAAGAAAGACTGAAAGCAAAATATCAAAACAAGTCTTTATTCTCAAAATAAAAAAACAGCCTTAAGATTTAAATATATAAAAGTCTATCTTTGAAGCTCAGGGACAATGGAAAAAATTAAAGAAATGGATTATGTCAACACCATTTCTCTTTTTAAAATTAGAGATTTTTTCTGTCTACTTGTCCATTTATTTCCCTCATCCTGCAGGGAGTTAAGGCGCAGTCTCTGCACTCCTCAGCTGCCCATTACACTGTTTAATTAAGGCCCGTCATACCCCTTTCCGAATCCACTCTCTTTTTTTTCAGGGTCTACATCCAGTCGCGTGCGTCATCAGCTTGGGGGTGTGCCGCTGCCTCCCTCAAGTCTCTACACTCGCCACACCTCTGTCAGAGTGTGCCGCTAAAAAAAAGGAGAATACACCTCAGGTGGTGTTCTCGCTGTCCCAAATTATCTGCAGAAGCGCAGGCTGCCCACAAACTTTTCATGTTCCTTTACTTAGCCGTTAGTGAGCATTGTATTGCATATGCCTTCTGAGCCTGGATCCTCAATCACTGTCCTCTGATCTCTCCAGATCCAAAACCTTTTTTACCGCATCAAGCGAGGGTCCTTCTGTGAGAGCGTGTCTGTGTCAGCCGCCCTCGGCTCTGTCCCCCCTTTAATGAGCTCTCCAAGTCCTTCCTCTGTCTCTCTCATTATAACAGGTCCACAATCCCATGCAGACCAATCCCAAACCGCAGAGGTGTGGGATTATGAGAGGCGCAGCTGCTCTCCAAGAAATAACACAAGAAATCTATGCAAACAAACATATCTGCATACAATAAATATCACCAATGAGGAAGCAAAAAATGCAAAATACATGCCACAGCAAAACCCACTTATGGACAACTGAGATGCTCTGCATACAATATCCCAGTTTGACCCCCCCCCCCCCTTTAATATAGGTCGTCCTGACCAATTACTAATCACCATACCTAGTTGGTGGGTGCCCCAAATGAGGTCACTGGGAATGCTGTACAGAAGTTCTGATTTGCTTCCCATTAGGGGCTACTGGAATCACTGGAGGGTCAGGTGGTTGCATTTCAGTCTGTGCAGCTAATGGCTGAGTGGAGCCACCAGATAGGAAGGCACAATGGGCTTGGTGGTTCTGTGACATTCGCATTCAGAGGGCATGGGTTAAGATTATTATGATGCACTGTTCGTGTAGGTGTTTTCTTACCCTCGGGCAGCAGAACATTGTGAGACCCTCAAATAACTGTGGCACCACCACTTATGGTTCTGGAGTCCATCTTAGGACCAGTTTACCCTTGGCCCTCCTGCTAAAATTAAGAAAATAGGACCCTTTCACCAGGAAGCAAAGGTGCCAACTTAGTCCAGTGATTGCATTGGGCTTGGCTTCTTCCGGCTCTCGACAAGCACAGATGTTTTTTCTCTCTTCTCCTCCCTTGCCTTTCGCGCCCCCCCCCACCTTGTGAATCCTTTCTATCTGCTAAAGAGGTGGTGGTAAAGCCGGCTGCTACTGCAGTCTTCCAAATCCTGTATTGTGTTAATGTTTGTAAATGTTTGTATGATCTTGGATTGGTTGTACTGAAACTTAATTTCCCCACGGGGATTATTAAAGTGCCTTCTATTCTTATTATTCTTATTCCTATTATCTTGTGCTTGTCAGTGCTGAACGTGAATCTTGGCTATCTGGTAGGCATTGTTTAGTGCTATTCGATGATGTCTCACCCAACTTTGTAATGTGTGATGCTCTATTGTAGGGTCCGGGCCTGTAATCCAGTCTACTGGAAGTCTGTCATGCTTTCCAAACACCACATGGCACTATGTACGGTGTTGTTGTAGGCCTGCAGAAGAGGAGGCAATTGTTCAGGCCATTGTGCCTAATCTATTTCTGTTAAGCAACTCAACAGCCTCAGCAGTGTTTAGTTGAACCTCTCACAGGCCCTATTCCCCTGCGGGTGATGTGGTGTGGCTCTTCTTGCATCCATAAAGCTCAAACAGTTTGTGCAAGAGGACAGCCCCCGAGTCTGTCAAGATGTATTCTGGGCAACCAAATTTCTGGATCAGGCTGCTGTACAGCAATCGAGCTGTTGTATTGGCTGACTGGTCCTTGGTTGGAACTGCAACAGCATATTTTGAGAATAATTCAGTTGTTACTAAGATGTAAGGGTAGAGGTCATCAGGCCGTTCCAGGCTTCGATAATCCATTCCCACAACCTCAAATGGATAAGAAGTTCAGATGAATACGAGTGGAGTTCTCACCTAAGGTCCAACTTTGAAACACACACACTATGGACAGATCTCTCTTCATTCCTTCACATCCTCCATCATCCTGGGCCAATGGCAACGCTGTCGTAAAGCTGACAGGGTTCATTCACAGCCAGTATTTCCCATGTCATTGTGGTACTGCCTCCACACCTGCTGGGCTTCTTCCTTTTGGATTAGCACTTGAAAAAAAATTGAGGTTGGGACCAGTCCCCTTTCGTGACCTCCCAACCATGCTATCTTTAACCACAATTTCCTCCTTCTCTCACAACAACTGTTTCATTAATGGTTAACTATCACAGACCTTTGGCCAGGGTGAGTGCTGCTCCTTCCACCTGAGCAAGGTCTGGATCTCTGGCCTGACAGTCCACCCACATGCCATCGGAGTCCCCTATGACCTGGTCCACTTGAACTGTTTCGCTCCCATGGTCGTGCAACCGGGACAAAGCATCAGCATTCCCATTTTGTTCACCTGGGCTGCCCATCACTGTTCCACTGCTCCAAGTCGTGCTGTTTCAATGTGCACAAACAGGTTGTTATCAGTAAAGACAGTAATCTCAGCACCATAAAGATAATCCTTAACATTTTCAGTCACTGCCCATTTTGGGAACCAGCAGCCCAATTTAACAGAACTGTAGTTCTGATCGTTCCTCTCTGCAGGGTGGAGACTGCGACTGGCATATGCAATCACTCGTTTCTTGTCTCCTTGTATTTGGGCCAATACTGCACCTAAACCATTGAAACTGGCATCTGTGTACATACAGCTTAAAGGGCATGAGAAGTCAGCATGTGCCAGGACAGGTGCATTAACCAAGGTCTCTTTTAATGTATCCAAAGCACAGTGGCATTCTGAGGACCAGCTAATTGGGATGGATTTTTTATCATGACTGGTACCATGCGTCAACGCATGCAGTGGGGCTGCGATTTTAGAGGAGTCAGGAATAAAACGCTGGTAATAACGAGCAAAGCCCAGAAAAGATTTCACCTGTTTCACAGTCTGTGCTACCGGCCAGTTTTTCACAGCGGATGTCTTTGCTTGATCTGTGGCTACTTCTTCTTCACTAATCACATGTCTAAAGTAAGTTACCTTCCGTTGGAACGAGTGGCACTTGTTTTGCTTCAACTTCATTCTATGCTGATGGAGCTTCTGAAACACTTCATCCAGATGGCGCACATGACATCATCCAAATAAATCAACAAGGACTCACTTACCATATTTCCCAGACAACGTTGCATCAGCCTCTGAAATGTGGCAGGGGCATTGTACATGCCAAACGGCATCCTTTCAAACTTGTAGAGGCCAAATGGCGTGCTAAATGTAGTCTTCTCCCGGTCAGCTGGATCCATTTCCATCTGCCAATAACCGCTTGCAAGGTCCAGAGTGGAATACCATTTGGTAGACTTTAACCCCATCTGCGATTCTTCAATATGTGGCAAACGGTAAGCATCCTCGTGAGTCAGTGCATTCAGCCTCCTTTAGTCAATGCAGAACCTCCAGGTTCTGTCCTTCTTCACCAGCATAATTGGTGCCACCCAAGAGCTCGCACTCTCCCTTACAACGCCACTGTTGATCCTATTTTGCAACAAAGCACGTAGATTAGCATAAAGATGGGACAGGTCACTATGTCTCATGACTTGGTGGCACCAATCTAGTGGAAATTAGGTGCTTTACGATCGCTGTGCAGCCCTACTCCTCATCATAGCTTAAAAACACATTGGCCGATCTTTGCAACAGACTGGTCATCTCAGCCTATTGGTGAGGTGTCAACCAATCTTCCTGCAAGGACATGACAGGGTGAGATTTAAAGTAATCCGCTGTCTCTGAAACCCAGACCCCTCTTACCGACACCTCCACCACATCTGGCTCCATACATGCTCTTTTTTATCAGAAACATGTCTAGATGTAAATAATGAAAAATCTGCATTGATAGAATCTACTTCTCCAAATTACAATTTTTTAAGCGAGAGCAGGAAACAGACAAGGTAAGGCAAGGCAAGGCAAGGCAAGGCAAGGCAATTTTATTTGTATAGCACACTTTCAACAGCAGGGCAATTCAAGGTGCTTTACATGATTTGGTGATTTAAAAGAAACACATAAAAGAAACACACATTATACATGATACACAATAAAGCAAGAGAAAAATAAAAAAAAGCAAGAGAGCATGAACACATTTCATACATATAACATCAAGCATTTACTCAAAGGCAATTCTAAACAGATGGGTTTTTAGTCTCGATTTAAAGCAGTTCAGAGTTTCAGCAGCTCTACACTCGTCAGGAAGTCTGTTCCAGATAAGGGGAGCATAGAAACTCAAAGCTGCTTCTCCATGTTTAGTTCTGAGTCTAGGGATGTTTAGTAGGCTAGAGTTGGAGGACCTGAGTGGTCTTGGTGGTTGGTACCATGACAACAGGTCTTCAACATATTTTGGTGCTAAGCCATGTAATGATTTATAAACTAGTAAAAGTATTTTAAAGTCTATTCTCTGAGCTACAGGGAGCCAGTGTAAGGACTTTAGAACTGGGGTGATGTGCTCTACTTTCCGGGTTCTAGTGAGGACGCGAGCGGCAGCGTTCTGGATCAGCTGCAGCTGTCTGATTGACTTTTTAGGCAGACCTGTCAAGATGCTGTTGCAGTAATCAATCCGACTAAAGATAAACGCATGGATGAGTTTTTCTAGGTCGTGTTGCAAAATCAGTCCTTTAATCCTAGAAATGTTCTTCAGGTGATAGAACGCTGACCTTGTTATTGCCTTTATGTGACCCTGGAGGTTCAGGTCTGAGTCCATTACTACACCTAGGTTACGAACCTGATCAGTAGTTTCTAGCTGTATTAATTGAAGCTGTGTGCTGACTCTTGATCGTTCCTCCTTGGGTCCAAAAATAATCACTTCAGTTTTGTTTCTATTCAGCTGGAGAAAGTTATGGCACATCCATCCATTTATTTGGTCAATGCATTGATTTAGGGTTTGAATGGGTTCAGAGTCACCAGGTGACATTGTAATGTAGAGCTGAGTGTCATCCGCATAGTTATGGTAGCTAATGTTATTGGTCGCTATAATCTTGCCTAGTGGGAGCATGTAGATATTAAATAAGAGGGGCCCCAGGATGGAGCCCTGGGGCACCCCACATGTGATTTCTGTTTGTTCTGATGAAAAGTTTCCTATTGAAACATAGAAGTCCCTGTTCTTTAGGTAAGACTCGAACCAGCCAAGTACTGTACCAGAGAGTCCGACCCAGCTCTCCAGTCGTTCCAATAAAATATCATGATCAACAGTGTCAAATGCTGCACTGAGGTCCAACAGAACCAGCACTGTGGTTCTTCCACAGTCTGTATTTATGCGGATGTCATTAAATACTTTGACGAGGACAGTCTCGGTGCTGTGGTGAGCGCGGAAACCAGACTGAAAAGCATCAAAACGGTTTGTCGTTGTTATGAAGCCATTTAACTGCTGAAACACAGCTTTTTCAATAATCTTACTGATGAATGGGAGATTAGAGATTGGCCTGTAGTTCTGCATTAACGTGTGCCAGATTTTTCTTCTTTAGCAGTGGTTTAATAACTGCTGTTTTTAAAGCCTGAGGGAAGACACCTGATAGCAGTGATGAGTTCACTATTTGAACAAGATCAGAACCAATAACAGGAAGAACTTTCTTTAGAAAAGCTGTGGGTAGGATATCAAGACAGCAGGAGGAGGAGCTTAATTGGATAATGATTTTTTCAAGGCTGTTCTGGTTTAATTCGTGGAATTCAGACATTTTCTCTACATTGTTGTTGATTGGGGATGGCACTGGTTGTGGGTTCGATATTGAGGTACAGATTGACCGTCTAATTGTTAGAATCTTTTCAGTGAAAAAGCTGGCAAATTCATTGCAGGCCCTGGTAGAGTTTAGTTCAGGGGCTACTGTCACTAAAGGATTAGTTAGTCTTTCCACTGTTGCAAATAGAGTCCGTGCGTTATTAATGTTTCTGTTGATGATTTCAGAAAAGAACGATTCCCTAGCATCTTTTATAGTTAGCTGATATCTATTCAGTCTCTCTTTGTAGATCTCATAGTGAACCTGGAGTCGAGTTTTCCGCCAAGGTAGAAGTATTGCCACAATTCTTCATTACTAAATGAACTTTAAAGAGGTTTCCCTGGACACATTTAAGTCTTTTGAATACCTAGCTACCCAAATAAATGAGCCTAACGTTTATTTCTAAATTTATATAAACCCTCAAAACTCTAACTTCTTTAATGATTTCAGTGACCTTTGTCTGTAATATGTATCGACTATGACCAATTAATCATTGTGGGGGAATTCAACATCCGTACCGACAACCCCCAAGATAGACTAGCAAAAACATTGGGTGACACTCTTCATAACTTCAGCCTGACCCAACATGTCAAAAAACCAAATCACAATCGAGGACACACGCTGGACTTAATTATCAGCAAAGGTTTAAATATATCCCACATCTTGGTAATTGATATTTCATTATCTGACCATTACTGTGTTTTCTTTGAATTCAATTCAATTCGATTCAAAAATACCATATTGATCCCAGAGGGAAATTAAATGTTGGTATAGCTCATATAATTAATCTGTAAGAAGTTGTTGTAGACGATGATGATGTGGGCAGGAAGGATTTCCTGTATTGGTCTGTATTGCAACGAAACTGAAGAAGCCTCCGACTGAAGACGCTCTGTTGTTGTATGACAGTCTCATGAAGAGGATGCTCAGGGTTGTCCATAATAGGATGTCCATAGGATGCTCAGGGTTGTCCATAATTGCATTATCATCTCCAGATGTTCCACAGTCGTCCCAAGAACAGAACCAGCCTTCTCTATCAGGTTGTTTGGCCTTTTAAAATCCCTGGCTCTGATGCTGCTACCCCAACAGATGATGGATGAAGAGATTACACTCTCCACAACAGACTTGTAGAAGATCTGCAGCATCTTGGTGCAAACCTTGAAGGGCCTAAGCTTCCTCAAGAAGTACAGTCTGCTCTGTCCTTGCTTGTAGACAGCTCCACTGTTCAGTCTCCAGTCGTCAAGGTGAACTCCGAGGGATTTATACTCCTCAACCACCTCCACTTCTTCTCCCATGATGGAAACAGTGTTTGACTTATCCCTGTTTCTTCTGAGATCTACAATCATCTCCTTTGTTTTGTTCACATTCAAGGTGAGACGATTGTTTCCACACCATGTCACAAAGCGGTCCACCAGCTCTCTGTATTCAATTCAATTTTCAATCGACTTTATTTGTATAGCGCCAATTCAAAACAGATGTCATCTCAAGGCACTTAACAAGAAGTCATTTCAATACATTTAAACAAACATTCCAATCAGTTAAAAAGTTTTCTATTTAAGGAATCCCAGCAGATTGCGTCAGTCATTGGCGTGAGGTTGGGCAGACTTTCCAACCACAGCAATCCTTCAGCAATCCCTCATACAGAGCAAGCATGTAGCGACGGTGGAGAGGAAAAACTCCCCTTTAACAGGAAGAAACCTCCAACAGAACCAGGCTCAGTAGGAGTGGCCATCTGCCACGACCGTCTGGAGGTTTGAGGAGACAGAGCAGAGACACAGAAGGAACAGAAGATCTGATATAAGAGAACTTTCTATGTTACAGAAAGTAAAAAGTTGATAACAGGACACAGTGGATGTTCAGTTACTGGAGCATCATCCCAGTCGATGCCCCCCGTCCAACAGGGCATTGCAGCTAAGCAGGATACCAGACCAGGTGTAGCTTCTATGGAGAGAAAGACACTGAGAGAACACAAAGTTAAAAGTCGAAATAACAGAATGAACTGTTATACAACTATAGAGTCGTAGGAGAAAAGGAAGTAGCAGAGTGAAGAAAATTGGTAAGTCTGTCCTCCAGCAGTCTAAGCCTATAGCAGCATAACTACAGAGTTAGCTCAGGATGACCTAAGCCACTCTAACTATAAGCTTTATCAAAAAGGAAAGTTTTAAGCCTGGCCTTAAAAGTGTCTGCCTCACGGACTAAAGCTGGGAGCTGGTTCCACAGGAGAGGAGCCTGATAACTAAAAGATCTGCCTCCCATTCTACTTTTAGAAATCCTAGGAACTACAAGTAAACCTGTAGTCTGAGAGCGAAGTGCTCTGTTGGGAACATTTGAAACAATTAGATCTCTGATGTATGATGGAGCTTGATTATTAAGGGCTTTGTATGTAAGAAGAAGGATCTTAAATTCTAATCTGGATTTAACAGGGAGCCAATGAAGGGAAGGTAAAACAGGAGAAATGTGATCTCTCTTTTTAATATTCATCAGAACTCTTGCTGCCGCATTTTGGATCAACTGAAGGCTTTTAATGGCATTTTGTGGACTACCTAATAGTAAAGAATTACAGTTGTCCAGCCTTGGGGTAACAAATGCATGGACTAGTTTCTCAGCGTCACTCCTAGACAGGATGTTTCTAATTTTAGAAATATTCCAGAGGTGAAAGAAAGAAATCCTAGAAACCTGTTTAATATGGGATTTAAATGTCAAGTCTTGGTCAAAAATAACGCCGGGGTTCTTTACATTATTACTGGGGGCCAATTTAATGCCATCCCGATGAAGAGATTGACTAATCAGTTTCTGTTTTAGAACTTCTGGTCCAAAGACAGCAACTTCTGTCTTGTCAGAATTTAAAAGCAAAAAGTTTAGGGTCATCCATGTTTTTATGTCTTCCAGACATGCCTGTAATCTACCTAACTGACTGGGTTCATCCGGATTTATGGATAAATATAGTTGTGTAGCTGTGGAAATTTATCCCATGTTGTCTAATGATTCTACCAATTGGGAGCATATATATGGTGAAAAAAATTGGTCCAAGCACAGAACCCTGTGGAACTCCAAAAGTAACCCTTGACAGTGCAGAAGATTTTTCATTTAGATGAACAAACTGGATTCTATCAGACAAATATGATTTACACCAGCCTAATGCTGTTCTTTTGATCCCTGCAACATGTTCAAGCCTTTCAAGAGAATATTATGATCGACTGTGTCAAAAGCAGCACTGAGATCTAACAAAACCAGAACAGACACCAGTCCATTATCTGAGGCCATGAGAATATCATTAGTAACCTTCACCAGTGCTGTTTCAGAGCTATGATGAGCTCTAAAACCTGACTGAAACTCTTCAAACAGCTCGTTACTGTTTAGATGCTCACAGACTTGATTAGCAACAATTTTCTCAAGGACTTTGGATAAGAAAGGAAGGTTAGATATAGGTCTATAATTCACTAAGTCATCTTGATCAAGGGAAGGTTTCTTGAGTAAAGGTTTAATTACAACTATTTTAAATTCCTGTGGTACGTATTCGTTTACTAAGGATAGATTCATCATATCCAAAATGGGGCCAGGAACCAAATGGAACACTCCCTTAAATAATTTGGTTGAAATTGGGTTCAACATACAAGTTGAAGGTTTAGATGAGGCTAATATTTTTGATAATTCCGAAAGCTCAACTGAATCAAAAAAGCCTAAGCAGAAATGAGGTTCTACAGTTCTTTCCGATTCAGCTTCTTGTCCATCTCTGATACACCCGACAATTGCAGAGTCATCTGAGTATTTCTGCAGATGACAGGTCTCTGATGGTGCCTATCTCCAGCAGTCATGGGGTACACCCTGGACAGGTTGCCAGTCCATCGCAGCTCCGAAAGTTCCATCTCTGCTAAACTATCTAGCTACAGTGAGACCACTATAAAAATCCTTTTCTCAGGGACAGTTCAGTTGAAACCTTTAAACGTATTGACCCTCCCACCGCATCCCCCTCATCTCCCAACTCCAATTCAGTAAACAAGCTGGTAAATAATTTCCTTGTGAAAATCTCAGACAGCATTGATTCCATTGCTCCAACTAAAGTGAAAGTAGTCCCAGGTAGAAATAAGTCTCTGTTGTCAAGCGATCCACTGGTACATAGTGAAAAAAGGGAGTGTTGACAAGCCGAGAGAAAATGCCGGAAAACTCGATTCCAGGTTCATTGTGAGATCTACAAAGAGAGACGGTCGGCCGGTGTGGGGTCTCTGTTGCCGATGCCGGCCTGTTGGGGTCGGGGCTGCCCGGTGGCTAGCATGTGCGGCCGCCTCTCTCTTTTTCTCTGGACCGATTGTCATCGCCGGTTCCTGTATGGCGTCTCGCCTTGTTTGCTTGTTGGGGTGTCTGGCTGCTAGTTGCGGCGGCTGGGTGGCATTTCTGGGCCTGATCAGTCTTTTTCACACTGGACTTGACTCCTCGGTCTTGGTCTTTGTGCGCTGCGGGGCGCTGGGGTCGGGCGGTTGGCCAGCTTCGGTCAGACTTGCCGGTGGTAGTGGGCGTGCAGGGGGGGTGCGCTGGGTTTGGCTGAGCCTGCCTTGGGGTCCAAGGGGCTTGATGGTGCTGTGGCCGTGGGCCCCGGGTTGGACGTGCCAAGGCCTCCCTCCCCTGGTGGATCCTTGTGAACAGCGGTGCCTATTGGGGTCAGTGGGGGAGCTGTCTCACTGGGAACGCATTTTGTCTCCCAGTCCTTCCCTCCCCATCCCTGAAAACCTCTGTCCACCCGCTCCATCACTTTACCACTCATATAGGGTCTTGGGGCATGGGCACATCACTGGGGTGCGAGGAGGGGTTTCCATCTTCGCTATCCCGTGGCGGCCTGGGTGCCAATTTTACTATACAACTTAGACACTCCCACTTGTAACATTTTCAGGAGACACACATGTAGGGACTTTGGGGTGGGTACATTTTTCGGCATCCAGAGGGTGAGCTGTACAATCAGCTTCACCTCTGGTGCCGGTGCCCACTGTTAAACCGCATATAGACACTGATGGCTCGAGGTGGGGGTTGGGGAATGTGTGGCTGCCTTCCTCACATCTTACCCTTCTGTTTTAAATGCACATTATAACAACACGCATCAACACCATATTTGAGCGGGAGGATGGATGCTAGGGGTCTTTTCACACCCTTGTTCGATATGGGCCATCAGATGTTGGGGTCCGGAGGAAGAACAGGTGGTCTAGTTGGGGTCCTAGGCTGGTAGGCTGCTTCACCACTATGGGGCCCTTGGTGGTCTGCTTGTCTCCTAGAAGATAGGGGGTCCATCTCCTGGGTCTGGGGGCTGGTTGGTCTACTGGGGCATCGGTACCTGGACCTGGGAGCATAGAGTGTGTATGGGGTGTGTGAGGGTACAGAGTCATTTCTTGGGTGTCTTGGTGTGTCAGTGAGAGTGTATGTGTTTAAGAGGGAGGGAACGTATGACTGTGTCTGTATGTCTTTGTCTACCTGTCAGGTTGGGTCTTGGGCTGGACCTTCCCCTGGGGTTCTCCTCTGCTCCTCTCTTCAGACGGAACAGATATCAGTCTTCTCAAACCCCCAGACGGTCGTGGCAGATGGCTGCCCCAACTGAGCCTGGTTCTGTTGGAGATTTCTTCCTGTTAAAGGGGAGTTTTTCCTCTCCACCATCGCTACATGCTTGCTCAGTATGAGGGATTGCTGAAGGATTGCTGTGGTTGGAAAGTCTGCATCAACGGGGCCCAACCTCATGCCAATGACTGACGCAATCTGCTGGGATTCGTTAAATAGGAAACTTTTTAACTGATTGGAATGTTTGTATAAATGTATTGAAATGACTTCTTGTTAAGTGCCTTGAGATGACATCTGTTGTGAATTGGCGCTATATAAATAAACTGAATTGAATTGAATTGAATTAAACTTTAAAGGAAGAAAGGGAATCGTTCTTCTCTGAAATCATTAACAGAAACATTAAGCATTCAGTTTCTATATTTCTCTAATCTGGAACAAACTTCCAGGCAGCTGCAAAGCTGTTGAAACACTGAGTTCTTTTGAATCACAGCTAAAGACGCATCTGTTTGGAGCTGCCTTTGAGTATTGTTTTAATTTTTCATATGTCTTGTGTGTGTGTGTCAAGCTTTATTGCAGTTTTTACTTTACGCTAAATTCATGTCTGCTTTTGAGTAATGTTTTACGTGTCATATGCTCTGGTGTGTTTTATGCTTTATTGCTGTTTTTACTTTAACATCTAATCATGTAAAACTCCTTGAATTACCTTTTTGTTGAAAGTGTGCAATACATATAAAATTGCCTTGCCTTGCCTTGCCTTGGTCACCTCTGACACTTGGGCTAAGGGCTGATGTTTTTGAACTTTAACAAGGTAAGGATTAGAGTTTCAGACCTTACAGGGTACCCTTAGTGTGGCAAGTGTCCTCATCACATGCCATCCTGTATCACTGTCAATGAGAGGTTCCACAATAGCATCACAAGATTGATTCGCTGCCCCATCAGTTACCTGTGTTCATACGATCATTTCGGAATAGGCTGGGATGAGGATTGGTGGCTGACATGGTAGTTTTGCCACACCCTGATAAGGTGGAGGAAAGCCCTTTGTGGTGACACAATGGCATTCCGCAAATGCTCGGGTCCATGCCTGGCCTTCCGGAGGGGTTATGGTGATCTTACAGGGCGGCAGCCCTGGGTGGCTCCCATGAGTGAGGACATCATCCAAACAGCTGGGATGATGTTCATGGCAAGGATGCCCTTAGTTGGTCCTATACAGTCATCCTCAACAAGTATTACCCCCTTTTCAAGAACATGCACTTTCTCCACTTTACAGTTAACCAAGGCATAGCTGACGTCTAAGTGGGTCTGAAAACAACTCAAAGAGTGGTAGGAATATCAACATGGGTGGTAACAAATGTCCCTTCAGGAGACAGCTCCTTTATCTGCCTAAAAAAGGTGGGTAAGAAAGCCCCAAAACTACAAAAGTTTGAAATGATGGAGGACCAAAATGACCAGCATTTACATTTAGTCCAATTGTAACCATATGCTTAGTTAAGTGTGGGTGTCCAACCAAGACAAAACCCACCGATAAACTACAAAAAGGGCGGGGTTCCCCAATATAACATAAAAACAGGTACGTTTGACAACTGAAGGAACAGAAGAGGAAATTGTGGTAGGATTAATAACTGCTTTTATTTAACATTTAAGAATAAAAACAGACTTTAATGTGTTACTCTAGTTAAAAAGGGGCAGCTTCCTGAAAAGCACAAAGCCAAGAAAAGGTTTTAGCCATAGCTTGTGAATTTAAAGCAAAACAAACCAAAACCAACAATTAGTAACAAAACCAAACCAAACATTAGTAAAGAAAAACAAGCCACAAGGTAGAACCTGAGATGGTAAAGTGCAATTCGGATCAACCAAAGCTGAGAGCACAGCTAAAACACAACAACCCAACGCACAAACTGGACACAGTTGAGAGCATAAACAAAGCAGGAGCCCAACTGAAATGAGAAAACACACATTAGTCTCATGCTAGTTCCACAACATTCTAATGTATAAAATTATATATTTACCTGCAACCCTCCACAGTCAAAATACAGCTCAAGACACCCCCTGACCTCAATAACTACTTAAGACCTGAATCCTGTGATAAATATCTGCCTTTTACAATGGTTATAACTTTACAAGAGTATAGTGAAATAATTTTATAACAACCTCATTATTAGCTACAGTTATGGTAAAAAAATAGTACACCCTTATTGCTATGGGTTTACAAATTTTATACATACCTTTTTTGGCTTGTTTTTGGCTTATTTCATTGAAGAATGATACAGTGGAATTGGTATTGAGTGGTTTGTACATTTATGTTTCAATACTTTCATGCTGAAACCCTAGACTTAACAAAGATTGCATGTTACTTTTACTAGAAACATATATGTTAATGGTATTTAAGTTGAACAATAAAAAACATTTAAAAATGACTACATTTCAGAAGGAATGGACTTACAGTCATTTACTGATTACAACCCCAAATAACCTTCTACTAAAGGTATTTATTTATGTCTTAGAGTTTCTGTAGATTCTTAAAATATTGGCATTATTGTGACCCACCATAATTTGAACTATACCCAAACAAAACAATTGAAATCAGAAGTTTACATACATGAACAAAAAGGGCATTCTCCTTTTTTCCTCACTTTCTGAAGTTACATCCGACCAAACTTCTCTTGTTTTAGGTCAGTTAGAATGACGTAAATTATTTTTATTTACTAAATGTAATGAGAGAATAGAAAAAATGTGTCAGATATTTATTTATTAATGTCTTCAAAATCAGAAGCTTACATATCATTTCTCAGTATTTGTTAGCATTGCACTGCACAAGTTACTTCTGCAGCAAAACACCACCACAGTATAATGCTGCCACCACCATACTTCATAGTTAGGATGGAGATCCCAGGCTTTCAAGCGTCCCACTCTTCCCTCCAAATGTAACAATGGTCATTATGGTCAAATGGATCCACTTTAGTTTCATCAGACAGCAGGACATCTCTCCAAAAACGAAACGCTTTTTTCTTGTATACATTTGCAAACTGCAATCTGGTTTTTTTCTTTTTCTTTTGGAGTAATGGCTTCCTCCTTGCTGAGTGGCCTTTCAGTCCATGTTGGTACAGGACACATTTCACTGTGGATAATGGCACTGTCTTGCTAGCTTCAGCCATTATTTTCACAAGGTCTTTGATTTTTGTTCTGGGGTCAATTTGCTCATTTTGGATCAAAACCCATTCAACTCTGGGACACAGAACCCATCTTTTTCCTGAGCGGCATGATGGTTGAACATTCCCATCATGTCTATACTTTTGTATAATTGCTTGAACAGATTAACACGGCACCTTCAAGCATCTGGGAATTGTTCCCAAGGTTGAAGCAGACTTTCTGATTTCTTGGCTGATTTCTTTGGACTTTCCCATTGTGTCAAACCAGAAAGCAGTGTGTTCTAGCTGTGACCTTAATATACACCCACAGACGTGCCTCTAATGAACTCAAATGTGTCAGTTAACCTATCAAAAGTTTCCAATGCCATGAAATCATCATCTGGCGTTTCTCTTATTGTTGAAGGAGATAGTAATAATTCTGTATGTAAAATTCTGGCTTTGAAGACATTAATAAATATATTTCTGACCTATTCTTTCTGTTATTATTGTGACATTTAGCAAATAAAAATAATTTTGGTCATTCTAACTGACCTAAAACAAGAGAAGTTTGGTAACTTCAGACAGTGAGGAAAAAAAGGAGAATGTGTAATTGGTAGCACTGTTGCCTTGCAGAAAGAAGGCCCTGGGATCAAATCTCGCCCTGGGGTCTTTTTGCATGGAGTTTGTATGTTCTTCCTGTGCATGTGTGGATTCCCTCCTGGTACTCCGGCTTCCTCTCACAGTCCAAAAACATTACTGTTAAGTTAATTGGTCTCTTTAAATTGGCCTTAGGTGTGAGTGTGCGTTTGGATCGTTGTTTGTCCTATGTTGCCCTGCGATGGACTGGCGACCTGTCCAGGGTGTATACCGTATCTCACCTGATGACTGCTGGAGATAAGCATAAGTAACCCCGTGACCCTGCAAAGGATTAGCGGTATAGATAATGGATGGATGGATCGTTCCATACATGGACTTTGATGAAAACAGAACTCAGGCTAATGTTTCTTAAAGATGCACCATCTGTCATGGTAAAGGATGCATCCCTGTTCATGGGTTGTAAATATATGCAGATCTGTATCCCCCCTCATTCTGAACAGCTTGAAAAAGCAGTGTGTTTAATTCTCTGATCTACTAGGAATCAGCATCCAACTCTTAATGAAAATCAATGCTACGTTATAATTTGGAGATGCTCTGCACAGAAATAGAGAATACTGTTGTCAAACTACAGAACTTTATGGTCTCAGGACATGCTTTATTAGCTCAGTGCACATCTATTACACCAACTATCTGCACAGTCTCAGTATCTGATAGACAAAGCAAATGGCGCTAAAGATATGCTGTTACAAACCTACCCAGCAAGTTCAGCACGTACAATTAGCCTTTTTTCAATTAGGTTCTAGTACATCTATTGGAAGAATAAAGAAGGAATAAAATGTTTCTTCATTAAAAGTTTCAGTTCCTATCAGATAATATCCACTCATCAATACGGCAAAATAAATAATGTGCAGCAATGTCAAGCATTCTTCACTTGGATCAGAGGATGAATCATAAATGTTGAGACATTCCTGTTCTTTCTTTGTGAAGTCCAGCAGTGCAACAGTTTGCTTTTTTATTGTTTTCCTATACTAGATCACAGTTATCAGGTGCCGGGAAATATTTCAGCCATTTACCTGTGTACTTCAAGCAGAGCTGCTCTCTAAGAATCACAAAATTTGCAAACAAACCACATAGATAAATGTCATTTAGTTACCAGAACAATTTAAGAAAGATATTTTTGGTATAAGAGAATTAGTTCCATACTCTGGGTTGCACAAATTACTTTGTGTGACAAACACGCCTAGTGGTCTAGTTTATAAAGCTTGCTTATGCACAAAAAGGGGTGTGAAAACTATGTAAGCAACTTTCTAGGCCAAGTTTAGGCGGAAAAATGTGTCCAACTTTAAGCACACTAAGGATCTTGCTTATGCACTTTTTGGACAAAGAGGAATCTGACAGCGCAGCAGGAGAGATGGCAAAAAGGTGAATTTAAGCCACAATTTCAAACTTGTAGAGCGCACACAGACACACAACCAGTAGTCCCCCCCCCCCCCGTCTCTGAACTGAGAATAAAAATGAGAATCTGAATGAAAATATGTTGCATATAAGAATTATATCACAGTAAGTTCATATGTATTTATGTCTTCAGATTATATAGAAATTGCACTTATTGGTGTATTATTTGTGTGAAGTAGCCTAGGAACACTGCAGCCTCCCCTGCATAATACTGAACAATGGATGTTGGCGCTCATTGAAGATCACGCAACTGGAAGCATCTGGATGGGGGACTCGATGTAGATTCCTTAAAGCTACATTGTGTATTTTTTTGAGTTAATTCTTAGCAAAAATCGCTGTGCTCTTTCAAAAATATGTGCTCAGTCATGTGTAATTACTTCCACCTACTAATGAAAGTATTCTCGTAAGTGTAGAATCTGCTATTCAGAATACATACGTGCGAGTCCTGCGAATGGCTGAATTCATGTTGAGCCTCCATCTTTGAAATACATTCGCAAACGAGGGACATTCCTAGAAATTCTCGCTCCACCTTTCGCGCTTTGGCTACACTCAGTTGCACCGTGACGAATGCCAGAGGGAGATTGTCTACTCGCGACGCAGCAGACTTCTGACTATATAACTAAATAACTAAATGCAACGTAGTTTTCTAAAGTAACCTCATCACTGGAAGGAACTCTGGTCGAAGTTGTAGTACTGGAAGCCATGTTAACCTTGGCATGAAACGGCCACCGTGGGAGTTAAAACGCGCTCAGAATGGGGTGGGTGGGAGGTGAGGCTAGAACTTAATATTCAATTGGTTGTTTCACCGCTAGATGGGAGAACTTCTTACACAATCTAGCTTTAAAGCAGTCCTATTAGATCTATGTGCTGAACAGGACCCGGTGTCTACTGACCCGCTGGAACCGTGCATCTCGTCCTCCGCTCTTCCTTTTTATGTCAGGAACGCTGCTGCATCTACGCTGCGTCACTTGCAGCTCTTCCGTTTGTTTGTGACCCCAAATCAATATTTTGCAAGGATAATACTTTTTAAAAGTAGACTTAAAACGCACCTTTTCTGTCAGGCTTTAAATATCTAGTTATATTTGTTTTAATAATTTGCTTGTTTTAATTATTTTGTTTTAATAAATTCCAGTCTTATTGTTGCTACAAGAAGTAATCATATAGGCCTAATTGAAACTTTATTGTTCTTATCTTTTTTTATCGCTTGTGCTGGATTTATTATTAAATGTTTTAATCTTTTTACTCTCTTCTTGTTACACATTTTCTTTTTGCAACTGTATTTTTGCCTTTTAATGTGAAGCACTTTGGCTGCCTTTGGCTGAGTAAAGCGCTGATTGATTGATGGATTGAAATAAAATGGGTTTCCGTGCCTCTACCAGCCTGCAACTGTGGAATTACCTTCTCCGCCTCTCGGTTGCCATGGTTACCAGTGAAACGCCCCATATTAGGTGGCTTAAGTCGATGCAGAATATTCACTAGACACTTTGGGTGGACCGTTTATGGGCGAAAGTGGGTGTGTAGGAGGCGGGATATGATCCCAAAACACCTGCGCTCATTTCTAGCGAGAGTGGAATTTTTAAAGCGGAAAGTATGTGCAGCTGTGGATATTCTAAGTTTGATAGATCGGAAACTTACTAGGCGTAAGTAAAAAAAAGTTGCTCACTCAGCTCACTAAGCTAGTAACACACAACAAAACTATTAAGTAAAAGAAGAATGAATAATAAAACCAACTACCAAAAGTAAAACAGTAAAATGGACAACTATGCAACTATGCAAAATTGATCATGATGTCACATTTCAGTATGAATATGTATGCTTAAAGACCAAGGCCTGTATTTAGAAGTTTTGGGAGTGAAGCTATGTCAGTTTAAACTAATTTATGTAGCGCAGCTTAGAGCCCCTCTGTTTAACCTTAGCACCAAAGAACAAAGGAAAAATTGAGTAACTCATGTTGCATGATTTAAAATGACTCTGTCAGTCAGAAACCTTTGAAAACCCTGTTCATACTTGAACAATTGAAGAATGAAGTCTTACAATTACAGCAAAAACACAGTGAAAAAGACAATCAAAACAAACCTTAATTTGTGTATCTTAAGCTAATTTATCTCTGCCCAGATACAATCTTACTTTGAACAATTCGTAGATCTACAATGAAGGGTGGCTCTGTTGTCTGAAAAGACCGGCGATAAAGCAGAACAACCAGCTGTTACAGCTGGTCAGTCAGCAGTAGCTGCATAGGGCAGTGAGGCATATAGGTGCGGTTGCTAGCCACCATTAGCCCGGAACATTGGTCTCCCTCGGACCGCTCCCTTTTCGCAGGCAGCAATCAGCTCAGCAGCTCTCGGCTCGTTCAGCTCTTGGCTCCCGTAGTAGGCAGTTCAGCGGCAGGGCAGCAGGCCGGCGGAGTGTCAGCAAACAGAGACTCCCTCTCTCTTGGTGGAATCTATAATTCAAAAGATTCTTTCTGCAGAGTTTTGAACAAGTCATTTAGGACTTATTTCATCAGCCGAATACAGTTCACTATAAATTAGTTGCCGTCTTTCTTAGTTGTGGTGCGACACATTTTGCATGTCACTCTGAAACAGCTCACTGTTCCTGTTAGTTAGAAGCTCCATTAGTGTAGTGACGAAAAACCTGCAGATGATGTCTAAGTCCTGCATAGGTAACACTTCTTTGGAGTGGTCAAAACCTTTATCAATGTTACCTCTTTGTTTTGCATTATGGCAAGTTTCTGTCTCTTATCTGGTGGCTTGGGTTTTGGTTGCCCCTGGTTACCAAATCCCTGTTTTGTTTAATGTCTGTTTTCTGTCTGAACGTTTAACACTCCTGCTTTGGCTCCTCCCCCTTCCATGTCTGGACGGACATGTGTTTCCCATACCAGCTGGGCATATCTACAAACCTCTGTCATGCTGAGGTTCCTTGTCCTGCAATGCATAGTTACATCATACAGTACAGTCTCATGGAGGTTATGTAGCAACAAAGATTTAAAAGTGTGGTCGTCTTCAAGGTCTGGGACATAACATTGCTGAAAATAAGATTTTCTCAATCTGATGTAGAACTCTCTGGGGGGTTTGTATAAGTCTTGCTAAACCTAAAAAGCATCAAAGGTAGCAGTAGTCGGATCCCTCTGTAAAGAATGTAAAGAGTTCATATGAAAACATGAACACCCCTACTGGTGGATTTCCAGAGGAGCGTTAGTTTCTCATGAAAAGAGGGAAAGGGTAGATCAAAGAAACATTGTTCAACCTCTTGCAGATAATCCTGAATGTTTGATTCAGGATTATCTGGGTCAAAAAGCTGTATGTCCCTAGCTAAGCATTCAAGCTGGTGTTTACGCATCAGATACAAAGATTGGCCTGGCCTATCTGTTAGGTCACTCTGGCTATCTTCAATGAATGGTGGATACATTTGAACTAACCTGCATGCCTATAAGTATTGCAGCAATTCCCTAATGTTGTGAACCTGTTCACACATATGGCAATAAAATCTTTCTGATTCTGATGACAGTCTGATCAGCCCAGGGTTGCATTATTTCCTGGGCCCAGGTTCTGGAAGGTTGACTATAGTCCTATGAACCCTTGGAGTGGGAGTCACAGGAACGTGAAGCTGCTTGGATATGTTTTGATAACATTTGCCTTTAGCATACATATATAAAATCCTCCTGACGAGTTCCTAAGACAGATCTGGCCTTTGCTTTCTCTTCTCCGTGTTCAGTGTGGTGACAATTGTTTAGCATACTTGTTGAGTTATTTAGTTTGAGATCATGTTGGTGTTGAGCAGTCACATCTCTATTAAAATGAAAAGCTTTGGAAAGTCTCTCAAGGTATTGAGTAACCCAGTTTGATTCCATTGAGTCTGACCTGGTTTGGTGTTGAAGGTTCTGGAGGGCCTGGTTTCTTGCTGTGAGATTGAGGCCCATCAATGTTTTATAGTCTTTTTTTGATCATGCTTACCTGTAGAAACAAGAAATGAAAGAGAACCCCCCGCCCCTCTCTTTTTTCTCCATGTCAGACAAACTAACTTAAAATCTCATCTTTCACCCTGTGAGGAAAGAGGACATAGATAAGAGGCTTTCTCCCACATGCACAGTTTTAGTTTTGAAGAAAAATATGTCAGATCTGAATTTAAGGATTTATGTTTCTTCAGTGGTAGGTTTCAGAGTAATGCTGGTGTGTTATGTTTAAGTGTTGAGGATGTTCTTCTTGCATTCATGTTTGGTGGTTGTAAGGAGGACCCAAACACAGAGAACTATGCTTAAGGAGTATGAATTTTATAAGAAAAGGTTTATAACTTTCAGAAATACCATGACCAAAGCTAACACAGGGGGAATCCGGGAGATGATATGAAAGGAGCCAGTGCAGAACAAGGTAACCTGGAGAGCTTAAATACACTGAGGAGTGGAAGTGACAGAGGACTAAATAGTGAAAAGCAGATGCAGGTGAGAGGGAGAGAGAGCATGGAGATTAGAGATGGAAAACAGCTGGGTAGGGAAGCAGAATGGCAAAGAGGAAACGGAAGAAAAGCAAAGATATAAGCCTAGACCAAATGCTTAAATGCAAAAAGAAGGACTATCACACAGGGGCAACTAAGAAGGATGAGATCTAAATAAACAAATAAATAAGAATAAAGAAGCACAAGAGAAACTCAAAGTAAAAGTACTTCTGAATATAACAGGAAGGAAGAGGGAAACACAGAACAGAAGAAAACATAAGTATTAACACCAGATCAAAATAAACTAAAATCAGAGAACAATAATCCTAATGGGAGAAAGAAACATGGGAGAATGATAAGATAAGGAAATAACTAATGAAAAGATCAAAACACCCAAAAAAAAAGAAATAAAAGTAGAAACATCTAAGGAACGTAACACTTGCATCTTTCACCAAAGTGAATCAACAGTCAAGAGTTTTTTGCATATTGGGGCAGAACTTTCTTGATTTATTTATTTTTTTGCAGCAGAGGTGATATGCGATAGGATCAGGCAGACAAAAACAAAATATCAATTAAAAAAAATGTCACACAACAGAAACAGTACGTTAAACAGAAAGGATGTGAACTGACATACAGTACAACCTTGTTAGGGTGCCTTCAGGTTTAAGACCACACATGTTTGTTAGAGTATATCTTGGCTTGGTCTTCTGTGGCTAATTAAGAACTCTCTTGGCCTCCTTCTATGGATGCTAAAGCATTGGAGTTCCACAACCGTTTTGGGCATGCACAAAACAGTTTTAGGATGTCAGGGGAGGAAGGTTTCAGCAAACGCGTGATGGAAGGCCTGCACACATCCATGTGGCTTAGTTGTCTAGAACTTACAGCAAAGGTTGGCTAAGCTGACCTCGTGCCAAATTCAAACACAAACTGTAGTGTTCAGACTTGTGCTGGCCTTGGTCTGAGGTACGGGGTGGTCATTTTATCGTTGTGGGCAAAAAGAGAATAGGACAGGAGCATTTTAGGGATGAGGAAAATAGCAGGAAAACTTCACTAAAGAAGGTTTTCTAAATGTGGATAAATTCAACCACAATGTAAAAGATATTTGACACCGTGGAGAGTGTAGCAGAGTCTTAATCGATCAGGAAAGTACTCCTATCTCCTTGTTGGAAGGCTGAATAGTTATCTAAATGAAAATTGTAATTTATTATGATTGTTACATAATAAGAAAGCTAATTATATAAGTTAGGCAATAATCCATGTCTACCATTTATGTTTGGCTGAACTTTGCACTGAAACTATCAAGTCTGCAAGTAAAAGCTGAAATTCATTATGTTTATTTCTAGTTTCCCCTGCTGCAGAGCGTCTTCGCCACATACTGGGTGAGGATGACACCACCCCAACACCAACAATTTTTACTGAGATGGACACACTACAACATGATGGAGAAGAATTGGAGTGGAAAGAGTCTGCAAGGTGCATTTAAACAAACACACATGTACAGAAAAGTACCATGGTGGTTATTGCTTTAGGATTTCAGGTCATGTTTTATAGAGTTTGAAAGTTAAAGTTTCTAGTCGATTCCCTGAGGCTGGTAAGTAAAACCCTTCTAACACTCCATGTAACTAAAGCAAAAGGAACAATTATACAACAGCCTTGCTAATTGAAACACTACCTAATAACCTGTGGTTAAGAAAGATCCATCTCTCTCTCTCTCTCTCTCTCTCTCTCTCTCTCTCTCTCTCTCTCTCTCTCTCTCTCTCTCTCTCTCTCTCTCTCTCTCTCTCTCTCTCTCTCTCTCTCTCTCTCTCTCTCTCTCTCTCAAAAAAACAAAAAATAGAGACCTGAATATCATTAGGTTATCCTGTCATCCTTAGGTGGGTGAAGTTTGAGGAGAAGGTCGAGGAGGGAGGAGAAAGATGGAGCAAGCCTCATGTCTCCACACTGACCCTCCATAGCCTGTTTGAGCTCAGAACCTGTCTGCAGACAGGAAGTATCCTGCTCGACCTGGAAGGTTACTCACTGCCACAGATTGTGGGTGAGTCTTTCAAGATATGATATTTAAATCTTGAAGGGATAGTTCTGATTTTTCTCGTATGGGGGTCTATGAAGCTGTCAATATCCTATGACCCAGTAGATAACGCTTCAGTCTTGAAGTGCTTGTCCTGGTATTTGTATTTTACTAAAAGTGGTATTGTACATTACAGCCGAATTTCTCTACTTTGATCTATTCTCTCGCTTACCTCCACAAGTTTTGTGGTTTATTCAAATGCAACAGCACATATCTAAGACAAGAAAAGGCTCCCAAGGCGTTCCCAGGCCAGTCCCTCGAGTGTTTCCTGGGTCTTCCTCTGGGGCTCCTCCTGGTGGGACCTGCCCAGAACACCTCACCAGGGAGGCACCTGGAGGGATTCAGACCAGATGCCCCAGCCACCTCAACTGATTTCTCTCGATGTGGAGGAGCAGCGGCTCTACTCTGAGCCCCCTCCGGATGACTGAGCTTCTCACCCTATCTCTAAGGGAGATTTCATTTCTTGTATCCGAGATCTTGTTCTTTTGGTCACCGCCCAGAGTTTGTGATGAAATGAGGGTAGGAACGTAGATCGACCGGTAAATCGAGAGCTTCGCCTTCCGGCTCAGTTCTCTCTTTAACACGACAGACCAGTGCCCGCAGAACTGCAGATGCCCTACCAATACATCTATCAACCTCCCGCTCCATTTTTCCTTCATTCGTGAACAAGACCCCCAGATACTTAAACTCCTCTACTTGGGGAAGGACCTCATCCCCGACCTGGAAAAGGCACCCTACCCTTTTCTGGTTTAAGACCATGGTCTCTGATTTGGAGGTGCTGATTTTCAACCCAGCCGCTTCAAACTCGGCTGCTGACCACTCCAGCGAAAGCTGTAGATCATGCTCCAATGAAGCCAACAGTACCACATCATCTGGAAAAAGCAGGGACCCGATCCTGAGGCCACTGAAATGGATCCCCTCAACACTTTAACTGCTCCTAGAAAACCTGTCAATAAAAGTTATGAACAGGATCGGTGACAAAGGGCAACCTTGGTGGAGTCTAACTCTCATCGGAAACAAGTCCGACTTACTTCTGGCAATGCGAAACACGCACTGACACTGGTAGTTCAGGGACCTAACAGCCACAAAACACATGTAGACCAGTTGGGCGAACTCCCACGCACGCTTCAAAGCCGCATGGAAGTAGTTCTCATTTATGCCTCAGCGACCATCCGACCTGCACTACGCTTGGCCTGCCAGTACCTATGAGCTGCTTCAGGGGTCCCACAAGCCAAAAAAGCCCAATAGGACTCCTTCTCCAGCCTGACAGCATCCCTTACCGCTTGGTGTCCACCAACGGGTTTGAGGGTTGCCGCCATGACAGGCCCCGACCACCTTGCGGCCACAGCTTCGGTCAGCCGCCTCAACAATGGAGGCACCGAACATGGCCCACTCGGACTCAATGTCCCCCGCCTCCCCCGGGATGTGTTCAAAGTTCTGCTGGAGGTGTGAGTTGAAGCTCCTTCTGACAGGAACTCTCCCAGACGTTCCCAGCAGAGCCTTACAACACGTTTGCGCCTGCCAGGTCTGTCCAGCATCCTCCCCCACCATCGGAGCAGACTCACCAACAGGTAGTGGTCAGTGGACAGCTCAGCCCCTCTCTTCACCCGAGTGTCCAAAACATGCGGCTGCAGATCAGATGAAACAACAACCAATTCGATCATGGAGCTGTGGCCTAGAGTGTCCTGGTGCCAAGTGGACACCTTTATGCCTGAACATGGAGTTCATCATGGACAACCCATGATGAGCACATAAGTCGAATAACAAAACAACCATATGGGTTCAGATCGGGGGGGGCCATTGCGCCCAAGCACACCTCTCCAGGTCTCACTGTCATTGCCCACGTGAGCGTCAAAGTCCCACAGCCGAACAACGGAGTCCCTAGGGGGAGCACTCTTCAGCACCCCCTCCAAGGACTCCAAAATGGGTGGGTAATCTGATCTGCAGTTTGGCGCGTAAGCACAAACAAAAGTCAGGACCCGTCCCCCCACCCATAGACGGAGGGAGGCTACCCTCTCGTTCACCCGGATAAACCCCAAAGTACAGGTCACGAGATGGGGGGCAACAAGTATGCCCACTCCAGCTTGGCACCTCTCAGCGGGGGAAAGTCCAGAGTGGAAGAGAGTCCAAGCCCTCTCGAGGAGACAGGTTCCAGAGTCAGAGTCATGCGCCAAGGCGAGTCCGACAATGTCCAGTTGAAACTTCTCAACCTCGCACACCAGCTCCCAAGAGCCAGCTTCTGCAGCGGAGGATTGAGCCACCAAGGTCCCCGCCTTCGGCCACCACCCATCCTACATTGCACCCGACCCCTATGGCCCCTCCCACAGGTGGTGAGCTCATGGGAAGAGGGGCTCATGTTACCTCTTCGGGCTGAGCCCGAACGAGTCCCATGGGAAAGACATCCTTATTGTAATACTGCAGCAGTTCTTTATACTCCTGGTCTGATACCAGACAGAACAAAAAGGGTGCAGACTGAGTCCTGCTTGTACTTGTACATACGCAGAAATGGCAGATATGGTTGTCAAAATGTACTCATTGGAAAAAGTTTAACACAGTTTCGGTGTTTGGTGCACCTTAGTTCTGGATTCTGTGGAGTGAAAACTTCAAATATTCATATATGGAGTGGGTCATTGCATGTTTTCTTGTGGAAATATTGGCAATACAAACTAATCTGAATACTAAATGTATAACATTTTGCTTCAGAGGAGATTGTGGATCACCAAATAGCTGACGGGCTCATTCCCCCGGATCTGAAGGAGAAGATCATCTTTGTGTTGCTCAGAAAGCACCGTCACCAGACCAAGAAACCAATCCATCGCTCACTGGCAGACATAGGAAAGTCCTCCAACACACCCTCTAGTAAGCGTTTGTGCTGTGTGTTTGCATTTTCATTTATAAATCAGCAAAGTCTTACCAGTAAGTGCTTGATAAATTCCAATCATGCTGCTTCCCCTGTTTTCTGCCATTATGATTGTCACCAATTTCCCCTTTCCTTGTAAAATCAGCTCTTCTTTGCTCATTGTTCCCATATCTGCTGCTGGTCTGTCAGACCGTAGTCCTCAGGTCAATCTGACTCGTAGTACTAGTTCAGCTTCAGGGATCCATCGCTCCACAGAAGACCTACGATCTCGGCAGTCAAACAGCCTTGGCCGCCTGCGTGAGTCTTAACACACCACACAAACACACATACATGCGGCACTAATGCTCCCGTCGTATATGAAAGAATATAAAATTACCAGGAGTGTAACACACACATGAATTACACTTTGTAATTTACATGAACTTACATACAACTTATGTTCAGTGTGTTTATTAAATGGGGCTGGTGGTGCCTACTAAACAGCATAAAAAGCATTTATTAAACATGTATGGCTTTCTATATTTCAACTGCTGTCTACACTACAATTACAGACAGAACCCATCACTGATATACAAACAAAACTTGAATCCATCGAGTCGACGGAAAACAGATATCAGAGCGAGAAGGAAAAAAACACAGACAAGCTGGGAGTGCAACCTGGAGGATCAATCTGGAAGTTCAGGAAAGTCCAGCTTCCCTACATAGTCATAAAAGGAGCTCCACAGTTCACTCATATTGCTCATTCTGCCTGTCAATATAAATCTCAGTCTTTCCGGAGATTCTCTGATCCAATGTATATGTGATGGTGGTGATACAGATTTCCACTTCAGGAGAATGAGACGGCGGGCTAACAAACAAATAAAAGCCACAAATGCTTCGACTCAGGAGGGCAGCTTCAAAAAAGGAAATACCCCAAACAGAGCAGTAGTAGCTGCAGGCTCTATCTGCTCCCCAGTAATCTTTGACGAGTCAAAAATCTGCCCCCAATATACCCTTCAGCTAGGACATGACCACATCATGTGTCTGTTATCTGCCAGCGTCTGGCCGCATCAGTCTCATAGGGGTCTACATCTGCAAACATTTTCAAAAGCCTAACCTTTGTCAGATGGGTGAGGTGCACTACTTTACATTGAATGAATGCATGTTTGGCGCATATAAATGAATCATGCACCCTCAGAAGTATCGTATAGTCGGTGATCTGCTCCCCTAAGGGGGGCCAGGAAGTCTAGGCGCAAAGAGTGAATCCTAGTGTCAATATGAGATATCATACCCTTTAATGATGGGATCGCCATAAGGAAAGTATCCAGTGCCAAAACAGGAGGTATAGAAGGAAATTGAGGGAATCTGTTGCTGGCAAAGCTGCAGGCCTACAAGTATCTAAAGAAATTTTGTTTAGGGAGAGAATACTTTTAAGTGACCTGTTGGAATGAAGCTAAGACATCTGTATCTATATACAAATGCTTGAATGTTACAATGCCTAGTTTGGACCAGACCGAGAAGGCACCGTCAACTAGAGGAAGGAGCAAAGACATGATTGTGCTTTATGTGTGTAAAGAGTAGGTCTGAAGGCCGAAGAAATGTCTAAATTGCTTCTATATCTTTAAAGATGTCTTTACAATTATATTTTTTGTGTATGCATCTGTGACAGATTGAATAGGTGAATGGACCAGGGCTGACAGAGAAACTGGCCCACAAGTATTTAACTCTATAGTAAGCCAGATTGGGGGAGAGGAGTGCAAATCACGGTGAAGCCAAAACTGCATCGTTTTAAGATTAGCTGCCCAATAGCAAAATCTGAAGTTGGGAAGCCCCATTCCTCCAAGAGCTTTAGGTTTTTGTAGCAGATGTTTACACATCCGGATGACCTTTTTACTTCAAATGAAATCCGAGATGTTACTGTCAAGCTTCAAAACGAATATCTGTGGCGGAGGGTGGGAGAAATAGAAGTTGAAAAATTTGAAATGTACAGAAGAAGGTCATTCCCTTTAAAGTGACACTTTCTGTTCCAAGCTGGAAGACACAATACCGGCTATACGAGAACCCTAAGGAGAGCAACTGCCAGGGGCTCGATGGCTAATGCAAATAACAGGGGAGTTAAAGGATAACCTGAAGGGGTAGACCAGCGGAGAGGAAAATATGCTGACTGATCGTAGTTTGTTCTAACCGAGGCTAGGGGAGAGGAGTATAAAAGCTGAACCCATGAAATAAAATTATTGCGAAACCCAAGTTTTTCCAGGGTGAATAACAAATGCTGCCACTCCACCCAGTCAAACGCCTTCTCTGCGTCAAGAGAAACTTTTTTTTTTTTTGATCAATTGTTAGACTGGATAAGGTACGAATTTGATGTGTGGCAGAGGATTGTCTTAACCTATGAGCTAATAACTTGCCTGCCTTGTCCCCATGCTCATAAAATATACTTATTGTTTTAAGAAGTAGATCACCTGCTTGGTCTAAAGTGTGGGTGTTGTATTGCGATTGTAAAGTGCTGTGCTGCTTATATCAGTCTGGGTTCTGTGAGACCGCACAATGATCATCTAGTTGGGAAATGCACCTAGAAAGATCTGATAATTTGTTTTACTCTCATTACATGTGTAGGAAATTACCTGGCTTCTGATGTATGTATGCTTTGAAAGTTGGAGGAAGAGACATCGGGTGTTTCATTCACATTTTCATATTTGAGTAGTTCAACAAATTTCTCATCTGAGAGCAGGTGCACATTAAAACGCCACGGTTGATATGTTTGAGAATAACCCTTAAAATAAATACATAAACTTACTGAAGAGTGATGTAAAGGATACAGACTTATGCTTTACGATTTGCAACGCCTCTAGCCTTTTTGTGAAACAATGAAAAACAGGTTTGGCCAATCTAGCTGCTACCAAGCCTTGTATAAACAGAAGATTTCAAGTGTGTTTCCTACAGGAATATTGTCTGAGTCCCTAGGTGGTGGAGATGACGTAAAACCGTTGTGCGCTTAATTAGAGAATTGAGGCACTTACAGTTCCAGCTAACAAACGTCAGAGCACCACCATCACACTTTTGAGTCAAACTGGGTTGAGCCATGCAAAGTGAATAGGGAAAAGCAGAAGGATTAATAAACCTGATGGGAAAAGAAAAGGGTAGCCAAATAATAAATATAAACATAAAAAACACAGAAACCATATCTGTAAAAGAGTAAAGTCTGGAAAAACTGAAACGCGCTTGCCTTCTTTGTGCAAAGAGCACCCCTCCCCGACCAGCCATAAAATCAGATTACGACCATGGAAAAAGGGAACACAAACCACAAATGGACAAGGAGGGTCATCCTCTTTCGGCTTCTCCAGCAAAATGCGGTGAGCGCAATCCAATAATGGCTTCTCTTGCAGGCCCAAAAATTCCTGAAGCAACTGTGACATGAACTCTGTTGGGCGCGGGTCTTCCAGTCACTCAGGGACACCAATCACACGGATATTGTTCCTTCGTGATCTGCTCTCCAGATCCTCACACATGACTTCCAGGTGTTGTAACCATCTAGTCAGCCCATTGAGGCTTTTAATTCTTGTTTCACTGAGGAGATGCCTGAACGCAGCCCAGTAGTCAACCTTTTCAAAAATATCTATTTTCAGAGACTCCATCATGGTTGTTTAGCATTTTAGCATCTACCGTACTCGCCGGGGCTGGAGTCGACATGTCCGACTCAGGCTTTGCAGCCTCCCCTCTGGGCATCTTGTTTCGAATGAGTAGATGTCATTTTGTGCACATAAAAAGGAGAAGAACCGTGAAAGTGGCCCTAAAAGGGGCTTATGAATGAAACTTGACCATTACCAAAAAATTATTGAGTTTAAACCACATTTTCTCGGAGCAGTCGGGGGACACGTCTACCATCTCTCATCCTCCATAGTGCCCCCTCGAACTCAAAACATTTAACACCTCTTTGCCCACCCATTCTTGCAATGGTTTGGTGTGGAGTGCTTCAGATAATATCTTTCTATACTCATTTTCTGTAATGGCAATTTAAAGAGGCAATGATAACATATAACTAACATACTACTGATCTGATTGGATGCAACTGTGAAGTTTGTGCTGATAAAATTTGGAACCAGTACATGTGCCATCATACCCCTAACAATACATATGTGGTAAAAATAGTTGGCACCCCTGTTAAAAAGGTGCTAAGCCTTGAGGTAGATTAAACTTTGACTGCAAACACACAATGTACTGAAAAAATAGAAACTCCAACAATTAATTTGGGTATTTTTATTGAGTGAGGGGGAAACATTTTGAGAATTATTTCAGCTATATCACTGGTAGAACAATTGCTGGTACCACTGCTGTCACTTTTCTACAACCCCATTTTGCCAAAGGGAACAGCAAATGCTTCTTCTGACATGCCTCAAAAATCGATTACCATGTAGATAGCGTCTAGCAGTTGCTAGGAAAAATGGTACAAGATGCTGCACTTTGCTGCTGTTCTTCAACAGAGAGCACCCTTATCATCCTGCCTACTGAGCATGGTGGGATAGATAAATATTGGTCCCCAGCAAGCCTAGTGGGGAGTGGCTTCTTTATCACATCATTTTTATACAACAGTCAAATAGAAGTCATGGGTTATAAATCGAAAGTACCTTGAAACTCTGATCAACTTAAAGTTTCCATTTTAAAGGAATTATTTATTTTAAAAAGGATTATTCAAGGTACCAAAAACTGTGCCACATGTAATTTCCTAATTATTTCCGATAAAAAAACCTTTCAAACTGCTCTGCGGAGTTCGCTAAGAGTGCTCCCACCGTGTGAATGTTAGAGCGCACTTTGACGTTCAAGGGTGTGTTCTTTCGTTTGTGAGCCGACTGCAGCAGCGAAACGCTTCACTACTGGCTTTTCTTTCATTGTTATGGACAGCACGTCTACAGAAGAGGTAATAAATGTATCTTTCCAGCCGCTAGCATAGCATATCTAGCAGCTAACTGACGGAGAACACCGGCTCCTCGTGAATGTGCATACGTGCGGGTACGTATGATTCTCATTATGTCACGCCATGCACTCTCTCACAAGCACACCCTGGCAGTTCTGTTCGGACCCGTATCACCTCAAAATAAATGGAATTGCAACCTCTACATGCCACAGTGGCAAAATGTAGTAGAGTCAATCGTATTGTCAGGACATGAACAAATTGACTATAGATTACAAAAACGGCTTTATTTTAACAAATATATTGCATAATGCAGCTTTAAATAAAAGGTTGGATTTTTCTAAATTATTTAAGATAATATTATGTTACTACAATAACAGATACATTTATTGTAAGGCTTTCTTATACTTCTTACTAAAGTAAACCTCTCACTTTGAATGTGTTATTCTTTGATTTAATCAACACTGTTCTCAACAAACTTCCCCTCCAGGTACTGTATGATTCCAAAACTTAAGAAAGCTTTCTATGTACAGGTGTGCAAATATCCATGTACACTTGTGATGATATAATGTGAAAGGTATAATTCATGTTAAAATAAAAGTTTTATAGCCGTATTGTGTGTAGGTTTGCTGGTTTCTTTGTGAATCTATCTAGATTATTTGGATGTTTTCTTGGACTCACTATGCTAGGTTCTTTCTAAGTTTCAAATATGCATGAAGGAAAAACATGTGCCTGATTTACCCACAAAAACAGCTGGTCATGAAGAATTATCTTTTCCCTCAGTATTTCCCTTGGAATTATACATTTATGGTGTTTTTTATACATTTGTTTCTCACTCCCATCTGTTATAGATCAGTTCTTGATCTCCTCTGAAACTAAAATATGATACACTAATCAACTGTCTACCAAATGAAACACTGCAGCTTTATTTTTAACAAAATACTTTAAAAACAAACAGAAAGATGATTGAGAAGGAGTAAACCACAGGGCTCTGCTCTCATAGGTTGGTCTCTTAATTAAGATATATATAAAATAATATTAAAATTATAAATGTGATAACTTTACAGGAAAAGTCATAAATTAAGTGAGTTGTGGCCCAAGATCTTTTCATCCTAATATGCTTGAACTTGAACATGTCATGATTTTCTCTTTTGAGTCTTTACTGATATTCATGTTTCATTACTTTCCTTTTTTCCTTTTTTTACTCTTAAACAAATGTTTTGCTTTATAATATGCCATATACCATCTGTCATATACCAGAAACAGTTATCCTTTTATTTATTTAGAAAACTCCTATGAGCCTTCCTTAAAAAACTCCTCTTCCAGCTTATTAACCTGCCTTGTTCTTGTTTTATAAACCCTCCTGGACCCCCAGGTTCAGCTCTTCTGTTTTACTCTCAATAATTCTAGGTATGTGAGTGTGAATATACCTGGCTGATCAGTCTATCATGGTTTCCTTTCTGTACTTTGATTTTGCACACATATTTTTTTTAAATAATGTAAACAGCTGATGATCCTGTAAGCCACCTACTATATCTCTATGATACCAAAAACAAGTGTGCTTTTGCTCTACAGATCCTGCCCAGAGCCGAAGCATGAATGATATTTCAGACACTCCCAGTACAGACCAGGTAAATGTTGCTTTACTGTATTTTGTGTAAAGGGAACTGGTGGGCTTATTTTACCACTTTAACATGTGCAGTTTTTCAATGTAATTACACCTGGTGAACCTTTATAATTCCAATGTTCATTTTGGATCATTGCTGTCTGTATCTTATCTTTTTTTGCTAGAGTTTCAATACTATTCCCCTTCTAAAATTTGGTCTCTCCTTTTAATCTCTAAATCTGTTTACCTCTAAATTTAGTTTACGGTGCCTTACAAAAAATATTCAGATTACTTAAACATTTCCACATATTACCACATTACTACCACAAAGTTGAATGCATTTTATGGGAATTTTATATGATAGATAAAAGAAACAATGCATAATTCTAAAATGGATGGAGAAGGATACATAGTTTAAAAAATATTTCACAAGTAATAATCTAGAAACTGAGGCATGCCTTCAGAGTTCCCCAATTAGTAAATAGTATCCACCTGATCAAATCTCAGTATAAATGTAGCTGTGGAATCTTCAGAAAAGGAGAGCTTTTATTAGAGTTCCACTCAAGATGCCCATGCTAACACTGGAGGAGCTACAGACATTCAGAGCTCAGTTTGGAAAATTTGTAACTTAAAGGCATCAAGGCCGCTGTTAAAAGATCATGTAGAAGAAGATAGCTGGTCAGATGAGAGCAAAGATGAACTTTCTGTCCTGCATGCCAAGCGCACTACACACCATCCTTACATGAAACATTAATGTTTTCCACACAATGCTTTTACCCTGTTTCTTATAATAAATCAAATATTATACATATAATACATTCAAAAACTTAGCTGTAGTTCAAATTGAGTTGCTACTTTAGTCTTTGACCAAGTTTACTTGAATGGTAAAAAAACATCTCACTGTTTTGACAATTTCCAGATATTTGTTAAAACTTTCCAGTATTTGAGTTAGCTGGAGGTTGCATATAAGGCTTATCCCAAGTACAGTGCCTCATAGTAACGAGAAAGACAAAGTGCCACAGTAATGTTTATCATTGGATGTGTACAAGATTACTGACAGCAGTTGAAGCTTTAGATTTTTTTATTGTTGTTTTCCTTCAGATAGTTTGCAATTATTAAAGACTTATAATTGTTCCATCAAACAGAAAAAAACATGGTTGGATTTATGTAATTATGTAAAAGAAAAAAAATATGATTTTTCCTCTACCAACTAAGCTCTGACTCCCTAAGAGCATTTATAAAGACAGCTGCTGTTTCAAATGTCCAAAGTAGGCTATAAAACGTGTCCTCCCCAAAAAAGCAGCTGTACATGTAAATACAACAATTTGCCAAAAATTTAAAGCTTCACATGAATATTTTTTAGGCTGATCATGGATGTGGATGTTAACAATTTTCTTGGATTTCTTTTGTTCTGTTCACCATCTATATGACTATAAAGTTTTAGGTCCATGATGTGGTAGTAATCACTAATAGTAGCTTCAAATAACTGCTACTTCCATGAATTTATCATATTTGGCAAACATATCAACTAATCATCAACAATTTCCACGCCTTACACGCGTTTGTTATTGTTTGTTAAACAAGCAGCAGAAATCATCTGCCGTTTGTGTGTCAAACTTGGGAAATATCTGGACACAAACTTCAATGTCAACAATAATGAAACATGCACATGTGACTGAGTTGAGGTAAGTATTTGTTCAGAAAAGCTGGCTTTGCACTTCTGAATTTACTTTGATCTCAATAGTTGCATAATTATGGGATAAAGTTGTGGACGTGTTAACAAATGTTTGCAACAGGGTTTAAAATTACACAAATAAATAACAAAAATATTAATGCAGATAGCAAGAAAACTATGGAGCAAGTGTGTGTGTGAGTGTTAGTTAGTTTTTTTAGAACAAAGATGCAAAGACAGGCAGTGAAAGAGGACCAGCTGGTGTATTGACTCTGAAAGCAGCATTAACAGATTATGTGAGATTTTAATTTAAGCCCCCACCGTTCCACTGCCACATGCTTTTTGGCTGAGAAACAGGGGTACACAAAAACAAAGCTGTAACACAAAGTTACAGGATTTGTTTTTATTATAGTATGTATGTCTGTAGTTGTTGAAAAGACAAAGGAGACAGGGCCAAATTGGAATGCAAGAGCATAAAGCCCACTTGGTATGTCATGCACATTAGACAAGCATGTGCACAGGGGGAGGAGGCTTGGACACCAGCCCCTTTCCTCCATGATGCCCCAGGCACCCTTTTTTATTTTTTTGAGTTTTTTGTTGTATTTTCGGAGTGTGTGTGGAGGCCTAGCTGTGCCCCTCAACAGTAACATTTATTATTCATAACAATTTAGATAAATAAAATTATCTGGCTGCCATCAGTCGTATGATGATCGTCAGTCAGTGCTCATCCTCAAAGTGCCTTTTACCTCCTTTGTCCTGAGCGGCTTTGCTCACAGAGTGAGACTGCGGTAAAACAGGGAAGTAGGGTATACACTACTATTATACAGTGGTAGAGGGGGGAACTCAGAACTGGGCTCTCCAACTATCAAATTATACCCAAGGATATTTTTTTCAAAATTGACATTTTTGCGAAGGAAGATATAGTCCTGAATTTAAAGTTGCATAAAAATGTCTTTATTATTTTTTTTCTTCCTCAACAATTTGTACAGCAACAGGTATGGAAAGCCAGAAGTGCCACAATTCGATAAATCAAAATGTCCAAAAATTGATATGTATTCATGTAAAAGTTTTAATAAAACTTGGAATGGATTTGTTAAATGAATGAATCTAATCTTATCCTAATAAATAAAGTTTTATATTTAAATTATTTAAAATGTTGTGCTGAAGATATACATTTATTTTTATCTGTCCACCTTACAAATCTAAATCTTTGAGATGTTAACACTACTATAGAAAAGTAGAGTTAGCCTTTCTGAGCTGTTTTGATCTTTAAACCTGTCTGCAGCTGAATTGCTGTGGGGGTTAATCGGTCAAATATTACTAGGGTTTATTTAGTATGACACAGCAGCAACTTTGTCACGCTGCCCTATTCATGCCTCATTGTCTTCACCTGTCTGTCTCATCAACCACACCTGATCCTACTCACCTCCTGCCTTTAAGACCCATCACTTCCTTTCACTCCGGGCCGGATCATTAGTAATAGTCTTTATCTCCATGGTGTGTCGTCTTCCTGGTGTCTTCGTCCCTGCCCGATGTCCAGTATCTCCGTTCCTGCCGTTTTCACCATCATCATCATCACCTCCTCCTGTAATAAACATCCTGCACCTTCCTTCAGCGAGTGCGTTTGGGTCCATATTCCACACACCTCCTGACAGAATGATCCGGCCCTGAACATGGACCCAGCACTCGCCCAGGAGATCGCCGCCCTCCGCCAGGACATCTGGACGAACCTGGCCAAACTCGCTGCCTCTACTCACATTCCTGTGCGGGTCTCCTCGGTCTCCTTGGAGTGCTCCCTCACTTCCAGAGTGTCTTCTCGGTCCGGGAGCTCGCCGATCTGCGGCGCGAGGCGGAGAGGATTCGCCAGGAGGCGTTGGACCAGACTATCGGTCCGCCCTCTCCGCCTCCACCATCTGGCCGTAGGCGACGGGCCCGCCGAGCCGGAGCTTCCGCGAGCGAGGAGCAGGGCGGCGCGGCCACACGGACCACCAACGTCGGCTCCATCTCCGCGCTGCACGCACCTCCTGTTCTCTCCCCTGCCGTCTTTGTCCCTCCTCCAGCTGGCTCTTCGGGGGCTCCTCACATCAAGGAGGAGGACCTGTTCGAGTTTTTCTACGGGCACAAGATGGCCTACCTCTTCTCCAGGGGAGAACCAGCACCTCGCCGCAGGCAGCGACGCCGCCGAGGTGGGGCCGCTTCCGGGGCAGTTCCAGCTCCAGTCCGTGAGCCCGTTCCAGTCCGTGAGCCCGTTCCAGTCCGTGAGCCCGTTCCAGCTCCAGAGCCTGCCGTTATTGTGGCTGCTGTGTTTCTGGCGGTCACAGCGGCGGCTCTCCAGCGACCGACATTTCCCCATATATATACTCCTCTCTTTCACTCATTCTATGCTGGATTTTTCCGTTGCCTTTGTCTCACTTCATGTCTCCTGGTTTTACTTTGTGGTTTTCTCAGTCTGTTCCAGATTCACGTTGCCTCTTTTCACTTTATACGTTTCATTAATATTTTCATTAAAACTCTTAATTAACTCTGGCTTTCCATGTCTGCTTATGGGTCAAGCTTAAAAAAATACATGACACTCCCATCAATACATTGATGAAAAGCTAAGTGTTGTTCAGAAAAACAACCTTTACAAAACAAATAAACATAGCCAACCACTTTTTCAGTTTTCAAATGGAAAGCGCAAATGATTTTTCTTTCCATTAATGTTGTGTACCTTCAGAATCAATGACTGCAGGAAAATTTTCTATCAGATTATTCACACAAGTTAGTATCAAAAACCAGAGAGTTGTTGTCACTGTACACAACAATTGAGCAGCTAGCGGAGCCCCGGTGAACTTCAATATGCTTAGCATTGTTATTAATGAAACTGCCTCCTGCTCAATGGTCAAAATTGCCTGCTTGTGTCAGCTTAACTTTGAGAAATAACACACTGGAAGCTCCATCCCAACACTCTTTTGAGAAACTTCCTCTTTTCTTACAGTTAAAGAATAAGTTCATGAAGAAGATTCCACGTGATGCAGAAGCTTCCAATGTCCTAATTGGTGAGGTGGACTTTCTGGACAAGCCGTTTGTCTCCTTTGTACGCTTGGCTCAAGCCACGACTCTGGGAGGACTCACTGAGGTACCTGTGCCAACTAGGTAGGCATCCCTCCTGACTCCCTTCTATCGTCATTCTAACAAATGTTTGGGGTTTATCAGCCACTCAAACTCTTTCAGGTTTCTCTTCATCCTGCTGGGTCCTCAAGGCAAAACTAAGTCATACAATGAAATTGGCAGAGCCATTGCTACTCTAATGGTGGATGATGTAAGAAGCTGAGCATGGGCACCTAACACTTACAGAAATCTCTTGCAATCCCATTGATATTTGGTTTGACTGAAGCCTTTTGTTCCGATCAGCTATTCAGTGATGTCGCTTACAAAGCACGGGACCGTGATGACCTGATTGCAGGAGTTGATGAGTTCCTGGATGAGGTGATTGTCCTTCCCCCAGGGGAATGGGACCCCAAAATACGTATTGAACCCCCAAAGAAGGTCCCATCAGCAGAAATGAGGCAAGTCCTGGCAATGTTATTTTATAACAATGTATTGTACCTCATAAGTATAATGTAAAGCAATAATGTCATGTTCTTGTGGGGATAATGCCTGTTTTAGTAATTTCTACCTTTGCCTTTGTTTTATGAAGCAGATCATGATCAGTTTATGCAGTACAATGTGTGTATGCACATTTACTTGTCGATGAGGCAAAGTAACGTCCGCATATATACCATATGACATTGTGGTTTTACAGTTGTAGCTTAATTTTGTATAAATTTTCTTTTGCAGTCTGACTATCTCTTTATGGCTAAAAAACTATTGTGATGAATAAGACCAAATTTGACTAACTATCTTTATTACAGGAAGTCAGTACTCAACCTAAATGAGCTGGGTCAGATGAATGGCTCGGCTGGTGGGGCTGCTGGTGGAGAAGATGATGAACTTCCTGTTCAGCATGAATTAGGAGAAGAACTAAAATTCACTGGAAGGTATGCAGAAAAACTTTAAAAGTAATGCTATGATAAGGTCTAAATGTCTGCAACAGAGCCAAATGAGAGAAATTCAAAATCTAATAAAGGCAAGCATTAAGCAAATAGTCCATAGAATTTTCCAAACATAGATTGTGCATAAGTGCAAGCAGAACCATGACCAAGACAAAAAACTGACAATGTGCAGGAAGCAGAGAAGTAGAACATCAGAAATAGTTAAAGAACAGCAACATGGTACATTGAGTAATTTAAACCAAGTATGAATAGTAGGACAAAAATAAATACAGTACATCTAGAAAATATTTACATATAAGTTTTGCCTGTGCTTTTTGACACTCAAAACTGAACTCCAGTTTCCACTAATCATCTTTCAGATATTTCTAAAAGTTCATATAAGTCCACCTTTTTAGCTGGTGGGATGTGATTTGGAATGGAACACATTTATGTATCCAAGGTTAATAGCAGATATCAGAGCAGAAACCAGGCAATGAAGTGAAAGGAAATGTCTGTGGAACTGAGACTGCATTGTGTCAAAGCACAAATTTGGGGGAAATATAATGTTTTCTGAAAGCATTAAAGAATCTGAAAATAACTTTGGTCTCCATTTTATGAAAATAGAAGATGTTTGGAACCACCAGGGTCTGCCATAGACCTGGTCACCTGACCAAACAGATTAGTCGGTAAAGAAGAGCCTTAGTTAGAAAGCCGACCAATAACCTAAAGATCACCAAGTTGGTACTCCACACTGTAAAAAATAGAAGTTGAACAAACTTAAAAAAGTAAGGGAGCCAGCTGCCCCTTCCCTAAACAGCCACCTTATAGGACATGGGCTCCCACTTCCCATGGGCTCACCTCTTGTGGGAGGGGCCAAAGGGGTCGAATGCAGTGTAAAATGGGTGGATCTTAGCGGTCCAATACTCGGCTGCAGAAGCTGGCTCTCGGACGAGCAATGTCACCTCATGGTGGGGCAGGAGCCATAGCTGGTGTGCGAGGTTGAAAGGCTCCGACTGAACATCGTCGGACTCACCTCCACAAATGGCTCCGGCTCTGTAACCACTCTCCTGGAGAGGGGCTGGATACTTTTCTACTCTGCAGGTGCACCTGCTGAGAGGTACCAAGTAGGTTTGGGCATACTAGTTGCCCCCTATCTTGGTGCCTGTATGTTGGGGTTTACCCCGGTGAATGAGAGGGTAGCCTTCCTCCACCTACGAGTGGGGGGAAGGGTCCTGATTGTTGTTTGTGCCTATGTGCCAAGCAGCATATCAGATTACCCACCCATTTTGGAGTCCTTGGAGGGGGTGCTGGAAAGTGCCCCTCGCCAGGGACTCCCTTGTTCTGTTGGTGGACTTCAACGCTCTTGTGTGCAATGGCATTGAGACCCGGAGAGGTGTGGTTGGGAGGAATGGCCCCCCCACCGATCTGAACCCGAGTGGTGTTTTGTTATTGGACTTTTGTGCTTGTCATGGATTGTCCATAATGATCACCTTGTTCAAGCCTAAGGGTGTCCATATGTGCTCTTGCCACCAGGACACTTTAGGTCGCAGCTTGTTGATCGAGTTTGTTGTCATTTCATCTGATCTGCGGCCACATGTTTTGGACACTCTGGTGAAGAGAGGGGCAGAGCTGTCCACCACATTTATTTCCCCAAAATACTAAGAGGTGACAACAAACTCTCTTCAGATTATAGTAAAGGGTGTCCTGTACCATAACTACAATAAATATTTCTGAATTGTACTGTAAAATATTGGAGAAATGCCAAGTCTAAAGTGCAGTATTATTGGGTTCATGGATATAAATATGTTTTGTTAATTGCCTTTGATCAGATTGCACACAAAAAATATTTTATTTTAAACAAACTTCTTATAGTAAAGTAACTTACAAAACCCCTTTTTCAAAGACAACATAAATTAACAATATGTTATATAAATATAACTCAAATATAATATAATTCAAATTCAATTCAAATTCAAAAATACTTTAATGATTTCAGAGGGAACTTAAGTGTTGGTATAGGAGTTGTTGTAGAAGGGGGTCCACGGTGGTGCAGCTGGTAGAGCAGCTCACCTCACAGCTAGAAGGTCCTGGGTTAAATTACCGCCGGGGACACTGTGGGTGCTGAGGGTGTGTTTGTTCCCCCGCATCATCGGCACCCACACACTGGGTGGGGTTGGTGAAAGGGCATTTTTTTGTGGAGTTTGCATGTTCTCCCCGTGTTCCCCTGAGCAGCTAATGTGAACTACTCCCACAAAGACATGCACTAGTCCTGGGGCTATATACTGCCTCTTCCTGGACAGCCGGGGCGCCTGAAGGGATGGGGAGGATCTGGCTGGAATTACGTGATCCTTCCACGCGCTACGTCCAGTTGGGGAAACCCCGCCCCATCAGGTGAAAAGAAGGGCCTGCTCACTGCCCAAGCATGAAGGAGGCTTGGGTTTCAGTGCAGGGCCCTCCCGGCGCTGGCAGAGGGAGAGCGGAACCCCAGAACTGGAATTAGGTAGGAGCACTGGGTGATAAATAATGGGAAAAAACCGTGGGATAAAAAAAAAAGGAGTTGTTGTAGATGACGATGGCTGTGGGCAGCAAGGATTTCCTGTAGCGGTCTGTAGCGAAACTGAAGAAGCCTCCAACTGAAGACGCTCTGTTGTTGTATGACTCATGAAGAGGATGCTCAGGGTTGTCCATATTTCTTTTTGAATTCATGAAGAATCCTTATTTGCATCATCATCTCCAGAGGTTCCACAGTTGCCCCCAGAACAGAACTAGCCTTCTTTATCAGGTTGTTTAGCCTTTTTAAATCCCTGGCTCTGATGTTTCTACCCCAACAGATGATGAATGAAGAGATTACACTCTCCACAACAGACTTGTAGAAGATCTGCAGCCTTTTGCTGCAAACTTTGAAGGATCTAAGCTTCCTCAAGACGTAAAGTCTGCTCTGTCCCTTCTTGTAGATGGTTTCACTGTTCAGTCTCCTGTCCAGTCTGTTGTCAAGGTGAACTCCGAGGTATTTATACTCCTCAACCACCTCCACTTCTTCTCCCATGATGGAAACAGTGTTTGACTTATCCCTGTTTCTTCTGAAATCTACAATCATCTTCTTTGTTTTGTTCACATTCAAGGTAAGACAATTGTTTCCACACCATGTCACAAAGCGGTCCACCAGCTCTCTGTATTCAGCTTCTTGTCCATCTCTGATACACCCAACAATTGCACAGTCATCTGAGTATTTCTGCAGATGGCAGGGGTCTGATTTGTACTGGAAGTCTGAGGTGTACAGAGTGAAAAGGAATGGTGAGAGTACAGTCCCCTGTGATGCTCGTGTGCTGCTGACCACCTGGTTTGACACACAATTCTTCAGTCTCACAAACTGTGGTCAGTTTGTCAGGTAGTCATTGATCCAGGCTATTGTTGAAGGCTCCACCTGTGTCTTCAGAAGTTTCTGACAAAGCAAATCAGGCTGAATTGTGTTAAATGCACTGGAGAAGTCTAAGAACATGATCCTCACAGTGCTGGCTGCTTTGTTCAGATGACAGTGGGTTGGTTGAAGCAGGTGGATGATGCCATCTTCAACTCCAACTCCACAGCGATAACCAAACTGCAGTGGGTCCTGATACGTTCTTGTTTGCTTACTCAGGGTTGACAACAGGAGTCTCTCGAGGACCTTCATGATGTGGAATGTAAGGGCAACAGGTTTATAGCCTTTGATGACTGATGGGTGAGTTCTCTTTGGCACTAGAACAAGGCAGGATGTCTTCCACAACACTGGAACCTTCTCCTGAGTTAGGCTAAGGTTGAAGAGGTGCTGCAGAATCCCACAGAGCTGCTCTGCACAGGCCCTCAGGATTCTGGGGCTGACACCATTTGGATCTGCAGCCTTGTTCCGGTTCAGTTTCTCCAGCTGCCTCTTCACCTGACTTTTGGAGACAGACAAGTGGGAGGGGGAGGCAAATGGGGTAGCAGCATTTCACGACTTGGTTGAAGTCAAACTTGTGGAATCAGAAGAGTCCATGGCTGAGGTGAAAGATAAAACATTCGAAGTGTAACAGGAAAGCTGTTGATCAGCGGAGAGTGGGATGTCTATTTGGCTGGGAACAGGAGAGGGGGATGGTGAGCTAGTTCCTGAACTGAACCTGTTGAAGAATGTGTTCAGTTCACTGGCTCTGTCCAGACTTCCATCTATCCAATCTTTCCTGTCCTTAAAGCCTGTGATTTTTCTCATTCCTGACCAGACATCTCTGATATTGTTCCTCTGTTGTTTGTTCTCCAGTTTCTTCCTGTATGCCTCCTTGTTGTCTCTAATCTTGACCTTAAGTTGCTTCTGTATACTCCTCAGTAATTCCCTGTGTCCCTCCCTGAAAACTCTTTTTGTCTTGTTTAGCAGTTCCTTCAGGTCACTGGTGATCCAGGGTTTGTTATTAGGGAAGCATCTCACTTTTCTGGTGGGGATGATGTTGTCCACACAGAAGTTTATATAGTCAGTCACACACTCAGTCATGGCGTTGATGTCCTCTCCATGTGCTTGGCAAAGAGTCATCTAGTCTGTGGTCGTGAAACAAACTGCAGGGCTTCTTCAGCTTCCTGTGACCATTTTCTCACAGTTCACTTTGTCACAGGTTGCCTCTGAACAAGTGGTTTATATTCTGAACAGAAAAAAACAAGATTGTGATCTGATTGTGATCTGATTGTAGAAGATATACCTGGTCTGGTATCCTGCTTGGCTGCAATGCCCTGTTGGACCGGGGACATCGACTGGGATGATCCTCCCAGTAACTGAACATCCACTGTGTCCTGTTATTAACTTTTTACTTTCTGTAACATAGAAAGTTCTCTTATATCAGATCTTCTGTTCCTTCTGTTTTTCTGCTCTGTCTTCTCAAACCCCCAGACGGTCGTGGCAGATGGCCGCTCCTACTGAGCCTGGTTCTGTTGGAGGTTTCTTCCTGTTAAAGGGGAGTTTTTCCTCTCCACCGTCGCTACATGCTTGCTCAGTATGAGGGATTGCGGAAGGATTGCTGTGGTTTGAAAGTCTGCATCAACGGGGCCCAACCTCACGCCAATGACTGACGCAATCTGCTGGGATTCCTTAAATAGGAAACTTTTTAACTGATTGGAATGTTTGTATAAATGTATTGAAATGACTTCTTGTTAAGTGCCTTGAGATGACATCTGTTGTGAATTGGCGCTATATAAATAAACTGAATTGAATTGAATTGCATTGTCCGAGAAGACGTCTTGGTTTGGACATGTATGCATCCTTTATATTTGCATAAAACAAATCCAAGGTCTTGTTTTCTCTTGTGGAGCAGCTGACAAACTGTTGAAATGTTGGAAGTGTAGTAGAAAGCGAGCTATGATTAAAATCCCCAGATATTGCCACAAATGCATTGGGGTGCTGAGTCTGAGTCTGTAGCTTAGCAACAACGAAATTGATGACATCACAAGCATTGTCGGCAACGGCTGAAGGTGGAATGTAAACAACTGCCAAAATTACGCTGGTGAACTCTCTTGGTAAATAATATGGACGAAACCAAGAGTTCGACATCTGAGCTGCAGAGACGACACTTCACAGTAACGTCCTGGATGACATCATCTGTTGTTGACAAGAACTGCTACTCCACCTCCTTTTCTTTTCCTGCTCGTCTTCAGATCTCTGTCTGCTCGTACAGTCAGGAAGCCTGGCAGAGAGACGTTGGAGTCGTAGATATGATCCTGCAGCCACATCTCAGTAATCGAGATCGATCTTGTAAGCCAGTGATCTCACGTTACCCATTATTATCGATAGAAGAGATGGCTTGAACTTCCTCCTTCTCTGTCTCCTTTTTCCTCCTGCTCTGCATCCACGTCTCCTCCTTATCAACTTATCAGGGATTTGTGGCTTCGGTTGAGGTATTATTTCAGCTTTTGCGATGTTAATCAGCTGCTCCCGGCTGTAAACCACATTGTTGCCATGGTTACGCATCATAAGTTAAAATAAAGTGAAAAGTGTACAGCAAAAACCCTTCCAGCTTCCTAGCACTAAAAAGTAGAAAGTATACGGGTCAAAAAAATGCAATATTCCTCAAGAAAAAAGAGGAACCAATGGACAAAAAAAACTAAACTTAATATGTAGCCAACAGAGCCATTCCAACATGCAACCAACCAGAATGGCGCAATTCTAGAATTGCAGTGCTCTGTATTTTTTCTACAAATAAATATTAGCTTATAGACTTCTATAACTAAAGAGACGGATAAATCTAACAGCGACACAACGGGCAGTCCTACGCTTTCTTCTTCAGTTCACCGATGTTTGCTGGATCCATTTGTAGGTATTGCAAATGGTACCATCGGTTACAGGTGTCACACTGAATCTGTAAATTTTAACCAACAAATGTAAAGTCAATGAAAATATTAATATAGCATTTTATAGTAATATTTGACAGTTGTAAATGTTCCATAATTAGATGAAGACATTGACTAACACTAATCTTTGTTACACATTGACACTAGCCTCCCCCAAAAATGTTCACAGATTAAAAGGATTAAAAGTTGATGGATACTTGAATGAGTTACATGTCTTTAGTTGTCTAACAGTTTTGTTCACCAATCACTATTCCAATTTGAACGGATCAGAATATGTTTAGGAGCATATGGTAGTTTATATTTGAGGAACTAGTACATCCATTTGTTACCTCAAGGCTGGACTATTGAAATTATTTACTATCAGGAAGTCCACAAAATAAAATTAAAAGCCTTCAGTTGATCCAAAATGTTGCAGCAAGAGTTCTGATGAATATTAAAAAGAGAGAAAACATTCCTCCTGTTTTAGCTTCCGTTTATTGGCTCCCTGTTAAATCCAGAATATAATTTAAGATCCTCATTCTTAGCCTACATATAAAGCCCTTAATAATCAGCTCCATCATACATCAGATCTAATTGTTCCATATGTTACTAACAGAGCACTTCACTCTCAGACTGCAGGTTTACTTGTGGTTCCTAGGAATTCTAAGTCTTTTCTAAGACTTTTAAGGCCAGGCTTAAAACATTTAAGCTCTTACAAAAGCTTAAAAAAACAGTAATAAATTGACTGATTCATTGAAAAAATAAAAAATTTAAAACGTACCTGTCCTTCTTGGTCGTCATTTTGATGGATATCAAAAAAAAAGAACCAAAAGGAATAGAGGAAGAAAATATTTTTCATCATATTCTACATAAAAATGAAGAGAAACTGAAATTTCATTTTCAAAGATGAATATTTTTAGTTCAAGAAATGTAACAAATAAAATGTCATTAATTCACCCAGAAACTCTCAGCAATTTTGAGAAAAAAATTCCTGAATATATCAAAAACAGCAAACCTGTAAAGGCATTATACTGTACTTTGACTTGTGTTGGAAAGGTGTTTTCACTCTAATCTAAAGCCTCTCTTAAATTCAATTCAATTCAATTCAAAATTACTTTATTAATCCCAAAGGGAAATTAAATGTTGTTGTAACTCATTAAGCAAGTTCCTTCATAGATTTGTTGTAGATGCTGATGGCTGTGGGTAGGGATGATCTCTTGCAGCGCTCTGCAGATCTGAAGAAGCCTCTGACTAAAGACGCTCTGTAGTTGTAGGACAGTCTGATGTAGAGGATGCTCGGGATCTATGGCGTCTTCTTTTCAACTCATCAGGGTTTTGTGGCTGTAGTTGAGGTATTATTTGAGCTTTTGTGATGTTAATCAGCTGCTCCCAGTTGTAAACCACCTTGTTGCCATGGTTATGCATCATAACAAATGTCCAAAAATAAAAAGTATCAGCAAAAATCCTTCCAGCTGCACAGCATTCAAAACCAGAGAGAACAGTTGTCCACAAAAACAATGTTTCTACCAGAAATGGAAGAATAAAAGTTTAAAAAAAGAAAAAAATATGAACCAAAGTAACAGAGCTACTCCAACATGCTGCCACCTTGAGCGGCGCAATTCCGGAATTAAAGGAACAGACACCCATTTAATTTTATGACCCCTGGGCTCTCTCGGGCTCTTATTTCCCCTTCCAGCGTGCTCGTTCATTTCTGTAAAAAGGAGCAATAAGAACAACAAACAACAATTATATATTTTAACAGCGAGACGTCGTTCGCGGGGGCTCAGTTCTCTTAACTGGGCCCAGATCTACATCAGCATAGAGTTTTGATTGAAACACGAGTTGGATGAAACCCCTCCCACATAGATCTTTGTTCACAGAATAATGGTCAAAGCTTCTTCACATAATGGAACGAATGATGTACTACATTCTTCTTGATTGTTCACTGTTTCTAAGTGTTGCCACATGCACTACATAATTTTAACTGTCATACAACAAAATAAATGTACTCTCAACATTTACAGAATTTTTATCTCTTCACTTGGTATTTCTCAAAAACTTGCTGTAAAATTATAAAATATGTACTTGGGATATAGTATGGAAAAGTATTATGTAGGTAATAAAAAACATTTCTTATGCTAATAATATAATATTTATATTGTCTTTGTTTGTTGACAGTGTTTTATTTCTATTCCTGTTGTTTTCCCTTGTTGACTGACTTTTAATCTTGTTTTGGCAGACAGGGGTAGTGGTCCTCCTATTTAAAACAGGGGACCGCAGAGTGTGTTCCAACTACAGGGGGATCACACTTCTGAACCTCCCTGGTAAAGGTTATTCAGGGGTTCTGCAGACCAGGGTCCGATGCATAGTCTAACTTTGGATTCAAAAGGAACATTGCGGTTTTCATACTGGCTGTGGAACATTGGACCAGCTAAGCGGGCCGTAAGCAGGATCTTGGAGGGTGCATGGGAGTTTGCCCAACTGATCTACATGTGTTTTATGGACTTGGAGAAGGCGTTCGACCGTGTCCCTCAAGGAATCCTGTTGGGGGTACTCCTGGAGTATGGGGTACCAGGCCCCTTGATACAGGCTCTTAGGACCCTGTGTGACCGGGGTCAGAGCTTGGTTCGCATTGCAGACACTAAGTCGGGCTCGTTCCCGGTGTGAGTTGGACTCAGCCAAGGTTGCCCTTTGTTGGGATCCCTTTTTCACAAATGAACCCAGCATTCCTAGCTGTAACCCCAACACATTCCCATTGGTCTGTGGCCAATGATGTAATCCCTTATAAAAGGAGGCAGCAATGAGCGCCACCCCTTTACCAGTGAACCCCCCCCCCCGTATTTCTGAGCTGCTAGATGCAAAAGAAATTCCATTTTTAAATCTTCAAAGTGCAACTGTCTACCCAGCACCTAGCCATGCATCCAGCCTGAGTGACAGAAGAACTGTTCCAAGACAGTTCTTTAAGACGGCCCCGGCCATCTATAACGTTGATCCGCCACCTTCCGGCATGCAATTGGAACCGTGGTTTCGAACGAAAAGTCACCCAGGTTCTGTTCCCCTCTTTTGCCCAACTACTTACACATTTTGCTCCCCTCTTTGTGGACTGGACCTCCCTCAACTCAAAGTAGGACTGAAATAGTTCATTTATTCTAATGTTGTGTCTATGCAGATAAATAGGAAAAATATTGGTCCGAACAAGTTTGTGTTTTATTTGCTGTATGTTTTAAACTCGTTTTCATCTTGAGTGGATTCCGTTCTCTCTCTCTCTCTCTCTCTCTCTCTCTCTCTCTCTCTCTCTCTCTCTCTCTCTCTCTCTCTCTCTCTCTCTCTCTCACACACTGATTATATTTTGCGCAGCATCTTGGGTTCTGTCCAGCCCTCGCTGGCTGGGCCTGTCAGCCAAAAACTCCATTGTCCCTTGTTCTGTGCTAAACCCGTGGCCTGTCCACGTGGAGAGGAGCCATCACAAGCCCTGATACTCAGCTCCATTGTTACCCAAAGCTAATCTCATTGTTCTTTGTTCCCCATCTCTCTGATCTTTGTTTGAGCCCCCTGGAGTGAGGGATGAACCCACCTCCCTGTGGCTAAACCACTTTAGCATCTGGATCTGCGCATGTCTTGGTTCTACCTACAGGAAGAACCAACACATAATTTCCCACCTCCCTTTTTATGATAAATGGTGTTTAAAGTGATTCCCTGATACTTATTGTTGTTCCATCTACATATTATTCATATTCTAAGATCAGTAGTAGTTAGTTTGCATGGTTTAGAATAGATGAGAATTATTAACAAAATGCTTTGGCTGTAAGGTTGATCTATTTTCTTCATGAATTCCCCTTAGCTTAAAGAAAAGTTTTCTGTGATTGCTTGGGGTATGCATAAAATTATTGTCCATGGCATTTTGAATTTATAATTTTCAGAACAGACTTTGGTGTCTGGGATTACAAGCGATGCTTGTGGAGAAGCTGGTGCCTCAAACATTAATAAATTGATGAAAACTTGAATTTCATTCATAATTATATTATTATTAAATTATTGATCATAATTATTGATGGTTATGTAAACCAGACAAAAATCACTCACTCTGTGTCACAACATTGATTCTGCCCGTGTTAGGCACATAGAGTGGACATAATTGCGCTGCATACATAGAAATAACACACATTGTGGCATTATTTGACTTATTATTCCAAACCTTGAAGCCGATAGGTGTTTATAACTTTTATAAATTTCCTCTATTGCCTTTGAAGCTCAACTAAGCATACATATTTTTCGGGTGCTTTTTGGATTATTTTGATGCCGCGTTGTGTGGTTTTGTATGTTTAATTCAGCTTAAACAGTGTACTTTAACATACGTTTTCTGCACGCCAATGCTCAGAAATTGCATTTTAACTCAATGTGCTTTGTGCAGAACACAGGAGCCCTGAGCTAACCTGGAGTTAATTTTATCATTTAACCTTCATTTGGACTATTTATAATTGGTCAGATGGGAAAGCATCCCATAACTACCATGAAAAAGGAAAGTTTGATGGTAAAGTTCAGAGTGAAGGTGTAACGATGGGAGATGTTGAGGATCCTTGTTGCAGGTATTTGTTTGAAGCAGTTAAGTGTTTGATGGCTCCACCCAGCTCATCAGAGGCATCCAATCCTCCAAGTAATCCAGACTTTAAACCTCCATCTGTATGACTAGGCGTGGTTCTAGATTTCACAGCTGGCAAGGGTGATTTGACCAGCTGGAAAACTGCATCCAGGAGATCCTAAGCACTCCTTGGGATCTTTCCAGTAAAAATACCACAAACACATTGTCTGACATTTTTATGCAAACTATTTCACACTGAACCTGCATGTCACTTATACTGTACGATTGTTATAAGATGCTGCAAAATTAAAAGCACACCAACACCGTTTAGTGGGCCTTTAACTCCAAGATTCCTACTCACCTGTGTATCAGTGTATGAATGTGTTTGTGAATGTGAATAGAAGAATGTGGTTTCAGAAAAGTACTATACGCTGAAAGTTTTGTCTATTTCCCATTTAAGTTTGTCCAACTGACTAGCTGACAAACCAGCGGGACAAACCCACGACTTGAGGTTGTATTTACTCTTCCAGAAAAAAACTGCTCCAGAGAACAATTAATTTCCAATATGACAACGACCCCAAGCATATAGCCAAGATAACAAAGAAGTGGCTTCAGGAGCACAATGTCTATGACCTGGAGTGGACCAGCCAGAGCACTAAAATCCAATTGTGAACATCTCTTAAAAGACCTAAAAATGGCCGTCCACAAATTGCGCCTATCCAACCTGAGTGAGGCTGAAAGGAACTGCTGAGAAGAATGCGACAAAATACCCCAAACTGGTGTGCCAAGCTTGTAGAGATATGTCCAAGAGGCTGTAAAGCGCTCCCAATTGGATTTCAAACAATAGTGAGCAAAGGTTAAATTATTTAAGGTTTGTTTTTTTATTTTAACTACACCTTCCACAAAAACAACGTTTCTTTCACTCCATCATCATGTGGTATCCATGTATTATCTGAGTGGGAAAATTAGTTTATCCATTTTGGAATACGACTGTATCTCAGCATTTTGAATAAGTAAAAAGCACTGAATATTTTTTAGATGCAATGTACAAACTCAGAAGTAATTAAACAGTTCAGATGTATTTTCTAACTTACAATTTTAAAAATCAAAATTATATATTATAAACTGTGTCAAATGCAGATGTACCCACATTCGTGGTGCTTCAGGTTAAAAGAAAATAGACAACAAAAGAGCAGCTCAATGAGTAATCTGTCACATACTACACTTGTGTTAAGTGTTGGAACTTTGTCTTGTATGTTATTTTCTAGATTTTGTGGTGGACTGTGGCTGGACATCAAAAGGAAGATTCCATTTTACTGTAGTGATATCTACGATGGTTTCCATATCCAATCCATCTCTGCAGTGCTCTTCATCTACCTGGGCTGCATTACCAATGCAATCACCTTTGGTGGACTACTGGGAGATGCTACAGATAATTACCAGGTCTTAATAAACATTGTATAATGTCTAATTGATGCTGAAACTAACTGGCTGTGGTATATTTAACTAATCGTAGCACATGTTCAAAGATCCACCTGTCTTCTTGTCTCATTCTTTCAGGGAGTGATGGAGAGTTTTCTTGGCACTGCTTTGGCAGGAACCGTCTTCTGTCTGTTTAGCGGGCAGCCTCTCATCATTCTCAGTTCAACTGGACCCATTCTCATCTTTGAAAAACTCCTTTACGAGTTCAGCAAGTGAGACGGACAAACAATATTTGCCTTGCTTCACTCAGTTTATTCATTTAGAATGTTATATTAGGACAATGTCGAGAATGAAAGCAATACTGTTAGAGCTACATAAGGTAATAATTAAACAAACCAGAAGGGAAGTCTACCAGTAGTTTTAGGAGGCCCACATTAAGAAAAAGGGCCTTCTCTATTTTATCTTATCAAACCAAAACACAGGAGAAAAGTAGTGCATTTTTATCTCAGTTAACCCAAAAACATTATTGACAAAGAGGCCAGTAGATTTGATGAAATCTTGATAATGAAAGAATTCAATTAAATTCATTTTATTTATATAGTTTCAATTCACAACACATGTCATCTCAGGGCACTTTACAAGTCATTTAAATTCAATCATGCATACATTCCAATAAATCCATCAGTTCATTATTCCAATCAGTTTAAAAGTTTTTAAAAGAATCCCCGATCCAGATGCTACATAATAATTTAAGGTAAAGAGGAAAAGGAAGAGCTCGTTTTAAGGAAGGAATGCTGTTGGAACATGAGTATCAGCCTGTTGGAAGTACAAGAGGACAAAACTGCCTATAGTCATAACCTAAAGCAAAGCATGAAAATTTGGATAATTGAGAATCACTTGTGCTTGTTTTATCTATAAAGTGCCATGATAAACTGGTCACCACTTTACAGATTTCTGCTGGTTTCTTGCAAAAATGCCACACCTAAATGATTCAGATCATCAAACACATTTCAATATTACATGAAAATGAACAGAATAAAATGACCTGTTTTAAATAAGGATTCCATTTATTTTGAGTAAATAAAAACCAACCTGACCGTATGTAAAAGAAATTACTACCCCCAAATGTCTTTACTGGTTATGCCTCTCTTGGCAGCAACAACTGAGTTTGCAAGTGTTTTACATCTCTGCGGAGGCGTTTTGTCTCACTGTTCTTTGCAGATTAGCCTTGATTTAGCTACAGTGGTAAGTTTGAAAAAATAACAGTCAGTTTAAGGTTGTGGCACATGATCTCAATCAGATTTAGACAGTGAGGAACTCACACTGTGACAGTACCCCTACCCCCCACCCCTCCTTCAAAGATGCGCCACCTGGCACACAAACTAGAGATTGCCGCACAGGGTGGGATGAGGTGGTGCAGGACAGCGGGAAGAACTAAACAAAAACAAAGACCAAGTCCAAAAAAACTCCAGTCCATAACAAAAAACAACCCAACCAGGGTGGGAGGAGGGGACCTCAGACAGAGGGCAAAAGTCCAAAACACAAAAATAATTAAAGTCCTGAGGCCTGCGACAAAGGAGCAGGAACCTGGGAGGCCTGCGACGAAGGAGAAGGAACCTGGAAGGCCGGCGACGGGGGAGAAGGAACCTGGGAGGCCGGCGACTGGGGAGCAGGAACCTGTGAGGCCAGCGACGGGGGAGCAGGAGACGTGGAGGCCGGCTGCAGAGGAGAACCTTGAGTCTTGAAGGCCAGCTGCGGAGGGGAACCTTGTGGCTTGGAGGCCGGAGGAGGAGGAGAACCTTGGGGCTTGGAGGCCGGCGGAGGAGGAGAACTTTGTGGCTTGGAGGCCGGCGGCGGAGAACATTGTGGCTTGGAGGTCAGCGGAAGAGAACCTTGTGGCTTGGAGGTGGGGACCCTGGACGTGGTGCTGGGACCCACAACATGGCGTAGAGGACCCACAACGTGGTGCAATGGACCCTGGGCGAGACGCCGGGACCAGAGCTTAGGAGTGGCATTGGGAACGGAGCCGCGATGTGAGGCATGTTCGTCAGGACACTGGAGCCAGGAGTCAGGAGGCCAAAGCATGCCGTCTGCACACCCTCGGAGGAGTCAGGAGCCCGAGGCATGGCTGTCTGGACACCCTCAGAGGAGACAGGGACCCAAGGCATGTTCGAATGAACACCCTCTGTGGAGGCAGGAACTCGAGGCGTGTTCATCTGAACACCCTCAGTGGAGGCAGGATTCAGGGGCATGTCCTTCTCGACACCCCTTGCAGAATCTGGAGTCAGAGGTGTGTCCTTCTGGGCACCCTCTGTGGAGAGAGGAGTCGGGGCATGTCCTCCCGGACACCCCCTGGCGGAGACAGGAGTCAGGGGCATGTCCTCCTGGATACCCCCTGCGGAGACAGGAGTCAGAGGTGTGTCCTCATGGACACCTTGTAGAGACAGGAGTCGGAGACATGCCTGCCCGGACACCCTTAGCGACGTAGTCAGGAATCTGAAGCATGTCCTCCTGGACACCCTCCGTGGAGTTGAGAGTCAGGGGCGTGTCTTCCTGGACACCCTCTGTGGAGACAGGAGTCAGGGGCGTGTCTTCCTGGACACCCTCTGCGGAGACAGGAGTCCATGACCTGCCCGCCCAGACACCCTTAGCGACGGAGTCAGGAATCGGAAGCATGTCCTCCTGGACACTCTCCGTGGAGACAGGAGGCAGAGTGAGGTGTCTCGTGCAGCAGAACTCATAATAAAGTTAAAAAATGGCCTCCGCCATGCTGGAGTCATCCCCGAACTGACGGAGGAGCAAGGTAAACTCCTCCTCAGTAACCGAACTCCAAAATGTCCCGAGAAGGAGCGGAGGCCGGGCTAGAGGCTGGCTTGAAGCCATTTGGTCAGGTCCTTCTGTCATGGATTGTAAGTAGGACCCAGGCGCAGAGAGACGTTTTGCATTCTTGTGACACATCTTTAATAATAATCATAAACAAACTCAAAACTGGACAGGAAGAAAATATAAAGAAGTGCAGAGAGAAATGACGATCAGCAGGGAAGACGTAGCAAAGACAAGGACCTGAGAACAGACAGAGGGGGACCGGGGTATAAAATGGTTGGGACAACAATAAGAAGGTAATCAGGGAAGAAAAGAGACAGCTGACGACAATCAGACAAACACTGGGGGACATGGAGTGACTCAGACAGGGAGGAAGTCACACTGTGACAACTAGATGGGATAGAGTCCTCTAAAAAGAAAGTCAAAGCCACCTGGTGAAACATGAAGGAAATTGTAAATTGGGATTAGCTAGTAAAAACCTTATTAATGCATCTCTTGTGGAAACCACATGTAATTCTGCAGTAATTAATATTGCTTAATAAGATTTTGAAGATAAGATGGTACATGGTCACTGACAGCCTTACCCCTTACTTTTGCTTTAAATATCTGCCCTTAAAGGAACAACAACATGGACTACATGGAGCTTCGTTTGTGGATTGGTCTGCACTCGTGTCTGCAGTGCTTAGTGCTGGTTGTTTCAGACGCCAGCTACATCATCAAATACATGACCCGCTTCACAGAGGAGGGTTTCTCTAGCCTCATCTCTTTCATCTTTATCTCAGATGCCATCAAGAAAATGGTGGGTTGCATACAGGATATTTGTAGATATCCTCATTTTGAACACAAACATTTCTTAACTATAAAGCCACGTGCTTTTTTTCCCCACAGGTGTCAGCGTTTAAGTATTACCCAATCAACCGGGGCTTCAAGCCGGATTACATTACATCCTACAAGTGTGAATGTGTGGCCCCGGACCAGGGTAAGACTTCAAACTGTCCACATTTGATTATTTTACTTGAATGAGATGTTTTAGAGAGCTCTACAAGAGGAATGACAAAATTTGGTTCCAATTTACTGTCAATGTGAGCTAAAAGATGAATGTATCAACGGCTAAAACAGGATAGGTAATGCATATACAGTTGATACCTTCTGTTTATAAACTGCGTAAAATACATATAACCTGTTTTATTAAACCAGACTATTCCTGATTTTGGTCAGTTAAGACTATCAAAATTACTTGTTCACTTTATGCTAAAATAATTAGAGTATTTCTTCAGAGGTTTTTTTTAATTACATTGTTCAAAATCAGAAATTGAAACACAAAATGTTACTAAGCCTCTAAAGAATTTAGGAAAGCCTGTGTGATGATGTCATGAATTTTCCAAGCTTCTGACAGGTTAACTGAATTCTAGAATTGTGCTGCTGGGGTTGGCTGCATGTTGGAGTGGCTCTGTTGGCTACATATAGAGTTCTGTTTTTTGAACATTAGTTCCTCTGTTTTCTTGAGGAAAGATTGCATGTTTTTTGGGCTGGTATTCTTTCTAGTTTTTGTGCTGTAAAATTGGAAGGATCTTTGCTGTTTAATTTTTTACTTTTTGATAATATGTTATGATGGAGTTGGAGCAGTTGATTAATTCAATTCAATTCAAATTCAATTCAAAATTACTTTATTAACCCCAAAGGGAAATTAAATGTTGTTGTAACTCACTATGCAAGTTCCTTCAAAGATTTGTTGTAGATGCTGATGGCTGTGGGTAGGGATGATCTCTTGTAGTGCTCTGCAGATCTGAAGAAGCCTCTGACTGAAGACGCTCTGTAGTTGTCTGTTGTAGAGGATACTCTGGATCTATGGCGTCTTCTTTTCAACTCATCAGGGTTTTGTGGCTGTAGTTGAGGTATTATTTGAGCTTTTGTGACGTTAATCAGCTGCTGCCAGTTGTAAACCACCTTGTTACCATGGTTATGCATCATAACAAATGTCCAAAAATAAAAAGTATCAGCAAAAATCCTTCCAGCTTCACAGCATTCAAAACCAGAGAGAACAGTTGTCCACAAAAACAATGTTTCTACCAAAAATGGAAGAATTAAAGTTTTAAAAAAGAAAACAAATATGAACCAAAGTAACAGAGCTAGTCCAACATGCTGCCACCTTGAGCGGCGCAATTCCGGAAACATTGCAAAAGCTAAAATTATACCTCAAATAAACCACAAATTTGTAATGAGTTGACAAGGAGACGTTGTGGATGCAGAGTAGGAGCAAAAAGAAGAGAAAGATGGAGGAAGTTCAAAAAGTCTCTTCCATTAATCATAATGGGCAATGTGAGATCAGTGGCTAACAAGATTCAAATTCAATTAAATTCAAAAATATTTTATTGATCCCAGGGGGAAATTACGTGTTGTTGTAGCTCATACTAATTAATTCTTTAAGGAGTTGATGTAGATGTAGAACACCCCAATGCATTTGAGGCAATATCTGATGATTTTAATCATGCCTCACTCTCTTCCACACTTCCACCATTTCAACGCTCTCTGCTGAATAAAACTTTTATAATAAATGACCTAATTTTAGATCATAATATACATTGTTTATTTTTAACAGAAACATGGCTGAGTACAGATGCCCCTGTTGTTCTTACAGAGGCCTCCCCACCAAATTTTAACTTCACTTATTCCACGAGGAGTTGCAAAAGGGGAGGCGGAACTGCTTTTATTAGTTCATCAACGCTTTCTGCCAAACCTGTTTTATTTGATAATTTTAGTACTTTTGAATATAATGCAACTGTTTTTAGCACTCCTCAGATTTTATGTGTCACAGTTTACAGGCCTCCTAAAAAGAGTGCACTTTTTATTCAAGAATTTTCAGAGTTTTTATCAATTTTGTACAACTCCTTTGAAAGGATCATTTTAGCTGGTGATTTTAATCTACACATGGATAACCTTTTAGACCCTTTATCAACAGAATTTTTAAATATTTTGAATTATATGGATTTTAGTCAGCATGTCATGCAGCCAACTCACAACAGAGGACACACCCTGGACTTGGTCATCACGCATGGCCTGTCCACCCGTGTGTCCTCTGTTGTTGACTTGGCTGTCTCTGACCATTACTGCGTGTTTTTTAACATCACCAGTTTTATCCAGCAGGAGACCTCTGTGAGAACTGTCAGGAAGCGCCATCTAACCCCTGAAGTGGCTGCAGGTTTTCTAGAAGTTTTCCAAAAGTTTCCTCCTACTCTCTTACCTGCCCCCTGTGATTTTATCGTCAGTGATTTTAACAGAAGACTTCAGTCCGCTCTTGACCTGCTGGCTCCACTTAGAGTGAAACGCTCACATTCAAAACTTGCAGCGCCATGGAGAAATAACAATCTTAAAAAACTAAAGAGGGACTGCAGGGCGGCAGAGAGAAAATGGAGAAAAAATAAAACCACGATAAACCATCAATTATACACAGAACTTCTCAAATCCTATAATAATGCTGTAAGAAATTCAAGAAATGCTTACTTTGCAAAAATCATATCAGACAATAAAAATAATCCTAAAATCCTTTTTTCCACCATTGATAAACTTTTTAACAGAGCTACTAATGCATTTCAGAAAACCCCCTCAAACACTCTTTGTGAGGAGTTCGCAGACCACTTCAGAGGGAAGGTAGACACCATCAGATGTAATATTTTATCTTCTCAGTGTAACATGGTTTTAGACAAATCTGAATGTGTGTCTCTACCAGAGGAAACGCTGGACAGTTTTGTCCTGGTAGAAGCTGGGACTCTTGATAAAGTTTTCTCCTCAGTGAGGCCCACCACATGTGTTTTGGACCCGATTCCCACTTCATTTTTTAAGCCATTTTATGAATCTTTTAGGGAGGAGATTTTAACCATGATGAATTGCTCCCTTCAGACGGGGGTCTTTCCTGCCGCCTTTAAAGGGGCGGAAGTGAAGCCCCTGCTGAAGAAGAGCAATTTAGATTTTAATGATTTTAATAATTTTAGACCGGTATCTAACTTACCATTTTTAAGCAAGGTTTTAGAAAAGCTAGTTTTAATTCAACTTAATGATTTTATTAATGAGCACAATGTCCTGGAGAAATTTCAGTCTGGTTTTAGGGTGAACCACAGCACAGAGACGGCCCTTCTGAAGATTTTAAATGATTTTAGAATAAATTATGACGCTCAGAAGGTGACAGTGTTGGTTCTACTGGATCTAAGCGCTGCCTTCGATACAGTGTATCACACTATTCTTTTAACCCGTTTAAAACAGATCGGCCTCTCTGGTGCTGTTCACAAATGGTTCACATCCTATCTCACAGACAGGACTTTTATGGTAAGTTTAGATACCTGCTCCTCTAGGGTCCATAGGATTACATGTGGTGTGCCCCAGGGTTCAATTTTAGGCCCAGTGCTTTTTAACCTTTATATGCTCCCTTTTGGCAGCGTCATCAGGAGACATGGAGTTAACTTTCACAGTTATGCTGATGATACACAGTTATACATCTCCATGTCTCCCGATGACACACGGCCAATGGATGCACTTTTTAACTGCATTTTAGACATTAAATCCTGGACGGCAGAAAACTTTCTCCAGCTCAACCAGGACAAAACTGAAGTTTTAGTCATCGGTCCTGAGGCTCAGAGAGAGAAACTTTTACCAAAACTACAATCACTGTCTTTTAATCTCTCTTTACAAGTGAAGAACCTGGGCGTGATTTTTGACTCTGAGCTGACTTTTATTCCTCACATAAAAAACATCACTAAAATAGGTTTTTATCAACTAAAGAACATCGCCAGAGTCCGCCCCATTCTGTCTCGGGCCAATACGGAGACACTGATGCATGCTTTTATTTCCGGTAGAATTGATTACTGTAATGCCCTGCTTTCTGGTCTTCCCAAAAAGAGTATATCAGGTTTACAACTACTACAAAATTCAGCAGCACGTGTCCTGACGAAGACCAGGAGGCGGAAGCACATTACACCGGTCTTAAAATCATTGCATTGGCTCCCCGTACATTTCAGGATCGACTTTAAGGTTCTTTTAATGGTTTTTAAGTGTCTTAATGGTCTTGGGCCTTCTTATCTCTCTGAACTGCTTTTACCATATAAACCTTCGCGGTCTCTGCGCTCCTCTGGCAGCCGTCTCCTTGTCACCCCAAAAGTCAGGACACACAAGCATGGCGAGGCGTCTTTCCAGTTTTATGGCCCTCACCTCTGGAACAGGCTGCCAGAGAACCTCAGGGCTGCAGAGAATATTCATGTTTTTAAGAGCAGGCTCAAGACTCACCTTTTTAGCTTAGCTTTTAACTGATTATTATTTATCACTGTTTGTTTAATTGCTTTGGATGTTTTATATGATTATATTTTTATCAGTTTTACTTTTCAATCTTAGCACATTAATTTACCGTTTCTTTTTATACTTTAATTTATCTTAATCCCCGTTCCAGTGTTTCCTCTGTGGGAGCCCTCTGCCCCGGGAGCGGTGGTCGGCTGTAGCTGCCTGGGTGCTCTCCGGGTGGAGCTTGGTTGGAGGTGGGGGTCTTGGCCTTGCCTCCACTGGGTGCCCTGTGTCAGTGCCTCGGCTGCTGCTGTTAATCTACTGCTGCCGGGGCATATGGCTCCTCTGATGGCGTTTCCTTGCATGGTTCATCTGCACTCGGCCCAATGTCCTTTTTTACCTTTTCTTTTAACTGTGTGTGTGCATGGGAGATGGGTTGGGGGGAGGGGGGTATAACTGTGACCATGCTTTTAAATCTGTGGGGGAGGGAAGGGAAGGTGGTTTTATGTGGGGTCATTTTAATCTGTAAAGCACTTTGTGATGCAACTTCTTGTATGAAAAGCGCTTCATAAATAAAGTTTGATTTGATTTGATTTGATTTGAACTGTTTGTCAGCTGCTCTACAAGAGAAAACAAGACACTGGATTTGTTTCATGCAAATGTAAAGGATTTGTACATGTCCAAAACAAGACCTCTCTGGGACAATCAGATAACAACTTGTATTTCTCCGCTTAGAATATACACTGCCAGGCCAAAAAAAAGTTGCGACCCAAAAAAAAGGTCACATACTCTAATATTTTGTTGGACCGCCTTTAGCTTTGATTATAGCATGTATTCTCTGTGGCATTGTTTTGATAAGCTTCTGCAATGTCACAAGATCTATTTCCATCCAGTGTTGCATTCATTTTTCACCAAGATCTTGCATTGATGATGGTGGAGTCTGACTGCTGCGCAAAGCCTTCTCCAGCACATCTCAAAGATCCTCAATGGGGTTAAGGTCTGGACACAGCATTGGCTGGTCCATGTGTGAAAATGATGTCTCATGCTCCCAGAACCACTCTTTCACAATTTGAGCCCAATATATCCTGGCATTTTCCTCTTGGAATATACACGTGCCATCAGGGAAGAAAAAAACCCATTGATGGAATAACCAGGTCATTCACTATATTCAGGTAGCCAGCTGACCTCGTTCTTGCAGCACATACTGTTGCTGAACCAAGACCTGACCAACTGCAGGAACCCCAGATAAAGATACTGCCCCCACAGGCTTGTAAAGTAGGCACTAGGCATGATGGGTGCATCACTTCATCTGTCTCTCTTCTTACCCTGATGTGCCCATCACTCTGGAACAGGGTAGATCTGGACTCATCAGACTACATGACCTTCTTCCATTGCTCCAGAGTCCAATCTTTATGCATCCTAGCAAATTGAAGCCTTTTTTCAGTTTGCCCAACTAATTAGTGGTTTTCTTACGGGTACACAGCTGTTCAGTCCCAATCCCTTCAGTTCCCTTCCCATTGTGCATGTGGAAATGCTCTTACTTGGACTATTAAACATAGCCCTGAGTTCTACTGTTTTTTTTCTTTAATTTCACCAAACATTTAAGTGATCGCCAATCCCGATCATTCAGGATTTTTTTTCCGTCCGCATTTCTTCCTCAAAAACAATGGGTCCCCACTATCTTTCCACTTTTTAATAATGCATTGCAGAGTTCTTAACCTAATTTTAGTAGTTTCTGCAATTGCCTAAGATGTTTTCTCTGCTTGATGCATGCCAATGATTTGACCCTTTGTAAACACACTAACATCTTTTCCACGACCATGAGATGAGTCTTTTGACATGGTTGTTTATGAAATGAGAAGTAACTTATTGCACCAGTTGGGGTTAAATAACTTGTTGCCAGCTGAAAGATAATCGCCCAAGCAGTAATTGTCCAAAAGGAGAGTTAAACCCAGGTGGCTACTTTTTTTGGGGCCAGGCAGTGTAAAATGGTTACAGGAAGCTGAAGAAGCCCTGCAGGGTTGTCTTGAGTCCAAAAACTGGATGACTCTTTGGAACCTCTTTGGATGACACATGGGGAGGACATCAATACCATAACTGAGAAACAATATAAAGTTCTTTGTGAACAACATTATTCTCAACAGAACAGTGAGATGCTTCCCTAATAAACTCTGGATCACTGTTGACCTGGAGGAACTGTTAAACAAGAAAAAAGATCCTTCAGGGAATGAGCCAGGGAATTACTGAGGAGTACACAGAAACAACTTAAAGTCAAGTTTAGAGACAGCAGGGAGGCATACAGGAAGAAGCTGCAGAGCAAATTATAGGGCAACAATATCAGAGATGTGTGGTCAGGGAAGAAGAAGATTATCGGCTTTAAGCACAGGAAGATTTGGACAGATGGAAGCCTGGAAAGAGCCAAATGAACTGAATGCATTTTTCAACAGGTTCAGTTCAGAAACTAGCTCAGCATCCTCCACCCCTGTCCCAAGCCAAAACAGACATCCCACCCTCCTCTTACACACAGCTTTCCTGTCACGCCTCGGATGTTTAATCCTTATCCTTAGTCATGGAATCTTCTGCTTCCACAAGTTTGTCTTCAACCAAGTCAAGAGATGCTGCTACTGCCTTTGACTCCCCCTCCCTCTTGTCTGTCTCTAGAAGTCAGGTGAAGAGGCAGCAGGAGCAACTGAACCAGAACAAGGCTGCAGGTCCAGATTAAGTCAGCCACATAGTCCGGAATGGCTGTGCAGAGCACCTCTGTGGGATTCTGGAGCACCTCTTCACCCTTACCCCCAATTTCCACTGCATGTGCTTTGCTCCACCAAGCACTCCGCCGCAAAAATGCCCCCATTGTAGTCAATGAGAGCATTTAGATACTGAAGGATTGTGTGTGAAACAAGTGGTCAGCACCACAGGAACACCACAGGGGAATGTTTTCTCCCCATTGCTTTCACTCTGTACACCTCAGACTTCCAGTATAAGGTTGCTTCTACACTAACATGGCTAAGGTTATACAGGGTATATCCCACCTAACCTTATACCTGTCCACACACACACAAAGCATTGTTTACGACCCGCACCTGGCAGTGCCGCGTGTTTTCTGATGTCACTTCCTTACCGAACTCAGTTCTTAAACGGCTAACAAATCCACACCAATCCAAGAGCCGGAGATTTAAGAAATAGATCTGGACTGGACTGAAGACTCAACAGTGAAGCGGTCTAGAATAAGGGACGCAGCAGACTTTACTTCTTGAGGAAGCTTAGGTCCTTCAAGGTTTGCAACAAAAGGCTGCATATCTTTTACACGTGTGTTGTGGAGAGTGTAATCTATTCGGCCATCCTCTTTTGGGGTAACAGCATCAGAGCCAGGGACTTAAAAAGGTTCAAAGTGATTGCACAAAGAACGATTATTCATAAGATCAAGAAAATTATGGACAACCCTTAGCATCATCTTCAGGAGACTATCCTACAACAACAGTGTCTTTAGTTGGATGCTTATTCAGTTTTGCTGGAACACATACTGCTACAGGAACTCCTTCCTGCCCAAAGCCATCCTGATCTACAACAACTCCTTAAAGAATTATATAGCATGAGCTACAACGACACTTAATTTCCCTCTGGGATCAATAAAGTACTTTTGAATTTATTTGAATTCACAACATTTCAGTTAAATGGAGACAAACCTTAGGATGTATTTTAAGACAACACCTTAAACATACTGCTTTCTTGTGTGATATCATGGAAAAACTAAAAGCAATCAACCAGGATATCAGGAAGACAAAGCTGGAAACCTAAGGCTGGGAACAATTTCCAGTTGTCTCAAGTTGCTGTGTTTATCTGGTCAAATAGCTCTACAAAAGTATAAACAGCATGGAAATCTCCAGCTATCAGAGTGTTCAGGAAGGAGGCTGGTTGAGTGTGCCAGAGATAATGTTTTTGTGAAAAGTATCACCAGAGCAAAAGTGAAAGACCTTGAAAAGATCCTGCTGAAGTTGGTAAGAGTGTTATTATCCACTGTGAAACAAGTCCTGAGTGACATGAGCTGAAAGGCCACACAGCAAGGAAGAAGCCGTTACTTCAAAAGCAACATAAATCGAGGAAAAACAGGGAAGGTTGCAAGCCTAATCCATGATATTTGCATTTAAGAAATACAATATCTTGTTTTCTCTAAAAGAGCAGCTGACAAACTGTTGAGACTTTGGAAGTGTAGCAGGAAGTAAAGCATGATTAAAATCTCCAATATATTGCCATAAGCAATGGAATGTGTCTGTAGCTTAGCAACAACTGAACCGATAACATCACATGCATTGTCAGCAATAGCTGATGGTGGGATGTAAGCAGTTGCCAAAATAACACTGGGGAACTAACTTCGTAAATAATATGGACGGAAACCTACTGCTAAGAGTTAAATATCTGTGCTGCAGAGATAGTGCTTCACAGTAACATGTTCTGGATGACACGAGGAGTGGGCCAAAATTCCAACAAACTATTTGGAGAAAGTTGTGGAGAGATACCAAAAACAATTACAAAAAAGTCACAAACCTTAGAAGACAGTTCTACCAAAAACCAATTAAAGGCATGTAAACTTCTACATTCTGAACTGATGGGACATGTTTACTCTAAGACGAGGTTATACAAGTTTTTACAGTGTTTGTAAACCTCTGGTTTCAACTGTAACAATTTTGAAAATTACATCAATTTCAATTTTCGAGAAGGAGCTATTTAATGTGGTGGAACTTAAATCTTCATTTTTTTACTTAGTATGTATCTTTTATGTATTGTCTTTTTTGCCTCGTTCTTGGATTCTGTGTGAAAATGTAAGTATCACACCTCGACAGACTGTGTAATAAAAGCTAATATAGCACACTTATAACCTGGTGATAAAATTAGATTAAAGCATAAAAACTGAAAGAAATTCTGCTTGTCCTCTTCAGTGTCTGCTCTGGGTTTAAATGTTTCAGCTCCTATGTCAGATGATAATATGACTCTGCTGGTAAGTGACCAACAGCACCAATGTGTGACTTTTGCATCTCTTTTTGTTTACCCTTTCTGATTTATAACGACAGGTGTGACTACTTTTTGTTCGTTTTTAGGTTTTCGTGATTTTTGTGGTCTGCAAACAATATGTTCTTTTTAACCAACAGTCCTGGAACAGTCTGAGAAATCTGAGAACCAAGTTAGATGTTATACAGATTAGGCATGGCTTAGCATAAGATTCTAGCCTTGAATAAAACTACCACTGTGTTACAGTGTCACAGTATTAACAGAAAGATTTCAGACAAAAAAATTTCAGACTCGAGTCCAATTTTGATCGCACATTGCAAATTGTCTAAGTGTCAACAGCACAGCAGCCTCCCTGTAGCCCGGGCAGCCTGCCAATTGTGGCCTTTAAGCTTGAAGTTTACGATACCTCAGAAAATCCACCTGCAATAATCAGCAGATATCTGTTTATCATGTATCGAATTATATAAATGTTTCCAACTTCCTCGATGGTCATAAGTGAGAGACACAAGATCCTCCATGATGTTCCATCGGACCACATTAATTGCATTAAGAGACCAGCGAACCAGAACCATAGTTGTTCTTTCTGGAGGAGAATGTAGAGAGTAGCTCCAAATAGTTAACAAGACAAAAGAGTGTGGACAGCAGGTAGATGTAGGGAGGGAAAGAGAAAAGCGTTCTATCTAGGAAGTGAAGCCATATAATGGATGGATGGATTGAAATATAGCTTGAAAACAGTTTTACCTAATAATGGTAAATTATTATAATAAAAGTGATAGGTGGCACCCTTTTAGTTTCCACCCAAGGACTGTCCATGTTTTTTGCAACTGGAAAAAGTTCAATGTGGCCAAATCTGTCTGTTTGGTAAGCAAAGGAAATGTGTCGGGGGCTTCTGTTAGCTAGCTGACGAGCAGTCTACAGCAACAACACTGCATGGCTCTATGGTGTCAACGAAGGGAGAAAACTCTTTCACACTGACACTTTCTATGAAATCTCATTTAAATGACTTTAAACTATGATAATGGTATCGAGTGGATGTAAATTAACTTTTTAACACCTTAAAACCAAAACCAAAGCCTTTTATTTTTATCGAGGCTTGAAACATGATCTTAAGATGAAGTAATTTAAAGCTGAAAAAGGATCTACAATTTGTAGAACTTTCTTTTTTTTGTCCTAGTTAGGTAGTACCATTTTATCAGCATAAAAAGTATACTGCATATATAGAAAAAGCTCCTATCCTCTATGTGATAGTCATTAGTACAATTGAAATGAGTTTTGTTTTGTTACAAGAGATCAGGTCAAACATTTAGATTCCAAAATGAGTTTTTATTGTGAGTACTGAAAGCGATTCAGAAAGGATTAACAGAAACAGACCATTTAGTTTTTTCTTCTGTACAGTTTTTTTTCTACTGTTATCGCCTGTTTTCTTTTTTCTCTCTCTTCTGTTTGCCTTTTTCCCCAATCTACTGCTCTCCCTTTGGCTTCCTCTGAATCCTCAAATCTCCCCAACATATGCCCACAACTTCCCATCTCTCCAATCTCTCCTTTGTCCTGCTCTTCTTATCGGCTCCTAGTTTAACCTGACAGACATGGACTGGAGTCAGCTGAGTAAGAAAGAGTGTGTGAAGTATGGTGGTACATTGGTGGGGAGCTCCTGTAAGTATGTTCCCGACCTGGCTCTAATGTCCTTCATCCTCTTCATTGGCACCTACTCCATGACTGTTTCTCTGAAAAAGTTCAAGTTCAGCCGCTACTTCCCTACAAAGGTAAGACCTGTTTCATGGACTGCAGTTAGTTAAATAATTCCCAGATTTTTGCCTTTTAATACTCATGGAACCTTTTCAGTCCATCAAAATGTACCCGCATGAGAAATGCTTCAATCCTCCAAACATTTCAGTTGTTCAGTTTGAAGGAAAGAGATTGTGGTATTTCACAGTTATATCAGAACATTGTCTTGATATTCATATACAATGCTCTTTTAAATCATTCAACAGCTTCACCCATGCCATTGTAAACTAACATTTCTTCATACACATATTAAAAGTGATTAATTACTAACTTTTATTTGCAAACAATAAACAGCAATTGTAGGTTTTTGTTCTCATTCTTGTTTTACACTGTAGGCTATGTAGAAATTTTTTTTTTTTGTCTTTTGGATTGTATAAATGTAGTGTTGGTGGGATTCTCAGTCATTCAGGACATAATAGTCTTGAGAGTTTAAAAATAAAGGCAACTAGACTTCTCTTTTTATCTTGAAGACATTTCACCTATAAGGTTATAAGGGCTAGTCAGGAACAATCATACTAATAATGCAATAGAAACCACAAACGAGGCCATTAACTCCTAATGAGGGCGTCAGAGTCACATGACTCCCTAGACCTATCCTCGCGTTAGTTCCCTTGGACTCTGACTCCCCAATTAGGAGTTAACAATTGCCTCATTTGGGGTTTCTATTGCACTATTAGTATGAGTGTTTCTGACTAGCACTTATAAGCCTGATAATCCCAATCAAGTTTCAGAACTGAGGAAGGCTTTTGGATGAGAGGTGAAACGTGTTCAAAATAAGAGAAATCCAGTTGCCTTTTTTAACTCTTGTGACACAGAGTATGCGATCAATGTCTTGGTTTACATAACCATCAATAAATGTGATCAATAATTTCATATTAATATAATTATTGATGAAGACCAAGTTTTTAATCTATTAAATAAAGATAGGGGCACCAGCTTCTCCAAGAGAAGCTTTCGTTATCCCAGACACCTACTCTCTTCTGACAAGTATAAGTTCAAAAACACAGTGGACAACAATTGCACGCATACACCAAGTAATCACATAAAACTTCTCTTTAAGCTAAGGGGAATTTATTAAGAAAATAGATCAACCTTAGAGCCAAAGCATTTCTTCAATAATTATCATCTATTGTAAAGCATGCAAACTAATCTACTACCGATCTTAAAAAATAAATACTATGTGGATGGAACAAACAGTAAGCATCAGAGAATCACTTCAAAACACCGTTTATCATAACAAGGGAGGGGGGAAGTCATGCGTTAGCGTCTTCCCGTAGGGAGAAACCAAAACATGTGCAGATGTATATGCAATGGGGGTTAGCCACCAAGAGGTTAATAAGAAAACAGTTTTAGCACTTAAAAACCCTTCAACCAACAATGTACGAGGTCTAACTCGTTCTTACCTATATTTTTCCTATTTATCTGCCCAGACACAAGATTAGAATAGATGAACCAGTTCAGTCCTACTTTGCGTTGAGGGAGGTTCAATCCACAGAGAGGGGAGCAAAGTGTGTCAAAGTTGGGCAAATGAATGGGAGAACAACCTTGTGCACGGAGATCTTCCGAACCACGGTTCCAGTTGTAGGCCGGAAGGCTGCGAATCTACATCGGGGGCAGTGGAGCTGGGTTCCTAAAGAACTGCCTTGGAACGGTCCTGCTGCCAACCAGGCACTGCATGAACACATAGACGCTGGATATACAGTGGCACTTCGAAGAATTTCTGGAGATTTCTTTCTCGCCCAGCAGATCAGAAATAAAGGGATTCACCGGTGGAGAGTGTCTTCTTCCACTGCAGGGCAATGCCAAAGACAAATCATGGCACTCGTTGCTGCCCCTTTTGTAAACTTCAGGGTGTCATAGTTGGCCACAGACCAATGGAAATGCTTTGGGGGCACAGCTAGGAATGCTAAGAAATGCCACCTGTTCAGTTAATTTGTGGAAAATGGGTCCCAACACACTCAAGTATAAACGTAATGTTTACAATTATAATTTTGGTAAACTGATCACAGACAAAATTGTGCAGACCCCCAGGGATCTCTGGGGACCCCCTTGGGGTTCCCGGATCCCAGGTTGGGAACCACTGATTTAAACAATGAGAACATGAACAGTTGTTTTAAAACCTTTTCTACATTTGATATGATATTTATCCAGTGTTCGAGTAATTGCTCTCTAAATTGGGGTTGGTCTCCTCGTCTGGAAGACTAGGTCAAGTATCTTGGTGTCTTGCTCTGGTAGGAGGAAGGCCGAGATCAATGGTTGGATTGGGGCCATCCGCGCAGAAATTTGGCCATTTCTCCAGTGGAAAAGAAAAAGCTTAGTCAAAAAGCAAAGCTCTCAATCGAACTGGTGACTGAAAGAACAAGGTCCCGGATTCTAGTGGTACAACCAAGTCGAGTGCTCTCTCGCATCAGGATTCAGTTGAGGTGTTTCGGCTATGACATCCCCTCAGAATGAGCCATAGTGTAAGGGCGAGGGATGTCCAGGTTTCTCTCCTGGACTTGTTTCCCTTACAACCTAATCTCTTAAAAGTGAAAAACAATGAATGGGTGAGTGGATGGACATATCCTGTACAATTCAACAGAAAAACAAACTAATTTCTATAAGAAAGATTGGCAAAAACAAAACACCACACTAACCTGATTGCATAAGTCTGCATACCCTTAACCAAATGCATTGCTTAAACTCATTATAATTTATTTACCCCATTGAGTTTTTGCTACAGGATTCAGACTTGCTACATCTTGACTCTTAAAGTGACCCCAGTAGTCGAGTTGAGGGGGAGCGGAGGGGGACGGCGCTCCCCTTAGAAATAAATCTGACATATAACGTCCCACCAGTAAAAGTCCCATCCTCCATCTCCATCCCTTCCATTTTACAGTAAATATTGTATGGAAATATAAATCATAAATAGGCTTAGCCTATATGAAATAATTTCATCAGAAAATGTTAGGTCTCCGCATGTTGAGCGAAAATAAATAGTCTAATAAAATCTGGGGGACAGGGGCACGAAACGCTATGATGCAACATTGTTTTTGCCAGAGAGTAGGCCAGGTGATCCCAGTTTTCATTTCATCTCGTTTCGACCTCTGGCATCTACAAAAACTGTTTACTTCATAAAATCTATACGTTCGCACTGAGTTCAAAAGTAAAAGTTCTCCTTCTGTAAAAGAGCAGTTTGTTTATGATCGATGTTTTAATTCGGGACTAGTTTGACTAGACTTTTTCGGTGTTCAGCTTATGGCCTACAGAGCGGCAAAAGCTGCATTTCAGAAGTGCAAACATGCCCAAACTGCGACTGGTCAGCGGGATGTCCGGGATATTTTTTAAAGAAAAAATTTACAGGTGAGCTATTAATCTCAATAATTAACCTAGCCTGCTTTTTGTTATCTAAAGACCAGCCGACTCGCCACAGATGTACGCACAGATCCCAGGATGCCACCCTCCAAACTAGATGAGCGGGCGACCCCCACATCTCTCTTGTTAATTAGCTTGCTAAAATACATGACTTGTCATTCAGTCAAGACAGGCAAGCGGCTTGCTGAATCTGCACTAGATGTCGACTCTTTTTACACATCCAGCCATAATCGGCCTAAGAAAAATTATCACCTTGTCAGAGCTCATCTGACAGTGCCGACATTTAGCCATAATCAGGATGAATGTGAACAAGAGCAAGAAACTGCTATGAGCATGTGGATTAAGTGAGGGTTGTAATGAATAAAATAGAAATGACTCCTTTTGTTTGGTCTTTCATGTTAAATTAATCCAATATTTTGTTTTGTATAGGCCTAGTTTCTTCTACTTCTTCTGCACTGCAATTATTTGCTAAGGCTTCTTTGCAAGGTGCTGGTATCGGCTTTGCTTCCCAGATATATAAAGCCTCCCTTTCACCCGATCTTGTTTATTTCTAATGCAGGCTATTCAGTTGTAGTCCCCTAACATTCCGGCCAATTGGGCGATACAAAATACTCTATAAATATCACCTTTTTAAAAATTAAAATCCAGATTTTTATAATAGGCGAAAAAATAAAAGACCATCCCCCCTGAAATTTTTTTACAACTCGACTACTGAGTGACCCTACAGATCTGAAATATCTAAGTCTTCATTTTAGCAAGGCTTTTCAGATACTTTGATGAGCCATTTTTTGTTGTTGATCTAAACAAATGCTTAAACTCACTGTAATACTGAAAACAAAGTACCTCTTAGGTTCATCAAGTTTTACCATAGGTAGTGTTTTTATGGTGATGCAAGTCAAGGTTAATTAAAAACAACATCGTTTACTAAAGCTATTTACAGAGTAACAAGAACAAACAGAAAAATATGTAACTCAATAAAATTTATTTCATACAATTAAAACATAAAAATTTAAATCAATGAAATTATCTTTAAAGACTTTAGATTCAGCAGGATGCATATCAAGTTAACTTTCAATCAAGAGTCCTGGGGCAGCCTCTGCAAAACCCTGATTGTCTTTGTGAGCCCGTTTAGGCTTTGGCTGCACTAAGAACATCTGGCTAAATAATTTCAGAGTTATATTGGTATTATAAAGGTTAAACGGTTTGGTTAAATAAGGTTACAAACCATTTAACATTTTAAAAGTAAGTAAAATTAATTTAAAAAGTACAAATCTTATAAGACTGGGGTGATGTAATAATGTGTTGCAATGCCTATGAAGTGACAAAACAGCGCTTTAGTATTTTGGACTGCAAGTGATGAAGAATTGACTGTTTAAAGGCAAGTCATTTACTTTTTAAAAAAAACAAATATTTAGCCCAGGGGATTCGACAGAAATTATCAAAAGCTTGACTTGACAGTGATGTTAACATGCTCGACTAATTCCAAAGAACTTCCTAAAATCCCTTTAGGAGTCTAACAATGGAGTAACAATAAGAATAAAGAGGCCTGAGGGTTTAGTTGACTTGTCCCAAGGGCTATGAATTTTAAATACATTTCCATCTTGTCTTCATTTGGTTTAGGAAAATTCTGTGTTAACAAGTGTTTGACATATTGTAAGCAGGATGAAGCATTGCAGAGACATCAATTTTCTACTGGAAATAAATTTGAATGTCATCAGTGTAACATAGTGTTATGTAACAAGCAAACTTCTTTTTTAAATTGTAACCCAAAGGTTCAACTTTGGTTTTATCAGATGCCTTCTTTGACTCTTAACACTCTTAAATAAAGGATGCAAATGAAAAGATGTCAGGACAATCTTGGAAATGAAAGCTGAACTTTATAAATGAAAGGTATAAACTTGAGAAGGCTGAATGCTGTTAGATTATGGGTGCGCATACATATACATTTCTACTTCATGCATTTAACATCTCCACTCACAGATTTGTTTGTTTTTTCTTTTGAATTCCACAGTATATGACACTAAAAAGAAAAAACGTTTAGAAACAATTTATCATGGTTTTATTCTTCACAGGTCTTATTTTTAACAGGGGTGTGTGAAAACTACTGATACATTGTATGTTCCAAAAAATAGGAAATACACACATTTTTAGAAATCATCATGGGGTCAGACAAGCAATATTTCACCAGCGTATTTGTTTAAAAAAAACAGATTGCTGTTTAGAGTTTAAACCTTCCTTGTTGTCCACAACCCCCACCTCAAGACACTCAATACACCACAATGTCTTCCTTATTCCCTTATCCCGTGTTCTCCCTGCATGCCCTCTAGCTCCGTTGCCTGACAAGTGATTTTGCCATCATCATCTCCATCATGGTTTTCTGTGGCTTGGACTGTCTTCTGGAGCTGGACACCCCCAAACTGCATGTTCCGACTGAGATAAAGGTCCAACCTTCCCCCAAGCTACTGATCTTCCGTTGTCCCTTATCTTTGTGGCTGCTGGTTGCATCTATTTCCCTAATAGTGAATGATTTGTAGAATTCTAATTAATTGTTTTTACATTACTTCACTATTATGGGAATTATTGTACATAGTGTATCACTTCTTGTTTATCTTTTCTCTCTCTGAATTCTCATGTTTCCATATTTTCTGGACATGTATCGTCTTGTCTTCAATGTTACCTATACGTGTTTGTCCTCCTCTTGCCTGGTCTGTGTGTTTGTGTGTTCTCATGCTGGTGGACTTAGATGAGGAAGCTTATCAGTGATTTTTCCATCTTCATGTCAATCATGTCCTTTGTGGGTCTGGATATGTTGATGGGTTTAGACACACCCAAACTAATCGTTCCTACAGAGTTCAAGGTATTTATTTCTCACTAAATTATGAGTTTGAATTTGTGCATGTTTGTACCATATGTAGTGTTTTGGAAGTGAAATGTCCTACACTGGATATATTTTTAAAAGATTTGATTAACTTCTAGGGCTGTCATTTAGGACTTTAGACGTTTTCATATTGAAAAAAGGAAATAAAAACCAGTTTTTAGAAGCACTCCCAGTGGAATACCATCCAATTCAATTCAGTTTATTTATATAGCGCCAATTCACAACACATGTCATCTCAAGGCACTGTACAAGTCATTTCTACTCAATCATACATACATTCCAATAAGTTTAAAAGTTTTCTATTTAGGGCAACCCAGCATATTGCATCGAATCATTGACTTGCAGCATTCACCCCTCCCAGACGAACAAGTAGCGACAGTAGACACTGGTCTGCGTTGAGTCATTGACTTCACAGCAATCCCTCATACTGAGCAAGCATGTTGTGACAGTGTAGAGGAAAAACTCCCCTTTAACAGGAAGGAACCTCCTGCAAAACCTGGCTCAGTCCTTGACTAATATGTAACACCAGTCAACCTTTGTTAAGTGCTGGTTCATGTAAGAAAAGATTATGGACATATTTCAACCCTTTTTGCTGTTCTATTACTTTACCTGTGTTTCAACCAATTTTTTGATGCACTGTGAAAAAACATACATAAGCATGTTTTCATAATTGTCTGACACAAAATCAGGCAACACCTTTTCTGTTTTAGGTCAGTTAGGATAACAATTATTTTTAAATGCTAGACCTTTCTTTCCTCAAAATCTACCTACACAAAGATTAGGTTCATGCAGCTACACTATTTGGGAAAACCCAAAGCTGTGTGAGTTTCTGATACCTGTGGATTTATTTAGAGCAACACCTCAACACACAGATTCCCTGTGTGAAAATCATAAGAAATCAGTCACGATATCAGGAAAACAATTGTGGATGCAAGTATACAGTAAAAGCCAAGGGAATGTCCATCAGTTATTGTCTTCAAAAAGAATACAAGTATAGTATTGTTTGTCCTGTATTTCTCTGTGTTGCCCTGCGATTGACTGGATGAAGAGAGTGTAATTCCTCACAGTGAAACAGGTCCTATGTGAGCATGGGCTTAAAGTTGAGGAAAAAAGCCAGAACTCTTAAAGCAACATAAAAAGCCAAGTTACAGTTTGCAATTGACAAATACCTTATTATTTGGAGATGTTCTGTGGTGTTGTGACACAGATAAGTAGGTTTTGGCTATGAATAATTATGAATAATCGCTTAGGCCAATTATTAGTAAGATTAATATTTTTAAGTAAAAATTACAAAGTTTGGGGCACCACCTGGGATCCAGGACTAATTATTAGCCAAATAGTTCAGTCTCAGATAATATTTATGATTACCTGCCTGATAAGGCTGATATAATTAAACAACAAATGAAGGAATTAGTTTTTGGAGTTCTTTGAACAGCAAGTTACTACATATGTGGAGCAATGACAAACGACTTTCCAAAATACAAGTTTAATACAAAAAATTATTCAATCTTTGGTTAAAATGCTTTAATGAACAAACTCACGAAGGAGGTAACACACAACTAAACTACTAAGAAAAGGGAGAATGAATAATAAAATTACCAAAAGTAAAACCATAAAATGGACAAATAATGCAAAGTAGAAAAAATAACCAATAAATTGATTGTGATATCACAGTTCAGTTTGAATATTTATGCTTAAAGACCAAGGCTTGTATTGAATAGTTTTGGAAGTGAAGTCAAGTTAGTTTTAATCTACAGATTAAAAAGAAGTCCAGAGTGCTCAGAAGGTTCATCCAAAAAGTGTGGCGAACGTGCTCTTTGGTGGGTAAACAGGGTCATCAAAAAAGGGAAATTCCAAGGCACTCTTCTTTAAATATAAAAAGCCTTTATTTTAAATGGCTATATCATATAGAAAATGCTAAAACATGTGGGTTACAGCCCACGTGTTTTGGCCTCAGACTTCATCACACCCTGATGAGGGCTTAGGCCGATTTGTTGGATTTGTGCTTGCTGAAGTTTCCCCCCTTTGTTAGCCGTTGCTAATGGGTAGTGAGAGCAAGAGTGGGACAGAGTTGGCTTATATAGGGGTGATTATGTCACATTAAGTTCTTTCCTGTTGAATCTGAATTTGGATATCACTCCCACTGGCGGGGAGGTCTGTGTTTTGGTCATGGCTTGGGGCCCAACAGTGCTCTGCTCATAATGAAATAGTGACCATTGTTACATTTGGAGAACACCACATCATAATTGAATAATGTTGTGTAAGTGGTAAGAGGCTGGAGCACTTCACAAAACAGATGACATCATGAGGAAATTACACTACGTGGAAATGTCAGGAAGTAGAAGTTTGGGCAGAAATTGTTCTTCCAAATGGATAATGACCCTAAGCATTAACACCTAATTATTTGAAAAGTAGGAGAAGTAAAATGAAGTCCTTGTTTTATAGTGGCCGTGAAAAAACCCTCAAAGAGATGGGCCAATTAACTCAAGACATCCAGTTTAAAATGGCAATTATACAAAATACTAAGGAAATGTATGTAAACTACTTATTTTGAAGAAATAATAAATACATCTCTGGCATATTCCTTCTCTCATTATTTTGGCATTTAGCAAATAGAAATAATTTTGGTAATTCTAACTGATCTAAAACTAGAGAAGTTTGGTCAGATTTAATGTCAGTCAGTGAGAAACAAGGGTGCATGTGTCTCTTTACTTGAAAATACAGTGGCTTGCAAAAGTATTCGGCCCCCTTGAACTTTTCCACATTTTGTCACATTACAGCCACAAACATGAATCAATTTTATTGGAATTCCACGTGAAAGACCAATACAAAGTGGTGTACACGTGAGAAGTGGAACGAAAATCATACATGATTCCAAACATTTTTTACAAAAAAATTGAAAAGTGGGCTCTGCCTAATTAATCAGCCCCCTTTGGTCTGAGTGCAGTCAGTTGCCCATTGAAATTGTCTGATGAGTGCTAATGACTAAATAGAGTGCACCTGTGTGTAATCTAATGTCAGTACAAATACAGCTTCCCTGTGACAGCCTCAGAGGTTGTCTAAGAGACTGTTGGGAGCAACAACACCATGAAGTTCAAAGAACACACCAGACAGGTCAGGGATAAAGTTACTGAGAAATTTAAAGCAGGCTTAGGCTACAGAAAGATTTCCCAAGCTTTGAACATCCCATGGAGCACTGTTCAAGCGATCATTCAGAAATGGAAGGAGTATGGCACAACTGTAAACCCACCAAGAGAAGGCCGTCCACCTAAACTCACAGGCCGAACAAGGAGAGCGCTGATCAGAAATGCAGCCAAGAGGCCCATGGTGACTCTGGACGAGCTGCAGAGATCTACAGCTCAGGTGGGGGAATCTGTCCATAGGACAACTATTAGTCGTGTACTGCACAAAGTTGGCCTTAATGGAAGAGTGGCAAGAAGAAAGCCATTGTTAAAAGAAAACCATAAGAAGTCCCGTTTGCAGTTTCCCACAAGGCATGTGGGGGACACAGCAAACATGTGGAAGAAGGTGCTCTGGTCAGTTGAGACCAAAATGGAACTTTTTGGCCAAAATGCAAAACGCTGTGTGGCGGAAAACTAACACTGCACATCACTCAGAACACACCATCCCCATTGTCATATATGGTGGTGGCAGCATCATGCTCTGGGGGTGCTTCTCTTCAGCAGGGACAGGGAAGCTAGTCAGAGTTGATGGGAAGATGGATGGAGCCAAATACAGGGCAATCTTGGAAGAAAACCTCTTGGAGTCTGCAAAAGACTTGAGACTGGGGCGGAGGTTCACCTTTCAGCAGGACAACGACCCTGAACATAAAGCCAGGGCAACAATGGAATGGTTTAAAACAAAACATATCCATGTGTTAGAATGGCCCAGTCAAAGTCCAGATCTAAATCCAATCGAGAATCTGTGGCAAGATCTGAAAGCTGCTGTTCACAAACGCTGTCCATCTAATCTGACTGAGCTGGAGCTGTTTTGCAAAGAAGAATGGGCAAGAATTTCAGTCTCTAGATGTGCAAAGCTGGTAGAGACATACCCTAAAAGCCTGGCAGCTGTAATTGCAGCAAAAGGTGATTCTACAAAGCATTGACTCAGGGGGCTGAATAATTACGCACACCCCACTTTTCAGTTATTTATTTGTAAAAAAATGTTTGGAATCATGTATGATTTTTGTTCCACTTCTCACGTGTACACCACTTTGTATTGGTCTTTCACGTGGAATTCCAATAAAATTGATTCATGTTTGTGTCTGTAATGTCACAAAATGCGGAAAATTTCAAGGGGGCCGAATAATTTTGCAAGCCACTGTACATTTATTCTGACAAAATGATTCTGTGTGTTGTAGGTAAGCTTTGTATTATACACAAACCTCTGATATATATTTACCTTTCGTTTTTCTATGTATTTGTTCGATGCAGCCTACACGTTCTGACCGTGGTTGGTTCGTGCTTCCATTTGGTAAGAACCCCTGGTGGTGGTACTTGGCCAGCTTTGTTCCGGCTCTTCTTGTCACTATCCTGATCTTCATGGACCAGCAGATCAGCGCAGTCATCGTCAACCGCAAAGAAAACAAACTGAAGGTCTGAAATCACTACACAATCTAAGCTTCAAATACAAGATAGGATTTCAGTCTTGACTGAGTTAGTCAAAAAGATTTGTCATTTGAAAGATACTATAGCATATATCTAGCAGCGTGATTGTTTGACTTTGTTGCTCTTTTATGACCAACATGATATGGAATCAAAGCAGGGTGAACTTGAATGGGAGGAACTTAGCAAAAGCAGGTTGCGAAGCAGGGCTAAAAAAAAGTAAAGAGACTCCAACTGTCCACCAAAAGTCCCCTCTATGACTCCCAACAGAATATATCTAAGGATTTGGGCTGGCAATTACATCAGCTGAGATTTGAGATCTGACCTACGCTGTTCGACATGGCTTCTCTGAATTATTTCTAATGTGCAAATTCGCAGCAGAGTGTGAAGAGGCTGGGATGAGAATCAGCACCTCCAAATCCGAGGCCATGGTCTTGAGCCGGAAAAGGGTGGGGTGCCTTCTCCGGGTCGGGGATGGGGTCGTTCCCCAAGTGGAGGAGTTTAAGTATCTGGGGGTCTTGTTCACGAATGAGGGAAAAATGGAGCGGGAGATCGATAGACGGATTGGTGGGGCATCTGCATTTATGCAGGCGCTTTACTGGTCTGTCGTGGTGAAGAGAGAGCTGAGCCGAAAGGCGAAGCTCTCGATTTACCGGTCGATCTACGTTCCTACCCTCATCTATGGTCACGAACTCTGGGTGGTGACCAAAAGAACGAGATCACGGATACAAGCGACTGAAATGAGTTTCCTCCGCAGAGTGTCTGGGCTCTCCTTTAGCGATAGGGTGAGAAGCTCAGTCATCCGGAGGGGGCTCAGAGTAGAGCCGCTGCTTCTCCACATCGAGAGGAGTCAGTTGAGGTGGCTCAGGCATCTGGTCAGGATGCCTCCTGGACGCCTCCCTGGTGAGGTGTTTCAGGCACGTCTCACCGCGAGGAGGCCCAGGGGAAGGCCCAGGACATGCTGGAGGGACTATGTTTCTCGGCTGGCCTGGGAGCGCCTTGGGGTTCCTCCCGAGGAGCTGGAACAAGTGGCTGGGGAGAGGGAAGTCTGGGTCTCTTTGCTTAGGCTGCTGCCCCCGCGACCCGACCCCGGATAAGCGGAAGAAAATGGATGGATGGATGGATGGATGGATGGATGGATGGTGCAAATTAGATTGCAGGAAATAATTTCTGTCCATATGCTTCACAGTAGCCAGCTAATTATGTTTTTTGTTCTTTTGTTTAATATAATGAATAAAATGAGTGATACATGGAGTGACAGCACTCTTGCTTCTATGTTTTGGACATAAATGATAGATTAAAATTCCTAAGAACTATCCAGCTGTCAATAAGACTGCTAAAAATTGAAGTTTACTGAGAATTTACAATGCTATGAAGTCCAAGAGAAATCCTGACACTTACTGACTATAATATTGGAAAAAAACTGAATTGTGAAAGATAACAGTGTTTTCCCAGCATGAAATAGTAATGAGAAAAAAAAACTAAATGCTGAAAGGAGCTTAACTTCTCTCTCCCTCCATCAAGTTTCCTGGTGTCAAGCATAAGCCTGAGCTAAACTCTGATCCTATTCTGGTCCTGCAGCTGCATGTTTGTGGAAAAAATGGGGAAAACAGCATGTGATGCTTTTTAATGGATTAGACTTGGGTCATAATAATTTTGCATTACTTTGCTCTATCATGACACCTAGTGGGTGTGCAAAATAAAGGAATATACTTTATTTTATAACATTAAAAGACAGATATTTCAGAGATATGAAATATTGTGAAACATTTCTCAGTCAGCAGACTGCAAAGGTAATGAACATGTGAATTCCACATCCTTGGTCCCAACACACATACACTGTTCAGAATGGAAGTGTATCACAAACAACAAATACTTCAAATATCTAATAATAATCTAATTCTATTTTTTTTTGTATTGCTTGTATTATTAAAATAAAATAAATGTAAAAACAATGATACAGTTTATTTAAAGGAGCAGTACACACTAGATATTTTGTGGAGCATAGATTTTTTTAACTCCCTTTATTTGTATACCACTGCAGAAAGGCTGTGGGTACCACCTGGACTTGTTCTGGGTGGGTGTGCTGATGGCTGTGTGTTCCTTCATGGGTTTACCATGGTATGTTGCCGCCACTGTTATCTCTATCGCCCACATTGACTCTCTGAAGATGGAGAGTGCATGCAGTGCCCCCGGAGAGCAGCCACAGTTCCTTGGAGTCAGGTAAAACTATCAGATGTTGCCACAAAGAAAAATACCAAATACCCTGATTTTTCTTTATAAAACTTACTAATATTCTTTTTCTGAGGTTGTATTTATAATTTGTGAATTTCATCCCAAAAATCTGAAAATATAATTGATCGAAAGCTTGTGAGTGTATTTGTATTTGATGGCATTACCAGTTGGGTTATTGGGTTATTTCTAGGGAGCAACGACTGACGGGCATTCTGGTGTTTGTGCTGACTGGACTCTCAGTCTTCCTCGCTCCCGTCCTTCAGGTCAGTGGAAAGATTGTGAAGAGAGTTGCTACCATCATCACTTCTTTTTCTTTAACACTTTATTGCTATGTTGTTCTGTATAGTACATCCCAATGCCAGTCCTCTACGGAATCTTCCTTTACATGGGAGTAGCATCGCTAAGTGGTATTCAGGTAGGTTAAAAAGTTTTTTTTTTTACTTTAAGGTAATTAGAACAGGATTCTCAGCTTGAACCTTTTTAGAAGTGCATGTGAAAAAGTACAGAGTCAAGTTTAGGTTGACTGTAATTATGTTACAAAACATAAAAAGGAGGGAAAAGCCTGTCTGAATATTAAAATACATAAATATAGTATGTGCCATTACATGAGAACTTAACTTAGGGCCATATTTCTGCTTGAAAGTCCAGCGTGTACCCCAATGCTTGCCCTGTGAATACTGCAGATAGGCACCAGCAACCCTGCATAGGATGGACGGGTACAGATAATGGATGGATGTTATATTATATACTAATACAGAGATCAATGGAGGAGCGGGAGGTGCCGAAGTGGGGAAGTTATTTCATTCTGTAATCAATTCAATTCAATTTTCAATTCAGTTTATTTATATACCGCCAATTCACAACAGATGTCATCTCAAGGCACTTAACAAGAAGTCATTTCAATACATTTATACAAACATTCCATTCTGTTAAAAAGTTTCCTATTTAAGGAATCCCAGCAGATTGCGTCAGTCATTGGCGTTAGGTTTGACAGACTTTCCAACCACAGCAATCCTTCAGCAATCCCTCATACTGAGCAAGCATGTAGCGACGGTGGAGAGGAAAAACTCCCCTTTAACAGGAAGAAACCTCCAATAGAACCAGGCTCAGTAGGAGCGGTCATCTGCCACGACCGTTTGAGGGTTCGAGAAAACAGAGCAGAAACACAGAAAGAACAAAAGAAATGAAAACCTTCTATGGAGAGAAAAAAACCTGAGAAAAACAAAGTTAACAGTCTAAATACCAGCAAATACTGCAACTGGAGAAGAGTAGAAGAGAAAAAGTAGTAGAGTGAAGAAACGTTGTCAGTCTGTCCTCCAATAGTCTAAGCCTATAGCAGCATAACTACAGAGATAGCTCAGGATGACCTAAGCCACTCTAACTATAAGCTTAATCAAAAAGGAAAGCCTAGCCTCGAAAGTAAGCAGAGTGTCTGCCTCACGGACTAAAACTGGGAGCTGGTTCCACAGGAGAGGAGCCTGATAACTGAAAGATCTGCCTCCCATTCTACTTTTAGAAATCCCAGGAACCACCAATAAACCTGCAGTCTGAGAGTGAAGTGCTCTGTTGGGAACATATGAAACAATCAGATCGGATGTATGATGGAGCTGATTATTAAGGACTTTATATGTAAGAAGTAGGATCTTAAAATTTATTCTGGATTTAACTGGTAGCCAATGTGTTCAAAACTCTTTGTTATGGATCAAAACCTACCATGGCTTTTTGTGTTCAAAACTGTCTTGTATATAAGTCATTTTCTAATGACAAAGTAACATTTTGGTTTGAAGACCTTCATTCACATATGCATTTATGGTCTCTTCGAGACTGGAAGTTTAGGCTAGCAGAAGTCCTCTTTGTCTCGGTTCTGTTCAGACGATGAGCTAGCTCGTAAAGGTTTGGAAAGGTTTGTCTCCTTTAGGGAAGATACTGACTACTGATAATCTCTTAATAGAAAAATGGGAGCTATTCCTTTAACACACCAGAGTAGTATTTAAACTAATTACATATTGTAAGACTTTCAGAACGCAGAAATGTGCCAAAGTGCCATGTGTAGAAAACATAGTCATCAAGGGAGAAATGTAAATGTAACTTTGTAAGTTTAAGAATTGTCCTTACATAAGTGTTCTTTCTAAAATGTTTCATTTAAAAAAAGCTAAACCATCTATAGGTTCTACATGTAAACATACAATAATTTAGCAACATGTTCTACCTCTTTGTGTTCTAGTTCTGGGAACGTATCAAGTTGTATCTGATGCCACCCAAACACCAGCCAGACTTTTCATTCCTGCGCCACGTTCCCCTGAGACGCGTCCATCTTTTCACACTTGTACAGATTGTCTGTCTGGCTGTCCTCTGGATCCTTAAGTCCACCTTCCTGGCCATAATCTTCCCAGTAATGGTGAGTTGTTTTAGGTCTTTTTAGCTCTACATTTTGTGTCTGGTTGACCTTGGTTTTAGACAACTAAAGGACTAATATAATTAAACACAGTTTTAGAAACATCAAGCCACAAATTTAGAAATGTATAAAAAATATATAGAGAATTCATTTACCTATAGATTTCATTACATTCTGAGTCATCTATGGAAAGCCATTTAATCAATCAATCAATCAATCAAACTTTATTTATAAAGCACCTTTCATACAAAAAATGCAGCTCAAAGTGCTTCACAGATTAAAATGACCCTACATAACCCACATTCCCATCCCTTCCCCACAATTATAAAAACGAAATGACAGTTATTCCCCCTTCCCAAACCCATTTCCCAAACACACACAGACACACACTGGCACACATCCACACACAGACATCTTCCCAAAACACGTATGATCATTGGTAGACACTGGGCTGAGCTCAGATGAGTCAGATACGTAAGGAAAGCGCCATCAGGAGAACCTTCTGCTCGATAGCAGCACGTCCTCTGCAGCAGCCAGGGCACTGACACAGGGCGCCCAGAGGAGGGAGGGTAGAGACCCCCGCCTCCACCTGAGCACTACCCGGAGAGAACCCAGGCCACCGCAGCCGAACACCGCCCCAGAGGCAGAGGGCTCCTACAGAGGAAACACTGGAAGAGGGATTAATAAGTAAAAATGTAAAATAACCAGAGCTAATATCAGTAAAATAAGTGGTAATAAATATAATAGTAAAAACAGTTAACCATATAGTAGCAGAGATATCTAATAAAACTTAAAATATAAGCAAATAAAACATACAAAGCAATGAAACACACTATAATAAATAATCAATTAAAAGCTAGGCTAAAAAGGGGAGTCTTGAGCCTGCTCTTAAAAACATGAATGTTCTCTGCAGCCCTGAGGTTCTCCGGCAGCCTGTTCCAGAGATGAGGGCCATAATAATGAAAGGATGCCTCTCCATGGGTGTGTGTCCTGACTTTTGTAATCAGAAGGAGACGGCTGCCAGAGGAGCACAGAGGCCGCGAGGGTTCATAGGGTAAAAGCAGTTCTGAGAGATAAGAAGGCTCAAGACCATTAAGACACTTAAAAAACATTAAAAGAACCTTAAGCTTTTTTCAGACTTCCGAATAGATTTTCCAAAACTTTTTCAAGATTTATTTGCGCTAGTTGAACTTTCAATCATACTAGATACCTTTATAAGCCAGTAAAATAAATAGTCCTACTAAAAACACTTTTTTTCTAACTACTACTATACCTACATAACTAGTCAAAGCAGAAGCTGCACCAATAAGCCAAATGGCCTCATTACTAGATCCAAAGTCCCAAATAATTTGCTTTTTAACCCACAACTGGACTACTTCATTAAACTAGCAAAGAGCTGTGTTTTGCTATATCATGAGTGAACTTCGCAGTCAGCACAAGTTCAACATAGCTGACGAGTTAAAGCCTTTTCTGACCTTGCAAGTCATCCAGAGCAGCTAAAAAAGCAACACATTTTTAGATACACCAACAGACAATAAGGTTTAATGTACTGCCTGTCTGTTATCTAATTCATTTCTGCCGTGAGTAGATTCTGGGTCTGATGGTCGTACGAAAGCTACTGGACCTGATGTTTTCGCAACATGACCTGGCCTGGCTGGACGACATCCTCCCAGACAAAGACAAGAAGAAGAAAGAGGATGAGAAGAAGAAAAAGAAGGAGAAAAAGACAGTTGAACCGGAGAGCGACGAGGAGGTGAGAAAATGCAGTCTTAAGCCAGGGAGCAAACATTCTGGCGATGTCTCTCTGATAAACCCACTCTAAACCACTTACTCTAAAGTCCAAAACTGTGAGGGTGTTTTTTTGAAATTGTAAAAGTATTTTAACATGTGTCACTCCATCTGGTGTGGGCGTGTTGCTTCTGGTTTTGTTTTTTCTGACTAATACTGTATGTTTCTCCTTTCTTTCCCACAGTGTTGCTGAAAAGGCACTGTATAACACTTACTACTGTCTTCTTGTCTGTTCATCCTTATCTTAGAGTATTTATCTCCTCCTTCCGCATTTTCCTGCATCGTAGAAACAGTATGTTTGCTCATTCATGCCCATTTTGTCTTTGTTTAATTTAGAGGAGGCTGATGGTACTCTGCATTTTGTTACTGTTAATGTAGCTCAAAAACATGACCACATGTACAGGAATTAGTTTGAAGATATTACTCTGAAGTCTCTAATTGCATTCTGAAAAATCCTCAGTATTGGGCTTTCATGGCCCCACTGTGTCTAAAGTTCATCCTACGCTGTTTGTGTCTACGTACAAAAACTCTACAGTTAAAGGTGAAGATATAAAATAGACAAAAATATTGTAAATCAATACTTTTACGTTTTCACATGGATTAAATATGTTTGTAACTCAAGACAACAGCATTTGATTCTCAAAATCCACCCTTTTTGGGTATTTGGTGCTCCATTATTGGCTGAAGTTAATGTTTCGACATAAATGACAAAGATTAATATCCCTTGACAGTAACACAAACATGGAGTACATTTGGCTTTTCTCTTGGAAAGAAAAGTCAATGACAGGTTGCATTGTAAAACCTGGGCCCTACACTTCTTTGTATTTGGGGGAACTGAGGAAAGAATCTTTACGTCAGATCATCTGAGATAAAACAAAACAGCTCAACCTGCTGCATGCAAAAATAGTTTGTATACACTGACTTCATTTAGTTACATTACAACCACAACCTTCAATTTATTTTTATTGGGATTTATATAATATTTAATGAGTGTAAAGTGAGAGATAAGCTTCCAGCTCAATTTCCATATAATCATTATTAAATCCCTCGATTCCACTGTCTTATGTGTTTTTTTCTGTGTGGATGCTGCAGCATTCTTCGCAAAGGGTAATGTTATGTTCAATAAAGACTCGCTGCTGCAAACACCTTCAGGCATTAATCAAGCCTTGTGCCTATACATTCAAAAGCGGGTTAGGTATCAACAGGTAATTGATTAACTTGTATCTCTTCAATGAAAAGTGTTCTAAATATGCAGCATCACCTGCTCCGTACATGTATGCACAAATGGCGCAGGCTCATGTGCGCATTCCCCAGGGGGCAAGGTGGGCATACACTAGACAATTTCTGGTCCATTTTAGTCCATTTTCCAGTCATGCGACAAATTTTGTGATCAGTCATCTTTAAAGCAGCAAATATTGTATCCTGTACCCCGCTTCTCGCCCCATGACTGCTGGAGATAGACACCAGCACCCCCCGCAACCCTTCATAGGATGGACGGGTACTGATAATGGATGGATGGATGGATGGATGGAAGGATGGATGGATATTTAGTTTCAGGTTCATTCCTCTCTCTCACATATGTTTCAAATACAAAACAACTGCAGTAAAAGTATGCTGTTAACTGTATCAGAGTCCTGCTCAAGTTCAATTTTACCCGCCCTCTTTTTGAACCCGACCTGGAAAATTTCACAATCGACAGTAGCCTATTTAATTTTCATTCATTTTAATTTATAAATAATAATTCAATCAGGACAAGCTGAATCCACATCGTGCTATCACAGATTGAGCAGATGAACACATGCAATAAATCTACACCTGGTTTGATATCCTGCTTAGCTACAATACCCAGTAACTGAGCATCCCCCATGTCCTGTTATCAACATTTTACTTTCTTTAATGTAGAAAGTTCTCTTACATTAGGTATTTTGTTCTGTGTTTCTGCTCTGTCTTCTTGAACCCCCAGACAGTCGCTCGTACTGAGGCAGGTTCCGCTGGAGGTTTCTTCCTGTTAAAGGGGAGTTTTTCCTCTCCACTGTTACCCCATGCTTGCTCAGTATGAGGGATTGCTGTGGTTGGAGTCTGCATCGAAGGGGTGCAACTGCCAGTCAATGACTCGATGCAATCTGCTGAGATTACTTAAATAGAAAACTAGCTATAACCTTGAACTGATTGAAATGTTTGTATTGAAATGACTTTCTTGTAAAATGCCTTGAGATGTCTTCTGTCGTGAATTGGCTCTATACAAATAAACTGAATTGAAATTAAAATATGAACATTTTACATGCTGTGCCCTGAGTTTCACAACTTCATCCTTTTTCATGAATGAGAATTGTGCACTTCCTTGCGCTTGAAGGAGGGTGAATCCATGCTCTGCTGCCACACAGCTACAAGTGTCACTTGTCTCTGGACGAGGACTTTCCTTATTGCTTCAGTGGGAGAAAATCCACACCATGCACTCATTCTGGATCAGTGGGTAAGATGCACCGGTCTATGTCCGACGCAGCTGCGTGCTCCAAAGCCTACCTAACTCTCCAAGGTGCTGAAAGCTACTGGACAGGAGATGCATTAGGTACAGTGTCCAGGTCTAAGATGATGCATTGCTTTCATAGGAATTTTCGATTGATTCAGTTCCCTGAACTCCGTGAGTAAAGTTGAAAATGTCTGCCCGTCTGCACCACCTGATCCATCAACAAGCTCTCCCATCTGAACAATGGATATCTGCAGCTTGTCCAGAGTTACTATGGGCCTTATCGTGGCCTTTTAAGTTCCAAAACAAAAATACTCCAAAAGAAGGCCTTAGGTGACTAGAAATAATAATTCTTTTTAAACTCATTTCCTAGTCTATTATTTCCTAGTTTATTATTTTCCAAAAATAAATTATAAATTTAAATTGCAAACTAACTTAAAGGAACACGGGGCAGGATTTGTCATAAAATAAACATGCATGTCCAGTTTTTTTAATGCTGTTGGGTGATGAAGCATTATAAACCAAAGAGAATGAGCCCACCCACCTATCGTTCCATTTTCTTAAACTGGCTGTGTGCTGCAAAATGTGCTGCAGTTCGGGCCCCGAATTTCTCGTGCTGTCCTACCAGTGTGACATCAATTGACACTGCGTGTGCGTTCTCGACATCTTTAAAAGAGGAAGAAAAATGGTCACAGACCTCCACTGATTCAATTGTGAGAATGGATTCTTCTGCAACTGGGAAACGACCAAGGACGACTCACAGCCCACTAAAAAGTGGCACTAAGAAAAAGAAGTGTGAAGAGGTATGTTTTTTTGTGAAGCAGTTGTGTGCGCTCCCGTGCGGCTGGCTGCAGTTACTTGCATGAGTTTTGTTTCTTAATTCTGCCCCATGCTCCTTTAAAGTGTATTCTCACTGTAAAAAAAGAACAATTTGAATTTAAGATTTACAAGAATTCAACAAAAATGGCCACGGCAGGCCTATTGGTTGCTTCTCTGAATAATGCTCTCCTTGCCCAGCCTTTCAGTCTAGGTGGAAAGCCCTGTATTAGTAGTTTTGTAGTTGTGCCATCCTTTTTACAATTTTATACAATGGATCAAACAGAGCTCTGTGAGATGTTCAAAGCTTGGGATATTGTTTATAACTTTTTTTTTTTTACTTCTCCACAGCTGAATTTCTACTAAGACTAAATTACCTACAGCTGGACTCTCTTTTTGTCAGAGCCTGTAGAGCTCTGCCCCTGATTATGATTATTCACTGCACCTGTTCCTGATATGCCTCACCTGATTCTCCTCATCTGTTTGCCCTATTTAAGTTCCGTCTGATCCTTCACTCATGGCCGGATCATTGTCTATGGACAAAACCCTTCTCTGTGTTGTCGCACCATTAAATCTTGGTTTTCACCTTTCATCAACGTCTGCGCCTGGATCCTTACTTTAACAAGCGGCACATCCTGACAGAATGATCCGGCCCTGAAATGGATTCAGCAGACGAACCAGCAGCTTTTCTGGCTTGGCTTGTGTGGGATCAGCTCGAAACGATTGCCACCCTCCCGTCACCCTGGATCCGCCTGGAGGAGATCGAGGCGCTACGCCAGCTTCTGTCTCTGCTGCGCCCGATCCTGCATCCTCATGACTACGCAGATCTACAGGTGGAGGTGGAGTCTGCTGACCAGGGAGCCCGGAAGCAGCCCACCTGGTCTGGAGGGCGATCCACTCTTCCAGCGGCATGTCCGCCGGCGGATCTCCTCACCGAGCTAGTCTGGACACGGCTGCGCGCGATTCCCACCATCACGTCTCCCTGGATGCGCCTGACGAAGACCAAGACGCTCCGACAGCTTCTTCCTCTGCTGCGCCCGATTCTCAGCCCATTTGATCTGGCGGGTCTGACACTGGAGGCAGAGAAGGCTCATCAGGCGGCCAGAGAGCTGATGACCAGAACTGAGGGTCGATCCGCTCCTCCAGCAGCCAGCGCAGCAACCACTTCTGTCAAGTCAGGCGGCGTCTTTCATCCTCTGGCTGCGCTGGTTGCCCCCCTCTCGGACTGGTCGGAGACAGATGAGGAGGATGAGACGGATCCAGATCAAGTTACCTACATCACTCCATACTCCACCATTGGCGTCGTTTCTGTTTTTCCTTGGCGTGTCCAGCCCGGAGCAGTGCGGGGAGCATCAGTCTTCCCTCATCGGTTCCAGGCTGGCGTACTGTCCTCCCGGAACCGGACCCCGCAGGCATGAGCGCCCGTCACCACCTCGCACCAGACGACGGCGCCGTGGGAACAGACCAACTTCTGCGGGAGAGGTCGGACCTGCTGGCCCACGACCACTTTTCCCAGCCTCGACCTGCGCTCCGACTCTTCCCGCTCAATCCGGTTCAGTTTGCTCAGCTCCAGTTCCGGTTGCCTCAGCTCCACTCTGCTCTCCATCTACAGCCAGTCCAGTTCCACAAAATTCTTTTCCAGTTCCTCTTGCTCCAGCTCAGCTTCTGCCGCCAGAGTTTGAGCCCAGTCCTGCCAGCTCCAAGTCAGAGCTCCAGAGTGTGGCTCTTCAGGCCCCGAAGCCTGCAACGCGTCGTCTCCGGGCCCCTGTGCCTGCGTCCAGCCTGAGTCTTCAGGCCCCGACGCCTGCACCGCGTCGTCTCCGGGCCACTGCGCCTGCTCCTCGGCTTAACCGCCAGGTCCCGAAGCCTGCTCCTCGGCTTAACCGCCAGGTTCCAAAGCCTGCACCTCGGCTGAACCGCCAGGTTCCAAAGCCTGCACCGTGCCTGAGCCTTCAGGCCCCAACGCCACCGCGTCGTCTCCAGGCCCCTGTGCCTGCATCTTGCCTGAGTTTTCAGTTTCCGACGCCACCGTGTCGTCTCGGGGCTCCTGTGCCCACACCTCCTCTCAACCCAGCTCCTGTCTCTAATCCAGCCAAGGGAGAACCACCGGGCCGTCCGCCCGGCTACCATATCGTGCTGGAACGTCCAGCCAGGGGACGCCCATCCGGCCATCTTCCCGACCGTCGTCCAGCCAGGGGACGCCCATCCGGCCGTCCTCCCGACCGTCGTCCAGCCAGGGGACGCCCATCCGGCCGTCCTCCCGACCTTCGTCCGACCGTCGTCCAGGGGACGCCAATCCGGCCGTCTTCCCGACCGTCGTCCAGCCAGGGGACGCCCATCCGGCCGTCTTCCCGACCGTCGTCCAGCCAGGGGACGCCCATCCGGCCGTCCTCCCGACCAGCATCCTGCCAGGGGACGTCCACCTGGTCGTCCGCCTGACCTCCAGGGCCGTTCATACTGGGACTCGGGGCCCACCTCCCGTGGGCCCCCTCCACCCACCCACGATGGGAGACTATTTTTTTCTTTTTGTAGGTCGTCTGGAATCCGACCTGGAAAAGGGGGCGTCCTGTCAGAGCCTGTAGAGCTCTGCCCCTGATTATGATTATTCACTGCACCTGTTCCTGATATGCCTCACCTGATTCTCCTCATCTGTTTGCCCTATTTAAGTTCCGTCTGATCCTTCACTCATGGCCGGATCATTGTCTATGGACAAAACCCTTCTCTGTGTTGTCGCACCATTAAATCTTGGTTTTCACCTTTCATCAACGTCTGCGCCTGGATCCTTACTTTAACAAGCGGCACATCCTGACACTTTTCTAATAAGGTGACTTTTGAAGGCAACTCGTTGGACCAGATTTTCCTCAAGTGTAGGGGGGAGTGGAGGGGGCTTGGGCACCTGCCCCTTTCCTCCATGATGCCCCAAGTACACTTTTTTTGTGTGTGTGTGTGTGTGTGTGTGTGTGTGTGTGTGTGTGTGTGTGTGTGTGTGTGTGTGTGTGTGTGTGTGTGTGTGTGTGTGTGTGTGTGTGTGTGTGTGTGTGTGTCCCTCAGCAGTAACATTTAACTATTAATACCAATTTAGATAAATAAAATATTCTGGCTGCCATCAGTCACATGATGACCATTAACCAATGCTCTTCCTTGACGTGCCTCTGCTTTGCTTTGCAAGCGAGGCTGCTGTAAGACCCGTAAGTAGGATATACAACATACTACACTGGAGCATTTGATTACATCATACATTTTAAGTTCTCTTGTGGCAACTTACAAAGTGAAATGAGCATGCTGTATGAGTACTGCCACATAACATTACCTGTCTTTTTACAAACAAGCACGATCGCTGACATTTGTCTCTAGCCCATGGTAGAGGAGGGGTTCAGAATGGGCCCTCTATCAAATTATAGCCAAGAATATATTTTTTCAAAATAGACCTGTTTCTGAGAGAAAATGTAGTCTGGATTTTACATAAGACCACGTTTATTTATTTTTTCCTCCCCCCTAGTCTTTGTAGTATGGGTTTGAGATCCCGCCTCTCCAAACACAGAAGTGGTTTGGCTGCAGAGAAAACTTCTGACTTTCAGTTTGTCAAGCTGCTCCAACACTGTAGGCAATACAAAATCCTTAGTGCGCTACAGGCTGGGAGTGAGAAATACTCAATTGGTCCCTTCGCTCTGGGTCAGCCATCCTCCATCACTTTGAGATTTAAAAAACAGCTGTCACCTGAGGAACATGCCTCAAAGCATAGGTATAGCCTACCTTTGATTTGCTCTCCACTCCTTCCACTTGACGTTATCAGGCATGTCCGCATCACTGCACTCCAGATCTAGGCTGGAGGTAAGCTGCTGTGAATGAAATGAAGTTACTGCTGTAGAATTTCAGCTGCTGAAGAAAGGTTCAGCCCCATAGCCTTTGCAGCTCACATCTAAAGATTTCAGATAAACAGTAGCCCAAAAACACTGTACGAACAATTCTGACCACAGTCTGTATGGAAAGCCAGATGTGCCACAATTCGATAAATCAAAATGTCCAAAAATATATATTTGTACATGGGAAAATTTTTATAAAACTTCAAATGGATTTTTCAAATAAATTAATCTATTCTTATCCTATTAAATGCATAAACTAATATTGTTTATATTTAAATTATTGGAATTTTTTTTTACCTCATGGCTGTGTGCTGAAGATAACAAAAATGTATTTTTTCTCTACACACTAAAACTCAGATGTGCTAACACTACTATAGAAAGTAAAGTTAGCCCGTCTGAACTAGCAGTCTGCAGCTGAGTTGCTGTGGAGGTTAACCAGTCAGATATTAGGGTTGATTTTGTGAGACACAGCTTTATGTACTTTATAACACTTGATTAATCAGCTACCAGCTCTCTTGTGGTATCTTCAATGTCTACAGTCTCAGATCAACACAGCCCAGCACTAGTGTCTCAACAACAACATTGTACCCCATCAGATAAAAAAATAGGTTGATTTTGCTATGTATGGGCCCCATCTGATAACGTTGATATATTAAATGGTGATTTCCTATTAGTCTTGATGAATATCGGTTGTTGCAATTTAGGATGGTATACCATAAGTTATGTATATTATGTGTAAGCCGTTTTAAAATCTTGCTCCATGTGCCCCTTTTTAACTTTGATCACCCTTCCTTTTAAAGGTATGTGTACTGCCTTGCTCAGGGGTATCAGAGTAAAGGTGCAGGTTACAAATCCACACCAGGATTTTCATTCTTTTGTAAAGATCATACTTTGTGTTGGTCTGATCTATAAAATCTCAATAATATACACTGAAGTTTGTGGTTGTAATTTTACAACATAATAGTAATTTCACAACAAATAAGTTTAAGGGGTATGAACACATTTCCAAGGTACTGTATTTACCAGAGACAAGTTAAAAATGTAAATAGCCATCTGTTGACATTGTGAACAAGATCTAGATTGTTCACAATAGTTGCCAGGTATTTTTGTTTTGACAAAAGTTACAGTATTGTCAGTAAGCAACCAATGTATGAAGAAAAGGAATCTGCTTAACCAAAGGCTATCAGTTAAAAGAAAAACTCTTAAAAAAATAGATTTTAGGGCTTAGGGCTAAAGCTGTAAGGGCTAAAACTGTGCCAAAAAATGTAGACTTTAAGTTGCCAGTAGTTGCACAACAAAAAGGTCCTTCAGATGTCATAAAACGTATGAAGCTTTAAGTCTAAGGGTGATCCTCAACGGCATGTTGCTATCTGTCTACCTCTAGTTAAATGCTTCTTTGACTTAGCTACCATTTGGTCATCACAATATCACAGACAGCACAAAAAATATTTTCTTATATCTATAGCACTGTTCACATAGCAATGTTTTATTGCTCATTCACTCATTATAACAAACCATTCCATTTTGGTTTAATCTCCTTTGATAATATATAGTGTGTGTTTTTGTACTCTTGAAGTTAGATTTAACTAATATTACAACCCAATAAAGACCAGATTATTTAAACATCACAACACTAGAACTCATGGAGTGTGTACATTATTTTTTACCATACAGCTTTGTCCTGTTGAAGGACAAAAGCTTTTAAAGCCATGCACAAAGGAGTGTAGGGCCAAGATTGAAAAACTTTATAATGCTCCATAAAGACTTGAGTTCTACCTGCATGCCAACTGCTTCCTGTTTCCCTCAGTCCAACAGTCTGTCTCCAGTGAAGAGTCACGTGGAGGCCATAGGCCCCTACCTAGAGTCAGACCCCACCCAGGTTAACCCTTGCTTTAAAAACCAAACGTCTGAGTGAGTATACCAACCACTTCCTCTTCCTTACTTTATGTCAGTATCTGTTATCTGTGTCAGTATCTATTAAGATTTAAGTATTTGTGTCTTTAATGCTGTTTTTTAATGTGGCAGGTTGGACTGGTCATAAAGTGTTAAAAGAACTTTGGTATAACTGGATGTAACTATTATGCTGCATCAGTGCAGATGCTTTGTCTGTGCTGAAGAAGACTTACCTCGCATAGTAACTGATTTAGCTGATGAAACAAAGTTGAAAATAGATTTGTTTTGTTTTAGTGATAGTAAGATTATTTTGTCATTTACTACTTCCATATTTGTAGTTTAAAAAAATTAATCATTGTCATGCCAATTAACGTCATTACCAATTGGGAATCAGTTTTAACGGTTCCGTTCATCTAACACTGTCATCATGTCTTTGTGTTTGTTTTTATGTAAATGCCTGTGTATGCTTGCTCTGTGTCGTTTTGTGCACGTTCTTTCTGCTCGTGTTATGTACATGTGCTTCCTTACAGGAGATGAACCCTTACTCAACAGTCACGTCTGATCAAAATGAACTAGACCGCAGGTACTGTGTGTGCTAAAACTGCCTCTCCCCTACAGAGATTTGATATATCCCTGTAACATGGGGACAACACTTCCAGACCACCACACACATAGCTACAACATAGAAACATGCACAGCTGCTGTGTCACACACACATACACACACACACACACACACACACACACACACACACACACACACACACATATATATATATATATATATATATGTATGTATGTATGTATGTGATGCATGTATATATAGTTGTGGCCAAAAGTTTTGAGAATGACACAAATATTAGTTTTCAAAAAGTTTGCTGCAAAACTACTTTTAGATCTTTGTTTTAGTTGTTTCTGTGAAGTACTGAAATATAATTACAAGCACTTTATACGTTTCAAAGGCTTTTATTGACAATTACATGACATTTATGCAAAGAGTCAGTATTTGCAGTGTTGGCCCTTCTTTTTCTGGACCTCTGCAATTCGACTGGGCATGCTCTCAATCAACTTCTGGGCCAAATCCTGACTGATAGCAACCCATTCTTTCATAATCACTTCTTGGAGTTTGTCAGAATTTGTGGGTTTTTGTTTGTCCACCCGCCTCTTGAGGACTGACCACAACTTCTCAATGGGATTAAGATCTGGGGAGTTTCCAGGCCATGGACCCATAATTTCAAAGTTTTGGTCCCCGAGCCACTTAGTTATCACTTTTGGCTTATGGCACTTATGGCTTATGGTGCTCCATCGTGCTAGAAAATGCATTGTTCTTCACCAAACTGTTGTTGGATTGTTGGAAGAAGTTGCTGTTGGAGGGTGTTTTGGTACCATTCTTTATTCATGAGCCCAGTCCCTTGGATGAGAAGCAACCCCACACATGAATGGTCTCAGGATGCTTTATAATTGTGGCATGACACAGGACTGATGGTAGCGCTCACCTCTTCTTCTCCGGACAAGCCTTTTTCCAGATGCCCCAAACAATCGGAAAGAGGCTTCATCGGAGAATATGACTTTGCCCCAGTCCTCAGCAGTGCATTCACCATACTTTATGCAGAAGATCAATCTGTCCCTGATGTTTTTTTGGAGAGAAGTGGCTTCTTTGCTGCCCTTCTTGACACCAGGCCATCTTCCTAAAGTCTTCGCCTCACTGTGCGTGCAGATGCGCTCACACCTGGCTGCTGCCATTCCTGAGCAAGGTCTGCACTAGTGGCACTCCGATCCAGCAGCTGAATCCTCTGTAGGAGACGATCATGACGCTTGCTGGACTTTCTTGGATGCCCTGAAGCCTTCCTTACAAGAATTGAACCTCTTTCCTTGAAATTCTTGATAATCCTATAAATTGTTGATTTAGGTGCAATTTTAGTAGCCACAATATCCTTGCCTGTGAAGCCATTTTTATGCAACGCAATGATGGCTGTACGCGTTTCTTTGCAGGTCACCATGGTTAACAATGGAAGAACAATGATTTCAAGCATCACCTTCCTTTTAACATGTCAAGTCTGCCATTCTAACCCAATCAGCCTGACATAATGATCTCCAGCCTTGTGGTCGTCAACATTCTCACCTGAGTTAACAAGATGATTACTGAAATGATCTCAGCAGGTCCTTTAATGACAGCAATGAAATGTAGTGGAATTTTCATGGCAAAGAAGGACTATGCAATTCATCTGATCACTGTTCATAACATTCTGGAGTGTATATATATATGTATGTATATATATACATATATGTGTGTATATATATATATGTGTGTATATATATATGTGTATATATATATACAAAACAGGAGAAATATGATCTCTATTTTTAATATTCATCAGAGCTAGGGCTGGGTGATAAACCTGCTATGACTATAACCAATGTCATTTAGCCAATGTTGGTATAGTCGGTGTTAACTGAAAAAGAAAAGACGTGTGTAGTTTGAGATGCTAATGTCCCTTTAAGATGCAGTATCACCAGATTACAGACTGGATGGGGTTGAATCACATGACTACAGGCAGTAATGTGATTCCACCCCATCCAACAGTGTTGCCAACTTGGATACTTTGTCGCAATATTTAGCAAATTTTTAGATCTCTCTAACAACTGTTTTTCAAACAAGCGACAAGGGACAAATCTAGCAAATTCTTTTGTTGTTTTTGGAGACTTTTGGAGACTCTGAAGTGAAGCATGTACCTTTGTTACTTTTCTTACTTAGCAGCGCCGCTGCAGTGGCGTCCTCTCCCGTCCCAGACCACTTACAGCAGACAGCCAATCCTCGAGTTGTAACCTCGCTCACCCAGGTCCAGCTGCAGTCAGAACAGCTGTTAACCCTACTGAGTTGGAAGCCGTCAGTTTTTTTATCACCAAAATTCGTGATATAAAAACACATGACACATCAAAAACATACTCAAAAGGCAAACCCTTATAGCAATTCCAACTCAACCACACACATAATAAAAAATATATATCTTCCCCTCTCCCACAGCGTCCATTAAAATTACATGCACATTATGCAAATGAGCCTATCACATCATTTAGCAACTTCTAATGACTTTTGGGAAAGCAAATAGTTATTGAGGAGTTGGCAAGACTGGAAGGGGAAGACAGTGAGCAAATGGGGAAGGATTCAAATGTTGAAGTAGAGGGGGGTAGAGCTGGTCGAGGGGGAAGAGGAGTAGTCACATCCCCATCTGGAGAAAAAAACTTTAGTTTTTTGGCGGTGGGTTAGTTATTGTCCATTTATCGTTATTGAGGTGAACTGCTCAATATATTATGATATTAATTTGAGGCCATATCCCCCAGTCCTTATCAGAACTCTTGCTGCACCATTTTTGATCAAATGAAGGCCTTGCTATGTGCCTGCACCAACTTGAAATGCATGGACTGCAATGGGTTTTGAACTGTTGGCAGCTACACTCGTGTAGAAATAAGAACACCCACAAAATAACCAGGTAATTATTAAGAACCATGCAGATATCAATGTCTGATGTTTTGTAAAATAAATTGATTTAAATAGTGCTAGCTAACAAAAATTACCTTGTTTTAACCATCAAACTAAAGATCTAAACAGAATAGGCTTTTCACTTCAGTGAGGTGTTTCTTGTAAAAACACCTAAAACTGTTTGTCAGATTTAGGAAAGCTTTCCCACTCTTCTCATTCAGATGGGAGAAGTGTGAGGGCTTTCTTGCATGTACAGCCCATCTAAAGTCATTCCATAGGATCATAACGAGATTAAGATTTCCTGCATCTCAGTGATCTTGGTAGTTTTATTTATATGTTTCTGAGTTTTTGTCATGTTACTTCAAGCTTTAATTTTTTTTGCAGATGGTCTCATATTTTCTTCAAGCATCCTCTAATAGGCAACAAAAGTCATAGTGGATTATATGGTGTTAAGTTGCTCCTGTCCATTTGCATCTAGCATCCACAAACCATTACACTTCAACATCTATGCTTCATTTGGTATAGGATTCTTTTTCTGAAATGCTATATTTGGTTACTCCAAACATGTCCTATGTTCTGGTGTCCAGATAATCCAGTCTCAAACCCATCTGTCCAAAGACCATTACTGCAGAAGCCCTGAACTTTGTCGTCAACTTCAGTCTGCCCTTTATATATTTTTTAGAAAGCTAAAGTTGTGCAGTCTCTTTGCAATTATCAAGACATACTTTCACATCAGTAGCAGCTGGAGAGTGCTGTAGGTCTCATGAATGACATTTTGTTTTATACTTCTTTTATCATACTGTGGTCTGCTCAAGGTTAAACTGTCATCATGCCAAACATGGGCATGTTGAAGTTGTTTTAAATGTCTTCCACTTGTAGACTGCTTTCTATACAGTGGAATGCTTGATTTCAAATTCTTTTGAGACCTTTTTAAATGATTGAAGCCCTCTGACAGTTCTATAGATCTCAAAATGGTGAGGGCCTCCCTTTAACTTCCCTCAAAATGCTAAGTAAGGATGTTCTGACCTAATGCACTGGATGTGATTAACTTGTGTGAAAATTAGGCATTTAGCTGAGAATAAATATGGGGGTGTCCTAATTAATTACTCTCTAGAAGTTGGTTTTTCCTTCAATTGTATTGCACTGGATTTCTTTTCAAGGTTCTTTTTCCAGTATAGAATCTCTCATTATTGTTAAATTGACTTTCCATTATCCATATGTTTAAATGTAGTGGGCTGCACAGATGAACAGTTTTTAGCACTGTTGCTTTGAAGTAAAAAAAGTCATGGGTTAAATTCTCAGCCTAAGTATAGAGTTTGCATGTTCTCTCGATGGATGAGTGGATTCTCACGGAATACTCCAGATTCCTCTGTGAGTCCGCTATCTGTCTATTAGGGATGCAACGGTACAGTCTGGCCACGGTCCGGTTTGTATCACGGTTTTTGAGCCATGGTAACGGTTCGATTTCAATATATCAATATTATCCTGGGTCTAACATGCAGTAGGTTATATTTGTCTTTTCTATTTCAAATAAACAAGGTGCTTCTATTCACACTTGCAGAAAAAATGTTAAATGTAAAAAAGGCACATATGAAGTCAAATAACAAAATTTATTTTAAACAAGTAACACTATTCTTGCCTTCTGTCAAAAACAGGCAATATTAAATATAGTAAAGTGCAGTATAGGCTACTGTCAAGTAATAGGAAATGTAAACATTAACATTATTCAGTAAACTCAAACAACAAACATTGTCATTCACACACTTAAATTAAAATACTTAACTGTTATAAATACACCCTCAAAGAACAACAGAACAAACAACAAACAATTCCATTCAATTCAGTTTATTTATATAGCGCCAATTCACAACAGATGTCATCTCAAGGAATTAAACAAGAAGTCATTTCAATACATTTATACAAACATTCCAATCAGTTAAAAAGTTTCCTATTTAAGGAATCCCAGCAGATTGCGTCAGCCATTGGCGTGAGGTTGGCCCCCGTTGATGCAGACTTTCCAACCACAGCAATCCTTCAGCAATCCCTCATACTGAGCAAGCATGTAGCGACGGTGGAGAGGAAAAACTCCCCTTTAACAGGAAGAAACCTCCAACAGAACAAGGCTCAGTAGGAGCGGCCATCTGCCACGACCGTCTGGGGGTTTGAGAAGACAGAGCAGAAACACAGAAGGAACAGAAGATCTGATATAAGAGAACTTTCTATGTTATAGAAAGTAAAAACTTGATAACAGGACACAGTGGATGTTCAGTTACTGGGAGGATCATCCCAGTCGATGCCCCCCGTCCAACAGGGCATTGCAGCCAAGCAGGATACCAGACCAGGTATATCTTCTATGGAGAGAAAAACACTGAGAGAAAACAAAGTTAACAGTCAAAATAACAGAATGTACTGTAATACAACTGGAGAGTCGTAGGAGAAAAGGAAGTAGCAGAGTGAAGAAAATTGGTAAGTCTGTCCTCCAGCAGTCTAAGCCTATAGCAGCATAACTACAGAGATAGCTCAGGATGACCTTAGCCCTTCTAACTATAAGCTTTATCAAAAAGGAAAGTTTTAAGCCTGGCCTTAAAAGTAAACAGAGTGTCTGCCTCATGGACTAAAGCTGGGAGCTGGTTCCACAGGTGAGGAGCCTGATAACTAAAAGATCTGCCTCCCATTCTACTTTTAGAAATCGTAGGAACTACAAGTAAACCTGCAGTCTGAGAGCGAAGGGCTCTGTTAGGAACATATGGAACAATTAGATCTCTGATGTATGATGGAGCTTGATTATTAAGGGCTTTGTATGTAAGAAGAAGGATCTTAAATTCTATTCTGGATTTAACAGGGAGCCAATGAATGGAAGCTAAAACAGGAGAAATGTGATCTCTCTTTTTAATATTCATCAGAACACTTGCTGCCGCATATTGGATCAACTGAAGGCTTTTAATGGCATTTTGTTGACTTCCTGATAGTAAAGAATTACAGTAGTCCAGCCTTGAGGTAACAAATGCATGGACTAGTTTCTCAGCATCACTCCTGGACAGGATGTTTCTAATTTTAGCAATATTCCGGAGGTGAAAGAAAGAAATCCTAGAAACCTGTTTAATATGGGATTTAAATGTCAAGTCTCGGTCAAAAATAACGCCGAGGTTCTTTACGTTATTACTGGGGGCCAATTTAATGCCATCCAGATGAAGTGATTGACTAATCAGTTTCTGTTTAAGAACTTCTGGTCCAAAGAAAGCAACTTCTGTTTTGTCAGAATTTAAAAGCAAAAGGTTTAGGGTCATCCATGTTTTTATGTCTTCCAGACATGCCTGTAATCTACCTAACTGACTGGGTTCATCAGGATTTATGGATAAATATAGTTGTGTATCATCTGCATAGCTGTGGAAATTTATCCCATACTGTCTAATGATTCTACCAATTGGGAGCATATATATGGTGAACAGAATTGGTCCAAACACAGAACCCTGTGGAACTCCACAAGTAACCCTTGAGAGTGAAGAAGATTTATCATTTAGATCAGGGGTGGCCAACGTCGGTCCTCAAGGCCCACTATCCTGCATGTTTTACTTCTATCCCTGGTTCAGCACACCTGAATCAAATGATGGCTTGTTAGCAGGCCTCTGCAGATCTTTGCCATGCTGAGGAGGTAGTTGGAACATTTGTATCAGCTGTGTTGGAGCAGAGACACATCTAAAACTGGCAGGACACCGGCCCTTGAGGACTGGAGCTGGACACCCCTGATTTAGATGAACAAACTGGAATCTATCAGACAAATATGATTTAAACCAGCCTAGTGCTGTTCCTTTGAACCCTGCAACATGTTCAAGCCTTTCTAGGAGAATATTATGATCGACTGTGTCAAAAACAATTATATATAAATCAAAAAATGTATCAAATAAATTGGTGGACAATTGCCCAACTTGTCCTATGTCAATAAATGGTGAGGTGATACTGAAATGTTCAGTATCAAATAGAATAGATACTTGATTACCTTGAAACCATATCAAATATAAACATAGTAAAGTGCAGCATCCAGTCAGGGTAGTTTGGCAACATTGTTATGACACACTTCAGGGGAGTTTCTGCCCTGACCCCTGTAATGAACAGGTCATTTAAAAATAAACATTAATAACATAAAGTGCAGCATCCAAAATATTAGAATATTGATTGTTATTGTTACCTGCAGTCTTACAGGAAATGCTAGCCCTCTGATACAAAACGAGAGCATAAAATGTAAACTTGCCACAAAGTGCAATATCAAGTTAACAAGTTATCAAGCCAACATTCTCTGGGGCAAGACGAGAACGACTTGCTGTCACAATATCACCTGCAGTGGAGAAAACTCTCTCACTTGCAACAGAGGTTCCAGGGACACAGAGATACTTAAGTGCATGCTTTGAGATCCGGGGAAATTTGAACTGATTTATTTTCCACCACTGAAAAGGATCACCATCCACATGAAGGCAATCAGCTGCTTTGTATAAGGAAACCTCTTCTTCAACAGATTTGGCAAGTGATTTGATTTGCTGCTCCTCTGTTGTTTTGAAAAGATCCCAAGTAGCTCTGACATGGCTGTCTTCTTTTGAGGAGGGATATTGGTGATGGTGGATCTTCCTCTGTGAATGGTCCTGCTTGTACCGTTTCAAAGTGCAAGAAATAAAAAAATACTGATATTATTATTATTATGATTATTGTGTACAACACATTATGATCATATTTAAAGAAAACCAAATACCTGATATCCTTGCTCCACAATTTCTGTTATGAGGTCCGGGTAGACTTGGTCACAAGCAGCTTCTTTAAGAAAAGGTAATGACTTGAACCTGGGACCAATGATTGTAGCCCTGTGCAGGTAGTCTAGTAGATCTGGGTGTGTATATCTTTTCTCCAAGTCGTTTGTGATGGCTAGCTTTGCTTACCTGATAGTTGGACTGTCCTGTGCATCTAGTGTCATGGATTTTTTAGTCATTGTCTTAAGTGAGAGTATCATTGAAGAAGTTGGAGTTGATTCACTGCTCATCAGAGTGGTCATCTTTTTCAACGGATCAAGCAACTGTATGAGGTCTTCGGCCAGCTTCAGCTTATTGTCAGTGAGCATGGCTATGTCTTTTCCACTCTTTTTCACAGACTTGTCTAACATCGCAGAAAATATGGCAGGTTGCTGCTCCACGTATCTTTCCAGCATGTCTTGTGCTGTGTTCCACCTGGTTTCAACATCATGAGTTAGTTTGTGCTGTGGTATATTGAGCATCGCTTGCTTCTGGGTCAAAACTTCAGTGGTGCTTTTGTGGAAAAATGCCACTACTTTCCTGACCTTCCCCAGAAGGCATGACACTGCATTTAGAGCTACAGCTTTCTTGGCTGCAAGATTTAATATGTGGGCAAAACATCCAATGTGTGGCCCAAAGGCATCTGTGTCACGGATGGCATTCACAATGTTAGGGGCATTGTCTGTAGTAACTGGAATAGAGGCGTTTTCTCTCCCTAGGTTCCATTCTTTGACTGCTTTCATTAACTCTCGTGCCAGATGCTCACTTCAATGGCTCTCATAAACGGGACGAGTCTGTAGCACATAGCCTTTCAGCTCCCAATCTGATATGAAGTGAACAGTCACTGTAAGGTAGCTTGTTGTCGCTCTAGATGTCCAGCCATCAGTAGAAAGAGCAACGAAGGGGGTTTGTCTCAAGTCAGTTTCAACTTCTCTCCTAGTCACTTCGTAAAGTTCCGGAATTATTTTGCTGCTGAAATGCGTGCGGGAGAGGAGATTGTAACGTGGATCGAGTACCTTTATCATGTGACGGAATCCCGCGCCTAAAACTACTGAATAGGGCTGCATGTCTTTTCCTATGAAGACGCCCATTGAGTTAGTTATTTCCTTGTGTCTTTCGGAATTATAAGCATATTGTTGCTGAAAGGCTGCAGCAATGGATGGCTGCGTTCTCGACGACAAACCAGCTCTCCGTGCTGCTCCACTTAGAGTTTGACTGACTGACGCAATCTGCTGGGATTCCTTAAATAGGAAACTTTTTAACTGATTGGAATGTTTGTATAAATGTATTGAAATGACTTCTTGTTAAGTGCCTTGAGATGACATCTGTTGTGAATTGGCGCTATATAAATAAACTGAATTGAATTGAATTGAATGTTGAATGTGTTACCTGAGGAGTAGGCGATTGTGGTAAAGCAATACTTGCACGTCGTGCTAAGATGACGGTGCCTCTTCAAATATTCTTTTCTCCGTTTCTTGTTGATTCGCCATGATGATGCAAGCGGGAAAGTTTTGTTTCGCTGAGCAGAACTCCTTCCCTGGGTCCTTACGCCCAACGCATTTGTGCATTCGTTATAACCACATATTAAATTAAAAGTTTTATGTCACGCATACCGAAATGTCGCGGTTCGCCTGGGTCAACCAAACCAAACAGGGCGAAACGTTCGGTTCAATATCATACCGTAAACCGTCACATCCCTACTCTCTGTCTGTCTGTCTGTCTATCTCAGAAAAAAAGAAACATGTTAAACATAACATTTCTAAGAAAATTATTTTTAAAATAAAACAAAAGGCATTTGAAAAGGGTGCAGGAAGAACCAATGGCTTTTCCAGTCATGTCCCTAATTTTACAACACAAATTTTTAACTGTGATATTAATTCATTATAAATACATATATAAATACTAGGGATGCACCGATATGAACATTTGGGCCGATACCGATGTCCGATATTAATCCCGCTGTTTTGGCCGATAACCGATAACAAAGAGGAATTTGGCAAGTTTAGGCATGGAGTTAGGAAAGGCTTAACAAAATGTCTCTGGAAGTTAAAGGAATATTTTAATTTTTTTTCATTTTGTTTAAAATTAGTGCTTTCAGTGTAAAACAATACAAAATGACTTAAGTGATTATCTAACAACACACATTCTGTCATATGACCAGGTTTATTTTATTATCTCCACCTAGCACATTGTGAAATTGGTTGGGTTAAAAGTACAGTGCACCTGCATTTGGCCGGGGTCGGTCGGACTTGCCGATGGACTGGTGGTGACTGATGGATGTGCAGGGTGGATTAGGGTTAGGGGTAGTCAGTGGAGGAGCTGGCTCTCAGGGAAGGCTTTTGTCTCCCAGACCTTTCCTCCCCATCCCCGAACACCTCTGTCCACCCGCTCCATCACTTTACCACTCATATAGGGTCTTGGGGCATGGGCACATCACTGGGGTGCGAGGAGAGGTTTCCATCCATCTGTATCTACTTATCCTCATTTAAAAAGGTCACAAGGATGGTCAATATAAGTGCAACAGTTAGATCAAATTCTCATTGGTTCCCATACAAATAAGTTTCTTTCCCTTTTGTAAATATTGTTTTAGTCTATATTTTAAATTGTTGTATTTAATGATGACACTATAAATATGTTATGCGGTTGTATTCCCTCTTCAGTTTCTGACAAGTCCAATAAAGTTTTTTTTTTTATCCCATAAAAACTTTAAGTAAAAAAAAAAGAAAGATGATTTCAGACTATTTGAGAGTAAAAGTGTTCCCCCACCACTGTTCCCCAGCATCACTCTGCACCTGAAGATCTCCTGCCCCCCTTCACCCACCCACTCCCAGACGAGCCTCGCCTCCAAGGACGATCAGCCTCATCGCCCCGCACACCAGCCCGTGCCCCAGGTCAGCATCCAGGTGGATTCAGACTGCGAGCAAGAGCAGTCTGGCTTCTTCTCCAAACAGCAGCAGTGCAGCCATGATGTTGCTCCCAACCTGCCACCGCCTGTAACACCCAGGGGCTGCCACAGAAAACAGCATGCTCACTTCAGAGACTCCTGCACAGAAACCATTCTATAAACAAGAAACCCACAGAAATATACTCATACCAAAATCCATGTGCTAAATGCACCTTGTAATCTTCCTGTATATGTAAATTTAAGGTCATGTTCTAAATGCGCTTCACATATAATTCAGCCAAACATAAAAGAAAATGACATTTTCAACTCTTTTCTGTCCAAGTGAATCTGTTAAAACCCATTATTCCTGAGCTGAACTTGAAACATGTTGGTAAATGCATGAACCCTCCCCCTAACAATGCTGATTGTTTTTTGAGTAGACAAAAGGTGAATTACACCAAGTTTATGTACAGTAATGTGTAAAGGACATCCTAAAACTGTAATAAAATGCAATTAAATTTTATTTGTTTTAACGCAAACTTCATTAATGTGGTTCTTTGCCAGATCTTTTACTTCATGTGATTTCATAAATGTGGAAATTAGTTTAGAAAAAAACTCATTGTCAGTACCACTTGGTCTGTTCATCCCTGTGTTAATATAAGGGTTATTTAAAGACTGACTCTCCTGAATTTAACATAAACAAATTAAGTTTCAAATGAAAAGGGTGAAATTTTGAAACATGAGTAAATCCTTAAATATGAGAAACAGCAACACCATCAGGAGTGAAAGCTGAAATTGTAACATTTTGATTAAGTTCAAATGTCCAGATAAATGGACAGGAAAGGCTAATTTAGTGTAATTCCTGAATTACACCACACGACTAGGCTCTGCATTCAATGTGCAATTATCAATGTCTGGTTCAGTTCAACAAGGTGGGTAAAACCGTTTTGATGTTTTTCAGTCTGGTTTCCGTGCTCACCACAGCACTGAGACTGCCCTCGTCAAAGTTTTCAATGACATCCGCATAAATGCAGACTGTAGTAGAACCACAGAGCTAGTTTCTGTTGAACCTTAGTGCAGCATTTGACACTGTTGATCATGATATATCATTGGAACGACTGGAGAACTGGGTCGGACTCCCTGGTACAGTACTTGGCTGGTTTGAGTCTTACCTAAAGAACAGGGACTTCTTTGTTTCAATAAGAAACTTTTCATGAGAACGAACAGAAATCACATGTGGGGTGCCCCAGGGCTCCATCAAAGGGCCCCTCCTATTTAATATCTACTGCTCCCACTAGGCAAGATTATTGCAACCAATAAGATTAGCTACCATAACTACGCAGATGACACTCAGCTTTACATTACAATGTCACCAGGTGACTCTGAACCCATTCAAACCCTAAATCAATGCATCAACCAAATAAATGGATGGATGTGCCATAACTTTCTCCAGCTGAAAAGAAACAAAACTGAAGTAAGTATTTTTGGACCCAAAGATGAACGATCAAGAGTCAGCACACAGCTTCAATTAATACAGTTAGGAACTGCTGATCAGGCACGAAACCGAGGTGTAGTTATGGACTCAGACCTGAACCTCTAGGGTCACATAAAGGCAATAAAAGGTCAGCCTTCTATCACCTGAAGAACATTTCTAGGATTTAAGGACTAATGTTGCAACAGGACCTGGAAAAACTCATCCATGTGTTTATCTTTATTCAGATTGATTACTGCAACAGCGTCCTCACGGGTCTGCCTAAAAAGTCAATCAGACAGCTGCAGCTGATGCTGAATGCTGCTGCTCGTGTCCTCACTAGAACCAGGAAAGTAGAGCACATCACCCCAGTTTTAATGTCATTACACTGGCTTCCTGTAGCTCAGAGAATAGACTTCAAAATACTCCTCCTAGTTTATAAATCATTACATGGCTTAGCACCAAAATATGTTGAAGACCTTTTGTCACGGTACCAACCACCAAGAACACTTAGGACCTCCAACTCTAGCCTACTAAACATCCCTAGACTCATAACTAAACATGGAGAAGCAGCTTTCAGTTTCTATGCGCCCCTTATCTGGAACAGACTTCCTGACGAGTGCAGAGCTGCTGAAACTCTGAACTGCTTAAAATCGAGACTAAAAGCCTATCCGTTTAGAATTGCCTTCAAGTAAATTTACTCGAAGGCAATTCTAAACGGATAGGTTTTTCATCTCGATTTTACATATTACATATGTATGAAATGTGTTCATGCTCTCTTGCTATATTGATCTTTCTCTTGCTTTATTGTGTATCATGCGTTATTGTGCATCATGTGTCATGTGTGTTTCATGCTAATTAGCTACTTTTACTTTTAATTTCCAATGTTATTTTCCTTGTTTGTTTGTTTTGTTTTTAAAGGAGGGTGGCATGTAAAATCCACTTTTTAAAGCTTTTCATCACATTCTTATAACATTCCCTCCTTAAAAACATGCCTAAAGTGTTTCTTAGGTTAATTTATGTATGTTTGAGTAATATCTATAAACTCTCGCAGCCGCCATGTTGAGCTCTGAACGCCAGGGTCCTCCTAGGAATGCCCTAACCTCCCAGGAACGCCCCTAAATTTTAAAAAACCGCCCACGTCTCTCCACAGCCCTCTCTTCTCTTCTTCGCACTAAAGCAGAGCATCGTCAGCAGCAATCAGGTAGCACCTGTGGAAAGTAGTAGCTCGTACTCGTGCTTGTACCATGTCCTGTGTGCCCATAGTAAACCGAAACATATGCCTGTCTTCCAAAAGTCCGGCCACCGATGCTACAGTACTGTAATGCTTCGTCACCATACGAATGGAGGATGTTGTGATGACGTTGACGGCAGCGTGTTGAAGGGGGCATGTCCGAGACTCTTAAAGAGACATGCAGCTAATTTCAAGGCATTCAGTGCGGACATGCTGTGAGTGCAAAATTACAAATAGGTAGTATAAATCATTTATTGAACATACAGATCTATTTCAGGTAAAATTATTGATGTACTGGACCTCAAAATTGCTCTTTCTGCATAAGAAGAACGTGCCACCCCTCCTTTAAAACACCAAATCATGTAAAGCACCTTGAATTACCCTGTTGTTGAAAGTTTGTTATAGAAATAAAAAAGCTTTGCCTTGTCTTAAAATCCAGTTCATTTGATAACAATTGAACTAGACAGGGAGACTTTACAGGAGTATTAACATTAGACATGTTTAAAAGATATTCCATAAACACCCCTTTGACATGACTGAGAACCGTAGGATGTTAAATGCTAACTAGAAAAAGTTGCATTTCCTGTGAAAATGCAGTGTGAATGCTGTAAGCTGAATGTATTTACAGAGAATGGCTGAAGTTTTTGAAGTCAGCTGTAGAAGATTTGCTGAAGTGTAATAAAGAGAAACAGCAGAAAAAAGAAAAGTACCACATAGAAAAACTGTCACAATTAGCTAAAATAAAAAGTTGAATATTATGAAAAGTATAAAGGTTATGAATACCAAAAGATATACCCGGAAAAAGTAGAATGAGCAGAATAGTTGAAAAGTTGAATGGTTAAAATAGCACAAAGTATGCAGAGGTAGTTGAAGTTCAAAAAACGTACGGGAGCTTATGGTAGCATGTTGCAAAACACAAACATGTTGGTTAACAATTATTCAATCCATTCTGTATAATAAAAATAAGTTTAAAGGGAAGTGTTAGCTAAAATTTGCTGAAATGCAAACGTTTGCTAAAATGCTTGTGGTAGTAAGGTAGCAAGCACTAACATGGCGCTAAACATTAACAAAATCTATTTACCAAGTTAACCTTAGCTGTTAAGCCAAAATTAGCTTAAATTTTGATACTAACTGTAATACTAGTGTTAGCTTAAATACTAGTGGTTGTATGTTGGCAAACACTAACATAATCGTTACCATGAACTTAATCCTTTCAGTATGTTAAAATCTTCCTCAAATGCAAATATTAGCTAACATTAGCTGAAATGCTAATGTTAGCTTAAATGTTCTTTTTAGCTTAAATGCTAGAGATAGCATGTTGGTAAGTACCAACATGTTGGTTAACATTAACTCAATCCATTCATTATGTTCATTTTGGTTGTTAAGTCAAAATTAGCTAAAATTCCATTGTTAGCTTGAAAGACTTAAATTGGTATGGTTAGTAAAAAAGCTATTGGTAGCATTTTGGCATTCATGAACATATTGGTTACCAATAACAACCCATTCAGTTTGTTAAAATCAACTCAAAAACCAAATGATAGCTAAAATTAGCTAAAATGCCGATGTTAGCTAAAATGCCACAGATATCATGTTGGCAAACACTAACATGTTGGTTAACTTTATCTTAATCCATTCAGTATGTTAACTTTAGCTATTAAGTCAAAATTACCTAAAACGCTAATGTTAGCTTAAATGCCAAGGATTGGATGTTGTCAAACACTAACATGTTGGTTAACTGTATCTCAATCCATTGAGTAGGTTAACTTTAGCTATTGAGTCAAAATTAGCTAAAATACTAATGTTAGCTTAAATGCTAGTGTTAGTATAATGGATAACAATAGTAAGTTAGCTAACAATATCTTACTTCATTTATAATGCCTAAGATTGCCTAAACACACAAGTCTGTGTAACTGCCATTTAAAAGTAATCACTGTTCTCCAGGTGTTGGAACAGTAAAATGGCCACTGTTGCCTGCCTAGTAACTGAAGTATTTGAAGTCAACTGTAGAAGACTTGCTGAAGTGTAATGCACAGAATCAGCAGAAAAAAGAAAAGTAGTCTACCAACCCTACTGCATAGAAAAACTCACAATTAGCTAAAATGTCAGTGTTACCTAAAATCAGCTAAATTCCAAATATTACCCAAAACGCTAGTAGTAGCATGTTGAGGAACACAACTATGTTGGTTAAAAGAAGACTTATCAGCTAAATTCCAAATATTACCCAAAACGCTAGTAGTAGGATGTTGGGAAACACAACTATGTTGGTTAAAAGAAGACTTATTATATTCAGTAAATTGACAACAAGCTATAACACCAATATTATTGAAGTTTAGCTAACATGCTAATGTTAACTAAAATGCTAGTGGTAGCACGTTGCCAAACACAAACATGTTGCTTAACAATAATTCAATCCATTCAGTATAATAAAAATATGCTTTAAAGGAAGTGTTAGCAAAAATTAGCTTAATTAGCTTAAATTTTGATACTAACGGATGTACTAGTGTTAAGCTTAAATGCTAGTGATAGCATGTTGGCAAACAGTATCATGTTCGTTACCATAAACTTAATCCTTTCAGTATGTTAAAATATTCGAAATAATTAAATGGCTTGAACATGTTGCAGGGATCAAAGGAACAGCACTAGGCTGGTTTAAATCATATTTGTCTGATAGATTCCAGTTTGTTCATCTAAATGATAAATCATCTTCACTCTCAAGGGTTACTTGTGGAGTTCCACAGGGTTCTGTCCTTGGACCAATTCTTTTCACCATATATATGCTTCCAATTGGTAGAATCATTAGAAAGCATGGGATAAATTTCCACAGCTATGCCGATGATACACAACTATATTTATCCATAAATCCTGATGAACCCAGTCAGTTAGGTAGATTACAGGCATGTCTGGAAGACATAAAAGCATGGATGACCCTAAACTTTTTGCTTTTAAATTCTGACAAGACAGAAGTTGCTGTCTTTGGACCAGAAGTTCTTAAACAGAAACTGATTAGTCAATCACTTCATCTGGATGGCATTAAATTGTCCCCCAGTAATAACGTAAAGAACCTCGGCGTTATTTTTGACCAAGACTTGACATTTAAATCCCATATTAAACAGGTTTCTAGGATTTCTTTCTTTCACCTCCGGAATATTGCTAAAATTAGAAACATCCTGTCCAGGAGTGATGCTGAGAAACTAGTCCATGCATTTGTTACCTCAAGGCTGGACTACTGTAATTCTTTACTATCAGGTAGTCCACAAAATGCCATTAAAAGCCTTCAGTTGATCCAAAATGCGGCAGCAAGAGTTCTGATGAATATTAAAAAGAGAGATCACATTTCTCCTGTTTTAGCTTCCCTTCATTGGCTCCCTGTTAAATCCAGAATAGAATTTAAGATCCTTCTTCTTACATACAAAGCCCTTAATAATCAAGCTCCATCATACATCAGAGATCTAATTGTTCCATATGTTCCTAAAAGAGCACTTCGCTCTCAGACTGCAGGTTTACTTGTAGTTCCTAGGATCTCTAAAAGTAGAATGGGAGGCAGATCTTTTAGTTATCAGGCTCCTCTCCTGTGGAACCAGCTCCCAGCTTTAGTCCGTGAGGCAGACACTCTGTTTACTTTTAAGGCCAGGCTTAAAACTTTCCTTTTTGATAAAGCTTGTAGTTAGAGTGGCTTAGGTCATCCTGAGCTATCTCTGTAGTTATGCTGCTATAGGCTTAGACTGCTGGAGGACAGACTTACCAATTTTCTTCACTCTGCTACTTCCTTTTCTCTTACGACTCTCCAGTTGTATTACAGTACATTCTGTTATCTCGACTGTTAACTTTGTTTTCTCTCAGTGTTTTTCTCCCCATCGAAGATACACCTGGTCTGGTATCCTGCTTGGCTGCAATGCCCTGTTGGACGGGGGTCATCGACTGGGATGATCCTCTCAGTAATTGAACATCCACTGTGTCCTGTTATCAACTTTTTACTTTCTGTAACATAGAAAGTTCTCTTATATCGGATCTTCTGTTCCTTCTGTGTTCTGCTCTGTCTTCTCAAACCCCCAGACGGTCGTGGCAGATGGCCGCTCCTACTGAGCCTGGTTCTGTTGGAGGTTTCTTCCTGTTAAAGGGGAGTTTTTCCTCTCCACTGTCGCTACATGCTTGCTCAGTATGAGGGATTGCTGAAGGATTGCTGTGGTTGGAAATCTGCCCAACCTCACGCCAATGACTGACGCAATCTGCTGGGATTCCTTAAATAGGAAACTTTTTAACTGATTGGAATGTTTGTATAATTGTATTGAAATGACTTCTTGTTAAGTGCCTTGAGATGACATCTGTTGTGAATTGGCGCTATATAAATAAACTGAATTGAATTGAATTGAATTATCTAAAATCCCACTGTTAGCTTGAATGAGCTAAATTGCTATGGTTAGCAAAAAAGCTATTTGTAGTATGTTGGCAACCATAAATACATTGGTTACCAATAACTAAACCCATTCAGTTTGTTCAAATCAACCCAAAAACCAAATAATAGCTGATGTTAGCTAAAATGCTAATATCAGCTAAAATGCCACAGATAGCATGTTGGAAAACAATAACATGTTCGTTACCATGAACTTAATCCTTTCAGTATGTTAAAATCTTCCTAAAATACTAATATTAGGGAACATTAGCTAAAATGCTCAAGTTAGCTTAAATGCTAAAGATAGCATGTTGGTAAACACCAACATTTTGGTTAACAGTAACTCAATCCATCCATTATGTTAATTTTAGCAGTTAAGTCAAAATTAGCTAAAATGATATTGTTAGCTTAAATGAGCTACATTGCAATGGTTAGTGAAAAAGCTATTGGTAGCATGTTGGCAAACATGGACATATTGGTTAACAATAATTCAAACCATTCAGTATGTTACAATCAACCAAAAAACCAAATGATAGCTAAAATTAGCTAAAATGCTAATGTTAGCTAAAATGCTAATGTTAGCTTAAATTCCACAGATAGGAAGTTTGGCAAACACTAACATGTTGGTTAACTGTATCTCAATCCATTCTGTAAGTTAACTTTAGCTATTATGTCAAAATGAGCTAAAATGCTAATGTTAGCTTAAATGCTAGTGTTAGTATAATGGATAACAATAGCAAGTTAGCTAACAATATCTTACTCCATTTATAATGCCTACAATCCCCTAAAAATACAAGTCTGTGTAATTGCCCTTAAAAACTAATCACTTTTTTCCAGGTGTTGGAACAGTAAAATGGCCGCTGTTGCCTGCCTAGTACCTATGAGACTGTATTGATCATCATATTTTACAGAGTAATCAAAAGTCCTGGTGAACTGATTTGTATTAAATCTACAAGTTGTTTGAGATATCTTACAATAACCCTTAAACGTCAGTTTTACAGTGGAGGGCATAATGTACAGTAATTCTCTTTTCAACCACAAGAGGGAGCTCCACCTAAAGCCATGAAAAGACCCTCCATTTTTCGACCAATCACACGCAGGCTGTGACTGGGGGAGACAGTCTAAAGCCGCGTTCACACCGGTCAGCGCGTCCAGGCGCCAAATCGCTCAAACGGACGAAAGTCGACGCTTTAAAATTTAAACCCAGCTGCTTGCACACTTGTGGTCTGCGTCGGCGCGTCGGGGCATCAGCGCGTCACGTCATTACGTCAGCGTGCGGGCGTGGATTTGTCTGTTGCTAGTTGTTTACAACATGGCGGATCTTGTCGGATCAGCAGCGCGTCTTCAACTACCGGCTCTCCCGGGCCCGGCTGGTGGTGGAAGATGCATTCGGGATCTGGTCTGCACAGTGGAGAATGTTTCACCGCAGACTGGAAGTCAACCCCGAAGTTGTGGAGAAGTGTGTGAAGGCGACGTGTGTTCTCCACAACTTCATGAGGGTTTCTGGAGATGGCCAGGTACCTGCAGTGAGGGGAGCTGCCGCTGCTCATGGAGAGAGACCACTTCCAGCTGTGGGGCGAATCGGAGCCAACAACGCAACCAGAGAGGCAGTGGAGACCAGAGAAGTTTTCATGGCCCACCTCAGTGAGGAGGGGGCAGTGCCATGGCAGCCGGCAGAATAGTCATGTCCATACAGGACTGACCCAAAACGGCTCTTTTAAGAGCCACCCAATAAAAAAATTAAGAGCAAAACTTTCTGAAAATTTCCACATCTATATTTACTATATTATATTTTAGTAATTTGTTTTTCTCTATACATTCATATATACATTCACAAATCCCTTTCATTTATGGATTATTGTTTGTTCTGTACCTATATACTTTTGACCTGTTCACCTGTACCTCTCATTTCCAGGTAATCACTGACAGACTGCTCTGCTTTCTCCCACAAACTCGTCTATGGATATGGTGAAATCAATCAAATAAACTCAAATAGTTCTTGCTTTTGTACTTCTGTGGTATTTTATATAGTCAATAAAAAGGTATATTTCATTAAGGTAATTATTAGCTGTTATTAAAAACAATATTTTCACCCAAATGGCATTACATAGGACAGTAGAATTAAATTAAGGAAAGTAGCTGACCAAAATGTTACATATAAAAATATTTAATATAAAAAAATACATACAACATATATACATATAATAAACAAACAATAAAATAAAGAACAGGAAGAGAAAGGACCTTATTTGGAGGAAGTGCAGTGGAAGACAGGAGGGACACAGAAAGGAGTCTCCTTCCTCCCCTGAAAAAGGTGTCAGCCCGATCAGTAAAACTACTGAGTATTGTCCAAATGGGTCAAATTGAGTGTTACATTAATTCTTTCAAAAATCAGTCTATGAATGTCAAATTTTAGGATGTCTCTTTCTAGAGGTGACACCCTTTTCAGGAGAGGATGAAGAGAGAGAAGGAAGTGCATTTCATCATCTGCAGGAGGAGCAGGAGCTGGTTCAGGCCGGGCCTTGAGCGCATCAGGCAGCTTTTGCTGGAACTCTGTTGGCACTGACAGGTCCTGCTGCCTCCGCCTTCGTTTTCTTGGAGGGCCTGTGAAAAAACACAGTAGAAAAATGTGTTAAAAATGCTTACAATTATGTTGAACAATTATACAAATTAGATAAAATTATAAGCAACATTTTAAGTCTGTATGAAAGGCTGAGTGTGAATTCCAGGGTATACACAGACATTTCAGAAAGTACAAAAAGTAATTCGCCAAGTGTCTGGGAACCCAAAGAAACAGATTGACATCTTTGAATAAAACCTACATTCCCAACCTTTCCAAACAGCACTACACACCTGCAGGTGCTGGAGCAGAGGAAGGGCCAGGCTGGTCAGAAGAAGAAGCAGCAGCAGAGGAAGGGCCAGGCTGGTCAGAAGCAGAAAAGGAAGGGCCAGGGGACTCTGGTTCAGCCATGTCACCTGCCTCCATGTTAGCTGGATCTGTCAAGACAGAAAGGAATATTATTGACCCTCCTGTTTATTATGCTTTATACCAAGATCACAAATACTTCTACTGCTAGCACTAATAATAAATAGCAAAACTTTGTAGTAGCAAAATGATGTAGGTTTCAGCTTTACAATAATTACTTTCAATTTTCTGAGCACGTTTTTGTGTGTGTTTGTGTGCCACTATGTCTGGGTTTTCTTCTCAAAATCACCAACCTTCTGCCTCTAACCGCCCTGCTGCTTCTTTTTCTGGCTCCTCTGGGTGGTCATACCCCTCCGCCTGCTCCTCCTCGACCCCCATGTTGCTCGATGTTTCGCGGGGGGCGATGAAGGGTTCGAGGAAGGACAGGACAGAGAGGTACTTCCATTTCTGCACTTTCCCTCCTTCTGCTCCGCTCTTCCTTCTCTCTTTCTCTTTTCTGCTCTGCCTGACATATGTGTCCCTCAATGTCTTCCACCGTTTTTTGCAGATCTCGTCTAAATACACAATGGGAAACTGGTAATGCGTATTTAGTACCGTAGTTGCCCTAACCGCTTTTGGCTAGCGTAGCGTTAGCTAACATAACAAGAAAGTTAAAAGAAAAAATATTTTTTTCTATGTTTAACTGCTTACCTGGCACTCCAATATCCTCCGATATCTTCCTCCAAATCAGATCCGATCTCTTCCTGTCTTTGTAAAAAGACGAAGACGGGTCATACAGTTCACGGACATTACATACAGCGACGATCAGTTTGTCCTCCATCTTGAATAAAAAATTTGCCGATTCCCCCATGGAAGGAGTTACCACGTCAGTACAACGAGTCGCTCTGATTGGTTGACGCCGCGCGTCTGCTGCCCGAAAGTTCAATTTTCCCAACTTGAGCAGCAGACGCCCCGACGGTCCGTCGGGGCGTCCGGGCATCAGCTGCGTGGACGCGCTGATGCCAGCTGCGCCGACGCGCGCGACTTGCTGCTTGGCAGCTTGGCGCCCACTAGATGCGTAGATCCCATAGACTTGCATGTAATCTAGCTGCCCTGCTGCCTGGACGCGCTGACCGGTGTGAACGCGGCTTAAGTGCAGCACCTCACTTATGTCTCCTAATTTCTCAGCCATTTTAACAGGTAATGCAGCTTCCGAACTACTTTTAATAACTTAAGAACCATAAGGCGTATCGACGTCACCAATGTACCGTTTTTATCGGAAAAGATAGGGGAACTCTCTCAAACCACTCAATTTGTTGAAAATATAATATTACAGCCGTAAAATGACGTCGAATATGTTGATAAATTTGATGGAAACATTAATCTGTCCATCCTTGGTCCCGAACTACATCCTCTTACTCGGAAAATATAAGGCCTATCGAAATTATTCTTTCACTGTGAGTATCACCAGGCTTTGATGAAGAATCATGGTTCGTTTCATGTGTGTACCTCAATCTGTCTAGGAGCAGTAATTTTGTAAAATGAGCATGATTTTGGCATTTTTGATTCTGAGCCGTTTAAGTGAAGAGCAGATTTGTTACACTCGAACAAACAAAACTTATGGAGAAACGGTAACAGGTATCAAAAAAATTTTTGAATCATGAGCGTCAGGAAGGTCTGAAGTTATATTGGCACAAGGCTCATGTTTCTACGTCGCATCGTTTATGAGATATTACTTTACAAATATGAATCAGAATCCAGCTGTCCTCCTCTGAATTTTTGCTCAGTGCAATGCATTCCAATGGTCCCTCCTGGGTGCGGGCATTTTGCTTCAGGTCGATTTTCCAAAAAACTGTAACTGTCGCATAAATTTTGGTGACATTTCCTGAATCAAAAATTGATAACCTACGTTTTGATGTATTATATGTGCAGAAAGAGTGAAATATGAGCGAATAAGCGGAAGTTGTTCGTGGAAAATCAGGAAAGTGGAAAAGTGTAATTCTGCTAGATTGGGCCACTCTAGCTTAATTGCTTCGCTCCCATAGACATCCATGTATTTTCAGAAATCTGATCATTTCAGGACCAAAAATTTGAGGAAGGATTGTATGAAAATGGTACAAGTTAGGTAGAAGCCGAGACATACAGTAATAGCAGAAGAGTATGACTACATTTTAAGATTTGAATGGTGTTTCTAAGTGGAAGTATGTGGAAGTAGTTAGTTTTGCAAAACAGGCAAATTTAGCGGAATTTTTGAGGTTTTCCATTCATTTCAATGGGAGCAAAAAATGCATAAAAAGTTGAATATTATAAAAAGTATAAAGGTTATGAATTCCAAAAGATATTGCCGGAAAGAAAAGAATAAGCTGAATAATTGAAAAGTTGAATGGTTAAAATAGCACAAAGTATGCAGAAGTAGTTAAAGGAAACCCCGAGTGAAATAGCATGTTTAATCCATATGATTTATTTTGCTGTCAGTAACATATTTATAAGATAAGAATTCCCAAAATATTTCCTGGTTTTATATATGTTTTGGAAACAATTTTATGCGTATATCGCCATTGTTGTTTTGGTCGCAATGCACTCTGGGTAGTGACGTCAAATGGTTGCACCAGTGTTATTAGCCGTAGCAGCCACCGGGTTAGCAGCAATGAGCTCCAGCGTTGAGCCTTTTCAGTTCGAGCCACAGCGTGATGGTAGACATGAAGAAAGTGAGGAAGAAGGCCGTGATGAAAATAGAGAAGAGCGCCACCCACAGGATAGAGTTGGTCATTGTCGGTGGTGTCTTTGTGGTAGCTGCTCAGCTATGCTAACAGCGAAAGAGAGCGTCTGCTGTTGAGAGCTCCAGTTCATTTCTGCTGCTGTCCATGGTATTTTGTTTATAATTACCTATTCGTGGCATTTATGAATTTACAATACACCTAAACTATTAAAGAGAAAAACGTGCATTACATAATTTATTTACAGATCTCCCTTGTATAACTGCACATCCAAATTTTGATGCTGTGTGCATCAACCCGGATGTTTTATGGGCAGCGCTGGTCAGCCTTCATGACCGCTTCAGTGCTGGTCTGCCGATAAGAGGCCAGATCACCAACAGGCAAGTCATGTACTCACCTGTGTACAAAATAGCTTCACTGAAATGGTACGAAATAAGCACTGGACTGGTGGCTAATGTAGCTTTGTATCTTTCACTGCTCTAGTATTATTGTTGATTATTAAGAGATGGGGCAGTTCAATTTTAGATGTCAAATCAGTGTGTGATTCTTTGGATTACTCTTTGATTTTCACACAAACATCTGGTATTTCGCCACCAATTTGCAGGACATCATTGATGAATACAACACTGCTTTTCCAATACACTTTTTACCCGGCAAATGATTTCTATTATGTTTATTAGGTCCTACAGATATGCAGGATATCGCCAGTTCACTTGGTGGATGCATGGATGGCTTGGGAGAAGAGTTCGTTGAGTCATTCCTTCATGTGCAGTCAGCAAAATCCGCCTTGTCTACCCTGAACCAAGCAGACTCTACACTGGGTTTCAGTCTGTAGGCTTTGATTCAGAAGTGGATGACGCATGGATAAACTTTTGAGGAATGGAAAACAGAGATTTAAATCAAATACATATTTTAATAAACATTTAAACCAAATTAGAAAGTGTCAATTTATAACATTTCAATTATGTCAATTCAAAAGTAAGGTAATGTTAAAAGTTAGTGTGAAGGAACTCTTAAGAACCATTTCAAGTTAAGGTGCACCAAAGATTGAGTTAAGAACACATGTAACACAATCTGCAAACATACAGGAGCCTTCTGCTAAAAAGTTGGCAGTTTGCCTAGAAATAAACCAAGAAAAGAAAATATATATAGTTTTTATATATATATATATATATATATATATATATATATATATATATATATATAATACTAATACAAAAAACTATATATATATAAATATAATACTAATACAAAAAAAACTATATATAAAATACTAAAAATAATTATATATTATAATAATTATATAATAATAATATATATAAACAACATATCTTAATCAATGCAAACCCAAACACTGTCGCTATTGAGATAAGATACAGAACATAAATGATTTTAACGTTTGGGTTCATTTTAGGTTATTCATCAACACTGGAGTCAACACTACTGATGGGCAGATGATGCTTCTAGATGTGTAACACTTTTCCCTGACAGTGTTAGTACAACTTGCACTGTCATGATCCAGTATGACTATGATATAAAGTTCTAAAGAGCAGCACTTGGTCTTGAATCGTTTTGTATCGTATCACAAAGAGCGAGCCATCAGTTCAATTGAGCTGGTTCTCAGAGCTATTGGGGAATTATTTAGTTAAATCAGAACAGATGTAACAAGCAGAAATTAGTGCTTTCCCGTAGATTTGTATGTAATTCACTATTTTTGTCTGCAACTAGCTACTTGTTATACTGTAAGAGAAGTACCAGGACAAATAAGTAACAAATAACTAAAACTAATTAATGTTTTAAGTGATGTTCCTAACAATGCTCTTATAATGCTATATTTTATTGTATGCACTAAATTTATATTCCTACAATCTTACTCAATTATATGCGTTATTACATTTCGCCATTACACATTTCTGAACAACTCAGCCAACATCATACATTTTTTAAACCACCAGATGCTGCTGTTTAAGTAGGGTTGTAAATTTTGATACATGTATATATTTGATGATTTGTTTTGTCATTAAATTAAGAAAAAACAAGCAAAAAAGTAAAGTAAAAAACACTAAGCCATGACCAAAACAAAGCTAAAAATGGAATTAACTTCATAAATCACTGTCTATAACTGGATTTTTGTACATTGTCAAATCCCCTGTGCTCTCCTTTTACGCTGTATTAGCAAAAAATATATATTTACAACTTTGTGATATGGATATAGTGTCACTATATATTGCGATAATGATTTGGATACTGGATTATAACATTGTGCAAAATCTGCCAAGACCATCAGGGAAAAGTGTCACACACCTTGAGGTATCATCTGCTCATCACTTGTGGAGATTCCATGGATGCCTCTACTTGAACCGAGAAAACTTTTGTGTCTGTGAGATGATTTGAGCTCGAGGAAGTCTTTCTTGTGGAGCCATAACGTGTGCAGAGGTCAGTGCAGAACCCATGTTCCTTGTCTCTTTGGCAGAGGAGAGAACATCCACCATCATCGCTGTCATGTAGCTGTAGTCCTCAACAGCTACCGGTCTGGCCCTGAAGTTCTTCTGGGCTTTGCTCCATGAGATCTTGAACTTAGGTTGACCAACACTCTCCCCATCCTGATAAACAGCCTTTCAAGCACAAAATGAAAGTTTGTGTCATGCTTTGCTGGCGAGAATTTCTCTTTTAAAAAGAGAATGACAGCATCATATAAACTGTTACCAAAAAATTAAAGAAAAATCACTTGCAGGTGCTGTATTCGTTTAAGTGATATCTATAAAAAGTTCTGAAATGCATGTAATTCTTGTAGCTGGTTAGATGTTAGTTTTAATAAAATGTATCAGATGAATATTTCAATAATTCAATTATCCATCCATCCATTGAATTATATTACAGTTTATATTTATGTTGTTAAAATTCAAGATTCAGTTCAGTGTGTAATTAAAAATATCTAGGAAATTCGAGTTAACGGGTTACACACACAATAATAGCACACTGGAGACTTTAATGTTTGCAGAGGATATTCTACAACCAAAATAATAGCCTTTTGTGATTTGCTCATTTTAACCATTAAAATGTGTTTGTGTGTCAATTTTGCAGAGCCCATTAGTTGTGTTCAAAGAACATAATATTCTAAACAGCATATCGTTTGAAATTGAGGTGGGGGTCAGCTGAAAACTGCTAGTGATTATAGTAACTAAAAATTAAGATTTCTAATTTTAGTTTTTTGCTAATATTTATGTAATCCCTGGGCCAATCCACATGAAACAAAAACTGTCACAAAGTTGAATGTGTTCTCTGTCAGCACATATGAACTAAGGTATTATTTTCTCTCAAACGTGTCCAACAGAGGACACAAAATTCAAAAACGTGCCTGATGTTGGCCAGTAGAAACAATTTTCACCCATAAAAATCAGTATATAAGTGTGTACTGTGAACTACAACTTGATTAACAAACAAAATAATCTATAGAATGCAAAAAATGTCATTGTAAGAGCAATTTCGCCAATAATGTATAAGTTAAAGCCATCAATTCTCTCAGTTATAGTATTTGTCACAAATCTGGCCAAACTGAAACAAAAAGGAATGCGTACAGTTCACCTACCTGCTCTCTGTTCACGTTATTGTCATGATCCAAGGCAGCCAGCATCGAGGCATGGACCATCACATCATAGCCAAAGTGCGTCCTCTTTGGCAGGTACTTGAGATACATGGAGTGATACACCTGCATTTGAAATTTAAATTGAAAGAGTCAAGCATCCATTCAGAAAATGTATGTAACAGAAGCATTTAAAAGTCCATACATACCTCTAATGTGGTTGTGTGGATGCACTTTGTGAGGTGATCCAGGTCTTTCAGGAGACGCTTGTCGATCACAATCTTCAGCAATGCGCTGTGGGCTTGAGATCCAGGCTTTAACCACTGCTTGTTTCTCTGACTCTCTTCATCAAGGGGCTCATGGATACAGCTATGGTACTGTTGATTCCCTGGCCAGTCATGTCGGTTGGTGACATGATGTATCACAGACACCCACTTTTCCTTCAGCAGCACAGCATCTTCCTCACAGGTCTGGGCACTCCACCAAAGGTGGTTAATGATAAATGGAATCCATGCTCCCAGGTCCTCACATCCCCTTCTCTTGGTCTCTGCTGTCAGTTTTTTTGAAACACCTTTAGCCACATGCCATGGGTCAAATTCATGGATCTTCTCAGGATTGTTCACCCTCATCTCCTTCACAATTTGTGGATGTCTGTCAGTGGAGATCGTTGAGACTTGGACACAGTTTTCTTCAATAGTTTTCAGAGCCTCTTTAAATGCATGCAGTTCCATGGCATTTGAGGTTGCTACTTGAGTGACGCTCACAACTTTGAAGTCCACAAGTTTACTGCTGTTTGTGTCTAAAAATGTGTATGTGCAGTATTTACCTGAGTGTCCTGGTGAATCACACCTACCATCTCCACAGAGCACCACTTCAGGATGTGATTTTATGTCAGTTAGTACTGCATTCTGCTCGCTGATCCAGGTCTTTTTTACGATGGGAAAACAAATTTCTTTCTCAGACCTGTGTATGTGTCTTCACTAATCGTTTTTAGGTTCATATTACTTCAAAACCTCTCAAACTTTGCAAAGTGGATGCCACTGAAAAACACTGATGCTGTTAGAAGCAGGTTTCCGGCCCCTTTGGTCCCACTCAGAGCTGGCTGAGCCTGCCAGCGGTAACTGCAGTTGTTAGCACAGGTGAACTCAAGAGTCAGCTGAGATCCTTCATTCTGTAGTTCTATCATGTCTTCTTGGGCAACAAGAGCGCCGCACTTAACACAATGCACTAGCAATTGTTTTAACTGGTCTTCAAAAACAAGAAACACTCTGCCTGTGGATGTGTTAATAGAAGCCTGTGATTCGGTAAGTTGTGAACTGTCGGATGAACTAGCGATAAAATCTGGATCAGACTGACTGCATGGGGGCTGACTAGGTTCACTGGAGTCAGGTAACGTAAACAAATCTTCCGAGTTGACGACGCTATCCCCATCCAAGTCGATGTCACGTCTACCCGAGTAACTGTGATCCATGATGGGCGAGTTAACATTAGCCTGGCACTGTACAGCTACATCGGACTTGCATGTCTCGGTCTGAGTGGATGCATCTCTCATGCAAGGTGAAAACTGTACACTTACAGATGTCCTGCTTGACTGGCATGTGTCGATTGCTTCCTCCATGGCAAACTCTGACAGCAGTGGTAGTGCGTCTCCCGTAACTGCTGTTGAAGAAGAAGCAGTGGAGTGTCCCTCCCCCAGACAGCCAATCCATCTGTCCAACTCCTCCCGTCTTTCGCGTCTTTTCGCCCTGTTCTCACTTGTCACTCGTGTGCGTTTAGGCTCCTTGTGAGGAAAGATGGTAGGCACCGAATTTGGTTTTAGTCGTCGTTTAAATCCATGTGCGCCGGTTAGCTCTTTCATGAGCTGAGGACCATGAAAGGCCTCGAATGCATCTGGGCTAAAATGGCGAGAGCACAGCCACGGGTCTTTGGGCAGCTGGACTCTTCCACACGCGTCCTCCCACTGTTTCCTCAACTTGCTTTCCTTCGGAAAGCTATGGAGGCTTACCTCGCTTTCTTTATTCCGCTTTGACTGGAATTGACAGGCGAAGGCTGCGCAGTGTGGCATGTTTGCTCGTCTTGCTAACGCTTCGGTTCCGTTCACTCGGTCAACGTAAACAAGGAGGCTGCAACCAGTGAGAAAGAGAGAGAGTGCGACTAACAAACAGTGAGAAAATGAGCGATAGCAGCAGGAAATGTAACAAATTTTGGACCCATTTCAATGTCGTAAGTAGCTTAAAGGCAAAGTGTAACTTGTGCAAGCTGAAAACAAAAAGGAAAAAAAAGATATATATATATATATATATATTTTTTTTTAAACACTGGTGAGTCCTAAATGTGTCAGGTTTTTTTATAGCCTTCTTTATAATTTATTTTTGTAGCACTATATATGCTAAATATAACAAAAGTTTAATAACTGGCAATTTTAATTTACATATTGATTGTTTTAATCCACATACAAAAGAGTTTTTAAATCTGTTGAACTGTGTGGATTTTAAGGAACATGTCACACGGAGGACAAACCCGGGACCTGGTCATAACATATGCCTTGTCCACTAGTGTGTCTTCTGTTGTTGACCTGGCTGCGTCAGACCACTTTTGTATATTTTTTAATATCACAGGTTTTATCCAACAGGAGGACCAGGTGAGAACTGTGAGGAAACAATATATAACTTCAAAATTCTTTTTTAAAACAATTAACCTTTTAATAAATACTGATTTTAACAAACCCTCCATGTCTCCTTCAGTTGCTACATGTGAGGACTTTGCAGACCACTTCACAAACAAAATTAGTGCTATCAGATGCAACTTTTTTTACCCGAGGAAACACTTAAGAATTTTGTCCTGGTTGATGCAAAAATTCTTGGTAGAGTTTTCTCTCAAGTTAACACAACTATCTGCCTTTTTCGACCCAATTCCCACATCAGTTTTTAAGAAATGTTTGGCTTCTTTGAGTGTGAGCTTTTAAACATTGTGAATTGCTCTCTTCAGATGAATGGTTTCCCAACCTCCTTTAAAATGCTGTGCTTCTGAAGAAGAGTAATTTAGATCCTAACAATCTTGATTACTATCGAACAGTATCCAACTTACTTTTTTGAGGAAAAAGTTAAAAAGTTGTTTTTATTCAGCTTAATGAGTTTTTAAGTGAACACAGTATTTTAGAAAAATAGCAATCTGGTTTTAGGACAAACCACAGTACAGAGACAGTTCTTTTAAAGATTGTTAGTGACGTCAGGTGGAACTTGGATTCAAGCAAAATTTCAATTTTGGTTCTACTGGATCTAAACACAGCTTTTAATACAGTTGACCACCACATTTTACTGCACAGACTCAAAAGTCTGGTGGGTCTCTCAGGTACTGTTTTAGAATGGTTTTACTCCTACCCGACAGATAGAAAAAAAAATTTAAGTATGGATACTCACTCCTCAGGAACCCATGACATTCAGCGTGGGGTTCCCCAAGGATCAATTTTAGGCCCAATACTTTTTAATCTCTACATGCTGTCACGTGAGGATGTCATCAGAAGTAACAGCATTGATTTCCACAGTTATGCTGATGATACACAGCTATACATTGTCATGTCTCCTGATGACGTTGAGCCAGTAAATGTACTTTTTAATTGTATTTTAAATATCAAGTCATGGATGGCAGAGAACTTCTTACAGCTCAACCAGGGCAAAACTTATTATAATTTATTATAATTTATCTATTTATTTTAATATTTTTATTATTATTTTTATGTTTTACTGAACTGTTTTTACGAATTGTTTTAAACAGACTAACTCCAATGTTTCTTTCATGGGGATCCTTCACGCTGGGAGCTCTGCCAGTTTAGCCTTGGAGGTTACTGCCATTGGGATTACTTTTGTCGTGGTGGGCGGGGCTCTGCACTTCAGCCTTATGGCTGTGCTGTGGATACCTACCTGCCCTGATCATGGCAGTCCTTGTGGTGTCTCTTCTGTGGCTGTGGGGTGGCTTCCATTGTGGATGGATCGCCCAAATATTGTTTTCTCACAGTGGTATCATTCTAGATATTTCTTTTATTGTATGTTTACTTAAAGTCACAGGAATAAATCGAGCATTGTTTTTGCAGTGAAGGGGCGGGGGACGGGGCGTGTATGTGTCTTGTGTTTGCAGAGAGTTTAACTGGTTGTGTACGATCGATTTTGTTTTAACTGTGTTTTCTTTGTTTATTTTTGTGTTTTTATCATGTAAAGCACTTTGTGCTGATTTTATCATGAAAAGTGCTCTACAAATAAAATTTGATTAATCGACTGATTGAAATCGCCTCTATCTGTTACAAAGTGGGAGAGTACTAAATGAGGTCAAACCAGTCCCTGAAGTAGATGCGGTCTTTCTGACCAAGGCCAGACTTTGTATACCCAGCATTTAATAATAATCCACAAAGAGGAAACCCAACATGATAACAGACTAAAACCACATGAAGGTATGTAAATATGTATATAATTTTAAACCAGTGTTGCAATGTTTTCTAATATGTACACTGAACAAAAATATAAACAATATAAAACTCAAAGACCTGAAACATTTTCAATATACACAAAAGACCCACTACTCTCAAATCTGTCTAAATCTATGTTAGTGAGCACTTCTCCTTCGCCAAGATAATCCATCCCACCTTACAGGTGTGGCATATCAAGGTGCTGATTAGACAGCATGAATATTATATAGGTGTGTCTTAGACTGTCTACATTAAAAGGCCACCCTGAAATGTGCTGTTTGATCACACAACACAATTCCACAGATATCACAACTTTTGAGGGTGCGTGCAATTGGCATGCTGACTGCAAGAATGTTTACCAGAGCTGTTGCCCATGAAATGAATGTTATTTCTCTACCATAAGCCGTCTCCAAAGGCGTTTCAGAGAATTTGGCAGTACATCCAACTCCCAACCGCAGACCACATGTAACCACTTAAACCCAGGACCTCCACATCCAGCATGTTCACCTCCATGATCATCTGAGACCACCCAACTGGCCAGCTGCTGCAACAAGTGGTTTGCATAACCAAAGAATAAATCCACTGTCAGAAACCGTCTCAGGAAAGCTTATTCAATTCAATTCAATTCAATTCAATTTCAATTCAATTCAGTTTATTTATAAAGCGCCAATTCACAACAGATGTCATCTCAAGGCACTTAACAAGAAGTCATTTCAATACATTTATACAAACATTCCAATCAGTTAAAAAGTTTCCTATTTAAGGAATCCCAGCAGATTGTGTCAGTCATTGGCGTGAGGTTGGGCCCCGTTGATGCAGACTTTCCAACCACAACAAACCTTCAGCAATCCCTCATACTGAGCAAGCATGTAGCGACGGTGGAGAGGAAAAACTCCCCTTTAACAGGAAGAAACCTCCAACAGAACCAGGCTTAGTAGGAGCGGCCATCTGCCACGACCGTCTGGGGGTTTGAGAAGACAGAGCAGAAACACAGAAGGAACAGAAGATCTGATATAAGAGATCTTTCTATGTTACAGAAAGTAAAAAGTTAATAACAGGACACAGTGGATGTTCAGTTACTGGGAGGATCATCCCAGTCAATGCCCCCCGTCCAACAGGGCATTGCAGCCAAGCAGGATACCAGACCAGGTATATCTTCTATGGAGAGAAAAACACTGAGAGAAAACAAAGTTAACAGTCGAAATAACAGAATGCACTGTAATACAACTGGAGAGTCGTAGGAGAAAAGGAAGTAGCAGAGTGAAGAAAATTGGTAAGTCTGTCCTCCAGCAGTCTAAGCCTATAGCAGCATAACTACAGAGATAGCTCAGGATGACCTCCGCCACTCTAACTATAAGCTTTATCAAAAAGGAAAGTTTTAAGCCTGGCCTTAAAAGTAAACAGAGTGTCTGACTCACGGACTAAAGCTGGGAGCTGGTTCCACAGGAGAGGAGCCTGATTATTAAAAGATCTGCCTCCCATTCTACTTTTAGAAATTCTAGGAACTACAAGTAAACCTGCAGTCTGAGAGCGAAGGGCTCTATTAGGAACATAAGGAACAATTAGATCTCTGATGTATGATGGAGCTTGATTATTAAGGGCTTTGTATGTAAGAAGAAGGATCTTAAATTCTATTCTGGATTTAACAGGGAGCCAATGAAAGAAAGCTAAAACAGGAGAAATGTGATCTCTCTTTTTAATATTCATCAGAACTCTTGCTGCCGCATTTTGGATCAACTGAAGGCTTTTAATGGCATTTTGTGGACTACCTGATAGTAAAGAATTACAGTAGTCCAGCCTTGAGGTAACAAATGCATGGACTAGTTTCTCAGCATCACTCCTGGACAGGATGTTTCTAATTTTAGCAATATTCCGGAGGTGAAAGAAAGAAATCCTAGAAACCTGTTTAATATGGGATTTAAATGTCAAGTCTCGGTCAAAAATAACGCCGAGGTTCTTTACGTTATTACTGGGGGCCAATTTAATGCCATCCAGATGAAGTGATTGACTAATCAGTTTCTGTTTAAGAACTTCTGGTCCAAAGACAGCAACTTCTGTTTTGTCAGAATTTAAAAGCAAAAAGTTTAGGGTCATCCATGTTTTTGTCTTCCAGACATGCCTGTAATCTACCTAACTGACTGGGTTCATCAGGATTTATGGATAAATATAGTTTTGTATCATCTGCATAGCTGTGGAAATTTATCCCATGCTTGTCGTCTTCATTGGGGTCTGGACCTCACTGCAGTTCGTCGTTGTAACCGACTTGAGTGGGCAAATGCTCACATTCGATGGCATATGGCCCGCTGTTCACAGATTCAATTCAATTCAATTCAATTCAATTCAATTCAGTTTATTTATATAGCGCCAATTCACAACAGATGTCATCTCAAGGCACTTAACAAGAAGTCATTTCAATACATTTATACAAACATTCCAATCAGTTAAAAAGTTTCCTATTTAAGGAATCCCAGCAGATTGCGTCAGTCATTGGCGTGAGGTTGGGCAGATTTCCAACCACAGCAATCCTTCAGCAATCCCTCATACTGAGCAAGCATGTAGCAACAGTGGAGAGGAAAAACTCCCCTTTAACAGGAAGAAACCTCCAACAGAACCAGGCTCAGTAGGAGCGGCCATCTGCCACGACCGTCTGGGGGTTTGAGAAGACAGAGCAGAACACAGAAGGAACAGAAGATCCGATATAAGAGAACTTTCTATGTTACAGAAAGTAAAAAGTTGATAACAGGACACAGTGGATGTTCAATTACTGAGAGGATCATCCCAGTCGATGACCCCCGTCCAACAGGGCATTGCAGCCAAGCAGGATACCAGACCAGGTGTATCTTCGATGGGGAGAAAAACACTGAGAGAAAACAAAGTTAACAGTCGAAATAACAGAATGTACTGTAATACAACTGGAGAGTCGTAAGAGAAAAGGAAGTAGCAGAGTGAAGAAAATTGGTAAGTCTGTCCTCCAGCAGTCTAAGCCTATAGCAGCATAACTACAGAGATAGCTCAGGATGACCTAAGCCACTCTAACTACAAGCTTTATCAAAAAGGAAAGTTTTAAGCCTGGCCTTAAAAGTAAACAGAGTGTCTGCCTCACGGACTAAAGCTGGGAGCTGGTTCCACAGGAGAGGAGCCTGATAACTAAAAGATCTGCCTCCCATTCTACTTTTAGAGATCCTAGGAACTACAAGTAAACCTGCAGTCTGAGAGCGAAGTGCTCTTTTAGGAACATATGGAACAATTAGATCTCTGATGTATGATGGAGCTTGATTATTAAGGGCTTTGTATGTAAGAAGAAGGATCTTAAATTCTATTCTGGATTTAACAGGGAGCCAATGAAGGGAAGCTAAAACAGGAGAAATGTGATCTCTCTTTTTAATATTCATCAGAACTCTTGCTGCCGCATTTTGGATCAACTGAAGGCTTTTAATGGCATTTTGTGGACTACCTGATAGTAAAGAATTACAGTAGTCCAGCCTTGAGGTAACAAATGCATGGACTAGTTTCTCAGCATCACTCCTGGACAGGATGTTTCTAATTTTAGCAATATTCCGGAGGTGAAAGAAAGAAATCCTAGAAACCTGTTTAATATGGGATTTAAATGTCAAGTCTTGGTCAAAAATAACGCCGAGGTTCTTTACGTTATTACTGGGGGACAATTTAATGCCATCCAGATGAAGTGATTGACTAATCAGTTTCTGTTTAAGAACTTCTGGTCCAAAGACAGCAACTTCTGTCTTGTCAGAATTTAAAAGCAAAAAGTTTAGGGTCATCCATGCTTTTATGTCTTCCAGACATGCCTGTAATCTACCTAACTGACTGGGTTCATCAGGATTTATGGATAAATATAGTTGTGTATCATCGGCATAGCTGTGGAAATTTATCCCATGCTTTCTAATGATTCTACCAATTGGAAGCATATATATGGTGAAAAGAATTGGTCCAAGGACAGAACCCTGTGGAACTCCACAAGTAACCCTTGAGAGTGAAGATGATTTATCATTTAGATGAACAAACTGGAATCTATCAGACAAATATGATTTAAACCAGCCTAGTGCTGTTCCTTTGATCCCTGCAACATGTTCAAGCCTTTCTAAGAGAATATTATGATCGACTGTGTCAAAAGCAGCACTGAGATCTAACAAAACCAGAACAGACACCAGTCCATTATCTGAGGCCATGAGAATATCATTAGTAACCTTCACCAGTGCTGTTTCAGTGCTATGATGAGCTCTAAAACCTGACTGAAACTCTTCAAACAGCTCGTTACTGTTTAGATGTTCACAGACTTGATTAGCAACTATTTTCTCAAGGACTTTGGATAAGAAAGGAAGGTTAGATATAGGTCTGTAATTCACTAAGTCATCTTGATCAAGGGAAGGTTTCTTGAGTAAAGGTTTAATTACAGCTATTTTAAATTCCTGTGGTACGTATCCGTTTACTAAGGATAGATTCATCATATCCAAAATGGGGCCAGGAACCAAATGGAACACTTCTTTAAATAATTTGGTTGAGATTGGGTCCAAAATACAAGTTGAAGATTTAGATGAGGCTAATATTTTTGATAATTCTGAAAGCTCGACTGAATCAAAACAGCCTAAGCACAACTGAGGTTCTACAGTTCTTTCCGATACTGACTCATTTACTGAGGAAGAAGTAATCATGTTTGGGAGGGTGCCAATGATTTTATTTTTAATAAAATTTATTTTATTTATGAAGAATCTCATAAAATCATCACTGCTAAGAGCTGGGGGAATAGTTTGCTCAACAGAGCTATGACTCTGTGTAAGTTTGGCAACTGTACTAAAAAGAAACCTAGGATTGTTTTTATTCGCCTCTATTAATGATGAAAAATATGCTATTCTAGCTTGTCGAATGGTCTTTTTATACAGCAGTAGACTGTTATTCCAGGTTAAATAGGAATCCTCTAGATGTGTAAAGCGCCATTTTCTCTCCAACTTCCTAGTATTCTGCTTTAAAGTACGCAACTCTGCGTTAAACCAACAGATGAATCCTGGGTTTCACTGTTCTGGGCAGATGGCAGACAGCATGTATGGGTGTGGGTGAGCTGACGTTTGCTGACGTCAGCGTTTGGGATCTAGTGGCCCGTAGTGGCGTGGAGTTATGGTATGGGCACCATGTGTTACGGACAATGAACACAGGTGTATTTTATTGATGGCATATTGAATGCACAGAGTTACCGTGACGAGACATGTCGGACGTGGTCAATCTCAGACTTGGAGTAGATCAGAATGTCGTCTAGGTAGATAAACGTTCAGCGTCCGAGCATGTTGCGAAGCACGTCATTAAGAAAACGTCCAAAGATAGCCGGCGCATTGCAGAGACCGAAAGGCATCACCGGTTACTCCCAGTGGCCACAGGGGGCGCTGAAAGCCGTTTTCCACTCGTCCCCCTCCCTGATGCGGATGAGGTTATAGGCATTTCTTTAGTCCAATCGGGTGAAAACAGTGGCCTGAGAGAAGGAAACTAAAACTCAACTGATGAGAGGGAGTGGATGGCGGTCCTTGATGGTGATCTGATTGCGACCACGGTAATTGATGCACGGTCTGAGGGTGCCATCCTTGTTCTTCACAAAGAAAAATCCAGCGCCGGCGGGAGAAGAAGATGGTCGGATGAATCCTTGATCCAGAGCTTCTTTGATATAGGTCTCCATCTGCTTATTCTCAGTCGATGATAGTGGTTAGAGCCGGCCACGGGGGGGCGTGGAACCAGGTAGGAGATTAATGGCCATATCGTAGCTATGATGAGGAGGAAGAGAAAGAGCTCGATGTTCAGAGAACACCTCCGCCAAGTCTCTGTATGGTAAAGGAATGGACTCAACAGGCAGCAGAGGGTGGAAACCCTCCGAGGAGTTCGTTGTTTTGGGAAGCAGGCAACTAGTAAAACAGTTGGTTCCCCATTGCAGGATCTGATGACTGGTCCAGGAAATTAGTGGATCATGTTGCTGGAACCAATAGAGTCCAAATATAAGAGGAGTAGTAGAATAGACCATCACGGCTGAGAACCCAGACATCGATATCCAGAGAGAGTTGGATAGCTGCATTCAGAGACTGAGGCGACTTCTTTCCTACCATCTCATCCCTGATTTAGTCATCCAGACCCTCAAGATACAGGGAGTGCAGAGCCGAATCTCCCCAGTTGAGTTTAGCAGCCAGAGTGCGGAAGTCGGCGGCGTACTTGTGTACCGGGTGATGACTCTGATGCAGGCGAAGTAGTTGGACCTTGACTTCAACATCGCTGGATGGAGGCACGAAGGTATTCCTGAGTTCTTTAACGAAGCGAGCATAATCATTGCAAACCGGAGATTGCTGGTAATATAGGACGGCCACCCATTCTTGTGCTTTGCCGGTTAACATGCATCAGAAGAGCTACCCGGATATGGACACTGAGGGCTCGGAGAGGGGGTTGGCGGATGTGTGGCTGTCTTCTCCACATCCCACCCCTCTGTTTTAAATGCACATTATAACAACACGCATCAACACCATACTCGAGCGGGAGGATGGAGGCTAGGGGTCTTTTCACACCCCTGTTCGCTACGGGCCATCAGGGGTTGGGGTCCGGAGGAGGAACAGGCGGTCTGGTCGGGGTCCTGGGCTGTCGGGCTGCTTTGCCACTGTGGGGCCCTTGGCGGTCTGCTTGTCTCCGTCCTGGAAGGTAGGGGGTCCATCTCCCGGGTCCGGGGGCTGGTGGCTCTACTGGGGCATCGGAACCTGGACCTAGGAGCATAAAGTGTGTATGGGGTGTGTGAGTGAGGGTACAGCGTCATTTTTTTGGGTGTCTTGGTGAGTCAGTGAGAATGTATGGGTTTAAGAGGGAGGGAACGTATATGTCTTTGTCTACCTGTCAGGTTGGATCTTGGTCTGCCCCTTCGCCTGCGCACCTCAGGCCTTACACTTAATGGGGGGCCTATTTCCCCTCCGTCACTCCCCGCCGGTGACGGGGGGCCCTGCCTGCCGGTGCATCGGTGGTCAATCCGGTTCGGACCTGGTGCGTGCCAGGCCGGGCCTGGGGGGGGCGGTGGGTCGGTCGGCCGATGGGCTGGCCCGATATCTTCCTTCGGTTGGTTGGGGCACCTCTTTTAGAGGTGCCAGGTTTGGGATTGTTGGGTGGTGCCTGCTCGGTGGCTCGGCGGGATGCGGATCCCGCGTCTCTGCTCGTTTGATCACCTGTTCTGTGCGCACCGTGCATGGTCGGTTCATTGGCGGGTTGGACCGGCCCTGGCCCTTGTTGGATGCCTGGTCTCGGCGCTCTGCGTTGCGCGAGATCAGGACCCGGGAGCTGGTACAACTTGGTGTCCAGATGCTGGCTGAGCCCAGCCTGGGGATGCTGTCTGTCCCCTGCGGCTATCGGTGTGGCGCCCTGACATAGGGCAGGGGTGGGGCGCTGGGATGTTGGCGGTGGGGATTGGCCTATGGTGGTGGCGGCCGCGGCCTGCAGTGCCGGGGGCCCCTCGACACCCGGTCCCTTGTCGGGTCCCTGCTGGGGGGTGGGGTGCCCCTGGGCCCCGGCTCTCCCGGTCCATTGACCGGCCCGCCCTGGCGCGGCCGGTTGCCGGCGGGGCCCGTGGGCTCGTCACTGCTGCCCCCCGGGCCCCTGCATAGTAGCCGCTGGACGTTCCCCTGGGGTTCCCCTTTGCTCCACTCTTGGGGGATGCGGTCGGCCCCGCCCGGGTCCGCCTTGGGCTCTGGGGGTCCTTTGGACGTATTTGCTCCGATCTCCTTCATGTCTGCGTCGATTCCTGAGAGACGGATTGATGCCTGCTCACACCAACTATCGAACACTCTTATGGAGAAACCTTATATGCACCAGCATGCTAACACACACACATAGATGTGGGATCTCTGGTGTTTAAGGATATATTCTTGGGCTGAGGTTATCATTACTAGAGCTTGATTAATCGGTACCATGAGTTTTTCTGTGACATTGTTGTTGTATTTTTATATCTATTTTTGTGTGATGTGGTTGTGGTATTCTTAGTTCACAATGTTTGGTTTGTTTTGTCAATGTTCCTTTTTCATGTTTTGTTTTGTTTTTCCCCCTCTCTCTGCCGTCCTGTGGGTATGGAGGCAGACTTCAATGTCTTCCTGTGTTTTCTTTGTTCCCCTTCCTCTCTTGTATTTTCAACTCACCCTCTCTCTTGACTTTTTGTTTCCTACCTCTCTTCTTCATCTTCCTTCTTTCTTCTCCTTAATTTTCCGTCTCCGTGTCCATAACATCAGGAAATAAAAACCCCAACAATTCATTATAAAGATTTTTCACACATATATCAAGTGGAGGACTATAGCAAAAGGTGTACTGCTCCGCTTGTGAAAGTAAATCTGTTGGGCTTCTACTTGGTACTCAGACACCAATTCTGAGCTCCACACTGCCAAACAGGACACGTAAAAAAAAGAAAAGAAAAAAAAGAGAAGAGCTACCCGGGAGGTAGCAGTGACGTAGACAGCGGGTTGGCTTTCAAAAAGCATATCCAATTCTGCCAGAGGACTGTCGGGTTTTCCGTCCTCTCCATTCCACTTTTCTGGCATACAAAACCTTAGGCCGGAGCTGTGAATGTGGCTTACCAGGTGGACGTGGGCAACCGTAAGTGAGTCCAACTTTGTGGTAAGCCGATCAACGGTGCTTCTTAGTATGGCGACCTCGGTTCCCAGAGCGTCCAGTTCTGCGGAGGCGTTAGCTGATGGTTCTGACATCCTGTCAGAAACTACGCAGGCAACAGAGTAGTTTCTGTTAGTTTATTAAAGAATTACGCACTCAAATGCAGGCACTGGCTTCAGGAGAAGACAGAGGACTGATAAGGCTGGTAGGACTGGCAGAGATCTGGAAGCAGGCAGACACAGTGAAGGACAGACCGACGTGGCGATGCATGAAGGTGGAGTTCTGGGCTGGCAGACCAGATGTCAGAACAAGGAGAAGGTGAGTGATGGCTTCTAAAATAGGATGTTTTGGCTAATGAGGAAGAAGATTGCAGATGAACACAGGTTGAAGTGGCTGGAGCTGATGAATCCCTGACACCAACAGATGATGGCTGAACAGATTACACTCTCCACAACAGACTTGAAGAAGATTTCCAGCATCTTGCTGCAAACCTTGAAGGACCTAAGCTTCATCAAGAAGTACAGTCTGCTCTGTCCCTTCTTGTAGATTGCTTCACTGTTGCGTCTTCTGTCCAGTGTGTTGTCAAGGTGAACACAGAGGTATTTATACTCTTCAAACACATTCACTTCTTCACCCATGATGGAAACCGTTTTGGACTTATCCCTGTTTCTTCTGAAATCTACAATAATATCCTTTGTTTTGTTCACATTCAAGGTAAGATGATTGTTTCCACACCATGTCACAAAGTGGTCCACCAGCTCTCTGTATTCAGCTTCTGTCCATCTCTGATACACCCGACAATTGCAGAGTCATCTGAGTATTTCTGCAGATGACAGGTCTCTGATTTGTACTGGAAGTCTGAGTTGTACAAAGTGAAAATGAATGGTGAGAGTACTGTCCTCTCTGGTGCTCCTATGCTGCTAACCACCTGGTTTGACACAATCCTTCAGTCACACGAACTGTGGTTTGTTTGTCTGGAAGTCATTGATCCAAGCGATTGTTGAGGGCTCCACCTGTGTCTCCAGGAGTTTCTGCAAATCAGGCTGAATTGTGGTGAATGCACTGGAGAAATCATAGGACATGATCTTCACAATGCTGCCTGCTTTGTCCAGATGACAATGGGTTGGATGTAGCAGGTGGATGATGGTATCTTCAACCCCAACTTCACAGCGATAAGCAAACTGCAGCGGGTCCTGATATGTAAATGTATGCTTATTCAGAGTCTCTCCAGGACCTTCATGATGTGGGATGTCAGGGCAACAGGTCTATAGTAGTTGATGACTAATGGGTGATTGTTCTTTGGCACTGGAACAAGGCAGGGTGTCTTCCACAACACTGGGACCTTCTTCTGGCTCATGCTAAGGTTGAAGAGGTGCTGCAGAATCCCAAAGAGCTTCTCTGCACAGGCCTTGAGGACTCTGGGGCTGATACCATCTGGACCTGAAGGCTTGTTCCAGTTCAGTTTCTCCAGCTGCCTCTTCACCTGACTTTTGGAGACAGACAAGTGGGAGGGGGAGGCAAAGGGGGTAGCAGCATTTCCTGACTTGGTTGAAGTCAAACTTGTGGAAGAGTCCATGGCTGAGGTGAAGGATAAAACATCCGAGGTGTAACAGGAAAGCTGTTGGTCAGAGGAGAGTGGGATGTCTGTTTGGCTGGGAACAGGAAAGGGGGATGCTGAGCTAGTCCCTGAACTGAACCTGTTGAAGAATATGTTCAGTTCATTGGCTCTGTCCAGACTTCCATCTATCCAATCCTTCCTGTCCTTAAAGCCTGTGATCTTTCTCATTCCTGACCAGACATCTCTGATATTGTTCCTCTGTACTTTGTTCTCCAGCTTCTTCGTATGCCTCCTTGCTGTCTCTGATCTTGACCTTAGGTTGCTTCTGTATACTCCTCAGTAATTCCCTGCTCTTTTTTTCTTGTTTAGCAGTTCCTTCTGGTCACTGGTGATCCAGGGTTTGTTATTAGGGAAGGATCTCACTGTTCTGGTGGGGATGATGTTGACCAAACAGAAGTTTATATAGTCAGTCACACACTCAGTCATGGCGTTGATGTCCTCTCCATGTGCTTGGCAAAGAGTCCTCCAGTCTGTGGTTGCAAAACAACCCTGCAGGGCTTCTTCAGCTTCCTGTGACCAATTTCTCACAGTTCGTTTTGACACAGGTTGCCCTTTGAACAAGTGGTTTATATTCTGAACAGAGAAGAACAAGATTGTGATCTGATTGTCCCAGAGGAGGTCTTAGTTTGGACGTGTATGAATCCTTTACATTTGCATAAAACAAATCCAATTCATAAAACATTATAAGAGATAATAAAACATTATAAGACACATGACATATTCAAATCAGAGACGTCTCAGTAGTAGCCGAAAAGTGAAGTGGAGGCAGTGAGAGAACAAGCCCCCAAAAAGAAAAAGTAAAAAGAAAAATGTTCAAAAATGGTATGCCTGTTTGAATTAATGACCAATCACAAACACGAAAAGAGGGATTCGAGGGTCATTTATACTTCACATTGCATTGAATCATCTAATGCAAACCTTTAATTGCGTTTTTCTCAAAATGAGTTTTTTCCAACATTCAAAACGAATTATCTTGAAATCAGTTATACCTATATACACCAAACTTTCCACCAATGGTCTATGCTATGAGCTGAAGAGAAAATACAGAGCGATTTGTCAATACATCATTCTAAAAAATATATATGTGCTATTTTGCGTAAGAAAAACAGGGCAAAAATGAGTTTTTTGGAGCTACTTACAGTTGTGGCTAAAAGTTTTGAGAATGACACAAATATTAGTTTTCACAAAGTTTGCTGCAAAACTACTTTTAGATCTTTGTTTCAGTCGTTTCTATGATGTACTGAAATATAATTACAAGCACTTTATACGTTTCAAAGGCTTTTATTGACAATTACATGACATTTATGCAAAGAGTCAGTATTTGCAGTGTTGGCCCTTCTTTTTCAGGACCTCTGCAATTCGACTGGGCATGCTCTCAATCAACTTCTGGGCCAAATCCTGACTGATAGCAACCCATTCTTTCATAATAACTTCATGGAGTTTGACAGAATTAGTGGGTTTTTGTTTGTCCACCCTCCTCTTGAGGACTGACCACAAGTTTTCAATGGGATTAAGATCTGGGGAGTTTCCAGGCCATGGACCCAAAATGTCAAAGTTTTGGTCCCCGAGCCACTTAGTTATCACTTTTACCTTATGGCACGGGGCTCCATCGTGCTGGAAAATGCATTGTTCTTCACCAAACTGTTGTTGGATTGTTGGAAGAAGTTGCTGTTGGAGGGTGTTTTGGTGCCATTCTTTATTCATGGCTGTGTTTTTGGGGAAAGATGTAAGTGTGCCAACACCCTTGGATGAGAAGAGACCCCACACATGAATGGTCTCAGGATGCTTTACTGTTGGCATGACATAAGACTGATGGTAGCGCTCACCTTTTCTTCTCCGGACACGCCTTTTTCCAGATGCACCAAACAATTGGAAAGAGGCTTCATCTGAGAATATGACTTTTCCCCAGTCCTCAGCAGTCCATTCACCATACTTTCTGCAGAAGGTCAATCTGTCCCTGATGTTTTTTTTGGAGAGAACTGGCTTCTTTGCTACCCTTCTTGACACCAGGCCATCTTCTAAAATTATTCGCCTCACTATGCGTGCAGATGCGCTCACACCTGGCTGCTGCCATTCCTGAGCAAGCTCTGCACTGGTGTCACTCCGATCCCGCAGCTGAATCCTCTGTAGGAGATGATCCAGGCGCTTGCTGGACTTTCTCGGACGCCCTGAGGCTTTCTTAACAAGAATTGAACCTCTTTCCTTGAAGTTCTTGATAATCCTATAAATTGTTGATTTAGGTGCAATTTTAGTAGCCACAATATCCTTGCCTGTGAAGTCACTTTTATGCAACGCAATGATGGCTGCACGAGTTTCTTTGCAGGTCACCATGGTTAACAATGGAAGAACAATGATTTCAAGCATCACCCTCCTTTTAACATGTCAAGTCTGCCATTCTAACCCAAAGAAGGACTATGCAATTCATCTGATCACTGTTCATAACCTTCTGTAGTATATGCAAATTGCTATTATAAAAACTTAAGCAGCAACTTTTCCAATTTCCAATATTTATGTAATTCTCAAAGCTTTTGGCCATGACTGTACACTGTTTTTTGATTTATGATGTAATTAAATGAAATAAACCTATTTCCCTCTGTAAAATATTTTGATAACATATATGATTAGAAAATTAAAGAAAAATTCCATCTGTCTCTCACCAATTTTGAGATGATACGTTTGCAAATATATGCCAATTAGCAAATTTTTAACCAGATTACACATAATTTGCATATCTAAACAAAATTTATATCAAAACTTCTAATACAAAAGATGTTTCTTTTAATACTAGGATTAAGCTTGTCAAGTTTCATGAAGGCATCTTGAAGCTAACTTTTTTCCCTATCCACCTGTAGTGTCTCCCCCTAATGTTTACTGTTGCTATGGCAACCAGAGACTGCTGCCGTTAGTAGCTGTCACAATTTGGCATATTTAACAAAATCAACCGTAACTACCAACAGTCAGCCCTTCAACTCTGGGCTAATATGTTGTCAGTATTCAGTTATTCAGGTCACATCGCAGTCAATGTAAAACCGTTTAATACTTTATTTTGGGAATGTCTCAAAATGTAGCAACTCCACGCTAACATTACTTACCATGGATGTCTCCACTTGCGCGTCTCCTCGTGCAACAGCACCTGTTGCTGGGGTGTTGAGCCCGGCACCAAATAGGTCTTTCAACCTTAAACATTTAGCAGCTTCCACCTCCAGAGATTTCAGCTTTTTGAGCCATACTTTTTCAGCGCCACCGGGGCGTTTCTTCCCCTTCTCCATTTTCAGCTCAGCAGCATCCCGTTGCACCACTCCGCCCCATGTCAAGAGCTCCCGCCCACCCTGGTTTGTGTTGTGATTGACAGCACTGTCATGGCTCTCATAGGCTGTCAGCCCATGTTTGATTGATGATGACAAACATAGACCAATGATATGTGTCGATGCTGGCGACACACTGCTAGCCCTCTGTAACCAATTGGCCGGCCCAATTGGAGGGAATTTAGGGAGAGGGAAAAAAATAAAAAAAATTTAAAAAACGCAGACCGACCCACATTGGGTCAACGGCCCACCGGGATGATGCCCGGTATGCCAGATGGCCAGGGATATACAACATGCAAAAGGTTTAGTTAATTTGTCAAAAGTGCAATGAGAACACAAACCACACCAGCTCAAAGTTGCAACAATGTTGCAACTGTTAGTCCAGCGGACTATCAGGTGTGAAAGCACCTTAAAAGGCAGAAATGCTATTTTTACATGAACAAAAAAGAACATGCCAGACATGGACCATAACTTCCTTCTGCTTATGACATTTATGTACAAACATACATTTGAGAGGCTTCGGGTGCGGCTGCTTGCCACCGTTAGCTTGGAACGCCGTTCCCCCACGGACCGCTCCCGTTTTGCGGGCAGCAATCCTCTCACCAGCTCTCGCCTTGTTCAGGTCCCAACTCCCATAGCAAGCAGGTCAGAGGCACAGCATCAGCCCAGCGGAGCATCAGCAAAGAGAGGCTCTCTCTCTCTCTCTCTCTCTCACTCTCTCTCTGTTGAATCTGTAATTCAAGAGATTCTTTCTGCAGTTTCCAACAAGTCATTCAAGATTTCATCAGTCGAATACAGTTCACCTGATCAATCGGCAGTCTTTAGAATCAAAAGAGTTTCTTCCGGAAACTTGCCTTCCCCCCTTGCCAGGAAAGAGGGTTTAAAGCTTGCTCTCTCCTTTGTGGTTGCCCATGGACAAAGAGGAAGAAGTTCATAGCTGCAGCTGGTTTGGTTCGAGTTAGGCCGATCACTACTCCCCCTCTTTGTGTTGAAGCTAAGTGTTGTGTGATCAGCACCTACCGGTGGGAGGTCTGTGATTTGGTCAGGTAACCATGGCTGTGTTTCCAACAACAACCATAAAAGCGAAGATGGGTAGTTTTGAATTGTCCAAAATTGTTATTTAAGTGTATTTACTAGGAGGGCCCTCATGTAATATTTTAAGTTAAATTTATAAGTCGATTGAATTTGTATTAGGCTGTAATAGCAATCACAATAATTTCAGATGTATACTGCTAAAAAATGACTGTGTAGGTTGTTAAAGTTAAATTGTAAACAGGGCAAGAAAAATGCACGGGTTGCAAATTGTATGTGTTGAAAAAGTGAAGAGACGTAATCTGGAGAAAGACACGTATGCTCCTGTGTTTCTTGCTCTGGAACTTTACCTGTATTTTACAGATTAAATTATTTTGTTGATGTGATCATCGTGCCTGAGACCCGTAATAAAATAAAATAAAATTTTAATTATATAGCACGTTACAGGAATCAAATTAAAGCCAGTTTTTATAAACTATCTAAGGAAACCAGCGGATTGCATCAAAGGAACAAAATTCCTTGTCCTGAGCAAGCAGAGACGACAGTTGAAAGGAAAAACTCCATTGCAACTGTAATGTGCCAATGTCTACAGCCATTTAGTGTGTTTGCACAACAAAAGCAGGAAAACAATGGAGCAAAGGGCAAATCTGCATGGAGTCAGTAGTTTTAGGTATTTTTTGACAGAAAATAAAAAGCCCAGGAATTCTAGTGCTAACGCATATTACATTTAAAATTTAATATTTCAAATTAAATTGAACTATTCTTCTAGATTGTTATTTTAAAATTTAATCTTAAAGGTCTTTCTCTTTATCATTTCGATTTAGTCACAGATTGAGCAATGTTGAAGAAGAAAATGAAAAAGCAGTGTGGATGAGTTCTTGTTCATTTTTTTTGAGTCAAAATTGGCAGTTGCATTGTGAAAATGAAAAAGCATTTTGCCTAATGCGTTTTAATTTGAATTATGAGACAGATTTACTCCCATAAACAATCACCTTAAAAATCATCATTCTATACGAATAACGATTGAGTTAATATTGAATGAGGACATGCAGTTGGACTACATGCTGTTGTCGACCCTGCACTCAAACAGTTTAACACCCCTGCCTTTGAAGTTTATGTGACTCTAAAGACCTGCTGGGTTTTTGATCCCTAATTGTCAAGTTCCAAATGCTTCCTCTACATTTAGTAGCTCATCTCAGCTGCCATTTTATTTAGTTTTTATTTAAAGAGCAAGTCACCCCAAAATCTTTTTTTAAATGATAAACTGTATAAATGAGTATCTTATTAGTGCTGCCTACATGTATAGTCATTATTTTGGCATTTTAGTGCATCTTATTTAAAATATAAATTTTTCTAAATAAATCTGCCAATGTGGCGCCCTCTTCAGGTTAAAAGTGTGCACTACATTAAATTTGAATCTGCCATCGCTGTTGGCTAAGCGATATGTGACATTAGCTGGTACGCGTAATGTTAAGCAATGGGCATGTATAATGTTTATGTCACAGTCATTTGTTTATGGCACAGAGTAACACAGTGGATGGCAGACATTCCATCTCCAACCCTTCTCTAACCTAAATAGATGGTCTGGGTTATAGCGTTACTTCCTCTTTGGATCTGGTATTAGACAAAGCAGCTCCCTTAAAAAAAAGTGTAATTAGCCATGGGAGGGTGGCTACCTGGTTTAATGCAGAGCTGTGTATTTTAAAGCAGAATACTAGGAAATTGGAGAGAAAATGGTGCTCTACACACCTAGAGGATTCCTGTTTAGCCTGGAAAAATAGTCTACTGCTGTATAAAAGACCTTTCGGCAAGCTAGAACAGCATATTTTTTGTCATTAATAAAGGAAAATGAGAACAATCCTAGGTTTCTTTTTAGTACAGTTGGCAAACTTACACAAAGTCATAGCTCTGTTGATCCAACTATTCCCTCGGCTCTCAGTAGTGATGATTTTAAGGGATTCTTTATAAATAAAATTAATTCTTAAAAATAAAATTAGTGCCATCCTCCCAAACATGATTACTCAGTAAGTGAAGCGACATCGAAAGGGAACTGTAGAACTTAATTTGTTGTTTGGACTGTTTTGATTCAGTCGAGGCTTCAGAATAATTAAAAATATTAGCCTCATCTAAACCTTTAACTTGCATGTTGGACCCAATCCCAATCAAATTATTTAAGGAGCAATTTACCCCCCTACAAGAGATCTTACTCCCCCCCTTTTCCTGTTTGAAAAGTGCGCCAAAAGAAGATGTTACCTGGCGAACCAGGGAACGCTCAGGGGAGAGGGCTGGGCGTCATCTGCACGGTGATTGACATGTTGACAGCAGTGCTGCTGCAGTGGCACACACAGAGAGCGAGAAAAGTGGAGAGCAATTTGAGTTCCTTTGTCTCAGAGCAATCTTTCTGAGGTGTATAGATTTCTCTCCACCTCTTTCACCAGAGGAAAGGGAGGGAACTTCTGTGGAGGAGGCGTGGCAGAGACTTGGTTTCTATTATGGGATGTTTAAGTCATGCCCTTGGAGTAATAAAAGTTATTTTTTGATCTCGTTTGAAATGTTCCATTGATTTAACATATGAGGTCCGAAATTTTCAAAAACACATTTTGATGCAGAGAAAGCGCTAATTTTAGACAGTTGGCAAAAGTTACTTTAGGTTTTGGGTGGAATCACATAGTGGACTACAACTGAAGAAGAAAAATGGCAATGACTTTTGCAATCTTTGTATGCTTCTTCCGGTATGAAGGAAGACTAAACGTGAACCCCCAGATGGCAGGTGGCAGATGGCCGATCGTACTGAGCCAGGTTCTTCTGGAGGTTTCTTCCTGTTAAAGGGGGATTTTTTTCTCTCCACTGTCGCTACATGCCTGTTCCCTGTGAGGGATTGCTGAGGTTGGAGTCTGCATCAACGGGGCACAACTGCAAGTCTTTGACTCAATACAATCTGCATCGAGTCCTTGATTTGCATTGACTTGGAATTCTTAAACTGAAATCTGTTAAAGTGATTGGAATGTATGTACGTTTAAACTGAAATCCCTTTTCTTGTAAAGTGCCTGGAGATGACATTTGTTGTAAATTTGTGTTACATAAATAAACTGAATTAAATTACACTTTGTTGAAGTAATTGTACGTGCGTACTTGTGGCATACATTGCACTATTTCTAACATACAGATCACACAAAAAATCAACTAAAATTGGGCTAGGAGTGTCCTGTTGATGATATGGGCAGAATTATTTGCCATCAGAAATTGAATTTGAATTACTTCCGTTTCAATTTGCATCACTCAGACTTAATCTGAAATGCTCAAGTTGAGTAAATTGTTAAAAAACTGAATCTGAATTAGCCTAATTTAAAATCACATCTTTAGTTTGGAAACTATTGTCACTAAATTGAAATCGAATTCTATATTTTGAAAATAAATGTATTTGCTTTAAAACGGTATTTCATCTTATTGTAAATTCAGCTCTCAAAATTTAAGTTTCACTTCTCACCATTTAGTTTCGCTTCTATAATTCAATTTCAGTTCGGTTTTTTGTGTCAGACATCCGGGTCCTTGAGAAGTAATCGAGCGCAGGGTAATAGAACTACGTTGTACTTCAGCCAACCTACGGTGTCCTGAGCTGGAGAGGGGTACAAATTAATCCTCAAAGAGCTGCAGCAGCTGTATCACTGTTGTTTTATATCTCAGGCTGAGAGATAATCACATCCAGGTAAAGTAATGTTATTTAATCTATAAATTTTCCAGAATATCTTGTTAACATCAGCTAGTTAGGCCCAGTGTCTGAACGACTGGTGGTTAAATGTACACAGTCACTATGTCATATTAACTAGCATACCATATATGTATATAATCTAAATATTTCTCAAATTTAGAATACATTTTCTCTGTAGGTTTCAGGTATCAGTGGTGCCCTCTGGTGGGACCAACTGTGTTCTGAATACGTCTTAGTGATGTGGCAGTCGTCAATTCACCCAGCCCTGCAAAGCCAATTGGTGGACAATGCAGTGGACAGTAGGAGAAAGCTACCCAAAGCACTCTCTGCAGACCACCAAGTATGATGTTCCTCTCATCAACCAGAAAAGACCAGCCACGAGTCTCAGTTGCAGCATTCCATCCACATCTCTTAAATTTTTTTAACATTTATTTAACCTTTATTTATCCAGGTAAACTGTTTGAGAACCACTTCTCATTTACAAACATGACCTGGCCAACAGTTTGCATAAATAAAATAAGTAAAAACATATAGTACATGCAATATAAAACATAGCACAAATATTTACATTAAAATAAGTAAATATGAAAGAAATCTTACTTCAGTAGATCCAGCAAAACTGCCAGAGGCTGCCAGGGACCTCTTGTTTATTCTATTAAAGTTTAAAGAATGGTCCAGGAGTGCCGTTCAGGTTAATCCTGCATGAAAAACTATCAATAACTATACAACATTTTTTCCTTCTGTAAAAATGTTCCTTTCCTTTCTCATTTTCCTCTTCTTCGTCCCTGGAGGCCTTTGCATATTTTACCATGGGGATAGTATGTTCAGGTTGATGTGGAGTGTTAGTTTCCACCAACATATTGCGTTTTGCATCCTGGGCAGAAGACTGAGTCTGCATATTTAACTAAACAGTTCTGGAAGTGATTGACACACCCAAATATAATGATTTTGAAGGGTGAGCAAACACTTGGCAATATATTGTATTTCTTTTGGATCTTTTCAAATATTACTAGATTCTTACTGCATGTTTTTCCTCAAAGCTGTGAGTTCTTTGTTGTATTAATAAAATGTTTCTGTCGCTGCACTCGTATCTCTGAATAATGGTACCACCAGCTATACAGAGTAACTGCAGGTGGTAATTCTGGTTCTGTGAATGTCTTTTGGTTCATTAAACCTGTGTGCGGGTTTCTCAGAGAGACGGATATTATCGAGTATCAGGTTAAAAGCTTCTCAAGAGATTAATTAAACGCAGCAGGAAAGCCACTAGAAACCGTTACCATGCAGGAAGCCTTGTATTCCAATTAGAATTCCTGCTGGCAACAGAAAGAGTCATTAAGACATTAAATGAAGTTGGAGGTAGGGAAAAGCCGCATGGGAGAATTTGCCTCAAAGCAGTTATATAAGCCATTTTAACATTTAACATTTAGGACAGAGAAAAGCCATTTGTCAAACAGAATGGGAGCCAATGGTGCAAGGAGGAAGGAAGTTCATTAGGATTTTTACTGTTAACTTACCCCTCGCGATCTAGGGATTTTGAGCCCACTTTATTTTATAGAGATTGTTTTAACTGTATGACGGCTCTGGTTGATTTGTTGTCAAATCAAATGTAGTCTTGGATGGTGAGGTGTCTTGTTTTGGACATTCTGGTTCTAAAATCTGATCCTCCAAATCAATTCTTGTGTACTACCCTGCAACTGGTGGCAGTTTTTGACATTGGTGATGTGGCTCTCTGCCCAGGGTGGAAAGCAATAATATGCACAAGCACTTCATCAGCTAAATAGGGAACTTGCAAGAAATGGCCATTTTGAACCTTTTTATGGATCCAGATTGCATTTGTTCAATAGACTGATCATACCTGAGCTGGATTATTTCAAACTGATCAGAAACTTCTAAATTGACTGTTTATTCTGTTCTGATTAGTCTTCTCCTTTGAAGCTGCAGAAGGAGGGGCTCACCATTTGTGTAAGAAGCACCACTGCCTACCTTAAGATCTCTGTACCATCAATTGTTTTTCACTTTTCTTTAAAGGTGCTGTTACAACCGAGGTCGTAATTTGCTGTATGTTCTGGAATTTGACATGCAGATCTCACTATGCAGGTGTCTATCCGTGATTGGTCGACTCAAGACCTGGCCGCTCCGGATTGGTTCCTGAGGGGATGTGACTCCATATGATGCTGCTGCTGCAGAACGTTGATGTCTGTTCCTCTGCTTATCCCAACCAGCCACACGTGTCAATGCAGCTTTGTATTTGTCATATGTTAAAATAAGGAGTTCATAGGGGTGAATTGCCATTTATTTTGATACCTCTTTTCTCCTGTGTTTACTTATGTTAGGGAGATAAGTTTGTGTCTCTTGGTTTGTTATGTTTCTTTAGGTAACCTTGGTTAAAACTTTAGATAGTTTCCTTCTGATTGTTGTTTTGGCCTTAGTTCACCCTGAAGCTATACCCATCTACTGACAGAAACTCAGATCTTTGTAAATATCTTCAAGTGTAAATAAATCACCCCTCACTGGAAGTCATCTTGTGGTTGCTTGAGATCTGCTTAGGATGGATCACTTTTCTTTTTTTCATGTTATGGCCTGGCCACCCCTAGACAGGTCATAACAGTGCAATATGAAAGAATAACATCTTGTGGTCAAAAGTGAGTACTGCAGTCCATGTACAAAAACATAGTCTCCACTCTGCCACTCACCCCCTCCCCTTTGTGAGTTTCATGCCGGGTTGCCAGTTACTCATCAGCGCATGAGCAGAGACCAGTCACACAGTAAGTAGATAAATACATTTCACTCCAATATTGAGTTGTTGGTAGTTGAAAAAAGTAGCTTGAGATAGCCAACAGTTTTTTTCTAATGTAATTTTTTCTAATTTTTTTTCTAATTCATTGTTATCTCAACGTTATGTAACCAAGCTTTAGAAAAAGGGTCTTTAAAAAAAAAATCCACTTACAAATGTATATAAAATAAGATTTCATTAAAATATGTGTTAATATAAATATTTACAATGAATTCATAAAAAAAAAACATTCGAATAAATTCGTTTCCATGGATTAAAAATAGCTAGTTAAAGAGTAACTAAACCCCAAAACAACTTTTGTTTTGCTTCTAAACTGTATAAATAGGTCTTTATCAATGCAATCTTTCAGTTTCTGGGGATTTTCTTACATTTTCGTGTAAACTTGTTTAATTGTACACTTTTTGGTCTAAAAATGTCTTAGTGCTGCCTTCTTAGGGTTGAACTGTGGCTACTGCATTTGAATTTTGTGATTGGTGGAGAGCGGTACATCTTTACGTCACAGGCATTGACTGTGTCACAGGCATGGTCTCACAGACACGTCCCGTGGGTTTGGGTATAAAACTATCAGACATACCGGCCCCGTGGTGAGTTTGGAGTTGCATTGCGTTTTTCAGGTTACCATTATTATCACATTAGCACTTAGTTAGCATAGCTAACATACTGTTTTGAACATTAGCCTATGTTAACATTACCACTCAGAGACCGGACCCATCCTGCCTCTCTCTCCCTCAGCAGCAGCGCCAGCCTCGGGCAGCGCTGACTCGGCGCCCCGATGATACGGCTCGTGGCCGCTGGGCTCCATAAAGCCTCCCTCTACTCCTCTATCTCCGGTGACGGCGGAGGAGATTCGCTGGCTCAGGGCGCTGGCTCAGGGCGCTGAGCCAGCGCCGCCGCGGCAGAGGGAGACAGGAGGACTCCAGTCTCTGAGTGGTAATGCTAATATAGGCTAACGTTCAAAACAGATGAATGTTGATCAGATCGATCAGTCGCAAAACTGCAGACGTCGCTTTGGTCATTGTCCATGTTTCAGTGTCAGATTAAGCTAGCTGTCACTGTCCTTCTGAACACACCCCCACGTTCCCCACTCCGCTCATCCTCCATAGTTGGCCATACCCCTCCGTTCTTCCTGGCAATGCCCACTTTGTAGGATTTTTCAAATATTGTCTGGGGGCGGGATTATGATTTTTCATGGGGTTCAGTTACACTTTAAAGAGTTCAGTTGAAACAAAGTACTACTACATTTCCCATGATCCCTTGGGAGAATCTGACCAATTATAGAGCTCGAATAGTCCTAGGTGATCATGTCCTGTTCAATTCAATTCAATTCAATTCAATTCAGTTTATTTATATAGCGCCAATTCACAACAGATGTCATCTCAAGGCACTTAACAAGAAGTCATTTCAATACAATTATACCAACATTCCAATCAGTTAAAAAGTTTCCTATTTAAGGAATCCCAGCAGATTGCGTCAGTCATTGGCGTGAGGTTGGGCAGATTTCCAACCACAGCAATCCTTCAGCAATCCCTCATACTGAGCAAGCATGTAGCGACAGTGGAGAGGAAAAACTCCCCTTTAACAGGAAGAAACCTCCAACAGAACCAGGCTCAGTAGGAGCGGCCATCTGCCACGACCGTCTGGGGGTTTGAGAAGACAGAGCAGAACACAGAAGGAACAGAAGATCCGATATAAGAGAACTTTCTATGTTACAGAAAGGAAAAAGTTGATAACAGGACACAGTGGATCTTCAGTTACTGAGAGGATCATTCCAGTCGATGACCCCCGTCCAACAGGGCATTGCAGCCAAGCAGGATACCAGACCAGGTGTATCTTCGATGGGGAGAAAAACACTGAGAGAAAACAAAGTTAACAGTCGAAATAACAGAATGTATTGTAATACAACTGGAGAGTCGTAGGAGAAAAGGAAGTAGCAGAGTGAAGAAAATTGGTAAGTCTGTCCTCCAGCAGTCTAAGCCTATAGCAGCATAACTACAGAGATAGCTCAGGATGACCTAAGCCACTCTAACTATAAGCTTTATCAAAAAGGAAAGTTTTAAGCCTGGCCTTAAAAGTAAACAGAGTGTCTGCCTCACGGACTAAAGCTGGGAGCTGGTTCCACAGGAGAGGAGCCTGAAAACTAAAAGATCTGCCTCCCATTCTACTTTTAGAGATCCTAGGAACTACAAGTAAACCTGCAGTCTGAGAGCGAAGTGCTCTTTTAGGAACATATGGAACAATTAGATCTCTGATGTATGATGGAGCTTGATTATTAAGGGCTTTATATGTAAGAAGAAGGATCTTAAATTCTATTCTGGATTTAACAGGGAGCCAATGAAGGGAAGCTAAAACAGGAGAAATGTGATCTCTCTTTTTAATATTCATCAGAACTCTTGCTGCCGCATTTTGGATCAACTGAAGGCTTTTAATGGCATTTTGTGGACTTCCTGATAGTAAAGAATTACAGTAGTCCAGCCTTGAGGTAACAAATGCATGGACTAGTTTCTCAGCATCACTCCTGGACAGGATGTTTCTAATTTTAGCAATATTCCTGAGGTGAAAGAAGGAAATCCTAGAAACCTGTTTAATATGGGATTTAAATGTCAAGTCTTGGTCAAAAATAACGCCGAGGTTCTTTACGTTATTACTGGGGGCCAATTTAATGCCATCCAGATGAAGTGATTGACTAATCAGTTTCTGTTTAAGAACTTCTGGTCCAAAGACAGCAACTTCTGTCTTGTCAGAATTTAAAAGCAAAAAGTTTAGGGTCATCCATGCTTTTATGTCTTCCAGACATGCCTGTAATCTACCTAACTGACTGGGTTCATCAGGATTTATGGATAAATATAGTTGTGTATCATCGGCATAGCTGTGGAAATTTATCCCATGCTGTCTAATGATTCTACCAATTGGAAGCATATATATGGTGAAAAGAATTGGTCCAAGGACAGAACCCTGTGGAACTCCACAAGTAACCCTTGAGAGTGAAGATGATTTATCATTTAGATGAACAAACTGGAATCTATCAGACAAATATGATTTAAACCAGCCTAGTGCTGTTCCTTTGATCCCTGCAACATGTTCAAGCCTTTCTAAGAGAATATTATGATCGACTGTGTCAAAAGCAGCACTGAGATCTAACAAAACCAGAACAGACACCAGTCCATTATCTGAGGCCATGAGAATATCATTAGTAACCTTCACCAGTGCTGTTTCAGTGCTATGATGAGCTCTAAAACCTGACTGAAACTCTTCAAACAGCTCGTTACTGTTTAGATGTTCACAGACTTGATTAGCAACTATTTTCTCAAGGACTTTGGATAAGAAAGGAAGGTTAGATATAGGTCTGTAATTCACTAAGTCATCTTGATCAAGGGAAGGTTTCTTGAGTAAAGGTTTAATTACAGCTATTTTAAATTCCTGTGGTACGTATCCGTTTACTAAGGATAGATTCATCATATCCAAAATGGGGCCAGGAACCAAATGGAACACTTCTTTAAATAATTTGGTTGAGATTGGGTCCAAAATACAAGTTGAAGATTTAGATGAGGCTAATATTTTTGATAATTCTGAAAGCTCGACTGAATCAAAACAGCCTAAGCAATACTGAGGTTCTACAGTTCTTTCCGATACTGACTCATTTACTGAGGAAGAAGTAATCATGTTTGGGAGGGTGCCAATGATTTTATTTTTAATAAAATTTATTTTATTTATGAAGAATCTCATAAAATCATCACTGCTAAGAGCCGGGGGAATAGTTTGCTCAACAGAGCTATGACTCTGTGTAAGTTTGGCAACTGTACTAAAAAGAAACCTAGGATTGTTTTTATTCGCCTCTATTAATGATGAAAAATATGCTGTTCTAGCATGTCGAAGGGTCTTTTTATACAGCAGTAGACTGTTATTCCAGGTTAAATAGGAATCCTCTAGATGTGTAAAGCGCCATTTTCTCTCCAACTTCCTAGTATTCTGCTTTAAAGTACGCAACTCTGCGTTAAACCAAGGAGTTCACCTCCGGTATTACTTCCTGTCAGTTAAAAGAACAGCATGGCAAATGCTAGCATTGTAAACTTTGAATATGTCATCATCCTCGGGGTAAGCAGATAAAATATTTATTTTTAACAAAGTCCGATGATCATCTAAAGTATTTAATATCTGATGGTGGCTATATCGTCATGTTTATACTTTTGTAGAACTTTGTTTTTGGCGCTCAGTCGGTGCTGATGTTAACCGAATTATTGAGAAACCACACCTTTGGCTCAACGGTGAGTGTAACTTAGTGAGTTCTAAGTCTGAACAATGAGTCCATTAGGGAACTTAAAAATGGAAAAAATAAAGAGTTAAGGCCCTATATGATTGCAAGCAAAATTATTAGAGATAGCATCCAGTACATTGCAACTGTGCTAGGGTGGCTAATTCGTCCCTAGCCATTCTGTTAGCTTGGATGTTGGTATTAGCTGTATGTTCTGGATTTGTCGTTAGCCTAAATTGAATCAGCTGGGGGAAAAAAACACGTCTTTGAGGTTATTGTAAAATGTGATTGAGATGTGCCAGAGTGTGTTATGCATGTTTGTCAAGGTGATTTAAAGTCAATTTTTAGTGCGCTCCTGTTCTGTTACCGGTGCAGAGGAGTAGCTGATGGCACGTTAAGTGTTTGTAATATCTTTAAATTGCCTTAAATGTGCTTTGATTGTTGTCAGTTGTCATTAATGTTAATCGTTGTATTAATTTGTTTATAAGAGCTATTACTAATTTAATTAGTGATAACCTAAAATGCCTGGAAGTGGCACTGTTAGGTTAATGCGCTGAAAAAAAAAGTTGCATTCAAAGTATGTATTTAGAGTTCTACACTATAAATCTCAGATTATACTTATTGTACAACTAAATTGTGAGAATATGATTCGAACTGATTGATATGAAGGTAAATATAATATTGATTTGATGTCATATGAGAAATAGTGAGATCGTAATGATACTTTGGATTTTTCTCTTGTGTAAAAAAAGAATGTGAATGTCTACTAGATGGTGTCACATTGTGCCACATTAGTTATACTAAGTGGATCCTAAATTATGTCCTGCTAATGACAACAACCTGCAGGCGACAGGTTTATCTGTCCCATATTTGCATCAGTGTGTCTGCCCTGCTCAGGAGGCGCAACGTTCCCCACAGCCTTGCCATCTGGTTGGACTTCTTGAAGCAGATATTAGTCACAGCCCAAACCTAATTGCTGTGTCGCGGCTTTGGAATGAAAACTGTGGTCAGGTCGTGTATCAGACTGGTCTCACACCTCAGAGTAATTTTGTCTTGTCTGATTATGACTTAATTTAATTGATTCATTTTAGACATTTTCCACTCATGTCAAATAAATACAACAAGCAACACACTAGTGATAACTGTAGCGGGTTGAACCTAACCATTGATATGTTTCACAAGGCAGTTGCTTGTATTGTAACCAACACATTATTTTGGATGAATGGATACAGGAAATTAAATCTGGAAAAAATAACCTTTTCCCATACCTTTCCTAAATTCCTCACAGTTAAGTAAAATTATATACAATGGGTACGGAAAGTATTGAAACCCCTTCAAATGTCACTCTTTGTTTCATTGTAGGTATTTGCTAAAATAAAAAAGTTTATTTTAATTCTCAATTTACACTCAGCACCCCATCTTGACAGAAAAAAACAAAAATGTAGAATTTTTTGCACATTTTTTACAAAAGAAAAACTGAAATATCACATGGTCATAAGTATTCAGAGCCTTTGCTCAGTATTGAGTAGAAGCACCCTTTTGAGCTAATACAGCCATGAGTCTTCTTGGGAATGATGCAACAGGTTTTTCACACTTGGATTTGGGGATCCTCTGCCATTCTTCCTTGCAGATCCTCTCCGGTTCTGTCAGGTCGGATGGTAAACGTTGGTGGACAGCCATTTTCAGGTCTCTCCAACGATGTCAATTGGGTTTAGGTCAGGGCTCTGCCTGGGCCAGTCCAGAACGGTCACAGAGTTGTTCCAAAACCACTCCTTTGTTATTTTAGCTGTGTGCTTAAGGTCATTGTCCTGTTGAAAGGTGAACTTTGGGCCCAGTCTGAGTTCCTGAGCACTCTGGAAGAGGTTTCTTCCAGGATATCCCTGTACTTGGCTGCATTCATCTTTCCTTCAATAGCAACCAGTCGCTTAGAATTAACACCAAAAAGTTCAATCTTGGTCTCATCAGACCAGAGAATCTTATGTCTCATAGTCTGGGAGTCCATGTGTTTTTTTGGCAAACTATGTGGGCTTTCATATGTCTTTCACTGAGGAGAGGCTTCCGTCAGGCCACTCTGCCATAAAGCCCCGACTGGTGGAGGGCTGCAGTGATGACTTTGTGGAACTTTATCCCATCTCCCTACTGCATCTCTGAAGCTCAGCCACAGTGATCTTTGGATTCCTCTGTACCTCTCTCACCAAGGCTTTTCTCCCACGATTGCTCAGTTTGGCTGGACGGCCAGGTCTAGGAAGAGTTCTGGTTGTCCCAAACCTCTTCCATTTGAGGATTATGGAGGCCACTGTGCTCTTAGGAAACTTGAGTCCTGCATAGATTCTTTTGTAACCTTGGCCAGATCTGTGCCTTGCCACAATTCTGTCTCTGAGCTCCTTGGGCGGTTCCTTCGACCTCATGATTCTCATTTGCTCTGACATGCACTGTGAGCTGTAAAGTCTTATATAGACAGGTGTGTGCCTTTCCTAATCATGTCCAATCAGTTCATTAAACACAGCAAGACTCCAATGAAGGAGCACAACATTCTCAATGAGGATCAGAAGAAATGGACAGCATGTGAGTTAAATGTCCTATATCATGCAAAATCAACTTTTTGGACCTTTTAACCATGTTGTAATGCAATTTTCCTATAAGAAAACCTGCCAGAGATGTTTTTGGCTTAATTCACATATTTCTCAGTAATCCTCCTGAATCCTGTCTCTCTGAGCAGCTGCACCGGCCTCTCCTGAAAAACGTCTGACTCATGACATAGTGATGTGCTTTACGTAACTGTGTCAAACCAGGAAGTCCCTGTTGTGTCCGCGCCGCCCCAGCAGATTAAACACACATGCCCCCTTTTTTACAGAGAGTCCAAAGAAAGACACTAAGCGCCACCTTTTTTATAGTATTGTACTTTCTAAAATGGCTCTGCGAATTACAGGACTTTATTCAACATTACAAAAGAACAGCCCAATCGCCAGGAATAGCTGGAATTTCTCTCTGGAATCCTGCATCTAACCAGCTACATGTTTGTCTATGACCGTCGTGCACTTCAGCTTTACTGTCGGACTCCGTCGAGATGGTAGGGCTCCACACTACGCCTCCCACATCATTATTGCTTACAAAGTTTTGGGGGCGTGCCTGTTGCCCATGCTGCTTCGCTGCAGCCAGCCCAGGGCTTAAGGCTATGTCATGAAATGGGCGGCACTCACAGGAGGGGAAGCGAGATTTTAGTGAAACTGAGCATGTTACTTCCCGGTCGAAGAATAACTCCAGCATATAAGTTATTTTTCAGGAAAAAATGAATACTATATAATGCCAACGGTAACATTTTATCATATATATGGATATCCCAGATGGTGAAAGCTGTAAAATAGCATGATATAGGACCTTTAAATATGAGTGCCACTGCAAAGGGTCTGAATACTTATGACCATGTGATATTTCAGTTTTTCTTTTTAAATAAATTAGGAAAAAATTCTGCATTTCTGTTTTTTCCTGTCAAGATGGGGTGCTGAGTGTACATTAATGAAAAATAAAATTAACTTTGATTTTAGCAAAGGGCTGCAATCAAACAAAGTGACAAATTTAAAGGCATCTGAATACTTTCTGTACCCACTGTACTTTCCAAACTATGCAGAAATCCTGAATAATGTTTAAAATCCCCTTAGATCTCTGTTCAGTATAACTAGATTTAATGGGATTTAATTTATTTATTTTTTTTATCTCAAGACGGTACAAATTTTAGGGTCAACAGAAGAAGAATGCACAAGAGAGGAGATGGGAATGCACTCATTTCACAAATTAGACTTTTGTCATATTTCTTCCAGTTGGATCTTGAAAAGAACTGCAGTCTACTGGGTGACACACACATGCACACACACAAATCTGGAAACACTCCAGTCTTTCCAAAAAAAATGTCATACTTTTATTATTCAAGTTTTACTTTTTATTTAAGTAAACTGATAATATTTTTCCAATCATAATGAAAATGTACATTTATTATTCTGCATAAAACATCACATTTACAGTACATCAAAATAAATACATCTTCTGGGATTGTTTGAGTTGCACTTTAATATTGATCAAGTAACTACAGCTACGCAATTCACATTTGCAATAAAGCCTGTTTATTATGTCGCTCTCTAACCATCAGCCTCTCCTGGTGTGTTAAGTCCAGGGTATCTCTATTAATCCAGCTGCATGAGAAAGGAAGAAGACAAGAGTTCTGCATTGGCCCTAGGGTATCAGATTTCCATATAGCTTCACTACAGCTAAAACCAGAAGGGTCCAAGCTGGAGTAAAAGGTATTTGAGGTGACTGCAAGCAGGAGGACAACTGGGGACAGAAGACTGTATCAGGCTGACTGGGTAAAAAAAAAGAAAAGAAAAAAAGCTACATTTTTCTTCCTAGTATTGTTAGTTAGGTGAAAGGAAACATGACTCATCAATGTGGACAAAAAATCCCTCTGTCTCTTGAATGATCAATAATATTTAACAACACCTCAATAAATGAGGTTATGGCAAGACAGGTCCTATTACATGTTCAAATGTGGATGTGTTAAAGTTCCAGTGAAATCAGATTTGATGTGTGGTTTTCATCTCTTATGAACCAGTCATTACAACTCAAAAACCGAGAACCTACAATAAAAGAAAAAAACATACTTCCGTCTGATCAAATGAATGCTTATAAGTTGTTTTTGAATTTTAAGAACCCAATCACACTATTATCTGCCTTGTGTTTCTAAAATACGCTGCTTTAAGTATATGACAGTCCAGTATCACATCCCCATCCATATAATACTGTAGCATATGTAATGTTAACTACAGCTAAACTAGGGTTGTATTTATTTTTGGACATGAGATGGATGCATCATGTACCACATATATGCTCCCCTGCAACAGAAAGTATGTAAATGTTACACTAATGTTGTAGAAGTGACTAGTGCAGTATGCAGGTGCAATGTCTGTACTAATGAAGATTTATTCACCTAAGTTACTCACATGGAAGAGGAACTGGGGTCTCATTTATAAAAGTTTGTGTAGAATTCTTACTAAAACCATACTTAAGCTAAGGAGGGGGGGACTTACTCAAGAAATTTTCAGATCTGTAAAACTGACTATGCACAGCTGCAGACAATTTCTGCTTTATTAACCCCACTCTCCATAGAAATGAGCTCAGGTGATTTTGGATCATATCCTGCCTCCTACACACCCAATTACTGCCATAAACAGTCAATGTAAAGTGTGTAGTGAATATTCTGCATAGTCTTAAGTCGGCTGATATGGGGCAACTGAGAGGCGGAGAAAGCACAATTCTACTGAGACGGAAGGTGTTTATGGGTGACGTGGTGGCACAAAAATCGTTTTATTTCAATCAATCAATCAACGTTTCTCTATATAGAGCTTTACTCAGCCAAAAGGTGATCAAAGTGGTTCACAATTGTATGATAACTTCATGTAGCAAAAATAACTTTGGAATAAAAGTAAATTAAACAAATAAAAACCTAATTACAGTAGAATGTAATAAGTTTAAGCACTCCTAAGTATTTAAAGCCTTACAGAAAAGGTGTTTTAAGTTTACTTTTAAAAACTATTATCTGCACAAAATATTATTTGGGGGTCACAAATAAATGGAAGGACTGCAAGTGACACAGCACTGTTGTAGCGGCGTGCCTGACATAAAAAAGAAGGTGGAGGCAAAGAGGAAAATGGCATGCCACAGCCAGAATGGGGGGCCAGGACTCTAATAGGACTGCTTTAGGGAATCTAAATCGGCTCCCCCATCCAGATGTTGCCAGTCAATGTTGTTGATCTTTGATGAGTGCCAAGCGCATCCATTGCCCAGCATTGTGGAGGAGTGTTACTCCAATATTTACATTTCTACTCATCAGAAATGATGCACCAAAAAGTGCAGTCTATATAATCCGAAGACATTCATATGAACATACTGTGATTTAATTCTTAAAAGCAACGTAGGTATTTTCATTTAGATTCTAATTTTTATTCTCAATTCAGAGACAGGGGAGGGGGCTGGCTATCGATTTTGTGTTCGTGTGTGTGCGAGGGTCCGTGCATAAGCAAGGTCCTTAGTGCGTCCTTAGTAGCACAAATTGTTCACTTTTGCAATCTTTGTGTAGAAAGTGAGCAATTTTCAGATCCTGTTTTGTGCGTAAGCAAGCTTTATAAATGAGACCCCTGCTGTATTTGAAGGTTATGACATGGCGACAAAGCTACTCTTTCCTTATGCAGTCGCGCATGGTGAATTTCTCACCCTTTATCCCAACAGACATACAATACGATGTGGTGCATCATAAATGACATACATACTTCATACCATTGAAAAGATTTGACGATTTACAAAATGTGGTTCATGTGTTGTTGAAAAGCCTTTACCTTCAACATATTTTTTCAGTTTTTGTTTTCAAGTCCTAATAAAATTTTTCACATGACTTAACAAATGTTATATCAGACTAAGGTAACATGAGTAAACACAAAACACAGTTTTCAAATATTATTACATTCCTACAGTATGTAAAGCTATAAAAACCAACGTGGTTCTATGTGAAAAAGTAATTGCCCCATAAACATAAAAAGTTGGGCCACACTTGGGGCCCACAAAGTGTTTACCATAACCTGTGTTTACAATAACCTGCTCTTCTTTGCAGAATTGTTTCCATTTTGCCAGATTGGAAAGCTTTCAAGCAAGGAGCCAGTTAGAGGTGGACTTGCTGGTGTACTTTGGATCACTGCCCTCCTTCTTAAACCAAGTCCTCTTGCCCTTAAGGTTACAAACTGATGGCCGGACATTCTTGCCCCTTTTCCACTCGGGTCGGTTCAGCCTCTCTAGGTGGGCGTGTAGGGTCGCCTCGGCCCGCTTCGGACTGAGTCTGGGGTAGTCCGAAAAAAGGGGTTGTCTTAGCCCAGACAATGGTAGTGGAAACACGCTAAATAGGGGCGGACCCCACCTGTCTGGACCAAACCGACCCTAGTAGAAAACGGGCATCTCTTTCGGGATTTTCAGATAAAAGAGCATAATTCATGGTTCCATCAATTACACCAAGTTGTCCCAGTCCTGAACCAGCAAAGCAGCCCCAACTATCAGACTGCCACCATGATGTATAATCCCCCCCCCTCCTGAAATGTAGTGTTTCTAGCCAGATGCAGCAAGACACACCTTTCAAAATTTTTCTTTTGTCTTGTCAGTTCACACAATATTTTCACAAAAGTCTTGGGGATTATCAAAATGTTTCTTCGACAGATGTGAAACAGGCATTTGTCTATGATTGGCTCAGCTTTCACTTTTAGCTCTCCAATGAATGCAGTTTTTGTTCAGTCTGTTATCGTTGAGTCATGAAAACTGACCTTAACTAAGGCAAGTGAGTCCTGCAGTGTTCTTGGTCCTTATGTGATTTCCTGGAGTCCTCAGTAAGTGATGCACTGATTGGGCCATTTTCATAGGCCAGCCTCTCCTAGGTTCACCACTCTGAAAATATTAGAGGGATTTAAAACCCTCCCTAGACCTGATAAATATTAACGACTTTGTTCCTTATATCTCTATCTAAAATTTGCTTGGAGTGTTGCATTTTGAGATCTTTTAGCCTACTTTATGTTGTCAGATCAGTTTTTTTAATGATTCCTTTATTCTTCAGGTCTGGCAGCATCAGACCTGGGTGAAACTAGTGAAGTTGAAACAAAAAATATGGGTATTCATAGTTAATTAATCTTTTAGTAAGGGAGGCCATTGCTTTTTCACACACAGCCAGTTTATTTAAAAGAGAAACCTTTTTCCCCATAGTAAATGAGATCAGTATTTGAAAAGTATTTGTATTCTCTCTGGTTATCCTTCTTTAATATCAAATGTTTTCTGATCATATGAAACATGTAAGTGTGAACAAATCAAATAAGGAAGAAATCTTTAAGAGGGGAAATATATTTCAATACCAATCTAAAATATTAGGATATTGTTTGATTTATTTATATTTGGCTGTGTTTGGTGCATATTGGATATACCTGTGTGCCTTTTTTGGCAATTTTGATGTAACAATTTTTTCACAGTATTAGGTTTTAGTTGACTTCTCTGTTTTGTAACAACTCCCAAGGTATTGACAGCACATAAGACAGAGTACCTTAAATCCATATTAAATATCTGTGTCAGCTAATTCAGTCTAAGAAAACCCAAAAGGTGGTATGAACATTTGCATATTTAAGAATCAACTGACCACTAAAATGTAATGTTCTACAAGCGCCCCCAAGTGGTCGGATAATCATTAGCTGAATTAATGACTCCAAGCATTCTCCATGCCACCATGAGAAAGTCTTTATCCATGCAGATGTGTGCATAGCACAACATAAGATTAAGGAATTTTATTACCAGGTCACTGTTTTCACATCTAAATAACAAACACATTGACTTTTACCAGGGATTTGTAGACTTTTGAGATCCATCACAAGAAAAAGTGTAACAGAAGTGGTGAAGCTAACCATTAAGAGCAGAAATAATTTTTTGCAAAATTATACTTCTGTTCAAAGAAGCCTGTAAATTTGTATGAACAAATGTTTGTGAAGAATCCAAGAGTTGCATGCAGCCCACCTGATGACTGTCACATTTTACTTTGTTTGCAATCTGACCGTTGAAACCTAGTTAAACCAGTTTGAGATTAAATCTCTTAAATCTATTATTTACATTTGACAGCACATCAGAGGACTGTAGTTTGGTACTTATGGTGTGTAGACACCAGCAGTATTTTATCTCCAACCAGTTTGAGTTATTTGCATTTCAATTGTGTCTTAACAAAAACCCATATTTATATCCTATATTTACAATGTGAAAGAAATCTGTAAGAAATATACCTATAAAATACATCAATTGGCTTCTACAGAAAAAACAGTTGGACAAAAGCTGTATAACAAATGGCCTTCAGTTGAAATGAAAATTATTAAAAATGTAGATTCTATGATTCTACAAAAAAACAAAAAATGTTGCCCCTTTAATTTCACATTTCTGCCACAGTGTCCTGTCCCCGACGTCTTACTTTAATTCTAATCATATCATCTTCCACTGATGTGTCACTGTCTAGTATTAATATTTCTTTGCTTCACACGTCCTCTCAGTTTCCCATTATGTCTACAAAAGCTATCACATCAAAGAAGGGAAAAACAGGATGAGTAACTGCGTCTTGTAGCAAGGAGGGGCTGGACATCATTATTTGTATTTACATGGCCTCCTCCTGGGTAGAAAGGGTCAGGGAGGGAAGATGAGGTGTCAGCATTGGGTAGTTGGTTGAGAAGTGTCTTTAGAAATGTCTCATATTGATACTTCATATTCACGAGTGTCCTGCTGAAAATAAAACACAGTGGAAGAGATGGTGTTGGTTCAACAAAATCAAAGACAAATCATAGATAGTTCAGTGTTAAAGGGCATGTATCATCATTTTGACAAATTGTTATTTAGCTTTATCAGTTTTCAAGTTGAAAAGTGCGTACAACAAAAGTAAGAAAAATAAGAAAGCACCACAGAGCCAAAATTGCAGCTGAAGCCTAAAAGAGGATACATATGAAAAACAACAAACTCTGGCCTCAACGCATAACCGCAAACGTGGTTTTGTTGCGACTTCCACGGTGCGTCATCCCAAGTGCCAAACTCCGCAGGCCAAATGTGATGCCAATGCGGAAGACACAAAAATTGCAATTCCTCATCTGCTAGGGGCTGGCTGCAGAAAGCAGTAAGTTCCCATAGACTCCCATGTTAGAAATACCAACTTCACATCAGAAAAAAACATGTTTATGTAGCCTGGTTCAAAAACCCTTTTTAGGTTTAATAGGTCAAATTTACCGTCATGATAACACTGAGGGGAGTGAATTTTTTTTATAACTCATCCATTTAGATGTAATTTAGGCTTGAAATTATGAATAATAAGGGGGGGTCTTTTCAATTGACAGATGAGCAGATGAGCACTAGCGCTGGTGGCTAGCAGCTTGCCCTACCGCCCCCCGACCCCCCTGCTTGCTCCAGGCAAGGCCTTCAGCATTAGAGTTATGTTAACAGTCTAGGCTATTTTGTTTCTCTGAACCTGACCATTAATCAATCAATCAAACAATCAATCAATCAAACTTTATTTATAAAGCACTTTTCATACAAATATTGCAACTTAAAGTGCTTTACAGATTAAAATGACCCCACATAAACCACATTTCCATCCCTCCCCCACAGATTTAAAAGCATGATCACAATTACACCCCCCTCCCCCCAAAACACCCCCATGCACACACACTGAAGAGCAACAATAAAAAGGACATTGGGCCAAGTACAGGTGAGCCAGGTAAGGTAAGGAACAACAGTTGCTTATTTGTGTTCAAATGTTAATCGTGCGCTAATTGGACAAAGATAGCTTGCTGGGAAATTGATTACAAGAAGTCTCTGCTCTATTTGTTTTTGCTAAGTAAAATTATATTTCTGCTATGCATTTAAGATAAACCTGCTTGGTCAAAAATGGGTTGAAATTTTCACATTCCTTTTTTACATATTGATTGGTAAAACTTGTTTTCATTAACATTCACATCGTTTTAGTGATTATTATAGACCAACAAGGCTTCATGCTTTTATTTGAAAAAATTATTGAATCAGCCTAGAAGGCAGAAGGGTAGCAAAGTCGCTCAACCGTGGTTTTCTGGTTTAAAATCACCAGCTAACCTCGGTTAGCTTCGGTTAGCACCGGGTTAGCTTGTAGCTACATCGGCTCAGATTGTCAATCATCTGCCTCCACCCTCACAGCCCCACTCTCAGTTCCACCTCGTTGCTCATTTTTTCTATCTTTCGGGCGTGACGAGACGTGTGATGTGGCCAAGATGGCGGCGGTGGGAACCGCTCAGTTGGATTCAATTCTGCTCTTCAAAAACCTAAGGCTGATGTCATGGAGGCTCCGTCCATCTATATACAGTCTATGGTCAATCCCCACCGAGAGCGTTTTCGATCCAGAATGACTGTGTTGCGGTCCACAGAGCTTGAAGGCAGAGACTGCAAGTTCCAAGCACCTGCCCCTATCCCACAGTACCTTGACCAAAGGGAACTGGATAGTTACAATGTAACATTGTTAACGCTTTTTAATGTCCTTATATACTTAATCTTCAAAAAAGTCAAATTATACGTCATTGACAATATTTTTAAATACCAGATACAGATCTGCAATTAGGTAATTCCGTAAACAAAATATATAACATTTTGTAAAAGAATTAAATTATTAAATAATGAAATTAAAAAAGCTATTTAATTTCAATAAACTTTAAACATCTTATTTAAATTAATATAACCACAAGGCTCTTTATAGCTGACATGACATATAACTTTTTTTATGTTACAAGTTTTTTTTTAACTCACGATCCACTCATATGTGTCATTTTAGGCGGGGGACGTGAACCCAGCAAAAATTATGATTGAGTTCTTTCCCCACCACTTTTAAGAGCTTGATGCAGAATTTCTTACCAGCGCAGATCTAAAATCCACTAGTGCTTCCAGCACAATTTCCATATAATCAGTACTCAAACTGATTGGTATTTAACTGTCTGTATTTCACTATAGGCTACAGTCATAGTTTTTTTCAGCATGGATGCTGCAGCATTCTTCGTAGAGGGTGATGTTACAAGGTTTAATAAAGACACGCAGTTTGTTACAAACACTTTCAGGGCATGATTAAAGCCCTGTGCATACATTTAAAAGCAGGTACAGTATCAACAGGTGACTGATTAACTCATATTAGAGCTCAAGATCTTTCCCCGAATTTCTATCAAATTTCTATCATTGTCCGCGGGCTCCGGCTCTGGTTTTAGCGGTCAGCTGAACATCTCAGCGTGAACAAGATGCAAAATGGATGCTGAGGAGGTGAAACGGAGGTTAGCCGCTGGTGAATATGTGTTTTTGTTCAGTCAAAATCAGTCAACCCTGATGTGTGACTTTTGAATAATGTCGGGCTGTAATCGGGTTCAGGCTTTAATAAGCTGTCAATCAAAATATACTCTTCGGGCTCGGGCTGAATTTTCTCGGACCGGGTTGGGCCCAACTTTTAAGGCCCAATTACAGCTCTAACTAATAGGCTATTTCTGTAATGCAAGGTGTTCTAAAAATGCAGTGTCGCTGCTCCATGCATGTTTGCACAAATGGCACACTGACCTGTAAAAAGGATGTGTGAATCTCCACAGCCAGGATCAAAGCCTCGTTGTTCATGGAGAAAACCCCCCACTAATAATTTCCTCAAAAGATGTAGGGAGCAAACGAGCCCTTTGGTAATGACGTAATGTTTACATGAGGCGCTTTTTAACTATCGGAACTTCAGGGTAATTTTACCTGACTTTCCTCTATCAGGATAAATCTGTTGGTCCACTCCTCCCAGCCGTCATGTCTCCATACAAAATGGACCCATTAAAGAATATGCTAAGACGTCCGCTTATTACAACTATTTCGGCAGTAAGTAGCCTCACTTATTAGTGCCAAAAGGCGCCTACAGCAGCAGAAAATAACATTACAACCAATCAGAATTACTTAATAGCTCCCGACCAGCAACTCTACCTGGCCATTTCTGAGTACAGACCCCAAGACTGGTACCCTGTTGGTTCCTGAAATGGCCACAAAAACAGCCCTGTCGGCCCGGCCCAGTGAAGTAGAGACCCGTGCATACTGTAAAGTTCCGGTAAAATTACCCTGAAGTTCCGATAGTGGAAATGTTCCTATAGTTAAGGAATCGCAAATCTGCACGCGATCGCAAATCTGCACGCGATCGCAAATCTTTCATTTTGAAATTTACCGGATGCTTTACATTGATACCGTGGGTGCTTTCCTGTTTGGCTCTATGTTAACTGTGGAGCTTGATGTATTTTGGAAGCATGGTGCATCAAAAACAAAACCCAAGCCTATCTTTATTGGAGCAACGTGGCAAGACGCTTCTGGGACGCGGCACATCCAGTGTAAGCCACACCATAAACTATAATGGTTTCTATTAGGGCTGCAACAAACGACTAATTTCATTTGGATTAATCTACCAACTAATCAATTAGTCTAGCTTTCCTTGATGTATCAAAAGGTATTCCTTTTTTAAGTTACTTCTTTCAGAGTCTAACATGAGGATAAGAACAATATAAACTTACTTATTCATAGCTCAGTAGAGCAACTTTTACAGCTTTTTTATGAAACATTGAAAGATAAGCTGAATGTGAATTGCATTTTTTTTAACAGTTCAACAAAAGTGTTCATCTTGTGGTCAATGAGTTTAAACTTCAGTGTTGTAGTGAAAAAATGCTAACATGTCCACATGTTCCACACTCAGACTGGATCTTTTCTTAGAGACAATGTTTCCAGCTGAGGAAAAGAGACGTTCAGAAGGAGTTTGCAAGGAAATCTAGAGAAGGAAACCTTACTTCATTTGATTCACCACTGCAGAGGATTTGTGCTTTTGGGTGAGGTGTGTTCCTCAATACCTGACCATTTCTTGTCTCACAAAATGACTGTCATCTGCCTTATCACCACTGCCATTCAGGCTGGATGTGTCAAAGTCAGAACCAAGCAACTTGTCCAGTAAAGAGACAAGGCACATTGTTCCTCACATCTGTGGATGTTTGGACCTCCAATGTGTAAGGCTGCTGTGACTTTTCCACCACTCTCCATTTATTTTTGTGTGCAATATCTTGGATTTTAGCTTGCAGTCTCACATTCTCATCTCTAGACAAGAATTTAAGTTTGTGGATCCTGGGATCCAGAGAAGCTGCTATTAAGTGTGTATTTGAAGCATCTTCCTTGTAGGTCATCTCAGTGTCCCACCTTTTGTAGATTTCCTGGGTTGCAGCTGCCTGAAATGTCTGCACAGCGGTGTTGTCAAAATCTGAAATCTGTGTAGACTTGACCAATCCCTTAATAAAGGAAGGTAGAGAAGAGTATCACATATGATGCCCCACTAAGATAAACAGTAACACAATCAAATGGTTCGAGAGCTTGTTCTAACTTTTCCAGCAGCTGTTCAGCTTTAAGGTCAAGGTAATGCTTTGTTCTATGTGTAACTTCTTGGTCAGACAGACATGCTGTGACGAGCCATCTCTGCTCTAGATGGCAAATGATCATATGTTATGAGCTGTTCCATCGCACACTAGCGTCTGGAATTAGCTTGTCTTTGTGTTTTTGTTTTGAGACTTGTGATGGCAGCCTCACTCTTTTTGAAATGTTCCACCAAGGATCTTGCAGCCCCAATTGCGTTTGTAATTTGTGAATGCCTCAGAACATGGTTTACTGCCAGCTGTAATGTGAGGCCAGAACAGCGGACCCATGATATTCCATTATTTTCTTCTAAAGGCTTAAGGGCTTGCAACCACATTAGCTGCATTGTTGTGTGCTATGGCCGGTATTTTAGTTGAAGGAATTCTAAACTTTCAATCCAGGATGCAAAATTCTCTGCAGCATGTCTGTCTTCAAGTGGCATTGTAGTCAAACTGTAGCTTATGAGCTCCCATTTGTGATTTATGAAATGGTACGTTATACCCAAGTAAGCTTCTGTAGACACTCTTGTCAAGGCCTCTGTTGTTAAGCTGATCATGGAAATGCAGGAAGAGAGGGCATATTTTTACTTTTTGTAGCTCTTCGTTATATTTATGCTCCATCATATTGGTGAAGCATGTACATTTAGGGAGAATGTAGTAAGTTTGAAATGTTTTTATCATAGCCATCATCTTCAACTATAGAGAGTGGCCTCATGTCTTTGACAATCATCTTGGATATGCTGTTAGTAAGAACTGCTGCATACAAAGGTGAGACGTCCTTTTTTGCAGGAATTCTGTGACTTGGTTTTGACGATAGCTAAAAAAAAAAAGATAAATACAACAAACAATTAATTGTGATTTGAATCATTGTATTGGTTTTAATATATTATCTTATTTGTATTTATTGTTTGCACTTTGTTTCATTTGTTTATTTTTTAACAACTTATGTACCATAAACATGTTCTACCAAGAAACCAGTTTAAAACGAGAAGAGAAACTAATAGTGATCTAAACAGAAGTAGTTCTATGAAGTTCATTATCTCTATGCAGTTTAAGACTCATATATATTTATTTTTAGACATGAAAAAAAGAATGGTTACCTGAGAGTTTCTGAAAATAAGAAATATCTACGAGATCTACATAGAAGGTACAAATGACCACACAGAAGTGTCACTAATCTATTATTCAAGTACTAATATTCCAAAATATTATCTGATAAGTGTGGCAAGAAGGCATACATAATTTTATAAAAAGTACTTACAGTGTTGGTTTAGATTTTTCTGGTGGCTCTTGAACTGCTCCTGTATGAGATGTTTTGAGATGTTCGTGAATTCCGGTGGCATTGCTGTGGTAGGCCAAAGAAGCCTTCCAGAGGGTACGAACTACTTGTTTATTTTTGGTTTTCCTAAAATATTCTTATACTTTCGATCCTTGTGATCTAAATAAACTTTTACTTTTACCGCTTCCGCACTTTCTTGTTTTTTCAACATGATTGTTGCTTTGTTCTTTAAAGTGGACGGGGAGGAAGGCCGTTATCTGAGTGAGAGTCCACGTCTGCGACTGAAGTGTACTTTTCTATTAGTCGCGGAGACCGCGCCGCTTAGGACGCGAATCTGGTGTAAATCTGAAGTAATATAATGCCCACCCAAAGTGAATGTAATGATTATAAAACCTTTACTCCTCCATTTCTGGCAGAAACTATTTTTTGGGACATCTGTTCTCTGGTTTTGAATGCTGTGCAGCTGAAAGGATTTTTACCAATACTTTTTACATTTTTGGACGTTTGTTATGACGCATAACGAGGAGACACCATGGATACAGAGCAGGAGCAAAGTGGAGAGGGAGAAACGGAGAAAGTTCAAACCATCTCCATCAATCAAATTGGGCAATGTGAGATCCTTTTTTAACAGGTTTGATTCTGAGGACCCTCTGGAGATCAGTGTAGAAAAAAGGATTCTTCATAAAATGAACATTATGAACAACCCTGAGTATCCTCTACATCAGACTGTCATACAACTACAGAGCGTCTTCAGATCTGCAGAGTGCTACAGGAGATCATCCCTCCCTAAGGCCATCAGTATCCACAACAAATCTTTGAAGAAACTTGGATAATATGAGTTACAACAACATCTAATTTCCATTTGGGATTAATAAAGTAATTTTGAATTGAATTGAAACATGCAGTGAAAGGAAAACCCTGTCTAATTATCAATAAAACTACAGATGGACATACTTATGTCAATTCTTTTATTTTTCCTTTTCATGTCAACTTCCACGATCTTCTTTAATGAGAGCTTGGGAGGCACAGGGGCACTTCAGTGGAGTTACTCAGGTTTTCTTTTGGTTTTTAATACTTTATTTATTATTTTTCATTAAGTTTCCTTGACCCTGTTGGGATTCTAACACCATGCTTTTAATTCGACAATGGTCACTATATTTGTCCCCCATCAATTTATAAAGCTGTGGTCCATAGCGTGATCAAGAAGAGGAGGAGGAGGAGGAGATTTTGAAATGTGAATGGCTATAGTTCCCTCCCCAACTCCCCCTCCTCTTAGGGAAGGAGATAACATATCGCGGTTAAAAAAAATTTTTTTCCAAGAAAACAATCTGTTTTCAATCTACAACAAGAGGTATACATATAGTAGTATCTTCCACCTTCACTTTAAAGTAGTTTTTCATGTGAAATCTTTTTCATTACAACTACTTACCTGCTCTCAGAAACAATGGAAAACGCTTTTACGTTTTCTGCCTCTAAGATGTGATCATTGTTGCCCTTTAAATGTTCTGGTGCAGTTTTTACATTTGGACACTTACTCCTCCTGTCTCATAAAGCGGGTTGTCAAATTCTGTCTCCACAGTGATCTGTCGGTAAGGGTGGGGGTAGATAAGAGGCAACCTTAGGTTGGTGTGATATCTGCACCTGTTGAGCAAAATGAAGAAAATCTACATATTAAAGACAGCAATTAGACCTTAGATTGCTTCTATAGCCTTATGTAGTACAGTTGCAAATTAATTAATAAATGACAAAAATGTTATGCTACAAAATAAATCTATATAAATGAGTTACAAAAAAGCACCGTGACAATTGTTTATTTCCTTATTTTTATTAGAAGACACACAACCATGTCATGTTACAGCACATTTGTACCACATGAAGTTTAAGCTGATACCTGAGTCAACACTATGTTAAACCACCTTTCACTGCAATTACAACAGCAAGTCTCTTAGGTTTTGTCTTCGTCAGCAGTGCACATCTGACTTTCTTGCCCATTCCCCTTTGTAAAGTAGCTCAAGCTCAGTCAGATTGAATGGATATTAGCATCATCTTTAGGCTGGCATTCCACAGATTCTTAAATAGATTTAAGTCTGGACTTTGCCTGGTACATTTAACTTTGTTCTAAATCCTTCCAGTATAGCTCTGGCAGTATGTTTGTGGTTGACCTGCTAGAAGGTGAACCTCCACCCCAGTCTCGAGTCTTTTCTAACCTCTAACAGGTTTTCTTTTTACGATCGCCCTGTAGCTATATAGCTCCATTTATTAAATTCAATGAGTTTATTTATATAGCCCCAATTCACATAGCATGTCATCTCAAGCCACTTTCTCAGTCATTTCATTTCAATTCAATCATACATACATTCCAATTAATCCTTCAGTTCATTGTTCCAGTTTAAAGTGTTCTATCTAAGGAAACCCAACAGATTGCATTGAGTCAATGACTTGTAGCATTCACTCCTCCTGAACGAACATGTAGCGACAGTAGACAGTCGCCTGCATTGTGTAGTTGTCACTCACAGTAACCTCTCATACTGAGCGAGCATGTAGTGACAGTGGAGAGGAAAAACTCTCCTTTAGCAGGGAGAAACCTCCAGCAGAACATGGCTCAGTACGAGCGGCCATCTGCCACGACTGGGGGTCTATCTACTCTGAGCAGTTTCCTTGACCCTGACGAAGAAAAGCATCCCCACAGCATAATGCTGTACTTACAGGGGCTAAATATAAATGTATATCACATGTTTCAGATCTGTAAAAACAAAATGTAAACTATTTCCTTCCACTTCACAATGATGCAGTATTTTTTGTCAGTCCATCGCATAATACATTAGTTTTTTAGTTTTAATGTGACAAAATGTGAAAAGTTCAAAGGGCATGGATACTTTTGATTGCATTGTATATGAATGGACATAAACTGGACCTTTTTATCCTGTGAGGTTCCTTGAGATTATGTTTGTTTGCTGTGAACTATATTAAAAATCAATTGTAAAAAATCTAACTCCTTCATATCCTTCCTGGTCCATAAAATAAGTCAATGCTTTAAAACTGGAGCATTCTCATGTTTGCCTTAGCTGCTTTGTCACAGCAATTCCAAGGAGAGGCGAGTTTTTGGACTGAGGAACGTTCCAACCGTGGAACTCACCTTGTGACGTAGAAATACGCCGCTCCGAGCAGCACAGACAGCAGCAGAACAAGGATGAAGATGGCTAGTGCTATGTTTCCTCCATCCAGAGGGGAGCCTGCCGTCGCCCCTGCAACTGAGACCCAACAAAGAATTGATGAAAGATTAATTACATAGACAACAAGGAGTCAGGCTAAAGGAGGTTTAGGAAACGAAGGTGGTTGATGCACATAATCAAATGGCTAAACACTTATAGTGGGATGAACACACGGATGATAAATTAACTTGGTAGATGTAGGTGAAGCACACACAGAGAGAGATGTTACTCGTTTGAAGCAGTTTTGATTTGTTGTGATTTTTGAATGATCCATCTATTTAGAAAAAGTGTTTCCTTTACACCCCACTTCATTAAAGCCCACTGTCACATGCAGACACTCACCTTCTAAAGCATGGTTGTCAAAGCAGCCTTGAGCTGAAAAATATCATTCTGAGAGTCAGTGCATATGAAAACTGACATACAGATTTTTTTTCTTTTCGTATTTTTAACAAAGCTTCTCCTGTGCCTGTCAAATCTTCTGATTTGCATATTCAGTTACAAAAGTCAGACAAAAACAAAGAAACTTACATGCAATATGTTTTTAAACTTATTTGTACTGAGATATCTTTAAGAAATGCTCACAGAGACTTTATCTCCTGAGAAAGCTTAGAAGTTTTGGTGTCAGCCAGCAAATTCTAGAAATTGTAATAAAGCAACTGTTGAGAGTTTTTTGACCTTACATCTCCCGGCCTGGTTTGATCATGTCAACTGCAGATCGAAAGGGAAACTCTTAAGATTGGTCTCCTGGGCAGGAAAAATAGTTGGGAAGCTACAAAAAATATTGTGATTTGATTTGTGGCTGCCCAAAGAACAATAAATCTTGCAAGGAACATTGTGGCAGATAATAGCCATCCACTTTTTAGCCAGTTTGAACCCTTGAGCTCAGGAAGGCATTATAGGGTACTCTGGCAATGAAAAATATATACAAGGAGTCATTTGTTCCTAATGCTGTAATGATCCTTAACAAATGTAAACGATAAGATCCAATTCATTGTATATTGCTTTTACAGTAAATGTATGAATGTTTCTTTTACTCTGGAGAGCCGAAAAAAAAAAATTTCCACTAAGGACAATAAAGTTTTATTCTATTCTATCCTATTCTATTCAATTCAAAGAAAACCTTTTATCCAGTATCCTCATGTACAGTAAACAAAAAACTATTGGTCCTCTTTTATTTGTTTATTATTTCAGTGTTGTTTATTTTTATAAGCTATGGTCCTAAATCAGAACAGTTTGTCATCAGGACCCTGTACTCTCATGCCCCCGAATAAAATCCATTGCAGTCATTTCTCCTCAGAATTCACCTAAATAAAGTGCACCTCTGTTTAATCTAATCTCAGTATAGATACAACTGTTCTGTGAAGTTCTCAGAGGTTTGTTATAGAACACTGGAGAACAAACAGCATTATAGAGACCAAGGAACACAGCAGACAAGTCAGGGAGAATGTTGAAGAGCAGTTTAATGCAGTTTTATTCTTAATTCTATTCACAATAATTGACAGTTTATTTTATTTTTGCTTTGTAGTTTCATTATTATCGCAATCAGACGATAAAATACATTACAAAAAAAATCACTCCCCTTTGGTGCCGCTTCTAACACAAGTCAGAATAAGAGACAGCAAAAAGGTGGAATAAGGTGTTCTAAGCCAATGAGGCTAAACAACTTACGTGCAAAATGTTACCTGTGGTTCAAACTAACACTCCACATCACCGGAAATTAAGGGTGGAATTCTACATGTATCCATATTCTGATTTTTTTGTACGGATAGATTGGTAAACCACAGGGGAGTACCAAGTTTCCACACAGAAGCATAACTCTGTTGCACTTTAGCCCATCCTGCTGCTAGCAGAGGTTATGGCCAGTGACTCTTTTTAAGGAGAGTAGAAACCTGAATGCCAGCTTCTTTTGTTAAAGCCTCCAGTTTTGGAACACTTCGGGCTTCCGGTGGTACGGAACAATGCATTTTCATGTGAACTGGCTACCAACTTCCATTATTGACGGTTGATGTTAGCTACCAAAGATGTTACTGAGGTGAAGGACACTGCTTTGCTGTTGGAGCCGTTTTTTTTATGGAAGCGTATGTGTAACATAAATCAAATTAAAATGGATTAGCACAAATGCTTTTTCATTTTCAAAATCTAGCTGCTATTTTTGACTCATAAATAAAATTAAAAACGAATCATCCTAACTGCTTTTTCATTTTACAATTCAGCAGTGCTCATTCTGTAACTTAATTAAAATTAAATAGAAAAGGGCTTTTAAGATTTAATTTTCAAATTGCATCCCAGCAAAATAGTTACAAAATTCAATTTGAAATGTCAAAGTTGAAAATGAAAATGCATTTGCAGAAATGCATTTTCATTTTCAGAATACAAATGCCCTTTTGACTCATAAATAAAATGAAAAATAAATTATCCAAACTGCTTTTTCATTTTGCAATTCAGCGTAGCTCGTTCCGTGACCTAATTAAAACGATAAAGAAAATGTATTGCTTTTTCGTTTTCATCCCTACCCCCGCGAACAGTGTAACATAATTCAAATCGAATTGGCAATCCCACACGGCGCAGGAGAATGACGTCAGGGCATTGCGAGAAGATTTCTGTTCCAGCAACAATGGCGGATGAAGCTGGAGACGGAGCAAGCGAAGAGTACAGTTTTAAATGTAAGTTTATTAAAATCTGGCAGTACAAAAATTTTAAACTTAACGCGGTTGTGTTGTTTGGCTTTTGTTGTTAGTATAGACATGTATTATAATATTATTTTGTAAACTATCGCCCATAAACCAGCTCCTATGTTGGTCTAATGGTTCTCCGTCTATTGCCCCGCTTATGTACAGCTTATTTTGGGTTTTGCAAAGAAAGGGAAAAAAACGACTCCCTTTAGGGGAAATTATTACCTCTTTACCGGGGCAAAATTGGGCCACGGTGGCATGGAGGTAGAAGAATAAATCCAATTACACACCCAATGCTTAGAGGAGTCTTATTAAGCCTCAAAAACCTCATAACCTGTATTCTTAGTATGTGATCTCTTGTGTTCTGCTGTAAAAACTATAGTTTTGAATTCACAAATAACACAGTTGCCATGTTCCTCATCTGCACTTATTTTCTATCTATTTTATAAATACAATTATGGTAAATCTAGAGGGGAATGTCACCCATTGTTGGCCAAAAACAAATGAGATTATTTTTGTAATGAAAAAGTACTGTATGTGCATGTGCAGCAGTGCATCAATACATAACTTATGACTGATCATGTTAATAAATAGAGATTTGCTAAAAGTTTTTGTGTTGCTCTTTTTGTAAACTGTGTATTGATTTCTTGTTTAGGACATGAGGAATCGAAGAGAGGAGAGGAGAGGAGAGGAGAGGAGAGGAGAGGAGAGGAGAGGAGAGGAGAGGAGAGGAGAGGAGAGGACCGGATGGATCACTGTTTTCTGTTTGTCAATTTATGTTTTTGTCACTTTGGTTATTTAGTTGTTCCATGGTTGTTATAAATAAATTGATTAAAACAAATCTGAAATATAATTGTCATTTTACTAACAGTTGCATTGAATTTTTAAAGGTATGAACATTGAGCTTACTTTGAACTATTGAAAATGACTATTGAAAATGAAATAACAAAAATTGACATTAGGATCAATTATTGTGTAGTTATTTATAGTTACTCATGCAGGATTAACTTGAATGAGCTCTTCCTGGACCATTCTTTAAGCTTTATTAGAATAAACAGGCTGAATAAAGCTCAGCGATGTGGATGGAGTAATCCAGCTGAGGCCTGTGGGTGGTATTTTCTGGTTGACGAGGGGAACATCATTTAGGTTGGTCTGCAGAGAAGGCTTCGGGTAGCTTCTTTGCACTGTTCTTTGCGCTGCGTCATACAGGGCTGGCTTAATCGACTGCTGCTACATCACTAAGACGTGTTCAGAAGACAGTTTGTCCCACCGGAGAACACCACTGAGTTCTCCAAACCAGCCTCATCCTCTGCTACATCATCTTCAAACTCATCCCCAGGTGCCACAATGTCACCAGCACTGAGGCAGATGCAGAGAAGAGCTCATGCTGTTATGACCCGCAATGGTGTTAAAAACATAAAAATGTAAAGTTTTTGTTGCACTGGTTGTTTAAAAAAATCTATTCATTTTATTTATTCAGAAAGTGCCGATTAGCAAGACATCACATAGTAAGAAAAAAAACTATATATTCAATTCAATTTGGCACACAATTTTGTTTTTAAATCAACTGAATATTAGAAACATTTTATGTAATATTTAGTTATGTAAAGTGTACAGACCCCTTTAAATTTGTCACTCTGTTTCAATACAGCCATTTGCTAAAATGAAAAAAGATCATTTTATTTCTCATTAATGTATAATCAGCACCCCATCTTGACAGAAGGAAAACAAATGTAGAAATTTTTGTGAATTTATTAAAAAAGAAAAACTGAAATGTAATATTACTATAAACGGCTGGCTTGACGGCATATTTCCAAGTGTTGCCTCACTTGAAGGTGGTCTAACATGCGGTGGTCCACCTGGTCTACGAATGACCCAACGTCCTTCTTAGACCAGGGAGGACGGGTCCTTAGAAGGATGCAGCCCCTGAATTTGGACCACACAGCCTTTATATATGTGTACGCTCACACTCTCATACTTTTCCACTTGTCTTCTTGTTACTTTTCCTCTCTTTCACCAGCATCAACTATACATAAATGCCCCCTAACGTATTGATTGCTAAGCACGGTCAGGCTGGGGACTGAAGAAGAAGAAGAAGCCCTGACGTCATTCTCCTGCGCCGTGAGGGATTGCCAATTCGATTTGAATTATGTTACACCTTTTGCAGGGGTAGGGATGAAAACGAAAAAGCAATACATTTTCTTTCTCGTTTTAATTAGGTCACGGAACGAGCTACGCTGAATTGCAAAATGAAAAAGCAGTTTGGATAATTTATTTTTCATTTTATGTATGAGTCAAAAGGGCATTTGTATTCTGAAAATGAAAATGCATTTCTGCAAATGCATTTTCATTTTCAACTTTGACATTTCAAATTGAATTTTGTAACTATTTTGCTGGGATGCAATTTGAAAATTAAATCTTAAAAGCCCTTTTCTATTTAATTTTAATTAAGTTACAGAATGAGCACTGTTGAATTGTAAAATGAAAAAGCAGTTAGGAAGTTTCGTTTTTAATTTTATTTATGAGTCAAAAATGGCATTTGTATTCAGAATATGAAAAAGCATTTCTGCCAATGCATTTTATTTTTCAACTTTGACATTTCAAATTGAATTTTGTAACTATTTTGCTGGGATGCAATCTGAAAATTAAATCTTAAATGTCCTTTTCTATTTAATTTTAATTAAGTTACAGAATGAGCAATGTTGAATTGTAAAATGAAAAAGCAGTTTGGATAATTTCTTTTTAATTTTATTTATGAGTCAAAAATAGCAGCTAGATTTTGAAAATGAAAAAGCATTTGTGCTAATCCATTTTAATTTGATTTATGTTACACATACGCTTCCATATTTTTTAGCGTAGCAATAAAGTATAAGCAGACTGGACATCTAACTGTAATAATGGGTGCTAACACTTTTTCTTCCAGGAATTAGTCAGTGACGTTTGCGCTGTTTTGCAGCAGCAGCAGCTGGAAGCTCAACAGAAGGAGCACCGCCCCCACCACAGTGTCCCACATAAATACTAAAATTAACTTATTCATTTAATATCATATTTAATTTTCAGTTAACATGCATACAAAAGAGTATCAAAAGCCCAAATAAAAATAGAACATATGAAACCAAGAAAAACACTAGGATTAGAAAACGCAGGTCTTCGGGAAAAGGGAACGCCGCGTCAGTGATTAAACTTTAGATTAGAGGTACGCTGCAATGCCTCCCACCTCACCTGAATAACTCATGCAACATCCTGTCAGCTGGCTCAAGTAACAGCTTCACCCCCGAATAACTTGTTACTACAGTAGGGAAGTCTAAAATATTCATTCCATATCTCAGATCGTCTTGACTTTAGCAGAAAGCTAAAGTATTGATGTTGCAGTTTCAATTCAATTCAGTTTATTTATATAGCGCTGATTCACAACAGATGTCGTCTCAAGGCACTTAACAAGAAGTCATTTCAATACATTTATACAAACATTCCAATCAGTTAAAAAGTTTCCTATTTAAGGAATCCCAGCAGATTGCGTCAGTCATTGGTGTGAGGTTGGGGAGACTTTCCAATCACAGCAATCCTTCAGCAATCCCTCATACTGAGGAAGCATGTAGCGACGGTGGAGAGGAAAAACTCCCCTTTAACAGGAAGAAACCTCCAACAGAACCAGGCTCAGTAGGAGCGGCCATCTGCCACGACCGTCTGGTTTTTTTTGGGGGGGTTTCCTAAAAAGAAAATATTTAAACTGTTATGTTGTGACACAATATGTTTGTTTTGGCTATGAATAGCTATAAATAATTGCTTGGAGCAATTATTAAGATTCATAAATTTATGTCAAAATGACCAAGTTTGAGGCACCATCCTGGGATCCAGGAAAATAATAATAGCCAAATAGTCCAGTCTTATTCAATGTTGATAATCACCTGCCTGATAAAACTGAGGTAAATAAACGATAGATGAAGGAATAAGTTCTTGGCATACTTTGAACAGCAGGTTACAACATAAGTATATAGAATAATAACAAACAACGTCTTTCCAAAATAAAAGTTTCCAAAATAAAACTTCCCAGTCAAAATACTTTAATCAACAAACTCACTAACCTAGTAAGACACACAACTAACGAATTAACAAGAGAATGAAGAAAACTTCCAAAGGAACAGTAAAAATGTACCAATGTGCATTGAAGTGGAAGCAATAACCAATGAGTGGATAGTGATGTCACAGTTCAGTATGAATATGTATGCTTAAAGACCAAGGCTTGTATTGAAGAGTTTTGGGAGTAACGCTAAGTTAGTTTTAAACAAGTTATGATTAGTTAAAGACTATTTAACACAATTAGGTTTGTGTTCAAACAACCAATTCACCATGCAAAGCAAAAGTGAAGAACAGATTTTATTTGGAGGAAGCAAAATTTCATTAAAAATTCAACTAGCAGCAGTTGCATGGGGGGGCAGCTAGCAGTAAGTCCTCGTGACTATGTGGCTATCTAGCCCCCCTTAGCTCGGACCTTGGGTCGTCCTCTTAGCTCGGCCTGGCTCAGCAGTGATCTCCTCCCACGCAGGACCATACAAGGGCAGCCTTCAGCTCTCTCCTCTGCTCAGCAGCTGATTCAGCTAGCAGTAGTTGCATGGAGGTGCAGCTAGCAGATAGTCCTCTTGGGTGCGTGGCTAACTAGCCACTGTTAGCTCAGAACATCGTTGTCCTCTAAGCTTGCCTCACCAGCTATCTTCTCCCGGCTCGGCAGCTTCGGCTAGTCAGCTTTCCTCTCCCACAATGCATCGGCAAAGAGAGGCTCTCTCTGTCTTTGGTGGAATCTGATCCATGATCAGCAGACTGTACATGTATTTTGGATCCAAAGGCTTCCAAACCAAACAGGCTGCTCAGTCATAGAGAAGTCGCTCAACTCTGAAATGTCCGTAACAAAGCTACAACATGGTGATGTTTGACAGAGCTTGTTGCTCTCCTTTGTGACCTGCTGTGACACCACAGGTGACGCGCTTGCATAATTTTTAAGATGGGACTACTTCCTCCACGAGCTGGGGGGTGGGGGCAAGAAATGTTTTGAGAGGGATGGATTCAAAAAAATCCCTTTCTCCCTCAAATACCGACAGTGATAATGTCACATTCACAAAGTTCCTCCTTTTCTTGTTGAAACCAAGAGTGCATTATTGGATTATTTATCTTTACGGCTGGAGGTCTGTCTTTGGTCCTGTAATCATGGCTCTGGCACATTTATTTATTTTATATTTTATTGTATAATGTTTTATGCTATCTGAGAACAACATAGAATAGTTTAAGATAGCCCTGCAAAACTTCAGAAAGTGACAAAGCCTGAATATTGATGCTAACAGATGATCTCCATCTAATCTGACTGAGCTTGAGATATTTTATAAAGAAGAATTGGCAACAAATTTGATTTAGGTGCCTGAACACATATGCAAGATGGACTCTTCAGATTTTTACTAGCAAAAAAAATTGAAATCCATCAATAACGTTCTTCCACTTCACAAATATGCACTGCTTTGTGTTGTTGGATTACATAAAATCATTGAACATGTGGTTGTGATTCAACAAAATATGAAAAGGTTCTAAGGGTTGTAAATACATTAGCACTCACAAGCTGTTGTCTCTAAAATTGTTATTCAAAGTTAAAGAAGATAATCATATACCACAGATAAGATATTTGCTGCTCATAACCTTTCAACTGAATTCCAGTGTAAAGTAGGGCTGGGCAATACATCAAATATATCAATTTATAGATTGTTCTATTTATGAAAATTGAATTTTTTTAGAATATCGACAAAAAAATCGATTCATATCAAAAGTCGAATTTGGCATGAAAAAATAAATTCTTTTTAATTGTTAATAGTTTTTCCAGAACAGTTGAATAATGTCCGATGTCAACTTTTGAATATAAATCTTTAAATAAAAAATGACCTTCTGATATCTTCAAATAGTACCAGGGAATATTACATAATGGCAAAATGTGATTTGTTTTATATCGACTGATATGAAAAATTTTATTGTAATATAATCTTTTTTCCATATCTCCCAGCCCTAGAGTCAAGAAACTAAACCATAACTCTCAATGTATCCCCTTGTTCTTTTTGTTCTAACACTAAGCCTCATGGAACTAACAACTATTGGGTAACTGAGGAGTGTACAGGTTCATTTCTAGATTTTAGATTTTATAATAATAATAATTATTAATAAATAATTATAATTGATAAATAATAATTTAGATTTTCCAAGCATGGTATCAGTGTCAAAGGAAAATATTTTTCAGCATGCTGGCTTGAATATGTAAAATATACATTGAAATAGTAAAACATCAACAGCATTAGCCTACTAAAGTTATAACTGTTTAACCAGCGTTTTTTAAGGCGTTTTTAAGGGACTGATTACATGATTGGATGCAGCACAGTTGATATAGCAATTTCTTTAACATCTTAAAATCTAAAGATCACAATAAAATCAAAAAGGCCAAATTCAAAACAAAGTCTTACCGTGGCAAAGTGGAAGAGGGCCGCTCCAAAATGAAGGGTTCCCAAGGATGCATTTAATAGCTACCTCTCCTATGAGCTCATAACCTTGGTAACAAACAAACGTGAGTGACTCGCCAGGCAAGTACAACCTCTTGGACAGGATTTGGTAGCCGTTATCAGGGAGACCAGGGTTTTCACAGGAAACTGAATCCTCAGCTGGAGGAGAGAAAAAAGACAAAAGGGAGCTGGATGGATTTTGTTGTTTCTCAACCCCAAATTATGTTTTTGTATATGTCAGAGCTCCACAGACGGATTTGACAGCCTCTGACTGTGGTGACATGAGTCATGGTTAATCTCCACCCCCTCCTCCAGGTGGCTGAAGGCTGATTGCTTTGCTCCATTAGCATTTCATTTACATATCAAACACTTGACACCTACATTAATAGCCCTGAAAAATACACACAGTCCACACATTATCAGGCCTAGGGTGAAATACAGAAGAACAAGAAGCACCATCTCTGGCTTGCAGAAATGTTTGGATCTTTGTAAGCAACAAAAAGAGAGAGCCAAAAAACTCATACAACTCCAGTCCTGTCAGATGGCTCTGCAACAGAAAACAAAAGAACCTCTGTTTTCCAGTTCACTGCCACATGCAGTTTTATGCAGGTTTTGGAGATTAGTCAGGTTCCTTTATTTCCACATGTTTAACTGTATATGAACAGCAGGTTTTTTTTCTAGTGGCCATGTGTCATATACTCACACACACAGTGAGGAAGTCGAGACGTCCACACGGGCGTGCCTGGCTCACGGCCGTAACAGGTGATGGTGGCACCGCCCTGCATGACGAACCCGGGGTTGCAGCTGTACTGAATGGTTGTTCCAACCAGCAGTTTAGGGTCAGACAGAGTTCTGGAGGAATGCTCTACATGGCCTGGGTCTGAACAGTACATAACTGAAGAAGGAAGAAAAACAGCATCATCTTTGATGAGTGACTTGATTATTTTTCTTAAAAGCAGTAAAGTAAAAGTAAAGGAATTTAAAATCTTGAGCGTATTTTAATTGTCAAGAAGCAAATATACATTTGAATCCAGATATTTACATGCAATGCATGACAATACACAATCTTCTTTCCTCATTTTTTTGGTAAGTTAAGTTTACCATAATTTCTATTTGCTGCATACTAGAATGAGAATAATTTTTTTTAGATACGGTATAAAGTTGCTTTAAATCTAAAATGTTTCACAAGTGTTTGGTAGAATTGGTTTTTAAACAGTTTTTGGTTTGTTGGGGGACACACAGCCAGTGGGTGGCGCTAACCAACATTCTAGCTCCAACAAGAGAAGAAGAGAACCAGAGGTTATATAAGGCCCTGCCGCAGGCTTTCTCGCCATTTCCCGTTCAGGCTTTCAGCCAAACAGCGCCAGGAGAGATCCAATCCTTCTTTTCGCAGGCGAGGGAAGGACACAAGTTTCTGGGAGAAACTCACTCCAAGGACGATAATACTGAGGTGAATCGCAACCCAATTTGTTTTGAGATAAACCCCACTGTTCCGCCCTGAGCCCTGCTTTCTGAACAGATGCTGCCGTGTGGAGCGAACTGCTAACAAGCTACTGAATGCTGCAGAACCGCGTCCAAACTGGAGCATTACCCCACCGCGACAAAGCCTGGGACAATGCTATTTTGAACCTGCAGAGAAGGTACTGTGTCAGTGAAATGAGGTGCAGCTGATCGCTGTTTAGGATTACACGCCGTCCAAGCTAATGCTACCCGCGATCCAACAGCAATAATCCTCCCACTGCTAACAGACCGCAGCTTGGGTTAGCCTGCGGGCTAACGTTGTTTTAGCTTCACCCATCATCCACGGAGCAACTTGGAGAACTTTAACCGTTTAATAAGGTCTGTCTGGGCAGAGGCGAGATTAGTTTAGTTTAAACAAGATCTAAGGGTTGTTTATTTTCACGGTGATTTGTTACTTTGTGTAAGATTTCATTTATTGTTTGGGTACAAACAGGCCGGTCGGCCTGGAGATTTAAACTGTGATTTTCGAGGTTTCAGATGGAAAGTCGTATTATATCCTGCAACCTGAGTTACTCAATCCGACAGTTTTTCTTTGTTTGATGTTTAATAAATGAGCCAGAGTGACTTTAGGCAGCGCCATGTGAGTTAGCTGTAAGCTAGATGCTCTAGCGAACCACGAGGGCCCGCCTTTGACGGCTTTTTATTCATGAACAACAGACTGCCATTAATGCTATTCAAAATAGAGATCGACTTTAAAACAGATAGTTTAAACACTAAACTAATCTCTTAAGTCATTTTTGAGACCGCCTTCTTGGTAAGTCAAAATACTAAATTAGATCGACATAATTGGTATAGCCGTTAACGTCAACATAAAGTCCAAATATTAAAATTAGATCCATCACTGCGGTGACCGATACATAAAATAGAATCAATTATCTAAAGGTTATTGATTTCTAATTCAGCAAATGGTTTAATGAAACATTGCTTCTTCCAAATAATGCTTTTCTTCACTTCTGCTTTGCATTGTGAATTGGTGGTTTGAAAACAAACCAGAATGTGCTGATTAGACTTAAACTAATCATAATTAGTTTAAAACTAACTTAGCTTCATCCCCAACACTGTTCAATACAAGCCTTGGTTTTTGAGCAAACATATTCATTCTGAACTGTGACATCATTATAAATTTATTGTTCATTGTTTCTATTTCTGTGCATATTTATCACTTTTACTGTTTTACTTCTGAGAATTAGTTTTATTATAGTTACTATTTTCTTAGTGGTTTAGTTGTGTGTTACTAGTTTAGGGAGTTTGTTGATTATAGTATGTTAACTGAAAGTTGAATTCTTTTGTAATAAACTCTTGTATTTTGGAAAACCGTTGTTGTTATTTCACCTTCATGTGTAGTAACTTGCTGTTCAGGAACGTCAAGAACTTATTCCTTCATATATTGTTTAAAGGAGTCATGACCTGTAATTTTCACTTTTCCATGAGAAAAAATGTATGTTATGATTGCCAAACGATTATACACTGCCCGGGAAGCCGATTTTTAAAAGTGAAGCGTTTGTTTACCCCTGGGTTCATCAACCAGCCCACGTGCACGCGCACTCAAATACGAGGTTTTAATTTCTGGCCAACTTGACGTCAAGTCGGCGCAGGATATACCATAAATAGACATCGCAGACCTACCTATGCTGCAGGAAGCCCACCCTCCCTCTCTCCCCTCTCCCCCTCGCTCCTCTCCCCCTCATATTCAGTCGAGCACCGCCATTACTGAATTCTAGTAATGGGAATTCCAGCTCTTTTTGGAGAGCCAGTTCTTTTGGCTTGGCTCACCATAAAGAGCCGGCTCTTTCGGCCCCTCAGATTTTCTGTTGCCTAAAGTGTATTTATTACCAAAATTAATGCAAAACGATGTGTACCAAATGTACCAAAACAAGCGGGGGGGAATGAAAAAATAAAAAAAACGGCTCCCAATGACGAGCCGGCTCCCATCGTTCACTTCGGAGAGTTAGCTCTTAGAGCCGGTTCATTCGCGACCGACACATCACCGATTCGAAGTACGAACTCCACCGTGAAAGATGCAGAAAGTTTCTTCACGCAATGATGCTTTGAGAAGACATATTCGTGTCAGCCTTTTATTTTAATCAGCTAAATCAGCTAAAACCATTTCTGCCAGAAACGTAGTGCACACGTGAGTTGCTCTGTTGTTGACTGCCAGAATCAACATGGAAATATTTTTTCTATTTTTTTTACGCTGAAATCCTTTACAAATTTGGGACAATATCAGGCGAAGTTGGCATCGAAGCTCCGTTTGGAAAAAGGGGCCATTCCAACAATCAGAGGCTTGCCTGCAATTGAAATGGTAAGGCTGTGTTTTTATTGCTCTGCTGTGTGTAACAAACAGCAGCTAACTGCTAATGTGGCTATTGTATGCTAGAAGGAGTAGTAGATATGGGTTAGATATGCTGAAGCGTTACCTGCGGTGTCAACCCCTCTCCTTCGTGCCACCAATGAACGCGCCCCTCATTTGCATTATTACAATGCCCGTCCATGACAGCCAAAGTATCGCATCAGATCTCGCGAGACAATAATGCCTTCAGAAATAAGGGTCAGAGGAGCTCTGTGTTTATTTTTTTCACTTTTTTTCAACTTTTCTTTTTTAGAAGGGCCTGAAAGACTATAATAGAGAGTGGGTATCCAAGATATTACTAGGTTATGACTCCTTTAATTATCTCAGCCTTATCAGGCAGGTAATCATAAACATAAACTGAGACTGAACAATTTGGCTATTGTATTCCTGGTATCCAGGTGGTACCCCTAAACTTGGTAATTTTACATAAAATTATTAATTTGATTAATAATTGCCCTAAGCAATTATTCATAATTATTCATAGCCAAAACCTACCCATCTGTGCCACAACAGTTTTTATCACCAACTTTAACCATAATATCCCAAATTTACATCTTTTCAGACTCACTGCAGTCAAGTGACATGTGTCAAGTGTTTTCTCTTTCCCAACATTTGTTCTGATGTCTCACTATGGCCTCCCCCCTCCTGTGGTACCTCAGAAGCACTTATCTCTTTACACCAATCCTGATTGACTGGTGATTGCCCCCCTGTAAAGAAATGGCGTCCGGCTGGCCACGTATTTGCACGATCTGGCTCCTCCTGGCACAGTCCAGAAGGCAGGCTGCCTGGGTTTCAGAATAAACCGGCTGAGCTCCCTCCGGATACAGATGTTGGCACACAGACTGATCCTATGGTGGAGCAGGCGTTTCCTTTCGATAGGGATCACACACATCATATCCCAGGTCTTCTGAATCGTTGGAGTGGACCTGTTGTCCAGGGGTGCACCCCTGTACGGAGTCTGGTGGTGGAGTAGATCTGGACTTGGTCAGCTGGGCAGGGGTGGACCTGTTTGCATCCAATGTGGGTCAGGTCGTCTCCCTGTGAGTGTTGGTGGTCACCTGATAAGCTGTCGAGCAATACGGGAGTTTCAATATCCCATAGTGAGACATCAAAACAATTGTTAAGAAAGAGCACTTTTGGTTACTCTTGCAACCGTGGTTCTCTGAGTAACATAAGTGATTAACATGTTTATCTTGTATGCCACTTGCACTATGATGCATGCTATTAATGGGGAATGTAATGTGGGCGCTACTATCACTAACTACCTTTAAACCTTTAACCAGGTATTAAACATACTTTTAATTAAGCCATTTCTGTAATGTAATGTAAAATGTTTTTAGTTAGTCTGACGTAATTTTCTAATCTTAAATGTTTTTATCAGCTGTAGGCGGAAAATCATCATAATAAAAAGTAAAAGAGGCTTGAAAATATCACCCTGTGTAATTAATCTACTGTATATAATGTTTCAATTTCTGAATTGAGTTACTGAGATAAGCTAACTGTTTGATATAATTCTCATTTTATGAATATGACTTTATGTAATTTCCACAATTGAGAAAACAACAGATGTCCCATTGCACTCCCCAACACCACATGCACCGGTGACCCAAGCATTGGTATTTACAACACAGAATTTATGACACACACACACACGCGCGCACACACACACACATACACACACACACGCACACATACACACACACACACACGCAGACTGTCTTTGAATCTGACTGCGAAACAGATGAGCTGCTGCTGAGATCTCGCGAGAACTGTGCGCAAGTAATATGGCGGTAAACTGGTAAAACAAACAAACTCTGGTAAAAACAAACCATAACATTCGAGCCAAATATAGCAAACGTTTGATAATAATAACCATTATTTTGTATTTCTCCATAAAACAAACTGGACGAGGAAACCTTGGACAGCCTGGAAAGCTACTTGGACGAGTGCTTTGACAACATTGTTATGGGCAAGCCACAAAAATCCACCTCTGCTATGCCGACAAGCACACCATCACAGAAACGCACCCGTTCTGAAACCAGCACCTCCACCGTCTCTCCAGAGAAAAGCTACAGCAATGTCCTGGACTCAATAGATAAGAAGCTAACCAGCCTAGACGCTCGTCTGGCCCTGGTTGAGGTTCTACACAAAGAGTTTCAAGCTCTAAGGGAATCCCTGGAGTTTTGCCAACAACAGGTAGCATCGCTCACTGCAGAAAACCAAACGCTGAGAGACGGTGTAAAGAAACTCACCGAGGGGATGACGCAGCTGTCCGGAGAAAGTAAGAGGATGAAAGAAACTATCTTGGATATATAGGCCAGGGGAATGCGGGACAATCTTGTTTTTTCCGGGATCCCAGAACAGGCTGAGGACGACGCTGAATCCACCGTCCGAGATTTTCTCCAACATCAGTTAAAGCTCCCAAGCGACATGGTAAAAAACATCACTTTTCACCGCGTCCACTGGCTCGGAGTTAAGAAGCCCAACAACAGCCGGACGCGACCTATTGTTGCTAAATTCGAGCATTACAAGCAAAAAGAGCAGGTCAGAGGCCGGGGCAGAGAGCTGCGGGGAACCAATTACAGCGTTAACGATCAATATCCGAAGGAGATCCTGGATAGGAGGCGCGTTTTGTTCCCAATCAGGAAGAAATATATCAGTGAAGGCACCAGAGCTACAGTAGCTGTAGATAAACTGTATGTTAATGGGCAGCTGTTCAGGGACCCCCAGCTTACTCCTTGGCTTTATTAGTCATGTAACACTGGCTAGATAAGAGTTGTTTTATCAGTCAACTATAATCTAATGTTAGCACAGCTCTGTAAAGTTGTTTACATTACTCAGTGTGGGCGGGGCCAGGGCTAAGCACTGGGATACTGGCTCTTTTTTCTTTTCTCATCTTCACATGTCTATCACCAAATGTCTTTGTCACTCCTTTTTTCTTCTTTTATCACTCACAAACACACAAAAAAATTTTTTCATAATATAACTATTTCTTTCTCTCTCACCCTTAACACCTTCACAACTTTCTTCTATTTTTCTCTTTCTTATATCCTGGCTTTTGGATTTTCAATCAGGCAACCCCATGCACAAACTAATAATGCACCTGTGTTTATCTGTTTCTATGGTGATATGGAATTTACAACTTTTTTCTCAAAACTATGGCTACTCTAAGGTTTGTCACATGGAATGTTCATGGAGCTGGCACCAGAGAGAAAAGAGTTAAGATTTTTAACCAGCTTAAAAGATTGAAGGCAGATGTCGTCTTATTACAAGAAACCCATAAATCTACCTCAGCTGCGGTTGATCTTAAATCCCCTGAGTTTCCTGATGTGTTTTCTGCATGCCATAACTCTAAACAAAGGGGAGTAGCAACATTAATAAATAAAAATGTTAATTTTACAGTAATATATACAGTTACAGATCTAGAGGGTAGATTTATTATAGTAAAGCTATCTATACATAACCGAAAGTTATGTATTGTCAGTATATATGGTCCAATTGTTGATGACCCCTCATTCTTTCATTCCTTCTTCTCTGTGCTCGTTGAACACATGGATTGCTCACTTCTTCTTGGGGGCGACCTCAACTTTGGTTTAAATGAAGAAATAGACAGGCTCAGCACAGCAGGGACTCAGCGCAGCTGGAAATCTATAGATATAGTCAAACAGTACATGAACGATTATGGACTTTGTGAGGCATGGCGATCTCTTCACCCCAATGACAAATATACTTTCTTCTCAAATGTCCACCATTAGAATTCTCGACTGGATTATTTGTTAGTCAGCAGCTCACTGTTGACTGACATTTCAGACACTGAGATACACCCTATAGCTGTTAGCGATCATGCTCCTGTTTCTCTAACTTTAGTAAATAAAACAGAAACGCCTCAAAGCAAAAATTGGAGATTTAATATATCATTACTTAAGGATAAAGAATTCATTAAATATTTTGAAAAAGAGTGGGCTTCTTATTTGGAATATAATGACCTACATGCTATGTCACCATCCATTTTTTGGGAGACAGGGAAAGCTGTGATTAGAGGTAAAATAATCTCATTATCATCAAATAAAAAGAAAATGGAAAAAAAATGTATTTAGGAATTAGAAGCTAATTCATTAGAAGCTTCTCTTGATGAGGAGAGACTAGGCAAAATCCGTAAAGCAAAGCTAGAATTAAATGAAATTATTAATAAACAGACCCAGTTCTAAATTCAAAGACTTAGGATAGAAAACTTTGAACAAGGTAATAAATCAGGTAGATTTTTGGCTAACCGGCTTAAAATTAATAAAGAAAAAACAACTATATCTGCTATTAAAGATCAGACCGGGAATACAGTATATGATCCTGGAAGAATAAACAACACCTTTAAAGAATTTTACAAGGCTTTATATTCACCAGAAATAAACCCATCAGATCATGAAATTGAACATTTTTTGGATAACATAACACTACCTAAATTATCTGAAAGTAAAGCGATGGCCCTGGATTCACCACTAACAGCGGCTGAACTCCAGGAGGCCCTCCAAAGCATGCCCAATAAAAAGGCTCCAGGCCCAGATGGATTTCCAGCAGAGTTTTATAAAGAATTCTGGAATATTCTGGCACCAACATTCCACAGAATGCTGCAGGAAACCAAGGAAAATGGCCGACTTCCACCAAATATGAATTCTGCCTACATTAGTCTTCTACCAAAATCAGGTAAATACCCTTTGTTTCCTATCAGCTATCGTCCCTTATCCCTCATTAATGTTGATCTTAAAATAATCTGCAAAGCCCTCGCAAAAGGATAAAGTAACCCCTCTTATAATACATCCTGATCAAACTGGTTTTATTAAAGAGAGACATTCATCCACAAATTCACGTAGACTAATAGATTTAATAGATTTTTCTTACTGTAAAAATATTAAAACTAATACATTATCTCTAGATGCAGAAAAAGCATTTGATAGAGTTAACTGGAAATTCTTATTTGCAACCTTACATAAATTTGGCTTTGGAAATTCTTTTATAAACTGGTTGACAACATTATACAGTTCACCAACAGCATGTATCAGGACTAATAACCAAACATCATCTAGGTTTTATCTTCAGAGAGGTACCAGGCAGGGATGTCCTCTCTCTCCCTCCCTGTTTGCTATTTTTATTGAACCACTAGCTGCAGCAATCAGGCAAACTCACAATATTAAAGCCATAAAATGTAATAACATAGAACATAAAATCAGTCTTTATGCAGATGATGTATTACTTTTTCTCCAGCATTCACAAACCTCTTTCTCCCAGGTAATTGGGTTGATAAACTCTTACTCAAACGTTTCAGATTATTCTATAAATTGGTTAAAATCTACAGTTTTTCCAATCAATTGTTCTGTCCAGAATCCAACTAATACACAACTGCAGTCAGGTTATTACTTATTTAGGTATCAATGTCTCACCAAGACTGGCACATTTAATAAAGCTAAACTACATCCCACTTTTAAAAAAAGTGGAAGATGATCTTGCTTGATGGAAATCCCTACCCATATCACTTATGGGAAGGGTTGCTTCAATAAAAATGATGGTTTTGCCCAGAACCAACTACTTATTCTCAAGGATCCCAAGTAAACCATCACTAGACTGGTTTAGATCTCTGGAATCCTCTGTCTCTAAATTTCTTTGGAAAGATAAACCCCCACGTATCAGCTTAAAAACACTGCAGAAGACCAAAGAAAAAGGAGGTCTAGATCTACCAAACTTCCATCATTATTTCTTACCCAACAGGCTCCAATACATCTCAAGATGGTTAAAACATAGCTACCTAGATGAGTCCTGGATAGACGTAGAACAGACACTATGCCATAAGATAAAACTTTCAGACCTACCATTTAGTAGCTCAAATATAAAACGATATGAATACTTTAAAAGCATAAATATCAGCTCCTCTCTGACAGCATGGTGGGAATTTCTAAAAATGACAGAGTCCACAATAATCCCATGCAGACGTACACCCATCTTGCAAAAAAAATGTATGATAAGTTTTCCAGACTGGAGGTGCAATGGAATTGAATTCCTGGAACATATATTTGAAGGAACAGACTTTATCCCATTTAATAGATTAATTACACAATATGGAATTGATAAAAACAAATTCTTAGAATATCAACCAATTAAATCTATTATTAAAGGTAAATTTAGGCTCAATACAGTTGAATTACAAATTCCAGCAAGAGTTTTAGATTTTCTTAATCTCAACCCCCCCAAATTGCTGTCTAAAATATACAAAACCTTATCTACATTAGATTAATCAATAGCCATCCCTATTTCAAAATGGAAGGTGGATTTATCAACCAACTTTGACCAAAATGTCTGGTATCAGATATGTTTAAGAACCTTTAAAATAACAAAAAATCCTAATTTGCAATTAATACAATACAAAATCCTTCATAGAGTACACTATACAGGTCAACGGATGTTTAGGATAGGTTTTACGTCGTCTAATACCTGCTTACAATGCACAAGCAATATACCAGATACTTATATTCATGTGCTTTGGTTCTGTCCACCTGTTAAGAAATTTTGGTGCCAGATATGTGAGGACTTATCAAAGTGTCTGAAATGTAACATTCCACCATCTCCCTCAGTTTGTGTCATGGTTCCAGGGTGTTTGTGTTTTGTTAATTTTCCTTATTTAGTTCAATTATGTTTTAGTTGTTCTTTGTCTCCCTCTGGTGGTCTTGTGTTGGGTTGCAGTTGTTTGTGTTAATCTCTTTTCCCCAAGTTCATACTTATCCTTCATTAGTCCCAGTGGTTATATTTTATTCCTCCTTTTGTTTTCCGGTGTTTCATTAGATTCCCTTCCAGATTTATCTTTAGTTTCTTAAGAGTCTTCTGTCTCCCAGTTGATTACTTCCACCTGCTCTCTCCCTCCCACCTGCATCTACTCCCACTAATTGATCATTGGTCTTCTCAGTCACTTCCTCATTTCCTCCTCAGTATAAATTCGGTCCTCTCTCAGTCACTACTCGCTGGTCCGTCGTCGTTCTTCCCTTGCCGGTTCCTGCCCTCGTTGTTGCCCATCCTGGTTCCTGTTTTTCCCTGTTTGCTGCCATTCTTCCCTCTCTGGTTCCTGCCTTCCTGGTTGCCCGTCTGGTTCCTGTTTTTTTTCCCGTTTGCTGCCTTTTGATCCTCCTGAGTTATGTAAGTTCCTTGTCCTTGTTTTCATTAAATCATTTTGTTTATACTTGCTGCCTTTTGGGTCCTCCTTAACGTCGAAACATGACAGATTGCCTGTTAGGAGATTTAAATGATGTCACCATGGACACAAAGTCAGTTCTAATGGTTCGCATTGCCTTATGCATCGCTAAGAAAACTATCCTCCTGAACTGGAAAAATAAAAAGGCTCTTAATATTAATCAGTATAGAAATCTCTTGTTGGACCATATTGGTCTTGAGACGGCCTCTGGCTCCAGATCTGAACAATCTCTCTGGGCTCCTTTGATCGGCTTCATCACCTAGTAGGGGTGGGGGGCACTTGGTTTTGTCGTTTGGGATACTGTTGCTGATGTGGGGGTTTTTGGGACTGGAGGCGTCTGGGGGGGATCCCTGGGGGTGGGATCACTGGGCGGACGGGGCCCTGAACGTCGTGGCCCCAACCTGGGGTTGGGCTTTGGTGGCTTTGGGTGGTAACTCCTGATGACTGCATGCGGTCCCTTAGGGGGTTTGCACTGACGGACATGGGTTACTGGCGTGGGGGCCATGCTGTGCCTGGGTAGGGTCTGGGGTGGGCCTGGGGATTCGGGGCTCTGGGGCCCCGCACTCCCTGGCTGTGGTCCTGGCCGGGGGTCGGCCGGCGTGGGGTCTCTGTTGCCTGTGGGGGTCGGGGCCGGCATGCGTGACCGCCTGTCTCTTTTTCTCTGGGCCGATTGTCATCGCCGGTCCCTGTATGGTGTCTCGCCTTGTTTGCTGATTGGGGTGCCTGGCTGGTGGTTGCGGCGGCTGGGTGGCATTTCTAGGCCTGATCAGTCCTCTTTCGCACTGGACTTAGCTCCTGCGTCTTGGTCTTTATACGTTGCGGGGCTCTGGGGTCGGGCGTTTGCCCGGGTAGTGTCGGACCTGCGGGTGGACTGGCCGGGTAGTGGGAGTGCAGGGCAAGTGGGTGGGGCGCTGGGTTTGGTTGCCTGCCGGGCCATTGAGCAGCAGTGGTTGCTCCACAAGGGAATGGGGCTGGTGGATGTCGGCCTGGTGGGTCGGCCACCCGGTTCATCGGTTTGCTCCTGGTCTGGGCAGGTACGTCGCCGGGGTTTGGGCTGCGGGGACCTCCGATGCGCAGGTGGCGCTGGGGGCCTCCTTTGTTGGCGGGGAGGCTATTGCAAACTAGTGACAGGTGCTCTCCCCCCACGAGCGCACTTGGATGGGGGGAGGGGTGTGCTGGAGGGGGGGCGAACCTAACCTGGGTGTCTAGTGTCCTTTGTGTTCTGATAGTAGCGCGAATGTCAGGGTGGGTTTAGTTCTCCTCCTGGGATGGGGCTGGAGGGACTGCCTTGGGGTCCGTGGGGCTTGGTGATGCTGTGGCCGTGGGCCCCGGGTTGAAAGTGCCATGGCCTCCCTCCCCTTGTGGATCCCGGTGAACAGCGGTGCCTATTGGGATCAGTGAGGGAGCTGGCTCCCTGGGAAGACATTTTGTCTCCCAGTCCTTCCCTCCCCGTCCCCGAACACCTCTGTCCACCCGCTCCATCACTTTACCACTCATATAGGGTCTTGGGGCATGGGCACATCCCTGGGGTGCTATCCCGTGGCGTCCTGGCTCCCAATTTTAATATACAACTTAGACACTCCCACTTATAACATTTTCATGCGACACACATGTAGGGACTTTGGGGTGGGCACACCTTTCGGCATCCAGAGGGGGAGCGGTTCAATCAGCTTCACCTCTGGTGCCGGTGCCCACTGTTAAACCACATATAGAAACTGAGGGCTCGGGGTGGGGGTTGGGGGATGTGTGGCTGCCTTCCCCACATCCCACCCCTCTGTTTTAAATGCACATTATAACCACACGCATCAACACCATACTCGAGCGGGAGGACAGAGGCTAGAGGTCTTCTCACACCCCTGTTCGCTACGGGCCATCAGGGGTTGGGGTCCGGAGGAGAAACAGGTGGTCTGGAGGGAACGTATGACTGTGTCTGTATGTCTTTGTCTGCCTGTCAGGTTGGGTCTTGGGCTGCCCTCTTGCCTGGCGCACCTCAGGCCTTACATTTAATGGGGGGCCTATTTCCCCTCCGTAACTCCCCGCCAGTGACGGTTGCCCCTGCCTACTGGTGCGTCGGTGGTCAATCCGGTTCGGACCTGGTGCGTGCCTGGCCAGGCCTGGGGGGGGCCTGTGCGTCGGTCGGCCGATGCGCTGGGCCGATGTCTTCCTTTGGTTGGTTGGGGCACCTCTTTTAGGGGTGCCAGGTTTGGGATTGTTGGGTGGTGCCTGCTCGGTGGCTCGGCGGGATACGGATCCAGCGTCTCTGCTCGTTCAATCACCTGTTCTGTGCACACCGTGCGTGGTCGGTTCGTTGGCGGGTTGGACCGGCCCTGGCCTGTGTTGGATGCCTGGTCTCGGCGCTCTGCGTTGCGTGGGATCAGGACTCGGGAGCTGGTACAACTTGGAGTCCAGATGCTGGCTGAGCTCGGCCTGGGGATGCCGTCTGTCCGCTGCGGCTACTGGTGGGGCGCCCTGACGTGGGGCAGGGGTGGGGCGCTGGGATTTTGTCGGTGGGGATTGGCCCGGGGCGGTGGTGGTGTGTGGCGGCCGGCCGCGGCCCCTGGAGTGCTGGGGGCCCCTCGTCGGCCGGTCCCTTATCGGGTCCCTGCTGGGGGGTGGGGTGCCCCTGGGCCCCGGCTCTCCCGGTCCATGGACAGGCCCGCCCTGGCGCGGCTGGTTGCTGGTGGGGCCCATGAGCTCGTCACTGCTGCCCCCCGGGCCCCTGCATAGTAGCCGCTGCATGTTCCCCTGGGGTTCTCCTTTGCTCCTCTCTTGGGGGATGCGGTCGGCCCCGCCCGGGTCCGCCTGGGGCTCCTTTGGACATCTTGGCTCCGATCTCCTTCATGTCTGCATCGATTCCTGGGAGACGGATTGATGCCTGCTCACACCAGCTATCCAACACTCTTATGGAGAAACCTTATATGCACCAGCATGCTCACACACACACACATAAATGTGGGGTCTCTGGTGTTTACAGATATATTCTTGGGCTGAGGTTATCATTACTAGAGCTTGATTAATCGGTACCATGAATTATTTCTGTGACATTGTTGTTGAATTTTTATATCCAATTTTGTGTGATATGGTTGTTTAGTTCTTAGTTCACGATGTTTGGTTTGTTTTGTCGATGTTCCTTTTTGTTTTGTTTTGTTTTTTCCCCTCTCTCTGCCATCCTTTGGGTATGAAGGCAGACTTCAATGTTTTCCTGTGTTTTCTTTGTTCCCATTCCTCTCTTGTATTCTCAACTCACCCTCTCTCATGACTTTTTGTTTCCTACCTCTCTTCTTCATCTTCTTTCTTTCTTCCCCTTAATTTTCCGTCTCTGGGTCCATAACATCAGGAAATAAAACCCCCAGCAATTCATAATTAAAAAAGACAAGAAAAAAAAAGACTGTCTTTGAATGCTTTATGTTTAGGGCAAGTGTGGTTCACTAGGTAGAGCAGTTGGCTTGGATTCCAGCTTCCACCTGTCACATGTCCATGTGCCCCTGGGCAAGGCACTTAACCCCAAGTTGAGTATCGGTGTACAAATGTTTGTGTTTATGAGTGCGAATGGGTGAAAGTGGCTCCAAAATAAAGCGCTTTCAGTGGTCAGCATGACGAGAAAAGCGCTATCCAAGTTCAGTCCATTTACCATTTTAGATTGTTAGCCAATCCTAGGGACGGACCCTATGTGACGCAGTGTTATTTTTAATTATTAATGATTATTAATGATTAACATAAGGATTCTTCCTCTTATTCCTACTCCCTCATGTGGACACATGAATACAATCAGCAGTTGCTGCTGTCGACACCATGCCAGCCTCCTAGCCCAGTTTTAGAAACGTTTTTGGAAAAATTTCCCTTTTATCCCATATTTAATCATTTTATTGGTCGCTTCTTTTGCTTTGTATAATGCTAAAGATTTTTTGGACTCTACCTAACTGATGCCTTAGTAATGTAAGATCATTTTGATTCGACGCAATTTATCAACAAACAATAGATTTGACTAATCAGATTCACAACTGATGGCAAATGTGATATCAAGTAGACTGAAAGTTAAAGCTTAATCAAAACCTGCATTAGTTTACACATATATGCAGCAATGTTAAAGTTTAAAAATTTTTTATATTTGTGCATCTAGTTATTTTATTTTGCCAGTTGAATAGTATATGGTAAAAGTCCCTATATGTGGAAAAAGCTTCAAAATAATTCATCATCGTCTCCTTTTTTAACATCACAAAATTCTGAGCCCTCATTTATCAAACGTTCATAGAAACTGTCCTATATTCATTCTATCCTACAAATAAAATTTAGAATGTATGAACAGTCAAAATTGGGATTTATCAAATGTGCGGTGGCCAGTCGTACGCATGTTCCTCCGCAATCATCTGTTGATAAATTTGCATACAGAAAACCCCTCAATTAATCATTTTTCATCACACTACATCCTCTAACACATGCATTAAAGGACTCATGATCTGTAATTTTCACTTTTCCACGAGAAAAGAATGTATGTTATGATTGCCTAATGATTATACACTGGCCGGGAAGCCGATAGCGTTTGTTTGAAGCGTTTGTTTACCCTTGGGTTCGTCAACCAGCCCACGTGCATGTGCACTCAAATACACAATGTTAAATTTCTGGCTGACTTGACGTCAAGTCGGCGCAAGATATACCATATATAGACATCGCAGACCTATGCTGCAGGAAGCCCGCCCTGCTCCTCATATTCAGTCGGGCGCCGCCATTACTGAATTCCGATTCGAAGTACGAACTCGAGCTCCGTTTGGAAAAAGGGGCCATTCCAACAATCAGAGATAAGGCTGTGTTTTTATTGCTCTACTGTCTATAACAAACAGAGGTGTCAAAAGTATTCACATTCAATACAGATACTAGGGTTTAAAAAGACTTCTGTAGAAGTTGAAGTATCAAGTCAAGTTTTTTACCCAAGTAAAAGTAAAAAAGTACTGGATTCAAAACTACTTAAAGTATAAAAGTAAAAGTAATGTAATTAAAAAAAAGAAATTAAAGAATAAAGCTTAAGCCACACATCCCCCTAAAAAGAAAGGCCATAATTATTATAATGTTGTATAAAAATGTTAATTTTGAAACATTTAGTATACACTAGGCTGCCTGTTTCAGCTGCATATATGTCCATTAAAATATATTCATTTTAGTACAATGCAATTACATTACACAACCATATGTGGACTACTGAGCATTAATAAGTGTTTTAATGGAGTGGAAGATATGATGACTAGTTGCCTATAAATATTGTAAGGCTGCATTTGCCTGAGTCTCTACCACCGACATGTTAAACTCAGCAACATATATCTGCTTTGTCCTGACTGGGCTGTGAAGTGGTTTGTGTGTGTGTATATATATATATATATATATATATATATATATATATATAAATTTAAGAATAGTATCACCGACAGTCTTACACCCTCAGCACAGACAGATTGTGCAGACCCCTGCAATCTCTAATGACCTCCTTGGGGCACACGAACCTCAGGTTGGGAACCACTGTTCTAGAGGCTGAATCCGCGCTGACGCACTGGAGACTGGAACTAAAAGCTCCCAGCTTCATATTGCGTCAGCAGCAGAAAATGTCGGAGCATGCGCTCTTTCGCCCGGGTGTTTGGCACGACACCGGGCTCTTTAAAGCGCTTCTTTAACCAGCTGGACCGGTAACAGTCACGTTCCAAAGCCTCCCGGTCTGAGATGATGCTCAGATGGCTTCATGGGAATCTTCTTTTTTATTTATTGATTCAGTTACTTGTACTCCGAGCTTTAACTCCACCCTAAAAATGTCCGCGCGTCTGCACCAAATGGTCAGGGGTGTGAATTGTAATCTGTCAAAATGACAAGTGCCTTCGGATTTATCGTCACTGTTGTAAAAAAAAAAACGGACTAATATGGAAAATATAAGCAGGACCATCTTGTTTCCACAGTACAGTTTGCAAACCTTTTATTTATAAGTGTAACTTATAAAACTGAAGCGCTTGATGTGACAAGTAAAAAAAGCACACGGAAAGTGCAGACCCCCACAAAGCACCCCCATATTGCGATTTACAGGATCTCCATGCATGAACCACTCCATTATCTTTTCCCTTACCCAGAGCGTCTGAGTGGTGTCTTACTAACGAGGTTAAGGTTATTGTATCTTACTGAAGACAGACACATGTCTATGAAGGAAGAGTCTTAGTTTTATTCATTTCTATATAGTAAGATGTTAAGATGTGGGTGCAGGTCAGTTACTGCCATGCTGTATGTGCTGAACTCCTTGTTGATCAACAAACCGAATTTAAGCTCTTGAACTAAGAAGGAATCCTTTCTCCTCCTTGTTTAATAATATTTCCATAATAGCCTAAAAACGGAGATAAAACGCAAATCTTCACTTTGGTCGGAGTTTTTAGGGTTTAGAGTTTTTAGAAACAATCGTTGTTGGTGCCCTAAAAATAAATCTTCGTTTTTGTGTGGATGACAGGCTAAGTTGTCGAAAAATATCTTCGTTTTGAGAGATAGTCTGCTGCGTGTGGAGAAGGCAATAGTGAGACCCAACCTTTTTCTCAGTTTAAAATGTAACTACTTTGTTTTCACCTTTCCTAAGAAATAGTTATTTTGTTTCAATGCTAAGTAGGGCTAATTAGACTGAGAGAGAATTAAACCTTCATCCAGAATCACAAAGAGCCCTGCTGTTCTCTTTTGTTGCTAAGGTTTACTGTTAGCTTACCACACACATATGGAGATGCACAGGAGAATACAATAATAAAACTAACTCTTTTCACAGAAGGGAGGTTGAGAGCTCCAAGAGAGGTCCAGCTGGCAGGTGAGGGTCTCCCTTCCCACCAGGTCATAGCCTGGATCACACTGGTAGGTGATTCGTGCTCCTCGTACTGGCGCCACATGTGAAGTCGTCTTCCAGCCATTCTGGATCTCAGGGAGGTCAGGACAGGAGTCGTTTCGGGATACCTCTGAGAAGATAAATTACAGATAAGAGCTTGATTAATAGCCCCCTTATTAATGGTGCCAGGTGTTGAGTTCCATGATTGGCTGTATTGAAACATTTCCATCTCCATCAAAGTTAACAAGGGTTAAAATGTCAGTGTGATCAGAAATACTACAGCTGATTATGCCATGATACAGTGAGAAGATGGATGGATTCATTGTGCAGTTGCTTCACCGTGGAACAAAATGATAGATTTCATCTGTGCCAGACCATCATTGAATATCACCTTATAGGGAAACAGGAGCTGTCAGTTAGATGTGCCATTTTTATGATATCCCACAGGAATTAGGTTTTAGGTTTAGATTTTAAACTCGAAAAGTTCCAAAAATGTTCATTAAGTTAAAACTAACAGAAAATTTGTTGTTACAAAAAATAGCAAAAAAAATGTTGAATGTTTTCATTAACTGGTCTTAACATCACTCACAAAGAGAATACGAGAGCCGATTGCCTTTTACAATGTGAAAATTAAAATGAAAAGTAAACAAAATGGATAATGGTCTCGTAAATCATTAACTGATTTACTTAAAGTTCTAACTGCATAATTCACAGAAAGTAATATTGTATAGGGCCCTATGAAATCTGTTTTACCATTTTCCCAATTGTGTTTTATTTTTTTCCCAGATTCTGTCATGATGTTAGGTGTTTGTGTTTTGTTAGTTCTTTTCCTTAATTAGTTTTATTATCATGTTAGGTTATTCCTTGTCTTAGTTATTTCTGGCACTTCCGTCTTTCCGTATTTCTGCTTGCGCTTAGATATTTTCACCTATTTGCTTCTGTGTCCAGCTTTTCATTTGTGTTTCCTTAGTTAAGTAATCTTTGTTAACTTGCTTATTCCTCCAGTTTAGGTTTCCTCTAGCTCTCTAGCATTCTCTTGAGTTTTCATCTAGATTCTTAGTTTCTTTATAGTTTATTCTTATGTAGCATTATTCTCTATTTCATCTTCTGTCCTCTCATTCCTCCATTCTGCATTCCTTCCCAGCAGCTGATTATTTCCATCTGCTCACTCCCTCAGCTGCAACCGCTTCTTTTAATTAGCCCTCAGCTCTTTCTCTGTTCACATCCTCATTCTCCCCTCAGTATATATATTCAGCTCTCACTCAGTCACAACTCGTTGGTTTGTCGTCTTACTTCCCTGTTTGGTTCCTGGCTTGCGCGTCGCCTGTCTACCTTCCCCGTCGCCTGTCTACCTTTCCCGTCGCCTGTCTACCTTCCCCGCCTGGTTCCTGTTTTTTCGTTGCTGCATATTTTGATCCCCTGAGTTCTGTAAGTTCTTGTTTTTGTTAATATTAAAGCATTCGTATTTTAACACTGCATTTGGGTCCTCACTAAAACCAGAATGTGACAGATTCCCCTTTTTCATTTTTCTGAATTCCACTTTTTCCATTCTAGCTATATTTTTTTTTTAACCACAAATGTGTGTAACTATGGAGTGAATGAAAACAGTTCAACAAATAAAGTGATCCTCATTTAAGATCCTCATTCAGGTTTCACAGATGTAACAGTGATTTGGTTCAACAGAACACAGGATGACTTTACAAGGTGTTTAAAAGTATTTTACTTTCATTTTTTTTAAAGAACTCAAACATGAGAAAAACCATGTTTTTCGCATTTTATAAAAGAAAATCTTTAAAAAAGCAACAGTAAATCCTTGTTCACATTTCACTGATGATCAGGACCTATGTTTATTTTTTATTTCCTATCTCTGTCCCAGACATATCAGCAAATCCTGTGAAATGTATTTCAATGTGTATTGGGTGTGGTTTAAAAAAAAAAAAAAATCCATCAGAGCTTTATGTTGACGCAAGGAGCAGCAGTATTGAAACTCGAAGTCAGCACTAGAAAAATGCTCTGACTTTCTGACTTCGAGGGGGCGTTCCAGTTTATTTTTCCAATTTAGAAGTCAGAATTTCTGAGTTCTGGCTACAAATGGAACACAACATTAGCCTTTAGCTGCACAGTTCCCTCTCTTTATCTGTTGCCTCAACTGGCAAACTACACCAGTGAACTTTAAAAATAATCAAATATTTATCTCAAGTGATATTGAAAGGAAGGTTCTGTGGTCTATAAATAAGAAACATATGTTGTGTGCTATATCATGTATTTTATGCATAATATTTCCATTAACATTGACAGCATGGATACTTTGTCTAAATTCAATCTAATTATCTTGTTGTTCCCTTCATATATCTAAGGATTGAACTGTTGGCTTACAGTATTGCATAACTCTCTACAACCTAACCTCCCTGCAGGGATTTGTAAGTTGAAGCTCCAGGATCAATTTATCACTTTGTATTGACTTGGTCTTCCTCTGCTATACAGCCTGAACATTTGTGCTGTGTCATTTATTATCAGCGCACACACACATATAGACATTTTTATTCAAAGTGAGTAGCCTCATGTTGTGGCTACATAATTTACTCCTCTGAGAAATGCATGGGAGTTTGTGGTGTCGAGAGGGTGACAAGTAAATTGGACCGCATGTGTCTCAGTGCGCATCTAGAGTGGTGTCAGGTGTTGGATGTGGGACGCAGTGCACATCTCATTTAAAAGAGTGGAGGAAGCTACAGCCTCTGAAACCCCACACTTGTATTAGAATGAGTGTCATTGTGGGATCGGTGAAACAAATAGGATGTGATTGAATAAGGGCAGAGGGAAAGTGGAAGAAAAGCCAAATGAGAATGTGAAGGGACAAAAGAGACAATGAAAAATGGAGTAGGCAGCTAAAGGACAAATGGCAAAATTGAAATGAATTGAAAGCAAAATAAAAGACAGCCTTTCTGTATGTATTCGAATGAGAATTCTGATATGTTTCTGCACTTTTGTAATTTTTTTCAAAGAAATCTTAACTTTGGAAATTGGTACTCAAGTTATATTTACTCTCCAGAATATACTAATTAATAAACTGTATTTGTAGAAAAATAATAGTCTCCTGATAATTGTTATATAAAAGATGTAACGTCACAGAGAATCCAATTGATTTAAATCCACCGAAATCACCAGCACGATAAACTTATTAGGAGGTAGTTTTTCACTTGACAAAATTAACCTGAGCACAACTTATTGTGGTGAAATTAAACAATGTAAATGGTCTGGACTTATATAGTGCTTTTCTAGTCATACTGACCACTCAAAGCGCTTTATACTGGAGCCACATTTACCAATTCACACCCACAAATGCACACAAATTCATACACTGATACAGAGCCTGGTAGGCAACTTGGGGTTGAGTTCCTTGCCCAGGGCCACAACAACATGTGACAGGAGGAAGCTGAAGTTGAACCTAGAACCCTCCAATTAAAAGACAACTACTCTACCTACTGAGCCACAGTCACCCCAATGTTCATGCAGAAAAGAGTAAAGATATTTCACCCCAAAGAAAAGAGATCGATGGTTATGTAGAATGGCTCCTGAAGTCTGCACATACACATAAAACAAACATCTCAATGTGACATTTAACCGGTAAAACTGAACTGAAAACTAACTAAGAGGGAAATATAACAAAAAACAGTTGCTGTACCCTGATTGCATAGCTTTAAACGGATACTTTTTGAAAGGCTTTTCTAGCCCCTTTCACAGCATAGTTCCACAATAAACAAGCAAACACAACCCCAACCCCCATTTCATACAAGGTGATCACATCATAAAAAGCGGTTCGCCGAGATCATGGGTCATGTGAGCTTTTATATCATGTAGTTGTGATTACGGAATCAAAGGAACGTGGCTTAAAACTTCTTCACCTGCAAGAAATTTCTCGAGAGCTGTCCAAATGCATCCAGTACTTTAAACACAAGCAAAGTTGTTACACCCCATCCATCATCTTCCCCTTATGAGGTCGTGTCGTGGGGTTACACCCCTTAGCTGGTTATTATCTTCATCAGATTCTGCTGATTAGGATATTACTAAGATCAGATGAACACAGGAATATGATACATCTACAATGTGTGAGAACCCAGGACTAAAATGCTGCTCCTGTATTACCTCTCGTGTTACATTGTGATTACAGTTGTTTTCAAGGGTGTTATATTGGTGGATCAACTAAAACCCCCAAATTCATGTTAAGATTTTTCAGTTGATTGATTTGAGAGACAAAATAAACACCAGCAGATCCTGGAACAAAAAAATGATTTGAAATTGGCTTTTAATTCAAAAAACAACAGTCATTTGTGGTATTCTATCTGCATTCCATCTTGACTTGGTAATATTGATAAACTCTGCCTTGTAACAGTTTCCCAAATCTCTCAGATTGTTAGACCATCACATTGGGCGCGGTCCTCTTCAAGTGACCTCACAGAGTTTCTATCAGATTTAGTTCTGGGCTGTATTTAGGCCCTCCTGAAACTTAAACTTTCTACAAATGAAGCAATACCTTTGCTTATCTTGATGCATTGCAATCTTCATCCTTTTAGCAGACACCTGAAGGTTTTCTGTGAAAAGACGCCATTATTTAAAACTGTTCACAATTCCACTTATCTTGACAAAAACCCCAGTTCCATCTGAAAAGAAGCAACCCCAGATCATGATGACGCTGCCACCACATTTTACTGTGGGTATGTTGTTCTATTGGTTTGTTTGCTTTTCTTACTAAACAAACTACACGACTCATTCTCCCACAAGTCTTCAGAATATTTTGTCCTGAACTGAATCTTTTTCTTTTGAGGACAGAGACTCTTTTTCCAACCTTACATTATGGTCCAGATTTACAGAGTATAGACTGCTGTAACCTGAACAACACAACCAGCACCTCCTAGATATTGCTCCAGGTTTTTCAGTGTTGCTGTCGGTCTCTTGGAAGCCTCCCTGACTAGTTTCAACTTTTAAAAAACATCACATCATTTGTAATTTTATGGTTGTTCCACATAGTCTCCAATTACTGATGATCATATTTACTGTGCAAATATGTATATAAAATGCTGTGAATTTTTTGTACCCTTGTCCTGACTGTTACCTCTCTACAGTGAGATCCTTTTAATCCTTTATAATCTGTCTGTAAACTACTGCTTTTTACCTAAATGATGCAAATCATCATCATGTAAGGAGAAACCAACCAGAACAACTGAAGGTTTTCTCCGGTTATTCAGATTCACTATAGTTGAAGGCAGGTGTGAATAAAGACTGAATGTTGAAACTGGATCAAAAGGTACAAAAAAAAATTAATTATCTATGAGTGGGGATATTTATGCTCTCAAATTGTTACAGCTTTTTTGTTGTAAATAGTTGTTGAAAGTTCATTCTTAGGCTGAATTATATAGGATTTATAGCACACTGAATGTGAAAAAAGATGTCACGTCTTGGAGCAGTGGGCAGGAGCCACCACTTCCAGTTTGGATTTCTGTGTAGTATTTTAAGTGGGTCATATAGACCGAAGACAGAGAAGTTCTTTATATGCTGGACAGTTATCTTAACCGAAAAACTGCTAATGAACTAGGAACTTCACTCTCTACATCAAATTCATTTAAAAAGTACTTAATTTTGAAAGCATCTTTGTTGCCCTAGAAACTCCAGATTTTTCCAACTCTTTCGGCTTCTGAAAGAAATAGCTAAATTTTCATACAACAGTAGTATAATGTTTAAGTAACTTCATGTTATTAATAGAGCAGCCTTTCTTAAAATCTGGACCGAACACCATGTCAAGGAGTAAGACTTCATTGTGATCTTTTTGGGTTAAACATTTATTTATGCTCCCCTCAGGCCCCAGCTCCCCTGGGGCTTATCAAAAAATATTTGGGGCTTTAGCCTATAGAGTCCAGGTATAAAGAATCTTATGCTCTCACCCATATAATTGATGATGAAACCTTCCCCCTTTCCGAAGACGAGCCCGGCAGGGTCAGAGTGGAAGGTGACAGTCAGGTCTGGTGTGCTAGAAGAGAGTTTGAAGGGGCTGCTCCCTCCAACATAACGCCCCAGGATCCGAGTCGTGACCTCGTCGCCATCCGTGAAGGTCAACATGTCGCTGTCGCTGATGTTTAGTCTGAGGACAGCGAGGGGGAGGGAAGAAGAGACATCAAAAGTGAGAAAACAACATAGGAGGTTATGACGACTCAGAGCAGATGTTACCAACTGAATGGACTGAAATTCAGAAACACCAAGGGCTAAATGCTACCAGTGAAATGCTAAATAGGGTGGAAAAATATGTTGTTGGAGCCTCCGACATGTTTAGGAACCCCCAAAGGTCTGCCTAAAACTGTGGCTAGAGAGATTTCATACACTCGGAGGGAAAATGAAATCCTTTATGAAATATTTCTGCAAAAACACTTTGTATTTGCAGTAAGGTTTCTATTTGTTTTTTTTACATTTGGCTTGAAATGTTGAAAATTTTTTTTAAAACAGACAGTTTTCCTAAACTCTACCTAACAAGTTAGGTCATAATTTATAAATTCAATTCAGTTTATTTATATAGCACAAATTCACAACAGATGTCCTCTCAAGGCACTTAACAAGAAGTAATTTCAATACATTTATACAAACATTCCAATCAGTTAAAAAGTTTCCTATTTAAGGAATCCCAGCAGATTGTGTCAGACTTTCCAACCACAGCAATCCTTCAGCAATCCCTCATACTGAGCAAGCATGTAGCAACAGTGGAGAGGAAAAACTCCCCTTCAGAACCAGGCTCAGTAGGAGAGGCCATCTGCCGTCTGGGGGTTTGAGAAGACAGAGCAGAGACACAGAAAGAACAGAAGAACTGATGTAGGAGTACTTTCTATATTAAAAAAAGTAAAAAGTTGATAACGGGAGGAGGATGTTCAGTTACTGGGAGCATCATCCCAGTCGATGCCCCCCGTCCAACAGAGCATTTTAGCTAAGTAGGATACCAGACCAGGTATATCTTCTATGGAGAGAAAAACACTGAGAGAAAACAAAGTTAACAGTCGAAATAACAGAATGTACTGTAATATAACTGGAGAGTAGTAGTAGAAAAGGAAGTAGCAGAGTGAAGAAAATTGGTAAGTCTGTCCTCCAGCAGTCTAAGCCTATAGCAACATAACTACGGCGATAGCTCAGGATGACCTCACCCACTCTAAGTATAAGCTTTATCACAAAGGAAAGTTTTAAGCCTGGCCTTAAAAGTAAACAGAGTGTCTGCCTCACGGACTAAGGCTGGGAGCTGGTTCCACAGGAGAGGAGCCTGATAACTAAAAGATCTGCCTCCCATTCTACTTTTAGAAATCCTAGGAACTACAAGTAAACCTGCAGTCTGAGAGCGAAGTGCTCTGTTGGGAACATAAGGAACAATCAGATCTCTGATGTATGATGGAGCTTGATTATTAAGGGCTTTGTATGTAAGAAGAAGGATCTTAAATTCTATTCTGGATTTAACAGGGAGCCAATGAAGGAAGTTAAAACAGGAGAAATGTGATCTCTCTTTTTAATATTCATCAGAACTCTTGGTGCCGCATTTTGGATCAACTGAAGGCTTTTAATGGTATTTTGTGGACTACCTGATAGTAAAGAATTACAGTAGTCCAGGCTTAAGGTAACAAATGAATGGACTAGTTTCTCAGCATCACTCCTGGACAATAAAGGATTCAAACTTTCAAGAAGTAATGTTTTCGTGCCGCCCGTTTGTCTGTTAGCAACATAACTCAAGAAAGTATGGATGGATTTTTATGAAATGTTCAGGAAATGTCCGCAATGGGACCAGGAAGAGCTGATTTAATTTTGGGTTTGATCCAACATGAAGTATGTATTCAGCCATCGACCAACTGTGGTAATCTCCATTTATCTCCCGTGTCAGACAGCTCACAGACCACTGACCTCACGCAGCAGCCCCAGTACGGTTGGAGCATATGCACAGCAAATTAGTTGCGTATGCGCGAATCTCCCCTCTCTGTTGAAAAAATCATGGGGTGTTGTGATTGATTTATATTTTATCTCAGAGCATAAATGCTGTATAACGAACTTTACCAGATTAAATCCCCAAGTGATCACTTTGACGATAGCCTCCAGTGGAGGTGTGAACTTTATCTCTATCATTTAATATTTCTATCAAGGTTAGCTCATTTTATTGATGTGTTTTTCAATTCAATTCAGTTTATTTATATAGCGGGGATTTACAACAGATCTCATCTCAAGGCACTTTACAAAAAATGTCATTTCAATACAATTATACAAACATTCCAATCAGTTTAAAGTTTTAGTTTTCTATATAAGGCATCCCAGCAGATTGCTGCGAGTCATTGACTGGCAGTTGCGCCCCATTGATGCAGACTCCAACCACAGCAATCCCTCAGGAATTCCTCATACTGAGTAAGCACGTAGCGACAGTGGAGAGGAAAAACTCCCCTTTAACAGGAAGAAACCTCAAGCAGAATTTGGCCCAGTACGAGAGGCCATCTGCCGTCTGGGGGTTTGCGAAGACAGAGCAGAGACACAGAAAGAATAGAAGAACTGATGTAGGAGTACTTTCTATATTAGAAAAAGTGAAAAGTTGATAACGGGAGGAGGATGTTCAGTTACTGGGAGCATCATCCCAGTCGATGCCCCCTGTCCAACAGAGCATTTTAGCTAAGCAGGATACCAGACCCGGTGTAGCTTCTATGGAGAGAAAAACACTGAGAGAAAACAAAGTTAACAGTCAAAATAACAGCAAATAATACAACTGGAGAGTAGTAGAAGAGAATCTAGCAGAGTGAAGAAAAGTGGTCTGTCCTCCAACAGTCTAAGCCTATAGCAGCATAAATACAGAGATAGTTCAGGATGCCCTAATCCACCCTAACTATAAGCTTTATAAAAAGGGAAGTTTTAAGCATGGCCTTAAAAGTAGACCGAGTTTCTGCCTAACAGACTAAAAGTGGGAGCAAGTTCCACAGGAAAGGAGTCTGATAACTAAAAGATCTGCCTCCAATTCTACTTTAATGTGATCTCTTTTTAATATTCATCAGAACTCTTGCTGCCGCATTTTGGATCAACTAAAGTCTTTTAATTGGATTTTGTGGACTTCCTGATAGATTTACAGTAATCCAGCCTTGAGGTAACAAATGCATGGACTAGTTTCTCAGCATCACTCCTGGACAGGAGGTTTCTAATTTTAGCAATATTCTGGAGGTGAAAGAAGGAAATCTTAAAAATCGTTTAATATGGGATTTGAATGTCAACACTAAACTATTGTGATATACATCATAAGTAGGTTAAGAGAAAATATTAACTGTAGAGGAATCAAAATTGGGAGGTGACTAAAACAAAGTGTTCCAGTAACCCCATATAACAAAACTCTAACTTTGGTTTTTGGTCTATCCAGAAAATAATACTTGTCTAGCAGAACAGTTTCAGGGGGTAGATTTCTACCCTGGCACTAGCCTCTATTCACGGATGGAAATGGGAAAGAGAGTTAAATTACACCCCATAAAATGGCGAAGGTTCCTGCAGTCTGATCACATCTTAGGTGACAGACAAGATGATTAGCAAGTGTTGTAAGAATACCACACATGGCTAACTACTGTACTACCTGCTCACGACACTTAAGTTGGCATTTGATCCTATTAGCTAGCCTAAAGGATGTTTTTAATGAGTCTGTACTCTATTTGACAATCTGTTGGTGAAAATTTTAAAACAGAGTGCAGCCCTGCCGACCTACACTCAGTGGGTGTCGGATGTAATGTGTTGCCTGAGCATGGAAAAGATCAGATACTCTGTTCAGAGTCAAGTAGATAAATTTTTAAAAGTCTGGGGACCCCTCGTAAGATATCTCTATCATCCCCTTTGATCCTACATACATCCACCTTTTTTCTTTCTCTTTTTGCTATTTTAATCTGAGAAAAGGAAAGCGGGAAGGAAGGAGGAAAGAACTCGACATCCAGCTTCACAGTATTGTACAGTCGTGGCCAAAAGTTTTGAGAATTACATAAATATTGGAAATTGGAAATTGGAAAAGTTGCTGCTTAAGTTTTTATAATAGCAATTTGCATATACTCCAAAATGTTATGAACAGTGATCAGATGAATTGTATAGTCCTCCTTTGCCATGAAAATTCCACTGCATTTCATTGCTGTCATTAAAGGACCTGCTGAGATCATTTCAGTAATCGTCTTGGTAACTCAGGTGAGAATGTTGATGAGCACAATTCTGGAGATCATTATGTCAGGCTGATTGGGTTAGAATGGCAGACTTGACATGTTAAAAGGAGGGTGATGCTTGAAAACATTGTTTTTCCATTATTAACCATGGTGACCTGCAAAGAAATGCGTGCAGCATCATGCGGGATCGGAGTGCCACCAGTGCAGAGCTTACTCAGGAATGGCAGCAGGCAGGTGGGAGCGCAACTGGACGCACAGTGAGGCGAAGACTTTTGGAAGTCAAGAAGGGCAGCAAAGAAGCCACTTCTCTCCAAAAAAAACATCAGGGACAGATTGATCTTCTGCAGAAAGTATGGTGAATGGACTGCTGAGGACTGGGGCAGAGTCATATTCTCCGATGAAGCCTCTTTCCGATTGTTTGGGGCATCTGGAAAAAGGCTTGTCCGGAGAAGAAAAGGTGAGCGCTACCATCAGTCCTGTGTCATGCCAACAGTAAAGCATCCTGAGACCATTCATGTGTGGGGTTGCTTCTCATCCAAGGGAGTGGGCTCACTTACAATTTTCCAAAAAAACACAGCCATGAATAAAGAATGGTACCAAAACACCCTCCAACAGCAACTTCATCCAACAATCCAACAACAGTTTGGTGAAGAACAATGCATTTTCCAGCACGATGGAGCACAGTTCCATAAGGCAAAAGTGATAACTAAGTGGCTCGGGGACCAAAACGTTAAAATTTGGGGTCCATGGCCTGGAAACTCCCCAGATCTTAGTCCCATTGAGAACTTGTGGTCAGTCCTCAAGAGGTTGGTGGATAAACAAAAACTCACTAATTCTGACTAACTCCAAGAAGTGATTATGAAGGAATGGGTTGCTATCAGTCAGGATTTGGCCCAGGAGTTGATTGAGAGCATGCCCAGTCGAATTGCAGAGGTCCTGAAAAAGAAGGGCCAACACTGCAAATACTCACTCTTTGCATAAATGTCATGTAATTGTCAATAAAAGCCTTTGAAATGTATAAAGTGTTTGTAATTATATTTCAGTACATCACAGAAACAACTGAAACAAAGATCTAAAAGTAGTTTTGCAGCAAACTTTGTGAAAACTAATATTTGTGTCACTCTCAAAACTTTTGGCCACAACTGTACATCTCTTTTTACTTTTATACATAGTAAAAATAATTGGTCCAAGCACATAACAATGTGGTACTCCACAAGTAACCCTTGAGTGGGAAGATGTATCATTTACATGAACAAACTGGCATCTGGAACAGCCTAGTGCTGTTCCTTTGATCGCTGCAACATGTTCAAGCCTTTCTAAGAGAATATTATGAGCGACTGCGTCAAAAGCAGAACTGAGCTCTAACAAGACCAGAGCAGTCACAAGCTCTAAAACATAAGTGAAATTGTTTAAACAGGTTGTTACTGTTTAGATGCTCACATACTTGATTGGCAACTATTTTCTCAAGGATTTTAGATAAGGGAAAGTTAGATATAAGTCTGTAATTAACTAAGTTATCATGATCAAGGGAAGGTTTCTTAAGTAAAGATTTAATTACACCAACTTTAAACTCCTGTTGGTGCGTATCCATTTACTAAGGATAGATTCAACCTATCTAAAATGGGGCCAGGAACCAAAGGGATCAATTCCTTAAATAATTTGGTTGGGATTGGGTCCAACATACAAGTGGAAGGATTAGTTGAGGCTAATATTTTTGATAATTCAAAGTGGGTTGACCCGAGAGTGGGTGGGTCCCTGTACTTTTTGAGTAAAGCCAATTGAGTCTAAGTTAGCATTAAAGACTGCATTTAGGCTATCACTTTCAGTGTCCACATAATTATTGAAATCCCCCACTATAATGACCTTATCAGTATGTATTACTAATTCAGATAGAAAATGTGAGATCTTATCTAAGAATTGAGAGTACCCACCCACGGACTAGGGTCTGTTGTGTTGTAGCATGGGCCCAACCTTCCATCCACCACTGACCAAATTGATCAGCTATGAGCAAATGGTTTCGTCATATATGTACATAGTAATGTTCATAAGTTCTTGTGATTGTATCACTTTATGATTGTTTCAATTATGTGACCCAAAAGATATTTAATAAAATTTATTGGAAACATTTTGGTAGTTATTATTTATTCAGAATGAAGAATGCTGGTATCAGAAATTGTTAATGCAGAAGGACACAGAGTTGTTGTTTTTTAACTGAACACATTTATTGCCAATCATTTATTGAACAACAATGTTTGCCCACAGTGTTTCCTGTCATGTATGTAGGGATCTCCTAGCATTTTGTCTAGAGGCACCAGGTGGGTTGACCTATAGCTGGGAGGACTGATGGAGGGGCAGCAGGTGTCAGATATAGCAGGTTGAACATCAGACTGAGGTAAAGCTGAGCGCCAGCAGATTATGACTCTGTTGAAACTTCAGGGACTGAATCCTGTCCTGTAAAGCAACAGAAAATCTAAAGAACAGCTCTACTGTATTTGAACTCATGTGTAAGGCATGTGCAAATGTATTTGTATAGCACACTTTCACCAACAAGGCAATTCAAGGTGCTTTGGGAGAATAGGAGATCAAACAAAAGCAGCAATAAAACAACAATAAAAAACAGAAAACATCAGAAACATTAAGAACATTAAAATTACTACTGTTATGACATTTCAGTAATTATTAATCGGTTATTGTAGCAGCTATGTGTATACAATGCATGCCAGGTCAACATACAAGACACTGACCACTTTATTCAGATACATTCTTTTACTTTGCCAGAGGCAATATATATTTTAAAAATTATAATGAAATAATAAATACCTGCTCGTTGGTAATCCTCTAGGCTTGTAGCTCTTTAACTCTTTGGATGTCTTCTTCTCCTGGACTCCTCGTCAGATATCTGCGTGTCCTGCCTCTACCTCCTTAGCCCCTTGGTGCACCTCTGACCTTTCGTTGGGTTAGTCTTCTGAATGTGGATTGATCCAAAGTATATTCAAAATCAGAGCTAGAAAAGCCGGATTAAAGCGCTTTTCCACTATCGCCTACTTGACCTGGTTGCTTTTCCACTGGACAATCACAGAGGGACTTCTTCCCTGTCTGCGTCACTCCCTGTCTCCTAGTGTTTGTCTGTTAATTGTCATCAACTGTCTCCTGTTTTCCCGGATTACCATCCCATTGTTGTCCCAGCTGTTTTAAACCCCAGTTCTCCTTCAATCCTTTGTCGGGAGATTAGTCTACTCAGCTCCCTTTTAATCGTCGTCATTGTCAGTGGTCGTCCTGTGTTTCTGTCCCCTTGTGGTCGTAATGGTGGGTATAATGGTGTTTTATCAATACGTTGTATGCTATTTTTGGAGCACAGTGTCTGAGGAGGAGTTTGCCCAGCTCTTCCACCACTTTAGGGATGACCCCGACATGTTGGGAACTTTGTATGAGGCGTATTATGACTACCTTTGGAGAAGATGCCACAGTACCAATCCTGTCTCCACAGGGGGTGTCCAGAAGGACACGCACCTGACTCCTGCCTCCTCCAAGGGTGTCCAGACGAGCACGCCTCGGGTTCCTGCCTCCACCGAGGGTGTTCAGACGAACACGCCTAGGGTTCCTGTCTCCTCCGAGGGTGTCCAGATGGGCACACGTCGGGTTCCTGACTCCGCCGAGGTTCTCCTGATGGAAACGCCTGACATCGCAGCTGCGGTCCTGGCGCTGCATCGCTCCCAAGCTCCGGCCCTGGAACCGCGTTGCCACCTCGTGGGTCCCCTATGCCTCGTCCAGGGTCACCAGCTCCAAGCCACAAGGTTCAGCTTCGCCGTCCTCCACGCCATAAGGTTCTCGGCCGCAGGCCTCCACACCACAAGGTTCTCCGCAGCTGGCCTCCAAGTCACCAGTTTCCGCAGCCGGCCTCCAAGTCACCAGTTTCTCCGCAGCCGGCCTCCAAGTCACCAGTTGCTCTGCAGACGGCCTCCATGACACCTGCTCCTCCGTCGCCAGCCTCCATGACACCTGCTCCTCCGTTGCAAGCCTCCTAGGTTCCTTCTCCTCCGTCTCAAGCCTCAGGACTGCCTTTTCTGCAGTCCTAGCATAGACTGGGATTTTATTTTAAAGCAGGAACAAGATCCCACCAAGGAGGCAGATTAAACACTCACACCTCACCAAGGACTTTACAGGACAATAATCTGAAATATTCACAGCATACTAAAGCTTAATTCATCAGCCTTTACATAGTTTTATGCTGGGCTTTAGCGTATTCATAGCCCTCTACAGCAGGCTAGCATTAGCTTACCTTCACAAATGGTCCAGCTGGTATCCTATCTTCCACTTCATGCTGCTTTATGGCATCCCCCACTCTCCTGAACCTCTCCAGGATGTTTCTCTTTGCCGCCAGCCGCCTCTTCTGGGTCTATTGTTTTTGTTGTCTGACAAAAGCCGCAGACTAAGCAGCATGTTGAACATCGCTACCCTGTCCTCCATTGTTGTTTAGTTAAATACGTCGCATAGCTACGTTCTCTTGGGCCGCCCAGCCACTTGAGCTGGTCCAGTAGAAAAGCAACCCGGTTAGATAAGGTCGAGTGGGGTTGAGTAGGCGATAGTGGAAAAGCACCATATACATGCTTCAGATCAGGTGATGTGGTCAGCATCAGTTACCGTGGAGGTCATCAAGTTCAAACAGAGCTAACTTCCCGAAAAGCTCAAAAGCTGCTGTTCTTGTGTTTTCTTTAATCCGCATACAAAAAGTCAGGATATAGGGGTTTCTGTGTGTAATTATCACGATCAAAGGAATTCTACTCTGTTTTGGCTGCGTGTAAATGAACCGGGTGCAGAGCAGATAGAACTTCCGGGTCAGGCCACTTGCCTGAAATAGACAAAAACAAAATCGAAAATTAGCTGTCATTATCAGTTTTTCCCATTTTCGTTTCGTGAACCAAAACGAAAAATCTGATCAGCGTTTCCGATTTTTCATTTGAGACAAAAAAAGAAAAAATTAGTGTTTTCGATTTTTTTCATTTTATGTTTCAAACAGAAAACGAACTGCCTGAATGAACAAGGATCGATCTCCTACCCCGCCTTTAAGTCTGAGTTTGTATTAGTTTGAACAATTTCACTTCTTACAGTTTATGGCATTCAACTATGTTTTGTAACCTTAAAATGACACCTTACAGACCTGGGTATGAAAAATTTCTGCTTTTTGCCAACTCGCAGTCAGCTTTCAGCCGAAGATAATTCAGTTGCCAGCTGACGATCAGCCGATTGTATCACAGGGTAACACACCCACTTTCCCAAGGGGCAGGATTGTGTAATTGCAGGCTGTCACCAAAAGATCTCGCCACAAGTTCCCCACGTGCCTGAGACACTTGGCTTTTTCCAAAGTGGAGACCAAACGATGGCCCACAGATAACAAAGCGGCAGCGAACTGCTTGTCACCAAATGCTGCGCCCTCAGAAATACGTGCACAACCATTGTGTGACTTTTGCCATGAGAAGAAACACACATTTTCACATGTTCTTTATGCACGTTTTCTGTGATTAAACATCTGAAACTCTATAAGGTTCATGTTGTTTATTAATTAATCCGTTTTTTTCGGCAGGTAAAAGAATACTACCGATTTGGTAGGCTACACTTCTTCACATAAGTGACAAAACAAGAGTGTAGGGAATTAGACAGACAAAAACAAGAATAAGAATGGCACGGAGTGGCCAAAATGTTTAACGGTGTTTAATAATTCCCATAATAATCCCATAATACTCCATCCAAAATACTCCAGTTCCATATTGCCTAGTAACCGCAGATATTCCTTAACTAATCTTCTCCAGTTAAACAAAATAATTAGCCTAAACTACGTTTTCTTTTTTTATTAATCCTTTTTTAAATCTAGCCTACTATCTTCCTTAAAAATATCTGTTTACATGTAATATATTTAATTAAATTAATCATAAAAAATAATTTTTTTATAATTTCATTTTTTAAATGGTGCCGTAAATTTTATTTTTATTAGTCCTGACGTTTTAAACAGAGAAGGCTCGGTTGAGCGGAAAAAAAGATTTAACTGTAGGCTATCACTATTTTTGTTGAATAGATTTGTGTACATTAACTGGGTTCTGCAGGCAGTTTATTACTTTCAGGCAGCTGCTCTCATGTCCGCTCTGTTTACGTATCTCTGTTAGGTTTGTAATTTGCACAATAAGGCTTGTGTAGTTGTGTCAAATTGTATGCATTTGTAGGAGTTATTTGGTACGTTTAAGTTAGCTACTGTAGGCTACTGTCTTTTGCACATAGTAAGATGTAGGCTAAAGGCTAAAACTCACCCACATGGATTTTGGCAATAAAATGGAAAGGGGATGTGGCTGTGAGCCAATCAATCAATCAATCAATCGATCGATCGATCGGGGAGATCAGGAAACTGCTGTTCATTTTATGATCTTTTTTTTTTTTTTTTACCAAGTAAAGAGATGTAAGGAGGGAGTTAATTTCCATTTTAAAGGCAGAGAAAGATGGAGTTGCTTTTTGCCATTTTGCTTGTGGAGAAAAGAATTAGCATGTAAAGCCTAAAAACATTTACAACAAGTTCCAGGGAGTTGTTGGGGGGATTTTTATAGTAAAACAGAAAATCTTTTAGGCTACAGTAAGACAATAGCGAGAATCAAACAAGACAGAAATGTTGTTGCTACAACTTTAAAAAAAGATTTAAAAAAATGTCAATCTGCCAATGCAAAGGTTTGGGTCTTCTCACAGTAAAAATAACTGACTACTGGCATGCGTCCACCCCAGCCTCTTCTCCAATTGCTTGTTAAAAACATTCCCTGAGGGCAGATGCGTCGCCCTGGCTTATTCACTCATATTGTTATCATATACTTATATTGTTGTTATATTGTTATACTATTCACAACAACAATGAAGCATTTATTGAGAATGAGATGTTGTCACGGCCCAGTGCCCCGCCCCCGTCGGCCATGTTGTCAGGATACCCACCAGAAGCAGAAGGCGACAAGGCGTTTATTTGTTGTTGGTATCAGAGCAGCTTAACAAATATGCGCCAGTGTTGTCTGAGTGCCTCTTTGCTGTTGCGTATTGAAATAAATTCTCGAAACAACTTTATGTGGCTTACCATTATTTATTGAGAACTATAACATATAAGCAAATAGAAATTGCGAAATAAAATTACAAAAAGTTGAAACTGTAAATGCGCAATTCACGTCCATACACCATGAGAAAGTTGTGAGACTGCAGGTAAAATGTTCATATTTAGTACATGTTTTAATCTGCTCCATCTGTGATGGCATGATGGAGATTCTTTGTTCAGATTGTTTGGGCTGAATATGAACTAAAATGAATGAAGAATGAAATAATATTAAATGTTTCAGATTTTTTCAAAGTTTAAAAAACTGTCAAAGACAGAAAATAACGGGATCCCTGATTTAATGTAAATTATTGTAGAATCAATTATTTGTCTTTTATTGCTTTGGAATATTCCACCCACGGGTAGCCGCCCCATTGCAGGACTCTGAACTCTTAGTTGAAGTTTCCCCGCACAGAACGGCAAGGGTTGTAAAGGGATCACGTTTTCTTATTGCGCATATATGACTTATGGCTTTTGAATTCTTGCATGGTATAATAGCTGATGCTACAAACCAAGTAATCAATGATCTCCATGTAGGTGCACGGAGGTAAAGACTCTGTCCCATTCTGCTGCAGGCAGCTCATATGGGTCTACGTTTCTGCTTGGCGCCGGTAGTGACTTTCTCCACATAAGGACCTTTTTCTTTAGCCTGCTTCACCATTTCTTCTTAACGTTAATTTCTCCGTTTAAATGCGTAATATCAGTCGTCTTTCCTGCTCCGTCTCTTTGTCGAAAGTCAAAACAATTGATAATGTTCTTCCCCTCAATGATGATTTTGTGTTTTGTTTTGTCTTTAATCTATGATTATTAAAAATATTGCAAGAATTACGAGTGCCAACAAACAAAATCTGATAAAGACAAAGCTAAAAAATTTAAAAGATCCAGGGGTTCCCTCAAAGGAAATCATTATTTTCAAAAACTAAAGCAGATACACGGCGTCAGTCCACCGCCTGTGTAATCGAATCTACAGACTACAGAGGCTTGCACTTCTGCGCCTCCTGGTGGATAGATTCACGATTGCAGAAATTGAATTACCGCTTGGAACAGGGGTGTTTCCACTAGCTACATCAGGACAAGGGGCGTAATGAAGCATGTTGTGGCCGAATTTGTTAAGCTGATAGTAAAGCGATCATAACGCGACAATACTGCACTGATACTGCAGGAGTATCAGCTGAAAACGGCGGAAATTTTTCATACCCACATCTGTAGGTACCCCTTAAAAGTACAAAAAAAAATCCAACATGAACAATTATTCTGCGAAATTATAACAAAATGTTTAAATTTTTGTCCTTAAGTTTACCAAAATCTCAATTAATCATCAACAGTATGTTCTAAACTTGGCATATGCTTCTTGTACAACAAATCCTACCCCAACCTTGATATGGTAGAGAGTCACGTTGTTAGTGGAAAGCTGGACTACAAGTGTGCTCCACTGATGGTCCTGAAAATGTTCTGTGGGATGGTACTGGCTCATTTCGATCCTAAACCCAGGTCCATGTTCAAAATCAGAATCCAGGCCTGAGGGTTTGGATGGTTTCTGGGGTGGTTAGAAAACCTGGCCTGTTGAGCAGGCCAACAAATATCACCTTTAGCAAGAAAATAAAATTACACCTAATCATAAACATATATCGGGCAAATGAGAAAACCTTTAACATTACCCAGGCCACTTACTGTTGCATAAAAATAAAGCATCCATTAACATAAAATAAATATTTACACCAGAAACAAATAACATTGTCGTTTTCTGTCGAGGTAGAAGTTTAAATGCTTTGCTGTTACCACAGCTACAAAGGCTGTAAAGAAATCACACCTGCATTAGTGCAACAGCAACGTGATGCAAAAGTTTTATTTTCACAAGAACAACTCACCAAAACTTCTCCCCGAACTGCAGAGTGTACTCCTCCACCAAACCAGCCAGGTTATTAGTTTTTAACTCCAATAAGTGTTGTTTTACTGAATTCAGTGGCTGCTCTATTTCGTCTGCTCCAGCATCCTGCTCATCTGTCTTAGGCATGGTTCACACAGCAAGATTTTTAAGCCGATTTCAGGCCCGATTCTCCCCTTCCGACAATTATCCAGATGGCTCTTAAGATAACTAACAGCTATTTCTGCCATGTGCGGTGACATTTGGACCACTACAATCCCAAATCAGGGATATTCAACATGCTGGATTGTCTTGGCCCAATATTGCAGCGTGTGTGGTGACATTTCAGATTGAAGAAAAAAAAAACGATAACTCACCTCTATATCTTTGTGCTCCTGCTTGTCTCCACACCTTTTTTTTTGTGTGCAATTTTTTCTGCGTTAATACTAGTCCACAAACTATTGCCAATGCCACCTCCTTGGCCACCTTGTTTATTTACTCCGAAGTCATGTTTTATCTCGTGAGGTATTGTGAGATTTCCCATCTGTGCTGGAAATGTTCGTGAGCAAAATCTGTTCGTGTGTGGAGTCTCATCATTGCCGTGTGGCCGCACATCACACACTGTAGGACTAAAACTGTTATATCCACGATTTTTTATCACCATATCTTTGGTCTCTCAAGCTTTGGAAATTGTACGACCAATTTAAAATATCGCCATGTGAACCAGGCCTATGCTTCTGCAGCTACTAGGGCTTGGCCATTTGGGGGAGGAGCTTATTCAGAAACGTTTTGAATGCACTGTGTGGACAAGAGATCATAGTATCTCTTTAAATAAAAATATAAATATGAACTATTTAAGTACCAATTATTTATTTATTTAGTATATGCTGCTTTTACGTTATTTTTAGCAAATATTTAATCAAGATTATGAGTATTTATAAATTGATGTACTATCAAATATTGCCTAATCTATAAATGTTTATTTGTAACGGGGGTTAGACAACAACAGAGTAACAACTCAATAACTACATCCTTTCCTTCTTTAAACTAGGAGTCAACAGGCATAATAAAAACATACATAATAAAACTGGCCAAGTTACACGCATACAGCAACCAGATAGTGCTTCAAGACACTTTTAGCTTTGACAAGAAACATTGTGGTGCTTTAATATCTCATTACACCCCTGACAGTTAATTCATTTTCTAAACAATTGTACCGTTATATTACCCTAATGTACGTGTTTGACTTTCTGTCAAGTAACACAATGAAAACAATGTTTTTTCCTTACAGTTGAACATCAAGCAGAACTCGTTTGTCTTCGCCAACATGTATCCTCCAACTGCAGTCCTCTCCTTCGCCATACCACTCAGGCCAGTTTGGGGACAGAATCACTCCTCCCGGACCCGTCAGGTCCCCGCCACACTGGGCTACAGTGGGATAGATGGAGGACAGAATAATGAGGAACACATTTTTTTAACAATTTGGTAACAGGTAGTGAATAGACACCGTCAAATACAGGCATAGTTTTGTTTGTCAGATAGGCTAGCTAGCCAGTTTTACATAGTTTAACGGATTAAGCTAAAACAAGAAGCTGATGAAATAACACAAATATGAGTAGTATCAACCTGCTTAAGAAACCCATGTAAAGAATATATAACAACAAGGGAGAACTTTCTTTTTCTACCATTGCAAAAATATTGCCAGCTTCAACAATAGCAGTTTAGAAGAAAACTAACCTACAAACCTTTATTGTTGCCACCTCTGGATTAGGAAAATCTATGTTCAAAGCTATTTGTCGTAGTTGCGTTGTGGTTTGTTACAGGTAATTTTTGTGTAGGGTGAAACATGTTATTGCAAAATGTTAAAGTGTTTAGCAATATCCTGCAGAGTAATGCATAATTATTCACTCATAAAAAACCAAAATTATTTTGGTGTCTAAACTTCAATTTCAGTTTAGATTCATGTCTTCTAATAGAGACTTTTCTGTTTAAGTTTTCCATGCAGTTTCACAGCTAGTTCTAGTACTGTACGCTTCTGGAGAAATATTGTGGTTGTTACTAGAGAACACAAGCTCAGGATTAAAAGGTCACAGTCTCGAATCTCACTGAGGCCATAACTGTATCAATCTCTATTTCCTTTTTCCTTTTTGTCAAGCTTCTTGTGTTCCGTTCCTTCTTTCTGTTGTTTCCTGGGTGTGCCACTACTGTCTGTCATTAAGGTCTGTCCACCAGTTGGTTAGTCATCACCTATTTGTCAGTCTGGATCTTGAAATACCAGAGGATCTCAGCCTCGTTATTCTCAGGCACTATTGGTGGTGTCCTCCCACTTTGGCTGTGAGACCTCCAGCTTTTAGCACTGTCGTAAGGAGACTGATTGGCTAGTAGTCTCCTCCTGACTATAGAAGCAGCATCTGATCGGCTGGGCCACAATACAGCTATCTTCATTCAACATCCTTCCTTAAACACCTGGGGTCTACATCCAGTCATCACCAGAATTTCTGATTCAGTAACACAGTTAGGCTTGGCTTCTATGTTCCCTAAGTACTTGAAAGTCTTCAAAGCTTTAATTCAATTCAATTCAGTTTATGTATATAGCGCCGATTCACAACAGATCAAGCCACTTTACCAGAAAAGTCATTTCAATTTAATCATAGATACATTCTAATCAGTTTTAAAGTTTTCTATGTAAGGAGTCCCATAAGACTGCATTGAGTCAATGACTTGTAGTTGTGCCCCATTGATGCAGACTCCAACCACAGCAATCCCTCAGCAATCCCTCATATTGAGCAAGCAGAACCTGGCTCAGTACAAGCTGCCATCTTGGGGTTCGAGAAGACAGTGGAGGGACACAGAAATAACAAAAAGAACTGATGTAAGAGTACTTTCTATATTAAAGAAAGTAAAAAGTTGATAACAGGACTCGAAGGACGAACAGTTACTGGGAGCTTCATCCCAGTCGAGGCCCCCTGTCCAACAAGGCATTGCAGCTGAGCAGAATGCCAGAACAGGTGTAGTTCTATGGAGAGAAAAACTTCACAAATTCAGTGTTCTGTGTTTAGATCCAGCACTCAAGCCCTGCTGCAACCAATCTTCATCTCTCGCCAGCTCCAACAGCAATCATCGTTTTGTGTTCCTACCATCCATTAAAACCTGAAACCAACAATTCACTCTAAATCTGCGGTTGGGCCTGGCACTTAGTAACAGCGTTCCATGTACACTTTGCCTGCAAGCATCTTACAACCACCTGGTACATGTTGGACTGTTTAATGGACATCTTTGCACAGCCAGCATCTTCAATCCTGTCTAATGTGGTAGACCTCTGCCTCTACTGTCCTTGTGCTTTTAGGGCTGCCATTGTGCTAATGATTAGTGGCTCTGCCTTTCAGTCCAGCCATCTGTAGCCACTAATAGGATAGGATGCCTATCCCAGTGTAGGTGGTGGGACACAGAAGAACTCTGGCAAAAATAACATCACTGTTGGACAATGTCTCTCAACCCATGTATAAAACTGTTAGAGAACTGGAAACTCCCTCAGTGACAGACTGCTGCATACTAGGTGCACAAAGGAGCATTATCCCTGATCCTTCCTCCCAGCAGCTGTTAGACTCTATAACAATCATTTCTCCCAACAAACTCAAGTGTTTACATATCTGCTGTTATTTGCGTAGATATAAAAAAGTACAAAATCTGCATATATATATATATATATATATATATATATATATATATATATATATATATATACACACACACATATATATATGCAGATTTTGTACTTTTTTTGTACTCAGTTGCATATTTCTCTTAAACTATCTGATATTTCTTATGTTGTAAATTTGCCCTTGCTGTACAGTCTTGTTCTTATTTCCTTTTTAAAAAAAAGATTTTTCAGCTTAGTTTGAATCTGCATGCTTCTCTTTACCTTTAACTTGCTACCGGTGCAACTGGATTTCCCCACTGTGGGAAAATAAAGGTTATTTCTCTTCTCTTCTATTCTCTTTTAGTCACTTCTTCAGTTTGTTGGTAGAGCTTATGCCTTCCGTGATCGTTCCACCCATTAGTTATCCTGCCTTACTCCATTTAGATTCTTGGTTAGGCCTTGGTTACTTGTAGTCTCTTTTCTGGTCTAGATTTGCCTGTGTTTCTTATATGTTTTCAGTGTTTACTTCTGATAGTTTTGTTATGATCACTAGCATGTCTTAATTTTATTATACATTTGATTCCAAAAATGTCTGTACTCGATAAGAAAACACTGGGTTTTAGAGAAACACATGTTTGCTTTGTGAGAAATTAGAGATCATGGCTAACGGACCTGGATTCATGACTCAAAAACTCTAAAGTTTTCATCCTTGAGGTGGTGTTGATCGAGACAAATCCGGGAAACGTTTCAATAAAAAAGAAAATACCCAATATACTCCAAAAAATGCTGCAACAGAATAGTAATTTCCCCACCTCATAAAAAGGTACCTACTCATCAGGTTGAACCAGTTTGAAGAATTCAAATTCAATTCAATTCAAAAATACTTTATTGATCCCAGAGGGAAATTAAGTGTTGGTATAGCTAATAATTAATTCTTTAAGGAGTTGTTGTAGATAATGACTGGGCAGGAAGGATTTCCTGTAGCGGTCTGTATTGCAGCGAAACTGAAGAAGCCTCCGACTGAAGACACTCTGTTGTATGATAGTCTCATAAAAAGGATGCTCAGGGTTATCCAATTTTTTTGGATTTTATGAAGAATCCTTCTTTGCATCATCATCTCCAGATGTTCCACAGTTGTTCTCAGAACAGAAACAGCCTTCTTTATCAGATAACACTCTCCACAAAAGACTTGTAGAAGATCTCCAGCATCTTGCTGCAAAACTTGAAGGAACTAAGCTTCCTCAAGAAGTACAGTCTGCTCTGTCCCTTCTTGTAGACGGTTTCACTGTTCAGTCTCCAGTCCAGTCTGTTCTCAAGGTGAACTCCGAGGTATTTATATTCCTCAACCACCTCCACTTCTCCCATGATGTAAACAGTGTTTGACTTATCCCTGTTTTTTCTCCTTTCATCTCCTTTGTTTTGTTCACATTCAAGGTGAGACGATTGTTTCCACATCATGTCACAAAGCGGTCCACCAGCTCTCTGTATTCAGCTTCTTGTCCATCTCTGATACCCCCGACAATTGCAGAGTCATCTGAGTAACATTATCTAATATTACTATATATTATATTATATAGTATTACAATAATTATATAACAATATGTGAGTACCATATTAAATGAGCATTAGACTTATGAATATTAGACAAATTTAGGATAAAAATATGAAAGACCTTTAACATTAAGGTTGTTTGTTATCTTTTGGACCCTGTTTATCCTGTCATTCTTTTACCTTTGCAGAGAGGCTCGGTGTCGTTCCAGTACGGGTCCCTGGCACTTATGCACTCAATTACTGGAGGGCCTTGTTCTAAAGAATGACCCGGGTCACAAGTGAATTGAACCACTGCTCCGACGCCATACAAGGGGTCCGATGTTGTAAAGTTTCCATTCTGGAGGTATGGCTCGTAGCAGTGGCCACGCTCAAAAGCTGAAACAGCAAAATGAAAGAAGGATGTTAGGAACATAACTTAAAGCCCCACCCCAAATAAAATCTTGTTTTTTGTGTTGTTAACATGTTCTTGTGGCATTTTTCTGATACCAGAGGACATATCTTAAGAAAATTAAGCATAAAATTGCATTTCTGTGTATTTCTGCTTTCAAATTGCTGTGAATCAGAAGCAGACGCTAAAAGGCCATTTAAAACAGACTGCGTTTGTGACATAGCAACCACACTGGGCTGCAGGAACGTAGGCTGCTACAAGGAGCTTCCATTTTCAAGTGACGAGTCCTACACAGTAAGTTTTTTTCAGTTAATTATGTTTACTTATAATGAAGAGGAAACAGGCTCTGATAATGCATTGCTAACGTTAGCAGTGACGACTTGCCGTTTTTATTTCCCAAACAATTATTTACCTTTTCAATTCGATGACCCTCTTCCTCCATATGCGCTAACGTAACGTTACTTTGCACGAACATGCATAACTTTGTTCGACTGTCATGAATATTTACATTTAATACAAGTTAGCCAAACATAGAAGAATCATATCTGTCCAGGATTAAATTAGCAACGTTGGCGTCTGTCTTCAAATTATTCCCTGTTTTTAGCCGTCTCCATCTTGCAAAGGCATCTCCAATACAAATCCTTGTTTTATTTCAGACTTTGTCACGACGTATTACTGAATGATAACGGCCCTTTAGGTGTAGTAACGTTAGACATTTTTTTATCCAAAATACTTTTGTAGCTGCAGCTGTAGTAACTAGACCAGAGCTGGCAACCCTGATGCCGAAACACTACTGACTTCGTCATTGGTATATAGGTGGAGGGTGGCACAAGATGACAACATCAACATCAGTTGAGGTCTGCAACTTCCCTTTTTTAAATGACAATATCCTGGCCATACTACCGTTGTCAGTGAAATAAGTATTTGAAATGAACATGATTTTTTAATGTTTAGTGACATATCAGGGCCATTTTATGATTAATTGAAATACAATTCTTACATACAGCTCCTTTAAAGACCACTGAGAAAACGTTAAAATAGCTCAAAAGACTATCGGTGTGGGTCTTTAATATTATTTTCATTCACTTTAGTGTGTAATTCTGAAAAATCTCTCTACTAAATTATTGAAATGGTAAGTCTTAATTAGTTAGTCATCTCATGCCCAGTGATTGGTTTAAATTGGTAGAAAAAACATTGTAATGCTTTGGCATACTCATGCTGCATGAAAACAGGAACTTTATCACCTCTTATGCTGATAAGAAGCTCTCTTCCTGGCAGTCCATCAGAAATCAGCTTGGCAGTACATCATGTTAAACCAAACCCAGCATTGCTCCTGTTTTGTGTGCATAATGTTTTTTATTTCTGCTATCTTTAATCCATACTCACATACCTTCATAGCGGATGTTAAACCCTGTCTCATGGTTTGGCTGGTCGGTGATGAACTGGACCCTTACAGCTGGACCTTCGCTGATCACCCCCTCAAAGGGTATCTGTCCCCCCCGTCCCGAATCGAACAGAACCACAGAGCCGGCGTCCAGGCCACTCCATAACACCAGCCTGCAATTATACAAACAGAACAGCTCAGCAGAATATTTTAAACGGGTCCGTTGAAGTAAGTAAGGTAAAACGCTGTATGATTTCTGTTTAGAAGACGAAATGACAGTGTGACACAGTAAAGGTAATAGGAAACAGATCTCTTGTGAAAAATATATATAGTTTGCTAATTAGGGGAGCAGAGGGTGTTTGGAAATGTGTATGTTATCATCTTTTATTCACAAGTTTTGTATTCAATAATTCCTAATTTCCCCCACCTGTTGAACAAAACAATCAGTTTTTTGGAAGTCATGTGCTCCTATTTGTTCACAGCTTGAAAGACTAAACCAGAACTGTCAGATTGTCACCTTGTCCAACAAAACCAGTACAGCAATCCCAGGGCTCTTTAATAGAGCTGGCTAAACTAACTCTAGCATATAATATCATAATTAGAGGGTACTACAAAGATAGTTCCCTCAGCTCAATAAAGATTGTTGTGTATAGTCTGGTCCAGTCATCTTTAAAATGCCTATGTTTATATGACCTTATTTGAACAAAAGAGGAGTTTATTTCAAACAAGTCAATGTCACAGAACAGTGCACAGGTCTAAACGAATTCACAAATAACTATGAGTACAGCCTCCCAGTTTAAGCATGCATACCTTACCAATTTGATCACTCCAGTTTCAGGCTCTAGTTTAGTGATATGCTCCAAACACAACATGAGGTTTTAATTCAAAAACCAACCAGCACTAGTGTAGTCATCTTGCAATTGGAAGGTTGTAAGTTTGATTCCAGCTTCCTCCTGTCACATGTTGTTGTGCCCTTGGGCAAGGAAAATAACCCCAAGCTGTCTACCGATCTTGGTTAGGTTCGATCTTGAGATTTCAACTTGAGTCACACTTAAGTCACAAATCTTCAGCTAATACTTGTGTTCTGGCTAAGATTCAGGGTCTGAGACTCGAGACTTATTAAGAATCTTTAGTTCATTTGAACTGAAGTAATGTACAGACTGTAGCTCTGACAGGAAATGTGCCTCATGGTCGTACAAGGGAGTTGAGGTGAGCTGTTAATGCCTCATAGCAATCTGTCCATGTTGGCTTTAGCTGCATAATAATGACTACATGGATGTCTCACTGTCAAACTAGTAGCATCAATTCAAAGACACTTCCTGCTGATCCAATTAAAACTCCTTGCTCTTCTGTTTGATTGGACTACTATTTATTCAATAAGCAGCACCTCTCTTACCATGTTTTAGTTTGTGTTGTACCTTGGAACGTGCTTACTGTTTAGAGTTGACAATCAACATTTATGTATATTTAAAATTCAGAAATTAAACACTTACAGATGCAAATCTACTTTTTTTACATAAATGTTTTTTTTATATTTCCAATGCTGTAAATATTACAATTTATTAATTTTTAGAACAATTTTAAGCAGCTCATGATGGCTTTTAGAATTGAATATTAAAAAATTAGGATAACTGCTACTGCTAATGTGTTGAATTAAGACTAAGAACAAACAGTACAGGATTTGAATTTTAACCAACAGTAACAATGTTGTAGCAATGTTGTAATAGATGGCATGCATTAGATGAGAAACTATTGGCTTTAGACATAACATGTACCTGGGAAAATGACATTGCTTGTCCCCTACCTGTCAGTTGGTCCCAGGGCCAGTCTCTCCAGGTGGAGATGCAGTCTTTGGTCTTTTGGTGCCTCCAGGGACCAGGAGCAGGAACGGTCCAAAGTGGCATTTGGCCCATGACGGGGAGATGGGGACAGCACCCGCCCCACAGTTGCGTTCTTTACTGTGCCTCCACAAAGAGCTACAGGGAGGAGAGTATGCTTTACACATACTAGAATATGAGATCATTTTAACAACGCTTTAAACTGCTGAGCACCCAGGGAGGTGTTATTGTTATGAACCACACATACATACTCACCCCTGCAGGTCGGCTCCTTGCCACTCCAAACTGGCAACGAGGCATTGATGCAGGTGAGCTGAGATTTCCCCTGCAGGTGATAACCCATGTGGCAATGAAAGCTCGCTACGCCTCCAGGGAGCAGATCCAACACTGACACCTCCCCAAAGTGAGGTCTCTTTGGAAGTGAACAACTCAGCCTAAAGACTAAAACAAATGAGATTCAGTTCAATTCAGTTTATTCACTGTATATAGCGCTAATTCACAACAGATGTCATCTCAAGGCACGTTACACAATAAAGTCATTTCAATACACTCATACAAACCTTCCAATCAGTTTAAAGTTTTAGTTTCCTATTTAAGGAATCCCAGCAGATTGCATCGAGTCATTCACTTGAGGTTGCATTCCATTGATGCAGATTTCCAACCACAGAAATCTCTCAAACTGAGCAAGCATGTTGCGACAGTGGAGAGGAAAAACTCCCCTTTAACAGGAAGAAACCTCCAGCAGAACCCGTGGGTTTCTCTCAGACACACTCACCCTGTGGCGAGTTTGGAGTTGGATTGCGATTTTCTGGTTGCCATTATTATTACATTAGCACTTAATTAGCATAGCTAACATACTGTTTTGAACGTTAGCTTATGTTAGCATTACCACTCAGAGACTCGACTCCTGTCTCCCTCTGCCTCAGCAGCACTTGCCTCAGGGAGCGCTGTCTCAGGGCCCTGAGCCAGCGGATATCCTCCGTCGTCACCGGAGGTAGAGGGAGGCTTTATGGAGCCCAGTGGCACCGAGCCGTATCAGTTCGAGCCGCTGGCTCAGGGAGCTGCTACAGCGCTGCCCGAGGCCGGCGCTGCCGGTGTTGCTGAGGCAGAGGGAGACAGGATGGGTCCAGTCTCTGAGTGGTAATGCTAACATAAGCTAAGGTTCAAAACAGTATGTTAACTATGCTAACTAAGTGCTAATGTGATAATAATGGCAATCTGAAAAATGCAATCCAACTCAAAACTCCCCACAGCGGGAGTGTGTCTGAGCGAAACCCACGGGACGTGTCTGTGAGACGATGCCTGTGACGTAAAGAGTGGAAAAGATGTACCGCTCTCCGCCAATCACAACATTCAAATGCATGGGGTGCACGGTGGCGCAGCTGGTAAAGAAGCTCGCCCCACAGCCTGGGTTCAATTACCACCGGGGACGCTGTGGGTGTGTTTGTTCCCCCCCATCATCGACACCCACACCCTGGGTGGGGTTGGCAAAAGGGCTTTTCTGTGTGGAGTTTGCATGTTCTCCCCGTGTTCTCTTGAGCAGCTAATGTGAGCTACTCCCACAAAAACATGCACTAGGGCTGCGGCTAAATACTGCCTCCTCCTGGCCGGCCGGGGCACCTGAAGGGATGGGGAGGATCTGGCTGGAATAACGTGATCCTTCCACGTGCTACGTCCAGCCAGGGAAAAGAAGGGCCTGCTCACTGTCCAAGCATGAAGGAGGCTTGGGTTTCAGTGCGGGGCCCTCCCGGGGCTGGCAGAGGGAGAGCAGAACCCTAGGACTGGAACTAGGTAGGAGCACTGGGAAATAAATAATTGGAAAAAACTGTGGGATCAAAAAATCCAAAAAAAACAAACATCAAATGCAGTAGTCACAGTTCAACCCTAAGAGGACAGCACTAAGAGTGTAGACAAAAGTGTTAAGTGTAGATTAAACAAGTTGCACAAAAGATTACATCGGTAAAGACCCATTTATACAGTTTATAGGCAAAAAAAGTTGTTTAGTTACTGTTTAAGTGTGAAGAAGATGTATCATTTACATGAACATACTGGAATCTGTCAGACAAATATGATTTAAACCAGCCTAGTGCTGCAACATGTTCAAGCCTTTTTTAAGAGAATTTTGTGAACGATTATGTCTAAAGCAGCAACAAGACCAGAACAGACACTAGTCCATTATCTGAGGCCATGAGAATATCATTAGTAACCTTCACCAGTGCTGTTTCAGTGCTATGATGAGCCCTAAAACCTGACTGAAACCCTTCAAACAGGTCGATACTGTTTAGATGCTCACAAACTTGCTTAGCAACTATTTTCTCATGGATTTTGGATAAGAAAGGAAGGTTAGATAAAGGTCTGTAATTAACTAACTCATCTTGATCAAGGGAAGGTTTCTTAAGAAAAGGTTTAATCACAGCAATTTTAAAATCCTGTGGTACGTATCCATTTACTAAGGATAGATTCATCATATATAAAATGGGGCCAAGAACCAAATGGAACATTTCCTTAAGTAATTTGGTTGGGATTGGGTCCAACATAAAAGTTGAAGGTTTAGATAAGGCTAATATTTTTGATAATTCTGAAAGCTCGACTGAATCAAAACAGCCTAAGCACAAATGAGGTTCTACAGTTCTTTCCGATGCTGCCTCACTTACGGAGAAAAAAGTAATCATGTTTGGGAGGATGCCACTGATTTTATTTTTAATAGAATTAATTTTATGTATGAAGAATCCCATAAAGTCATCACTACTAAGAGCTGGGGGAATAGTTGGCTCAACAGAGCTAAGACTCTGTGTAAGTTTGGCAACTGTACTAAAAAACCTAGGATTGTTCTTATTCACCTCTATTAATGATGTAATGATGAAATATGCTGTTCTAGCTTGTCGAAGGGTCTTTTTACACAGTAGTAGACTGTTTTTCCAGGTTAAATAGGAATCCTCTAGGTGTGTAGAGCGCCATTTTCTTTCCAATTTCCTAGTATTCTGCTTTAAAGTATGCAACTCTGCATTAAACCAGGGAGTCAGCCTTCTATGGGTAATTAGTTTCTTTTTTACCAGGGCTACACTAGCTCACGCCAAACACAATGAGGAAGTAACGCTATGAACCATACCATCAATTTCTGAAGGGATAGAGATAGAATTGCTGCCCTCCACTGTGTTACTCTGAGACACTGAAGAAAGTAAGAATGGAACAGATTCTTTAAAACTTGATACAGCTTTGTCTAATAAAGATTTACTATAATGACATTTTCTTTTTTTTTCTTTTTTTTAATGACATTTTCTTGCCGATTTAAGATGGTCAGTTAAAGTAAATTCAAAAGTTATCAAAAAGGGGTCAATCAGAACCGGATTATTTGGGTGGATTGTTATTTCCTCACACTCAATACCGTATGTTGTGTGTTGACCCGAGTGTGTGGGTCCCTGTACTTTTTGAGAAAAGCCAATAGTCTAAGATAGCATTAAAGGCTACATTTAGGCTATACCTTCAATGTCCACATGAATATTAAAATCCCCCGCTATAATTACCTTATTTAATTGCCGTATTTAATACTAAATCAGCTAATAAATGTGGGATCTGATCCAAGAATTGAGAGTAAGTGCTTGGTCGACGATTCAAAACCTAAAACAAAAGTGGTCTTAATGTTTTGCAACTTGGAATACGGAAAAAAGGGCTAGATGTTCAAAAGAACTGTAGCTATGAATTGGTTTGGGATTACTTAGTAAATCCATCCAGCCATCCATCCATCCATCCATCCATCCATCCATTTTCTTCCACTTACAGCGAAGCAGCAGCTTAAGCAAAGATACCCAGACTTCCCTCTCCCCAGCCACTTAGTAAATCAGAATGAAAAATGGTTGCAACTCCTCCTCCTCACCCAGTACTTTTAGGAATGTGAAAATGTAAATAATTGGAAGGAGTTGACTCATTTATACTGACATAATCCTCCTGCTTCAACCAGGTTTCTGTGAGACAAAACATATTAATTTGATTATCACAAATCAAGTAATTTACTAAAAAAGTCTTTGAGGAGAGCGATCTTATGTTTAATAAACCACATTTAATAGTTTTATTTTTCTGTTTATTCAAAGTCGTATTTACATTTATGAGATTTTCATGACTTGCTCTTGTTGGGTTAACTCAGTGTTTCTCAAACTTTTTTTATCATTCCCCACTTTGGACATAGGAGCATACACAAGCCCCCCATGCTTTTATCGCCCCAATTGAATGGTGACTACGCCTGATTTTTAAAGTGTTTTATTTATTTAAATAGCCGAGTTAGTCTACAAGTTTTTAAGGGTATAAATTAGTTGGAAAAAGGGGTTGCGCACTGGTATAAAACCGGCTCAGAAATATATGCTGTCAGTAGTTGCTACATGTAGAACTTTAGCTCACAGTTGGAGAAAATAATAGTTGTAGTTTTATCAAATTTACAAAGCTTTCAAAAGTACAAAATAAAAAATAATAATAATAAAATAAATAAAGAGCAATATACTCATCCCTGTATTTCCTCCGTGGTTGACCGTGTGACTTCTCTTACTCTGAAACGTTCCCTGATCTTTTTAGATATTTGTACATATTGTAGATGGAATCTCTAATGCGGCTACTTCAGCTTGTTTTTTTCTGCTGCGATATATTCCAACGTCAAACTCCCAGCCCGATGTTCCAGGTCCCGGTTCTGTTTACAATGATGATCACAATTGCTAATTTATTTGAGTGTGAATTTGTGAGAGTGAATTTTGTGAGAGGGGGAAGCTGGTTGATTTAATTTACAGTGCAGTGAAACATTCACAACGACAGAATCTAGGGGGGGGGGGAAATATTTAAATCCCATTGATGTCACGCCCCACCTGCAATACCTCTGCGCCCCACTAGTGGGGCTCGCCCCATAGTTTGAGAAACACTGGGTTAACTTTTAATCCACTTGATTTTGGCCGTGGGCAAGGCACTGTCTCTATGGGATAATGGGTGGGTAATAGTACAGAAGCTGCAGAGAGGTGGGTTAAACTACGACTCTGCTTCCTGGTCTGGACCCTTGGTTGTCAGTGTTTGGGAGGACTAATAAATTCAGTCAGATTTCTAGAAAGAAGAGCTGCTCCATCCAAAGTGGGATGGATGCTGTCTCTCCGGATCAGACCAGGTTTTCCCCAAAATGTTCGCCAGTTATCAATGTAGCCCACCTCGTTTGCAGGACACCACCCAGAGAATCATTGTTAGAATGACAGCATGCGGCTAAACATGTCGTTACTAGTCACTGGGCAGGGGACCAGAAAAGATTGTAGAGGCCGACATTGTTTTAGCAAAGTTACACACCGAAGCAACACTAATTTTGGTGACCTCAGATTGGCGTAACCCAGCAGTTTCAGCTAGGATTTGATATCGCTTGTTATGGCCCCTGGCAAGCATTTGACTATGGTGAACGGTGTCTCTAATGCCACACTATGGAGCTGCCGATTACCAGGGTCAGCTTCTCAATGGGTGTGTTGCTGAGTGGGGAAAATCTGTTAGAAACGTGGACAGGTGATTGGGTCCAACGTACAAGTTGATTATAAGTTGACATTTGACTAGATCCGTATTGGGTTACCACAGATACCAAATGTCAAACCATAAAGGTGATATTTAATTGCTTTCTCTTTACAAAATGATGATCCCTTGCACATCTTTTCTCTGTACTTGTCTCATTTGTGCCAATTTACATCTTAGTAAATGTACATTTAGCAGCATATACCACATTCCCAGTAACTAATAAAAAACCTATTGTATTTTCTGTAGTTAATAATGTTTAATTATTAATTACTTACATGTTGTAATGAGACATTTAACAAATTCTGGAAAAAAATGTTTACTGTTTGCTCGGTTTGTATTTTAAACTCAAGTACTCTTTTGGCCATTTTATTAACCCCTTGTAGGGATAGCCAGTGTAGCTAGTACTAGAACAGTTTGGTTTAAATCATATTTAACTGTCTGGAGTTTCTAAGACAACCTAAATGAATGTACATCAGCTGCAGCTTCACTTCTACGTTCTACAAGCTACCATTCTAGGTCCTGACTTGAATTCATTATGTGCAGCACTTTTCTTTTGTTTGTTTTTTTAGAAAGTATTTTATGCTTACTGCTTTGAACATCATTTTCTAATAAATCTGCGAATTAATGCAAATAATATTGAATGTAAATAACTGACCGGTTGTTGTTTAAGCCACACGTATAGAAAGAAAAATTCCAAAGGTGGCATTTGATTCCAAATAGCTTCAGATGCTTTTGCAATACTCATCACCAGCAGCATCACAAACACATGGAGTTCCAAAGCACCTGTAGGTAAACCTTGATAAGCTTTGCCGGCTTGATGGGATAATATTCCTGCCTGTTATTTCGGCCTTGTTTTTTCCTATGTCTTATTTAATCATGCACGAATCTTTCTCTGCATATAGATGTTGATCTGAGTCAGCACCACCATAGAAGTGATGTAAAAGCATTAGAAGGCATTAATGGCACAGGTGGATCTAGCACTCTGAAGTTCTCTCTGCTCCCCTTCTCATCGCATGTGCAACTGTGTCCTTAGACACACATGAAAACAAACACAATGCAGACATCATCAAGCAAAGTCCCATATTCTCAGCCTCCTAATGAGATGAGAGACGATTAATCAGAGCTGTAATCAGCTAATTCACATGACAGATTCAATCACCGTGCTGAGTGACTAAATGAGAAGGTATTTGATTATACAATTAACACATACGATTTAGAGGGCATAAACACCCTCTTGGCTCCTAATGAAAGGGCTGTTGGATAATTCTATAACCAGTTTATATGAACACATGATTAAGTTTTCTGGTACACAAACCAATGTGGTGTGGTGACTTACTCTGATAGTGCAGCTGAAAGAGGCCCAGGCTTCCCTCCAGCGCAGAGCGGTAGTAGACAGACAGAGAGTTGGTGGGACTGCGGATCACCTGACCTTCCACCAACAGTGTGTGGTTGGCCAGAACCAACATGGCGCCATGATCATCTACACCTCTAATGGACAGCTGCTCACTGTCCGACAGATTCACGTTCTTCACCTGAACACAGAGCAGGTTAATGGGCAGCAGATAAACACTACAGTAACACGAGAGGATTGGAGCTGCTGTTAAGATTCCATTTAATTAAAAGGCCCCAATGGTAATTTCTGCAACATGAACGAAGAAAATCTCAGTCCCATGTTCTGTGTATAGCATCTGTTGCTATTTATGAATTCCCATTCTGAGTAGTTAGTGTATACTGAGATCAGTGATGTGAAATTCAGTGTTCTGTTGTGTCATTACCAGGTAGGCCTACTTTACTTTTTTGTTATGGTAATTTGTTTTTTCATGACAATCAACTGACAGTCAGTGTCAGTGCTGTGTAGGAGCCTCCAAGTGGTGAGATGATTATTAACCAAATTAATCAGACAGTCAGAGACCTAGGGATGGGCATTTGATTAAATTGTCTTCATCGATTATCAGGAGAATTAACGATCGATTTCCGATTAATCATTGATATTTTTTGATTAAAATTCAGTGTTCATAGGCTATATTAAAATGCAGTGAGAATAGAAAAATAGCGTGTTTCATCATTGAGATTTTCATTACAAGTAGGACACCTTTTGGGGCAATTAAACAGAATTAATTTCCGGTAGTTGCACTACGAAAATATCCGCTATAAACAGCAGAACCGACAGCTAAAAGACGGTACTCATTAACACAACTGACGCTCTTTTTTTTTTCTTCTCCAAAAAAGTAACAAAAAAGTCATGTTAAACAATAACTTAATAAAAAGAAATATAATACTTATAGGTGTGATAGTTTTGTGTTACATTTGGCAAAACCTAGCAAAAAATATAGAGTCGAGAAAGTGGATGATAGAGATCAGTGTACCTAACAATTAATTAGGCTCATTAACAGAGTAAAAAAGACAAAAACAAAAGAAACCGTAACTTATATGTAACTATAGCACCAGTCTACTGATTTTTGTTGAGAAAGATGAGCATGTTAACATGCGCTGTGGTCAGAAGCGAAAACAGCCTGGTGACCAGCCTGACATTCACCGGCTGCTGTCGCGTCTGACCTGCAGCGCCGAAATCGTCTGTTGTGAGGGGACAGACGTCGCTGTGATACACATCCCTCCATACTAACTTGGCAAGCCTCTGGAATCTTGTTTCATTCATTTTCCACCCGTCTGTAGGGGTGCAGTCCAGGCGTGGTGGAGCCTCCCTCAGAAAGTAATCGGTGAGTACCTTTCTCTGCTCGTTGTGCATCTCGGCTCCTGCATGCTAACACCGACTTGATGCTAGGTTGAGACCAAAAGCAGGATGCTCTGCTTCTAACCAGGGTTGGAAAGTACTTATACATTCAAGTACTTATACACAGCTTTGCAGTGTTGGCAGTGAACCGAGACTTTTTTGTTTGTTTGTTTTTTTAGTCAAAGTTGTCCCACACCACACTTTGCTGCATGACAATGCTACTTTTGAAATACACAGAAACTCGCAAGAAACTGAGTCGGCCTGTAGGTTTTATTTTCAGTCATCGCCCTCGTGTGGTAAAGTGTTTAATTACTGCCACATAGCAAAATTAATTGCATTCCTTCAAAACTCTCGCTACGCAACAGAACATGCGTTAATTAATCGGTAAAAAAAATGTCATCAACGAAATTCTTAATGATCAATTAATCGATAGTCGATTAATTATGGCCATCCCTACAGAGAACCAAATCCATCTCACTATCTGGGAGCTGACAGCATGTTGAAGAGTTACAGAGGCATGGAGCAAATCTGTAACTGCACCTGATATAGGCAGGCGGTGACAGATCACTGAAGCCTAACCTAACCACTGATGCAGAAGGAGCGCATGCTGGGATTCCCTCCTGCTAAATTAAAGAAATGTTTCCTGATTTCGAAACTTTCCAGTCTCCAGTGTGGCAGCAGAGCGCGAATTCAGCCTCCATTACACACAAGCAGAGTGCAGTCAGCTTCATGCCGAGCGTTTGGGCCACAGCAGGTGACATGTTCATAATTAATACATGTAGCCTATAATCTGCAATGGCAAGATGTGAATTCTCTGTTAAGTTTGATCAGATTGAATATTGATCAAAATGACAAAAATTAAATGTTACGGAACAGGTCATTATTATCATTTTAAAAATTGATGGGTAAAAATAGATAATGGCTGGATTTTTTTGACCCTGTCAGTCAAAATGACCAACTACAAAAACTTGTAGAGCAGCCATTGTGTAGGAGAATTATTTGGATGCCTTTATGTCTTCCAGTGGTATTGTTGGGAAATTGCTGAATGATTAAAGTCTCCAGTTATGTTACAGTGAGCCTTCTATTTATATGGGAGGGCCAAAGCCAACATCACACTCACTGGCTAGTAGGTTTGTAACATTATATCAAGCTCAAGATTAGAAACAACACTGAATTTTGGATCCAATATAAGGCGTGTTATTTAGCAATAATATTGGAAGAGATAAAGATTCCCAAATTTTTTTCTTCAATAATTAAAGGTTTCTTCGCATCTGAAGTGGTGTATTGAACACTGGTGGTGTAGAACAATCCAGTCCAGGTTTGACCTCCCCATAAAATACAACTTTTGTTTTTGTCTTGTTTTAGGGTGCTCCTAATACCAACAAAGTGTTAAAAATATAGAATAAAGGTTTTAAAACAGCCTAATTCTGTTTTTATATATTTCTAAATAATGTACAACAATACCCCAAAGATTTGGCCAGAATACAGATGAAACCAGATATTTACTTGAACATAAAAATTCAGACTTGCAGTTTGCCAAGTATGGGACTCAGCAAATATGTGAAAGGTGCATTTAAATAAGTCATGCTGAAATCTGTGTGGTAATAGTGAAGCTGATAATAATCTGTGGCAGTTGACCTTTTACATATGTTGATCACAGCAACGTCAAATATAGATTTTAGACATTTCATTCATTTTCCTGTCTTGCTTGGGTGATTTACAAACTATAAGCTACCACCAGGAGGCACCACACAGCCTTCAGACTAGAGGCATCCCCATAATGACAAGAGCATAAACACTGCAGCATCCTCCATTAAAACCATGCTAGTTCTGATAACCAGACATTCTGCAGGCTGTGAACATGTCCCAGACTGCAGTCTGCTGGTGTGGGATTTCCCAGGGGCTGATACACACCTGCAGTTCCACTCCGTAGCCAGTGTACACAGTCACAGAGTAGGTGCACTGCAGGAAGAGGCCATCAGGCAGAGGTGGGTTGTCCGAGGAGTCTATGTATCCCTCTGGGTCGGAGAAATTTGCCATGCAGCTGGATACAGCTGAGGAGAAAGCAGAGAGTTTAGATTATTTTCCCCACTGAATTTGTTTGTAATCCCTTTTAATGGCATTCTAACTGGAACCATTCTGGAAATCCCTGCTGTGTGTAATAAAAGACAGAAATTACAAGGATTTTAACTACTACACAGGAAAAAGGCACAGCAAGGACTCCTGGGTGTTAACACCAGCTCAGAGTAAATAGCCACACTCTCCTTTCCTCCTAGGCTGTTAAGGAAGCTCTATGGCAGACTGAGTAAAATAAGTCTCTCTTGATAAGCTTCTTGTACTTTGTTTCAGTTTAATGTATTTTTAAACCTCTATTTATTGAAAACATCTTAAGTTGTATTTATTACTTGATAAAATGTTAATGTGTATTGAAATACCTTAAATATTGATTTCTAAAACGCTGTATTCATTTCGCACTGATACAACACCTGGCAAAACTATTCATACGGCTAAATATTTTGAACATTTTGTCACATCACAACCAAACGAAAATTTATTTTCTTTAAATCTTGGCCAAAACAAAATAGCAAATAAATGTGAAATGAAAGGAAAATGATTGTAATTTCAGCATCAAGTCTTTTGGGGTTATTCTCTACCAACTCAAGGATTTTTCCATTCTTGCTTCCAAAATATTTCAAGCAAGATTTAGGTGTGGAGTTTTACTAGACCATTCTAACTCATGAATAAACTCTATATTTAGGGCCATTGTTCTGCTGAAAGGTAAACCTCTGGTCCAGTCTCAAATGTTTTGCAGCCTCTAACAGGTTTGCTTCCAGGATAGCCCTGTGTCTGGCTCCATTCATGTTCCCATCAAATCCAACTCGTTGTTGTTGAAGAAAAGCATCCTTACAGCATGTTGCTGCCATTGTCTAAGGAGAGTTCCAAAGTGAGTTTGCAAAAAAACATAGAGAAATAACTTAAAAGAGAATATATATAGTATGATATTTTTGTTCACATTCACTTGTTGCATTTGTCCTCAACTAGTTCTACTGTTTATCATTCTTAACTCTCCAGTTCATGTTTTTTGATCTATTTTGTCATTGTGTGTGTATCTATGGTGGAGGGTGACGAGTTGATTGATAACAGCAAATTGAAGGTTTTTGTGTAGGGTAGAGAAGGCCCAAATGTGAAAGACATAGTTCACCGATATTGTTCTTGTATTCTTAACAAATACACCCAATATGAACGATTACAAGAACTGTTTACTGAATCCCCATTTCCACTGAGTGGTAAAACACGGGTTGGTGTGATTCGGTATGCTTTTATTGTCTAGTTCCACTGTGAAAGTGGCCCAAAAAACTGGCCCATCCTGGGCTACCTTCAGTTGTAGGTCCATCGAACAATGGTACGGTTAGGGCGGAGCTACTGGCATCCCACAGGACAGTCCATTGATTGAGGGGACAAAAAAATTTCACTACTTGCAACAAGTATGAGACATACTAGTGCGTCACGTTAGTTGTTGCTCTAGTATGATGCCATGTTAGACGTTTGGGTTTAAACTCAACTGGCACAGTGGCGGTGGAAATGCTCTCCGGAATACATTGGACCACAATATAGTACCACAATTTACCACACTGACCCATGCCTTACTGCATCCTACATATGAATATATAACGATCGCATTAATCTTCAACATATGACAGTCCTCATGAAAAGTCTTTTGCGCTAAGAAACCACTCAAAAGTCTCATTGTCAGGTAGTACTGTGTGTGTCAAAGTATGTCATATGAATGATCTGTTTTTGCAAATTTAGAAATTTTAAAAGTGTAAAATAGAATCATCCACAATTAGTGAACTTGAAATGATGATTAGTGTTAAACTCTGAAATGTGGACTTTAATTATTTTATTCAGTAGAGTGACATAATTGAAAACCTTGAATGTGAAACAGCTTCAGGCTAGAGAAAGGTTTATCAACTCTGATAGTTAGTTGACATTTTTGCTCCTCCCTCTTGTCTAATGCCTGCAGTAGAAAATGTTTTTTTTCCAAAAGGGCAGACCTATGCAAGATGACCATAAATTTTCCTAAGTACTTCTGATTGGCTGATCAGGCCCTGGTGACCAGTCCTTCTCCAGAAGCTGTGAGCTCAGGGCTGAGTTCAGGAACTGACAGCACAGAATAAAAAAGTATGCAATAATATGCTGCCTGGCAAAGTGAGAACAAAGCCTGATCACTGTGCTAGATATGGTTGTGAGAAATGATTCTGTTTGCACCGTAAATTTTGTTATCTTCATCTATTCTTTTGTGAATATCTTGTTAAACCTGCAGTCCGGAGAATATATTTATGTATCAAAGTTTTATAAATCTTTAACATGATAATGGAAATTTTTGAAAAGAATCCTCCGATTGATTTACCTGTTCCTGTGATTTTATTGTCAATGATTTTAACAGTAGGCTTCAGTCCACTCTTGACCTGCTTGCTCCACTTAAAGTTCAAAGTTTACACTCTAAAGCTGCACCGCCGTGGAGAAATCAAAACCTCTGAAAATACAGAGAAATTGTAGGGCGGCAGAGAGAAAATGGAGGAAAAGTAAAACCACAATAAACCATCAAATATACACAGATCTTCTCAAATTATACAATAACGCAGTAAGAAATTCAAGAAAGTCATACTTTTCCAAAATCATCTCAGAACTTAAAAAAAAATTCCAAAATCCTTTTTTACACCATTGATAAACTTTTTAACAGAGCTACTACTGCATTTCCTAAAAACCCCTCAAACTCTCTTTGTGAGGAGTTCCCAGACCACTTCAGAGGGAAGGTGGACCATTAGATGTAATATTTTATCTTCTCAAAGTAACATGGTTTTAGACAAATCTGAGTGTGTGTCTCTAACAGAGGAAATGCTGGACAGTTTTGTCCTGGTAGAAGCTGGGACTCTTGATAAAGTTTTCTCCTCAGAGAGGCCCACCACATGTGTTTTGGACCCAATTCCTACTTCTTTTAGGGATGAGATTTTAAGTGAGGTAGTGAGGCCCCTGTTAAAGAAGAGCAATTTAGATTTTAATGATTTTAACAATTTCAGCCCGGTATCTAACTTACAATTTTTAAGCAAAATTTTAGAAAAGCTTGTTTTAATTCAACTTAATGATTTTATGAATGTCTTGGAAAAACTTCAGCCTGGTTTTAGGGTGAACTTCAGCACAGAGACGGCCTTTTTGAAGATTTTAAAGGATTTTAGTTTAAACTATGATGCCCAGAAGGTGACAGGGTTGGTTCTACTGGATCTAAGCACTGGCTTTGAAACAGTAGATCACACTATTCTTTTAACCCGTTGAAAACAGATTGGCCTCTCTGGTGCTGTTCACAAATGGTTTACATCCTATCTTACAGACAGGATTTTTATGGTAAGTTTAGATACCTGCTCTTCTAGGGTCCACAGGATCACATGTGGTGTGCCCCAGGGTTCAATTTTAGGCCCAGTGCTTTTTAACCTTTATATGCTCCCTCTTGGCAGTGTCATCGGAAGAGATGGAGTTAACTTTCACAGTTATGTTGATGATACACAGTTGAACATCTCCATGTCTCTCGACGAAATACGGCCAATGGATGCACTTTTTAACTGCATTTTAGACATCAAATTCTGGTTTTACCAAAACTACAATCACTGTCTTTTAATCCTTCTTTACAAGTGAGGAACCTGGGCATGAGTTTTGACTCTGAGCTGACTTTTATCCGTCACAACAAAAATATTACTAAAATAGGTTTTTATCAACTAAAGAACATTTCCAGAGTTTGCCCCATTCTCTCTCGGGCCAATACAAAGACACTGATGTATGCATTTATCTCCCGTAGAATTGATTACTGTAAAGCCCTGGTTTCTAGTCTTCCCAAAAAGAGTCTCTCAGGTTTACAAGTACTACAAAATTCAGCAGTACATGTCCTGACAAAGACCAGGAGGCGGAAACACATTACACCTGTTTTAAATTCATTGCATTGGGTCCCCGTTTGTTTTAGGATCAATTTTAAGGTTATTTTAATGGTTTTTAAGTGTCTTAATGATGTTGGGCCTTCTTATCTCTCTGAACTGATTTTACCATATGACCTTTTGCGGTCTCTGCGCTCCTTGTCACCCCAAAAGTTAGGACACACACTCATGGTAAGGCGTCTTTCCAGTTTTTTGGCCCTCACCTCTGGAACAGGCTGCCAGAGGACCTCAAGGCCGTACAGAACGTTCATGTTTTTAAGAGCAGGCTCAAGACTCACCTTTTTAGCCTGGCTTTTAACTGATTATTATTTATTATTGTCTGTTTAATTGCTCTGCATATTTTATATGATTATATTTAATCAGTGTTTTACTTTTTAATCTCATCAAATTAATTTACTGCTTATTTTTATATTTTAATTTATCTAAATTCCCGTTCCAGTGTTTCCTCTGTGGGAGCCCTCTGCCCTGGGAACGGTGGTCGGCTGTAGCTGCCTGGGTGCTCTCCAGGTGGAGCTTGGGTGGAGGTGGGGGTCTTGGCCTTGCCTCCACTGGGCGCCCTGTGTCGATGCCTCGGCTGCTGCTGTTAGTCTACCGCTGCCAGGGCAGATGGCTCCTCTGATGGCGTTTCCTTGCATGGTTCATCTGCACTCGGCCCAATTTCCTTTTTTACTGTTGCTTTTGACTGTGTGTGTGCATGGGAGTTGGGTTGGGGGGAGTGGGGTATAACTGTGACAGTGCTTTAAATCTGTGGGGGAGGGATGGGAATGTAGTTTATGCGGGGTCTTTTTAATCTGTAAAAGCACTTTGTGATGCAATTTCCTGTATGAAAAGCACTTTGTAAATAAAGTTTGATTTGATTTGGGGTTCAATACTATGATAAAAGGCTAGTGCTCCACAACACTTGTTATTTTTCTTAATCCCACCTTCCTCCCATAGACCCCTGTGCATTTCACACTGAACGCTGAATTTTTTTCGTCAATAGAATTCGAGTTTCTGCATTGTCGGGTGTCAATCAACTTGCATGCGGATCGCACAAACCTGTGAACATGGGGCCGCGCACAAAGACCACTCCCGTGTCTTCCCTTTTACAGTCGCGATATTGTGAGAGAGAATCAGTCATGTAGAAGTCGCTCACCTCCGAAATGTCCATAGCAAAAATACAATCGGGTGGTGCTTAATAGCCCTTGCTGCTTACTTCTTTGACTCGCTGTGTCGCCACAGGTGATGCGTGTGCACAACATTGACTGTATACAGTCAATATATACAACTGCGGTGGTTCATTAAAATGTATTCATTTTAGTGCAATGCAATTACATTAAAGAACCATATGTGGACTACTGAGCATTAATAAGTGTTTTAATGGAGTGGAAGATATGATGACTAGTTGCCTATATATATTGCAGTGCTGCATTTGCCTGAGTCTCTACCACTGACATGTTGAACTCAGCAACATATGTTGTCCTGGCTGGACTGTGATGTGGATTGTATATATATATATATATATATATATATATATATATATATATATATATATATATATATATATATATATATATATATATATATATATATATATATATATATATATATATATATATATATATATATATATATTATTAAGAATAGTATCACCAGAAGTCTTAACGCCCTCAGCACAGACGAGATTGTGCAGACCCCCGCATTCTCTAATGACCCCTTGGGGCTCACGAACCTCAGGTTGAGAACCACTGTTCTAGAGGCTGAATCCGCGCTAACGCACTGGAGACTGGAACTAAAAGCTCCACTTCAAAAAAGTTTTGAAATTTCTCTGATTCAAGTGATCAGAGGTCAGAAAGACTCTGAACCCAGCTTCATATAGCTTCAGCAGCAGAAAATGTCGGAGCCTGCGCTCTTTCTGCACGGGTGTTTGGCACAACACCGTGCTCTTTGAAGAGCGTCTTTAACCTGCCGCACCGGTAACAGTCCCGTTCCAAAGCCTCCTGGTCTGAGATGATGCTCAGATGGCTTCATGCAAACCTTTTTATTATTAATTTATTGATTCAGTTACTTGTACCACGCTTCAACTCAAACCTAAAAATGTCTACGCGTCTGCACCAAATGGTTAGGGGTGTGAATTATAATCTGGCCTTCGGATTTTCCGTCACCTTTGTAAAAAAAAACGGACTAATATGGAAAATATTCAGTTAACGGGACCCCGTGTGCACAGTACGCAATGGATTGCATACAAGCGGGGTGTCAGAATGGTAGATGTTTAAAATTATGATCAAACCGCTGTCAAATTCTATCAAGTTGGCGCAGTTTTGATTTTTTCTTGCGTCTTCTTAATAAAAGACTTAATGAAACAGGAGTAACGAGGGTATTTTTTAAATGTAAGGAGTAGAAAGTACAGATAATTGCGTGAAAATGTAAGGAGTAGAAGTAAAAAGTAGGCCCATAGATAATTACTTCAGTAAAGTATAAATACCCAAAATCTCTACTTAAGTAAGGTAACGAAGTATTTGTACTTCGTTACTTGACACCTTTGCTACCATAACGTAATAATACTAGCATAAAACAGCTTCTGAGGTCTACAAAGGCTTTGGAAACACACAGTTGACTGTCACTTCATAGGGGAACAGAAATTGAGAAAATGAAAGGAGAGTCAGTTGAAAAAAAATTTCAGATACCCACGTTATTTACAGTGGGGTAAAAAAGTATTTAGTCAGCCACCAATTGTGCAAGTTCTCCCACTTAAAAATATGAGAGAGGCCGGTAATTTTCATCATAGGTGTACCTCAACTATGAGAGACAAAATGAGAAAAATAAATCCAGACAAATCACATGGTTGGATTTTTAAATAATTTTTTTGCTAATTATGATGGAAAATAAGTATTTGGTCACCAAACAAACAAAATATTTCTGGCTCTCACAGACCTGTAACTTCTTCTTTAAGAGGCTCCTCTGTCCTCCACTCGTTACCTGCATTAATGGCACCTGTTTGAAGTTGTTATCAGTATAAAGGACACCTGTCCACAACCTCAAACAGTCACTCCACTATGGCCAAGACCAAAGAGCTGTCACCAGAAACAAAGACACCAGAAACAAAATTGTAGACCTGCCCCAGACTGTGAAGACTGAATCTGCAATAGGTAAGCAAGCAGCTTGGTGTGAAGAAATCAACTGTGAGAGCAATTATTAGAAAATGGAAGGCATACAAGACCATTGATAATCTCCCTTGATCTGGGGTTCCAAGCAAGATCTCAACCTTCAAAGTGATCCCAAGAACGGTGAGCAAAAATCCCAGAACCACACGGGGGACTAATTGAATGACCTGCAGAGAGCTGGGACCAAAGTAACAAAGGCTACCATCAATAACACACTAGCAGGGACTCAAATCCTGCTGTGCCAGATGTTTCCCCTGCTTACGCCAGTACATGTCCAGGCCCGTCTGAAGTGAAGAGAGCATTTGGATGATCCAGAATAGGACTGGGAGAATGTCAAATGAAATGCCATATGGTCAGATGAAACCAAAATAGAACTTTTTGGTAAAAACTCTACTTGTGTTTGGAGGAGAAAGAATGCTGAGTTGCATCCAAAGAACACCATACATACTCTGAAGCATGGGGATGGAAACATCATGCTTTGTGGCTGTTTTTCTGCAAAGGAATCAGTACGACTGATCGATGTAAAGGAAAGAATAAATGGGCCTATGTATTGTCAGATTTTGAGTGAAAACTTCCTTCCATCAGCAAGGGCATTGAAGATGAAACGTGGCTGAGTCTTTCAGCATGACAATGATCCCAAACACATCGCCCGGGTAACAATGGAGTGGCTTTGTAAGGAGCATTTCAAGGTCCTGGTGTGGTCTAGCCAGTCTCCAGATATCAACCCCATTTTAAATCTTTTGAGGGAGTTGAAAGTCTGTGTTGCCCAGCAACAGCCCTAAAACATTACTGCTCTAGAGGAGATCTGCATGCAGGAATGGGCCAAAATACCAGCAACAGTGTTAAAACCTTGTGAAGACTTACAGAAAAGGTTTGACCTCTGTCTTTTCCAACAAAGGATATATAACACAGTATTGAGATTAACTTTTGTTATTGTCCAAATACTTATTTGTAAATAAATTCTTTAAAAATCAGACCATGTGATTTTTTGGATTTTTGTTTCTCATTTTTTCTCTCATAGTTGAGGTATACCTATGATGAAAATTACAGGCCTCTCTCATCTTTTTAAGTGGGAGAACTTGCACAATTGGTGGCTGACTAAATAATTTTTACCCCACTGTATTACTGCAGACTGGAAAATTCTAATTTAACTTCAAACAATGGTATTTGTCCTGAATCTCTTGCATGTTCTTTAGGTTTGCTGGGAAAGGATGTCAAGAGGTTAGTGAAGAATGTATGAATTGGTGCAACAGAAAACATCCGCAAACATTCAGACACAAGAATCTTCAAAGCTTGAGAAAACAAATATACTTGGATTTAAACACTTCACAATGTTGGCTTAACTTAGACACTTACCTGATAAAGTTGTTTCAGTGTCCACGTCCAGTGTAGTGCCCAAAGTGGTTATTTCAGCCTTTGGCTCAGGCGTATTTGTCCATGTGTGAGGCAGCTGAGAGTGTGTGTCTATGGATGGAGGTTGGCTTGGACGGCTGCCCTGGCCCGACGCTGCAGCTGATGCTGGGGACTTTAATCCCTCTCTTGGATGCTCCTGGGGGTTACTTCCATGGAAGGAATTGACACTAAGTCCTCTGCCCAGGAGAGGGAGCAGATTCTGGGGGAGTACAGAGGGCACAATCTCCCCTTTCTTGGACACAATACGTCCTTTTTGGGCCAGCACTGAGTGTAGTAAACCTCCTGCTGCGAAGCTGGAAGTTTTGCCTTTTGTGCTGCCTTCCTTTGAGCCACCCATTGTCACCACTGGAGACTGAATTGAGGGGGAGACTGTGGGGAATTCCTTAACTGAAAAGAAAGGAAATCAAAGAATGAATTAGTGGTAGGACAGAAAATAAATAAAATGTCTTTCAAGTCACATCTAGGTGGTTCTGCCTCTGTCCTTAAGCTCTTACAAGAACTGAGGTTACAGCACCTGGGGTCTTAATAATAAAACTGAGCATTGAATCTTTACTAAAACTGTATTTAAGCTCAGCAACAAAAAAAATACTTACGCCAAGTAAGTTTCAGATCTATCAAACTTTGAGTACGCACAGCTGCTCGCAATTTCTGCTTTATAAATCACACTCTCCCTGGAAATGTGCTCAGGTGATTTTGGATCATATCCCGCCTCCTACACACCCATTTTCTGCCATAAACGGTCAATGCAATGTGCCTAGTGAATATTCTGCATAGACTTAAGCCAGCTGATATTGGGCGGTTCAAGGGTAACCACGGCAACTGAGAGGCTGAGAAAGCGCAATTCAACTGAGACTAAAGGAGGCACATGGAAAAACATTTTATTTCAATCACTCAATCAACGTTTATCTATATAGAGCCAAAAGTCGACTAAAGGTCATCACAATTAAAGACAAAAATATAGTTAGCAATAAGAAAATGTGTAACAAGACAACAAGAGTAAAGAGCGTAAAATAAAAGATATAAAAGCAGCAGCACAAGCCATAAAACAAATAAGAACGATACATATAAAGTTTGAATTATGTGGTTGCTTCTTGTAGCAACAATAAGATGGGAATAAAAGCAAATTAAACAAATAAAAACTAAATTACAGCAGAACGTAATAAGTTTCAGCACCCCTATATATTTAAAGCCTGAGAGAAAAGGTGTATTTTAAGTATACTTTTAAAAAGTATCATCAGCGCAAAATATTATTTGGGGGTCACAAATAAATGGAAGAGTGCCACAGCGTTGATGTAGCGGCGTGCCTTACATAAAAAAGAAAGTGGAGGCAGGGTGGGAGACGACATGCCATAGCCAGAATGTGGGCGGGGATACATGGTTCTAGGGGGTCAGTAGATCTAACACTTGGCCCAGTTTAGCACATAGATCTAATAGGAGTGCTTTAGGGAATCCACACGGCTCCCCCCATCCAGATGCTGCCAGTGGGGTTATCTTCAATGAGCACTAGCGCATCCATTTTGCAGCATTATGTAGGAGTGTCACTAAAGTATTTAGCCTGTTTCCAGCAATCATCGGGTGAGAGGCGGAGTACAACCTGGAGAGGTCACATATGAACATACCTCATTTTAGTTCTCAGTTCAGGGAACTGGGGTGGGGATTGACTGTTAATTATGTGTTCGTGTGTGTGCGAAGCTCTACAAGTCTAAAGATGTGGCTTAAAGGGGACATATGAAAATTCCACTTTTTTAGCCCTTAAATGCTTTGTGTAGTGAATTTAGGAGTGCAAAAAGCATACATTTGTCACTCCATGTGTTATGGAGATATTTTTGTAAAATGTTTTGGGTCATATTTTTAAGATGTTCAGTTTTCTCTATTATAGTGGCTTGCAAAAGTATTCGGCCCCCTTGAACTTTTCCACATTTTGTCACATTACAGCCACAAACATGAATCAATTTTATGGAATTCCACATGAAAGACCAATACAAAGTGGTGTACACGTGAGAAGTGGAATGAAAAACATACATGATTCCAATTTTTTTTTACAAATAAATAAGTGAAAAGTGGGATGTGCGTAATTATTCAGCCCCCTGAGTCAATACTTTGCAGAACCACCTTTTGCTGCAATTACAGCTGCCAGTCTTTTAGGGTATGTCTCTACCAGCTTTGCACGACTAATAGTTGTCCTATGGACAGATTCCCCCACCTGAGCTGTAGATCTCTGCAGCTCGTCCAGAGTCACCATGGGCCTCTTGGCTGCATTTCTGATCAGCGCTCTCCCTGTTCGGCCTGTGAGTTTAGGTGGACGGCCTTGTCTTGGTAGGTTTACAGTTGTGCCATACTCCTTCCATTTCTGAATGATCGCTTGAACAGTGCTCCGTGGGATGTTCAAGGCTTGAGAAATCTTTTTGTAGCCTAAGCCTGCTTTAAATTTCTCAATAACTTTATCCCTGACCTGTCGGGTGTGTTCTTTGGACTTCATGGTGTTGTTGCTCCCAACATTCTCTTAGACAACCTCTGAGGCCGTCACAGGGCAGCTGTATTTGTACTGACATTAGATTACACACAGGTGCACTCTATTTAGTAATTAGCACTCATCAGACAATGTCTATGGGCAACTGACTGCACTCAGACCAAAGGGGGCTGAATAATTACGCACACCCCACTTTTCAGTTATTTATTTGTAAAAAATGTTTGGAATCATGTATGATTTTCGTTCCACTTCTCACGTGTACACCACTTTGTTTTGGTCTTTCACCTGGAATTCCAATAAAATTGATTCATGTTTGTGGCTGTAATGTTACAAAATATGGAAAAGTTCAAGGGGGCCGAATACTTTTGCAAGCCACTGTATCTATTACGTTTTTGAACTATTACGTCGCAATACTTCCACTGGAACTGCCAAACTAATTCATGGATTTCCGCCTAAACACTTTTCTAAACTCCAAGATTAGGTATGCCCAGCATCAGAACTGCTTCGAACTGTGTGGTTAAGTTCTATTTTTAATGCTAATGTGCCTGAATCTGTGGCTAAAGTGCTTTTTGTTCCAAAGACGAGTGCTTCAATAACCTCCGCTACTACCAGGTTTTCTGAAATACTTCCATTTTATCGAGGGCTCAATCTCTTCTGAATATTAAAATGATGGACACAGCACAGTGGTAAGCTCCAATTAACGCTAAAATGACAGCAAACTGTATTTTTGGACATTCATTAAATGCCTCTTTGATAGCATTAGCATCGGACTTTCTGCTTGTGTTAGCGCTATGTGCTAGATGTTTTAGCTTCCCGATTACATAGGTGTGGTGGAAAATTCTTATGTAATTAGGAATTAAGTGTATTTTCTCTGTTTAGTGAATGCATCTAGGGTAAGATGACAAGGTTATTGTTCCAACTTGATAAAGATGTGTCAGGTCACCAGAGAGACAGACGCCGGGGCAGTAATATAACGGTCTGGCCTTCGGATGTGCTGTTTCATGCGTTGCTATCAGACTCGCATGAACCAGTACTCCAGAGGCGGGGCGTGAAGATGGGAGAAGATGTCTACAGATAACAGTGATAAACAGTGTTTACTGAATACTATTTAAGCTGTTAGTTAGAAAGGTTGGTTAGGGTGATGCACAAGTAAATCTGTCCCCTCCATGTTCTCGCCAGACATGTTTATATTAAATACTTAAACGCCTTCTGGGACTCAGTCTTCTTTATTATGGAAACCCTGAGATACTTTTTGCCATAACATAGGTCTTTTTAATACTACCATCACACGTAAAGGCAGAGTATAATTTATTACCTATGCCTATCTGGTTACGTACCCGTGTCTGTGTTTTGAAAGAGTTTGTTGACTGTAAATGTAGACAGGTTCATATGATACTTTGAAATTGCTAACGTTTTTCCCTTTTTTCATGTAGTATACCTGCTTAGAAAACAAAGTTGTCAATTCAATTCAATTCAATTCAGTTTATTTATATAGCGCCAATTCACAACAGATGTCATCTCAAGGCACTTAACAAGAAGTCATTTCAATACAATTATACAAACATTCCAATCAGTTAAAAAGTTTCCTATTTAAGGAATCCCAGCAGATTGCGTCAGTCATTGGCGTGAGGTTGGGCAGATTTCCAACCACAGCAATTCTTCAGCAATCCCTCATACTGAGCAAGCATGTAGCGACAGTGGAGAGGAAAAACTCCCCTTTAACAGGAAGAAACCTCCAACAGAACCAGGCTCAGTAGGAGCGGCCATCTGCCACGACCGTCTGGGGGTTTGAGAAGACAGAGCAGAACACAGAAGGAACAGAAGATCCGATATAAGAGAACTTTCTATGTTACAGAAAGTAAAAAGTTGATAACAGGACACAGTGGATGTTCAGTTACTGAGAGGATCATCCCAGTCGATGACCCCCGTCCAACAGGGCATTGCAGCCAAGCAGGATACCAGACCAGGTGTATCTTCGATGGGGAGAAAAACACTGAGAGAAAACAAAGTTAACAGTCGAAATAACAGAATGTACTGTAATACAACTGGAGAGTCGTAGGAGAAAAGGAAGTAGCAGAGTGAAGAAAATTGGTAAGTCTGTCCTCCAGCAGTCTAAGCCTATAGCAGCATAACTACAGAGATAGCTCAGGATGACCTAAGCCACTCTAACTATAAGCTTTATCAAAAAGGAAAGTTTTAAGCCTGGCCTTAAAAGTAAACAGAGTGTCTGCCTCACGGACTAAAGCTGGGAGCTGGTTCCACAGGAGAGGAGCCTGATAACTAAAAGATCTGCCTCCCATTCTACTTTTAGAGATCCTAGGAACTACAAGTAAACCTGCAGTCTGAGAGCGAAGTGCTCTTTTAGGAACATATGGAACAATTAGATCTCTGATGTATGATGGAGCTTGATTATTAAGGGCTTTGTATGTAAGAAGAAGGATCTTAAATTCTATTCTGGATTTAACAGGGAGCCAATGAAGGGAAGCTAAAACAGGAGAAATGTGATCTCTCTTTTTAATATTCATCAGAACTCTTGCTGCCGCATTTTGGATCAACTGAAGGCTTTTAATGGCATTTTGTGGACTTCCTGATAGTAAAGAATTACAGTAGTCCAGCCTTGAGGTAACAAATGCATGGACTAGTTTCTCAGCATCACTCCTGGACAGGATGTTTCTAATTTTAGCAATATTCCGGAGGTGAAAGAAAGAAATCCTAGAAACCTGTTTAATATGGGATTTAAATGTCAAGTCTTGGTCAAAAATAACGCCGAGGTTCTTTACGTTATTACTGGGGGACAATTTAATGCCATCCAGATGAAGTGATTGACTAATCAGTTTCTGTTTAAGAACTTCTGGTCCAAAGACAGCAAGTCATGATTTAGTATAATCTTTTCTCTTTATATTGTAACAAACCCCACTTTTTATAGCTTTGAAGTTCATATTGTTTTAGCTTTGGTATTTCAGATCGATGTAAAGCATAGCACATTACTATTTTTTAAACGAGATTTGGGGTCATTAACAGTCGTCTTTTTTGTTAGTGTCTCTTCCGACATAAAAAAAAAGATGAATAAAAAGTTTCTGCAGTGCTAGGTTGCCGGTTCTCTATCAAACTACAAAAATGGCTGAATAGGACCGGACCAAAACGAGTCATTCTGCAAACCCTGTTCAGACACCCCTGTTCAGAGATGTCCCTTTCAGACACCTCTAAACAGGGGTAGAAGAGGAGCCTATAGAACTACTATAATAAAAAAATCTGACCTAATAACTGCAGTTCAACTGTATATAGGCCACAACTAAAGGATTTGACGTAAAAAGGAAGAGTTTGATATGTCCACTTTAAATTCACAATTTTGCCATCTCACCAGCTGCGCTGCCAGTGTCCTCCATGTCCAAAATATGCATAAGCAAGGTCCTTAGTGTGCTTAAAGTTGCGCACATTTTTCCGCCACATTTTCTATAACTTCCAAACTAGGTGTAGAAATGACATGCAGTTTTCACACCCCATTTTGTGCATAAGCAAGCTTTGTAAATGAGACTTCTGGATATTTGTCACATAAGCCCCTTTCAAACAGGCCATGAAAAACGGTAATTTTCCGGACTTCGTCTGTTTTGCCTTTGTGTCTGAAAGCAATCTTCCGGACTTTGTCCGGATACCCTTTACCGGTAATTTTACGGATGAAGACCTAGTAACAAGAGCGGACTTTTCGCCGTATGGTGTTTGCATTCACAGTCAGGTAATGTTCCGCGAAAGCTGGAGGGGTGTGAGGCAGTGGGGAGGGGGACAGGGAACCTTGTGATCACACATGTTGATGACTTATAAATGTCACTATATTCCTTTCAGCTTCTTCACCGATGTCTCTAAAGTGTTTCCATGTGCGCAAAATTGCATATCACAAAGACGAGCGCTGCGAGTAGATCTGCCATGCCATGACATGACTGTCTACTTTACCTGTCAGGTCAGGTAAGGAGAACATTAATCAGAGAAAGAATGCATGGGGATGGGAATGCATTTCTTCAGCAGGGACAGGAGGGAGGCTGGCCCAGGTGATATAAAGATGGATAGAGCCAAATACAAGTCAATCTCTGATTCAAAACCTGTTAGAGGTTGCAAATCCTCTAGATGGGACACAGAGGTTTTATAACAACAGAACATACATACAGAGGTACAACAGAATAGTTTTAATTTTCATTAGAATGGCCCAGTAAGATTTCACCCTGGAGAACCCACAGGGTGAAATTTGGCCGCTGTTAATTGCTGCTACTCAAAATGAACAAACATAAAAAAAATTGTCAAATTTAACTTCTAAACCCCAGAGTGCCACTTCTGCCCCCTGGATAGACACACCTAGTGGATGCATATTGAACTGACATGAGCCAGAGTTGTAGTGAGAAGTTGCCTGACAACATGCTGTTTTGTTGAGTTGGAAACCTCGCCAAACAAAACAGCAGTTGGTAAAATTGTATATTTTTTGTTAATCTACTTTGCATTAACTTGCAAAATGCCTAGAAGAACGTTTTATATTCTTTTTGGATAAATTAGCGACTCTGAGCTAGTAAAAAAAAACAATGGGTCAAAATTGACCCTCTGGGTGTATGGGTTAAAAAATGTCGGGTCAAAAATGACCCTTTGGTTCATTGAGTGACTTTGTAGATGGAGAATGGTTACAGTCCTGTATTTGACTAAAGCCTTGAGATAAATTCATTTGTATAATGAATTTTATTAAGTTACCTATGTAGTACAGGGTCAGAGACTAATAAAGTAAATACTAGGGGTGCACTGATCCCACTTTTTCAGTCCTGATACCGATACCGATGCCTGGGCTCTGTGTATCTGTCGATACCCGATACCGATCCAATACTATTGTTGAATTAAAAATAAACTGTATAGCCTCCACTTTATACCTTACTTGAAGAGACTAAAGGTACCATACTTTACTAACTAAACATAACTAAGACTTCTTTTTTCCTTTCTGACCCCGCTCCTTTTGTTTTGCTGAGGTGCAGGAATTCAGTATGCTCCTTAGCATAGTGTTTCTGGATGTGCTTGATTAAAGTGGTAGTGTTGTACTTTGCAGTAACACCACCTCCCCTTGAAACATTTACTTTGCAAACATTGAGGACAGACTTACCAATTTTCTTCACTCTGCTACTTCCTTTTCTCCTACGACTCTCCAGTTGTATTATAGTACATTCTGTTATTTCGACTGTTAACTTTGTTTTCTCTCAGTGTTTTTCTCTCCATAGAAGATATACCTGGTCTGGTATCCTGCTTGGCTGCAATGCCCTGTTGGACGGGGGGCATCGACCGGGATGATCTTCCCAGTAACTGAACATCCACTGTGTCCTGTTAGCAACTTTTTACTTTCTGTAACATAGAAAGTTCTCTTATATCAGATCTTCTGTTCCTTCTGTGTTTCTGCTCTGTCTTCTCAAACCCCCAGACAGTCGTGGGAGATGGCCGCTCCTACTGAGCCTGGTTCTGTTGGAGGTTTCTTCCTGTTAAACGGGGAGTTTTTCCTCTCCACCGTCGCTACATGCTTGCTCAGTATGAGGGATTGCTGAAGGATTGCTGTGGTTGAAAGTCTGCATCAACGGGGCCCAACCTCACGCCAATGACTGACGCAATCTGCTGGGATTCCTTAAATAGGAAACTTTTTAACTGATTGGAATGTTTGTATAAATGTATTGAAATGACTTCTTGTTAAGTGCCTTGAGATTACATCTGTTGTGAATTGGCGCTATATAAATAAACTGAATTGAATTGAATTGAAAACATTGCAAACAGCCGACGAAGTAGTTGGAGTGGCAAGCGTGAAATATCTCCACACAGCCGACCCTCTGGCTCGCTCCATGTTGCTTCTAGCATGCCACACACGTGAAGCTAAAGCATAAAATATGTTCTGCTGCGACGAAAACAAAAAAAAAAGCCTGGATCGGCCAGTGGTTCTGTTCATTTTTTCGATCCCCGAGCTGTGTGGTTGATTATTTTCCTCAATTTAAAATTGTTTTCATTAACAGTGTTTGTTATTGTGATTCTTTGAAATGATATGCCTAAAGCCCAATAGGTCAAATTGGACCCTAATCCTAAATTAGGGAATAAGAGGTTAAAATTGAAAAAGTGGATAATTTAATGTTCAGTGAACTTATAGAAGTAATTTAATGCAAAGTTCATAATTTTCCAAAGAAGATAATGGTTCTTGGGTTCTCCAGGGTTCAGACCTCAATCTGACCGAACATTTGTGGCAAGACTAAAAATATATGTAAACAGAAGATTGATCAATTTCGGAAAGGAAAGGCAAATACTTCAGTTCGTCCAATGCTGGTAGAGACATACCCCAGAAGATTATAGCTATAACTGCAACAAAAGTTGGTCGTAAGGACTGACCCAGGGGGGCTATAATAGTACCATTTTGTACCATTTTAAATTAATGTCACAACTATATGCCAGTTTGTTTTGGTTTCTCACATACAATCCAATAAAATAAATTGAACTTTGTAGCTCTAATAATGCAAAATGTTGAAAACTTCAAGGGGGATAAAAACTTTTCCTTTTCCGCTATGCTACACCCACACACCTACACACACACACACACACACACACACACACACACACACACATATATATATATATATATATATACTATTATGACTGTGCAAAAGTTTTAGGCAGATATGAAAGAATGCTGTCAACAATGCTAATCATTTATTTTTTTCACAATTAACAAAAAGCAGTGAATTAACAAAAGAGAAATCTAAATCAAATAAATATTTGGTGTGACCATCCTTTGCCTTCAAAACAGCATCAATTCTTCACACAGTTTTTGAAGGAACTTGGCTGGTGGGTTCTTCCAAACATCTTGGAGAACTAACCACAGATCTTCTGTGGCTGTAGGCTTCCTCACATCCTTCTCTCTCTTCATGTAATCCCAGAAACACTTGATGATGAGGGGTTGCACTGGCGGATATGGGTTACTGGCCTGGTGGCCGTGCTGTGCCTGGGTAGGGTCTGGGGACTCTGGGGCACCGCGCCCCCTAGCTGAGGTCCTGGCTGGGGGTCAGCCGGTGTGGGGTCTCTGTTACCGGTGTCGGCCTGTGGGGGTTGGGATCCCTGCTGGGGGGTGGGGCGCCCCTGGGCCCACGACTCTCTCGGTCCATGGACGGGCCCACCCTCGTGCGGCTGGTTGCCGGTGGGGCCCGTGGGCTTGTAACTGCGGCTCCCCGGGCCCCTGCATCGTAGCCACTGGATGTTCCCCTAGGGTTCTCCTCTGCTCCTCTCTTGGAGGATGCGGTCGGCCCCGCGCGGGTCCGTCTGGGGGTCCCTTCGATGTCTTGGCTCCGATCTCCTCCATGTCTGCATCGATTCCTGAGAGACGGATTGATGGCTGCTCACACCAGCTATCGAACACTCTTATGGAGAAACCTTATATGCACCAGCATGCTCACACACACACATAGGTGTGGGGTCTCCGGTGTTTTCAGATATATTCTTGGGCTGGGGTTATCATTACTAGATCCCAATGTTTGGTTTGTTATGTCAATGTTCCTTTTTCGGGTTTTATTGTTTTTTTCCCCTCTCTCTGCCGTCCTGTGGGTAAGGAGGCAGACTTTAATGTTTTCCTGTGTTTTCTTTGTTCCCCTTCCTCTCTTGTATTTTCAACTCTCCCTCTCTCTTGACTTTTTGTTTTCTACCTCTCGTCTTCATCTTCTTTTTTTCTTCCCCTTTATTTTCCGTCTCCGTGTCCATAACATCAGAAAATAAAACCCACAGCAATTCATAATAAAGATTTCTCACACATATATATTAAGTGGGGTACTGTAGAAAAAGCTGTAGTGCTCCGCTTGTGGAAGTAAATCTGTTGGGCTTCTACTTGGTACTCAGACACCAATTCTGAGCTCCAAACTTCCAGACAGGACACGTTTTAAAAAAAAGAAGAAAAGAAATGCAGCCTAAAACGTTCAACGATCCTCCACCATGCTTCACTGTTGTCTGCCGATACTCATTATTGTACCACTCTCCAGCCCTTTGATGAACAAACGGCCTTCTGCTACAGCCAAATATTTCACATTTTTTATAAATCAGTCCAGAGCACCAGCTGCCATTGTTCTCCACCCCAGTTCCTATGTTTGCATACTTGAGTCACTTGGGCTTTTTTCCACGTCGGAGGTATGGCTTTTTGGCTCCAACTCTTCCATAAAGACCACTTCTGGCCAGACCTCTCCGTACAGTAGATGGGTGTACCTGGGTCGCACTGGTTTCTGCTAGTTCTGAGCTAATGGCACTGCTGGATATCTTCCGATTTCGAACGATAAAAAGCTTGATGTGTCTTTCAACTGCTGCACTAAGTTTCCTTGGCCGACCACAACATCTACGACCCTCAACGTTGCCCGTTTCTTTGCGCTTCTTCAAAAGAGCTTAAATAGCACATCTAGAAACCCCGGTCTCCTTTGAAATCTTCATCTGTGAGTGACCTTGCTGATGCAGTAAAACTACCTTGTGTCTTGTTGTTGTGCTCAGTCGTGCCATGACATGAAATGATCTTCCATACCCTCACCTTGGTAGCAGAGTTTGGCTGTTCCTCACCCAGTTTTAAGCCTCCTCTACACAGCTGTTTCCGTTTCAGTTAATGACTGTTTCAACCTAGATGTGACATTGATGATCATTAGCACCTGTTTGGTATACATGTTTGATCATACACCTGACTATAATCCTACAAAATCACTGACTTTGAGGAAGTGTACATATAAGAATTGATGCTGGTTTGAAGGCAAAGGGTACTAACAGTAAATATTGATTTGATTTAGATTTTTCTTTTGTTTGCTCACTTTGCATTTTGTGAATTGATCAACATAAACAATTATTATTTATATTTCTGAAAGCATTCTTTGTTTACAGCATTTTTTCACACCTGCCTAAAACTTTTGAACAGTACTATATATATATATATATATATATATATATATATATATATATATATATATATATATATATATATACATACACACACACACACGCAGAACAGCCAAAGTCTACATGAGTTTAACTCCACATTCAACACACACGATATGCTGATTATACACACAGACAGACACACAGAGCGCAGCACAGAGACTAAGCAGTCGAGCATGACAGGAGTCAACCCTACATGTGGGAGGAAGAAGGTGTAAAAAAAAAAAAAAAAACGAGAAAGAAAAGCATAGACAGGGAAACAGCTCTGCCATGCTTTCTAAAATGCCATCTCCAGCAGCTTGGTTCAGAAAACAGCACACAGCAGCATTTACACACACGAGCCTGTATGTTCGCAGTCACACACCCAATGTCTTCCCCCTCACCCCTACAGCAACGAAGACCAGGCTTACTTAAACTGGAGAAAAGCTTAATAAAAGCTTCACATACTGAACTCCTCGAGTTTTATGCAATTCATAAACTCCTGGAACAACATCATTAAGACCTGTAGGAGCTCCGTCCCTGTCATTTTAAAATGGATACAAGGATAAAATGTGTTTTTGTGCTGTCAACAGTACGAGAGGTTTTTCTGATCTGTTGACTCCTTTTCATCCGAAAATATATTTTTTTAAACAACCCCGCTATTTTTTAATGTGAGTAAAAATAAAATAAGGTATTTAAGTATGCAAAGGTCAGTATGTTATACCACCAAGAAACTGGAAATTGGCATATTGAAAGACTGAATGTGAATAAATGAATTCCATTTTGTGCCCCATCAAGTCTTTTTACATGTTGTTTGAAGCATGTGAGTTGTTTTTGATATCCCTGTTTTGTATATTTAGCGTGTTTTGGGATGAAGGGTGTAAAAATCAGTGTCTGACATTTGAGTAACATTTCCATAAATCTTGCACCAGGGCACATGTGGTGTTTCAGAGTTGTGATGCGTATGATGAGAAATTCTTTAACAAAAAACAGCAGTAGCCTGACTTAGCTTTTACATCAACTGCAAGAGAGGAAGATGCAGGGGCATTATTTACCAAAAGCATCTTATTTCCCTACGCCTTTGAAATGTTAGGCTGATTGATAAAGGTGTGATGGGGGTTTTCTTTCAACACAGAACAAGTCTCTGATGTGTAGAGGCAAGGCACAGGTGCATCTATAAATACTCATTCTCTACTTCTACACAATGCCAGATTATCTGAATTTGTTACCTAGCTCATGTGGACTAAACATTTTGAAAAAATCCTGACCCTCATTGTGAGTTCTCTTCATTGTCTAGCTTTCTCTATGAGACTGCTCCTTTTCACAGATCCATTACTTCACAAGTCACATGTGGAGTTCACCTGATTGACACCATTCTGCCTCAGACTCCTGCTAACATTTGGAATACTAATCTTGTTCAGACTCTGCTCTTTGTTCCAAAGCAATCCTGTAATCAGTTAAACAAGTTTTTTTATTATTTTTGCTTTTTAATACTGGGGATTATGTTGAGATAGTTGGGCTATACCTCCCTTCTGCTGTTTTCAGGCCATGTCCAGCTGAATTGTTATTAATACTAGTTTCTCAGTCACCAATTAATCTTGATTCAAGACAATTGGAGACTGGAAAACCTTAAGCCTGCTGCAACAATACCCATTTGGATGTTTTTGTGGAAGCAATTAGATGATACTCTACTGGCTGATAAGTAAGATTCCTGTAATAATTACTCTTTTGTCTTTTTTCACACAGTTGTGTGATTCAGTCTCAGAGTAAGACTGATGACTTAGCTTGAAACTCTCCTAGAAGGATATCAATGAATCCATCTTGTCTTTTAATGTTTTAAAAATGTTTTAATTTAATAACATCTTGACAAATACAGGCACATCTCAAAAACTTAAAATATCATGAAAAAGTTCAACATTCTGTGAAAGGTGAAACATAAATTACAGATTCATTACACATAGAATGGAAATTTTAAGTCTTCATGTCTGGCAATTTTTATGATTATAGCATACACATTAAATAATATTCCATAAGATCAATGAAAAAAAAATATTTTCATCATAAATGTTAAGGTTCTGAAAATGCTGTTTCTATGCAAACAATACTTGGTTGGGGCTCATTTTCCATGAATTACTGCATCAATGCAGTGTGGTATGGAGAAGATCAGTCTGTGGTTTTGTTGAGGTGTAATGGAAGCCCAGGTTAGTTTGTGGCCTTCAGGTCATCTGCATTGTTGGGTCTGGTGTCTCTCATCTTCCTCTTGACAACACTCCATAGATTATCTATGGGGTTCAGGTCAGGCCAGTTCTGGCCAATCAAGCTCAGTGCCACCATGGTTATTGAGTCACCTTTCTGTACCTTTAGCAGTGTGGGCCAGTACCAAGTCCTGCTGGAAAATGAAATCAGCATCTTCATAAAGCTTGTCAGCAGAAGGAATCATGAAATGTTCCCAAATGTCCTAGTAGATTGCTATGTTGACTGATTTCCAAATTAAATGCAAACTTTACTTTCATCTGAAAAAAAACTTTGGACCACTGAGCAACGGTGCATTTTGGTTTTCCCTTTGCCCAGGTAAGATGCTATTGATATGCACTGACTCTGACCTCTCTCCACTCCTTGTGAAGCTTTCCAAAATTCTTGAATGCATTTTGCTTTATAATCTTCTCAAGGCTGGAGGTATCCCTGCTGCTGGTGCACCACTTCCTACCACACATTTTTCTTCCACTTAACTTTTTATAAATATGCTTGGATCCAGCCACTGAACAACCAATTTCTTTAGCATTGGCCTTTAGTGGTTTCCTCTCCCCGTGGAGGGTGTTAAAGACTGCCTTCTGGACATCTGTCCAGTCAGCAGTCTTCCTCATGATTGTGTCTTAGGCAGCGTTCACACTGCAGGGCTTAAGTCTCAACTCCGATTTTTTGAAAAAGTTCGATTTTTTTGCAAGGCCGTTCACATTTCCAATTAAATGCGACCTTTTGTGATCTCCTGTGTGAATGTGAAATGACCCAGAATTGACCCGCATGCGCAGAAGAGTACTCAACGGTCAACAACGTCACTTGTTGTTTGCGGAAGTAGTTGCTCATGGATGTCGACAGTGGAGCTCGTTTAGCCTTATTAAAATTATTTTCACAACGGAGCCAGCACAATCTCAATCTTCTCGTTTTAAGGAGAAAAATAAAAAGGAGGAGAGCAAGGTTTTTGGCCATGGCATTTTGTGGAGCAGTGGTAGCAACTTCGGTACAGAGAAACGTGTGGGTTCGGAGTCGCAGCCAGGAGTGGTGGGATACAGATGTGAGTTCAGTGGCTTCACTAATACAGAATTCATCAGTAACTTCCGAATGTCCAGATCCACTTTTGATTATGTTTGTGAGTGCCTTCAATTTACTCTGTCACGGGAAGAGACATGTCTGCGGCAGCCCATAACAGTGCAGAAATGCGTATCAATGATGTGCGGGTCAGATACATGCGACCTGGCCATTCAGACTGAAGTCGCATTTCAAAAGATCGGATACGTATCGGATTTTGGACCACATACCCAAGTGGCCTGGGTCGCATTTGAAAAGATCGGATCTGTGTCGTTCAGACTGTCATGAAAAGATCAGATACAGGTCGCATAGGGGCAAAAAAAATCGGAATTGGGTCGTTTCAGCCTTCAGTGTGAACGTAGCCTTAATGACCCAGACTGAGAGTCCATTTAGAGGCTCAGTAAACCTTTGCGGGTGTTTGGAGTTATTTAGCTGATTAGGGTGTTGCATCATGAGTTTCCAAGATTTCATTTTTCACTATATTTTAATTTTATGAATTTCAATTAAATTTAGTTTATTTATACAGCACCATTTCATAAAAGATGTCATCTCGTGACACTTTACAAGTGCTCTATATGTACGCCATTACACACATCTTGTGTCTTCCCCTCACCCCTACAGCAACAAAGCGCAGGGAATTGTAGGTTTGTATTATCTGCAAGCCATAATCATCAAAATTATAAGAAATAAAGGCTTGAAATATTTTACTCTGTGTAATGAGTGTATATAATATGTGAGTTTCACTTTGTAAAATGAGGGACAAAAAATACTGACTAGTTCATGATATCCTAATCGTTTGAGATTGTCTGTATAACCAAGTTGTTACAACCTCTTTACAACACAGATCTGAGCAGAAAAGTGTTTGTGGTTACTGGTCCTTACAACTAGATTTCTTTCACTGAAGGTGACAGTTCGAACCTTCTTCCTGCTCTTAGCAACAAGGTGCCACATCTGAAAAACTTACTTGTGTACAAGTTGCTTAAACCGATGATCTTCAGTTCTGAATCTACAGTTTTATAGAAATGGCTCCAAATGAAACTCCAAGCTCAACCAGTAAATCTTCAAATCTCCTTCTTAGACCTTCCCCGAGTACCTTGGACTGTGTCGTTGTCGGAACACTGATCAATAAAGTAAGCGCCATTAAATAAACCATTTTTTATGCAGGCAAAGCTAAATACCAGATGCAAGCAATCATAATAGCTTAGGAGATGTTAAAAATGTCTTGATGTTATTAAGTTAGTAGACATTCTGGAACCTGCATTTATAAAATAGATCTTTAAGATTTAGATTAATGTATACAGTATGTTCGCCTATATGTGTAATTATGACTCAATATGAATTTGAGATAGTAATTTTTAATTGATGGACCCCAATTGTTGCTTTGAGCAGGGTTGAAGATGGATACTGTAAAATTATTCCACTCTGGTATAATAATAGTTAGAATAAATCATTAAAAACTCAAAACTTCTATGACATTGGACCAATAAAGAGGGTAGGGAAACTGCTGACTGGAACTGTAATCTCTTTGCTAAGCAGTTTGAGTCTGACTACAGAAAAGCAATTTAGAAAAGCTTGACTAGGGCCATCTCATCCATTTTTATCTTTATTGCCAGCTTTCCATTCTTCCTGAAAAGTGAGATCTCAGATCACCTTGTATTGTCGCTAACAAGCAGATCTAATGTTGTGTATATGAATTATCCTTCTAAACTCAGAGAGCTCTCAAATCAGTGAACTTTTTTTCCATTGCTTAAACCTGGATTTTAGATTTAAATAATGGCTAATGTTAGCATCTTTAAACAAATAAAACATTGAGCTTAGTGCTTTCACAGTATGGATTAAAAAATGTATGAATTATTGCTTGTTCCATTTGTCTTAAAAACAGATTTTCCAACAGAAATTCTGCATTAAATCCCACAACGATACAACCCTGCAGAGAATGATGTGTTAGCATTCCAAGAGAATATGATAATAAAAAAAAAGAACAAGGGAATCGCTTCACTTTTTCATTCTGAGTAAGTCGACCCTGTCAGGCTGCTTGTGACAGTTTGTTGCCTGAACCCTACATTCATGGTCTCATTTGCTTTATAGTGCTGACAGTATTTTCTCAAAGTCAGTGGTGGTTAACAATCCTTTGTCCTTAATTGGTCTCCTGTGTGAGTGCATTTGCATTTACTGTGCCTTTGTTTTGCTGTTACACTCATCCCAATTACCTCATTTATATAAATATTTCTGCCTTTGAACCATCCTAACAATGATGTCTAATGAGAGGGACACATAGATGCAGACAGCACCGAATGGAGAAGCTATTTAGACAGAATCAAAATTAGCTTTTAATGTGGTTTTAATATTGTCATGTGCAGTGGAAACAAAACAAATGATGCTGCAACATCACTAGACAATAAAATGATGCATGTTGCTGCGTTCTCAGCGATATCTGTGGTGATAAAATTAAGTTTACTGAATGTAAGATAATTTTTTCTGTTCAGACTGACAATTGTCAGAATGGACTTTCACAATGCATGCAAAGAATCGTGAGGCATATGTCAATTAATCACGAAACTGTGGCAGTACATGAATAACTGGGTTCCTTCATCAGATGAATAATCGAAGTCCAGATGCTGTGCAGCCCGATGATAGACAAATTGCAGAGTTAGGGGTTAGATTTAACTTGAGTTTTTAGCATTTAATTGAGCACAGATTAATGGTGGGAGGAAAAACAATAGCCATGCTAATGACAAATGACAGCCGGGTTGTTTTTAAGCTCTGTTTGAGAGGAATGACATTAAGTGTTGTGAAAGCAAGTGTTGTGGGACATTCAATTTTCTCAAAAGACTGTCAATAAAAAGGTAAAGGAGAAAAACTATCAAACAAATTTGAGATCTTATTTCAAACATTTGGATCTCATTAAAATTGCTTTGTAACGGCTCAGAACTGATAGAAGTGATTGCAGCCATCACACAGAAGAAAATGATCAGCAAATTCACTCTCTACTCTCTTTCTAACAATCTGTTCAGTCTGCAGAATTAGCAAAAGTCACATGAAAGAAGCAGCAACAAATGTCAAAAATCTGAGATGTAATAATAAAAAAACTGAAACTCTTATCTAAACGCTGAGCGAATAAAGGCTTTTTTCCTACAAATGGATTGACAAAAAGCTCCACATACCACCCTAGAGACTTTAAACTAATAAATTGAGATTGTTGCCATGGCTGGAGATGGCAAACAACGTCCGACCGCTTTTTACTACACGTAAGATTGGAATCAATGAATCGATGGTGAGGCGTTGGCTTTAGTGCGTTTATTTTCAAACCAGGCAGGCATGTTACTGTCAAAACTGGATGCCGTTGCTCTTTTTTTAAGGAAATAAAGGAGAGATGCATAGAACTTTTATTTTGAATTCCACTAAGACCTTTACACGTGTCCATTTTACCATATTTATCTTTTAGCCAATTGCTAAGGCAAACTAATTGATTAACATTTTCTCAATGTAAAGCTGACCATTTCTTATGAACAATATATAGGGATTATTTGTTTACTAATATTGCAGATGTGCATGCAAATGGTGTGACACCGACCTTTTACATAGTTCCGGTTCCAATTATTATTTGCGGTTATCTTGCAGTATCAGTGTTGGTTAGCGATGTTACCTTGTTTGTTAGCCAACGAGGCTTACCCGATATGAAGTGATCGTTACAGATTGTTGCATTTTATTGTAGACCAATAATCTCTCTCTATAGCCTGTGACAGAGAGGAGACGTTCACATGGAACCGTGGATACAGTTCAGGTCTGCCATGCCATTTACATGATGAGCATTGAACACAGCGTAGGTTGAATTGTGGGATAAATAGGGAACATTTTTCCATGCATGCGTCAATTCATTAAAAAATTTAATCGCATTAATTCTACAAATTAATCGACCTGCATTGACGCATTACTTTTGGCAGCCCTACTTTTAACAGATAAGACCTGAACTTGAATGTTGTTCAAAATGCAGCGATAACAGCATTAAAAACTTCAGAAGACTCTTTAGAAGACATTAAACCTCTGTCGTAGTTAGAAAACATGAATGAACTAGATAAAACTGATCAATCTTTGAGTCCTTGATGCTTTTCAGTAGATCAATTACCAAACAATGTTGCTTCTAGTGTTCTGAATCATGAAGGGGCTGGTGATTATTAAATTATTCTTGTGATTCATGCATTGATAAAGCGAAACCCCCCAAACCCGTAAATGGCCTAACAATAGGTTTGCTATTACGCTGAGGTTTTTGAAGGCTGCAACAAGCAACATGCATTTAAACTCCAGAACCTAAAAGCCCCTAGATCATAATGGTAAACAGCAACAGAGAAGCTGATTCTACTAAAACCGATGGTTCCACTGATAGGGAACGTGACTCTGGATTGAAACCGATTCTGGGAGATTCTTATTTTATTCCTTAGTTGTATGCAATTGAATCATCTCCCTCATCAGAACAAGCAATAACCCTTTTTGGGGGCTTTATCCAGGAGTTTATTCAGAGCTGTTCTCAGGTAGACACTTGAAAACCAAACACTATTTCATGCTTCATTATCCTGAAGGCATCAGCAAACTAGGGTCTGTAATTACTTTCTTATACACTACACACTTTGAGTTTGTCAAACAAGTAACTCATTAGCTGCAGTTATATAATACTGTTTCAACCCAGGCACACAGACGCTGACGAATGATATACACATCATCTGTTTCGAAGTGTCGTGCGACACATGACCATCAATACCTTAGTATGGCCTATATACTTCATGGAGTAAAATCTGTTCTGCCTTTTAAGTGCGATTATTACAACTGTAAGCTATTTATTTCCCTTTAAAATCCATTTACTTTAAGAAAATCAGGAGGCCTCATTCACTGCATCTTTTATTTAAAGCCACAACTTGTAACTTACCACAGAGGTTACAGAGGTTTTGAAAGCATCTTAAATAGCATATATGCAAACCCTTTCCAAAAAATTTGAATATCGTGGAAAAGATTATTTATTTTCCATAATTCCATTCAAAATGTTAAACTTCCATAGATTATAGATTCAGGGCCCACAACTTAAATGATTTCAAGTATTTAGTTGTTTATTTGTGCATAATTTGGGCTTCCAGTTCATAAAACCCACAAAAACAGGAATTCAAAAAATTTGAATACTGTGAAGAAATCCCCATTTAGTTTTCAGTTTTAGCAGAAAAAAAAGATAGAAATTAAGATGACATCGAATTAATCAAAATATGGTATTTTCAAAACGATATGTCAATCTTCAATACTTGGTAGGGAATCCCTTTGCCTTAATCATTGCCTCGATGCGCCGTGGCTTTGAGGCAGTCAGCCTGTGGCATTGCCTGGGAGTTATGGAAGCCCAGATTTCCTTGATGCTTGCTGTCAGCTCTTCGTTGTTTTTGGGTCTGGTTCCCCTCATTTTCCTCTTGATAATACCCCATAGATTCTCAATGGGATTTAGGTCTGGCGAGTTGGCTGGCTAGTATATTGCTTATGATATTATTTTCAGTGGGGGTTTTTTGTCATAAGTTTTAAATCTCCTACGTTTTTCGAACATTCCTTGAATGCACCACAGGTGTGAGATGCAGCGTAATACAGGCAGATCGGTTTTATATACATGCAGATTTATTTTTTACTTTTGAATTTACAATAACTACAAAACAACTTTGTTTGTGAGTGGGTGAAATGAACCAAAAAAGGTTTATGATTGGTCGACATACTCTGATCATGCTGCATACACATGTGCAGATCATTCCCTTTCCGAGCATCGGGAAGGAGCTAGCTGGGTCTCTAAAATGCAGGAAATATCGGAAACAAAGTTTAACAGAAAGTAGCTAAGGGTGGTCAGAAATGTCGCTAGATTTGTCGCTAGGCGCTTTTTGGAAAAAAAGCAGTTAAGGGGGTCTGAAAAGTCGTTAGAAATAGCGACAAAGTCGCTACTAAGTTGGCAACACTGGTACTAGCTGCATCGCACACCTGTGGTGCATTCAAGGAATGTTCGAAATGTATGGTGAGTTCAAAAACATAGGACGTTTAAAACTTATGGCAAAAAAAAACCCCAGTGAAATAATATCATAAGCAATATACATTTGATGCAAGCTAAATATGCCCTACTTATTTTTACAAAATACTAAAAAACAAACAACTATATTCTCTCTATTAATTTCTTCTTCTTGAGATATCTCAGTAAATGTTTTTTTTCTTCAGATCTTTACATTTTGTTTAAAAGCTCTTTGATGTCCAGTTGCAGTTTGATACCATTTAAATTTTGTACCAGTTTTCTCAACAGTTTACTTCAGGCAAAATAATATAACATGTTCCACAGTCTCTTCTTGAAGACAAAAGTCACATTTCCCTGTAGTAAGTTTCCCCTGTTTAAATAATTTATTGTTTACCCTGTATGACAAAATCCTAATCTAAATAAAATTATTTCCTCCTTTGTGTTTCATTCGTCATCACGCGATGACATCATCATTATGCAAATTAGCGTATGACGTCATCTGGCGCCATCTAGCGACTTTCTGGGGAAACTTCAGCTACTTTCTGTCTGAGACAGTTGGCAACACTGACTGTCATGTTTGAGAGGGGAGAGGAGGCAGCCGCATCGAGCGCAGACACAAAGCCCCAGAGAAACGGAGGAGCATTTGGGTTCAATATCGTGCCACAGATGATTTGTGCGTGCAAAAAAGATTTTGCATGTGTGCAAAAACATTTTGCATGTGAAATGATGTTTTGTAGTTGTATAAAACAAGTCGTGCTTGTAAAAAAAATCTGAACCCGCAGAAACATTTTGTGGCTGTGCAAGAAACCTTTATCTGCAGAAATATTATGTGCAAACATGTAGATCAGTTTCGTTGCTGTAAATTTTTTTCCTGTGTGTGTGCAAATTAAATTTGTACCCGTAAAAGTTTCGCCATACAAAATATCTGTAAGAGTGAGACATCTTGGGCTCGTGTGCAACAGTGCACCTACGAGCTCACAAAACAAAAACCTACAACCACAAAACGTTTTTACAGACTGAAGGCCAGTCAAATTCGTGCCACTAATGGCCAACCAGGAGACTGCATACTGGCAAGCCAAACAGCCAATGGCAGATGACGACGTCTTTAGGGAGGAAAAGAAGAATGAGCTCCCGAAAAGTTAGAAAAATATTCACAGATTCGGCTTTTGAAGATCAATAACTTATTATCAGAGCATTGCTATTACAAAACCGACACATCAGTGCAATCACAGCAAGGTAGACTGCTAGCTACAATCGTATTTGATTTGATTTGATTTGATTTGATTTGATTTGAATCGTATTTTCCTCAAAACGAGCCGTCCTCCGCGCTGGGAGACTTGCATTGGCCTCTATGCAGAGCCTGCTGGTGCGCGAATGTGTAGGGACCGTCTACAAATTGCAACACCGAAAAAATACGACAAAGAAATATTCAATTCCTTCACATAGGACAGATGTAGTATCAAGAAAATTGTATATATATATATACATATATATATATACACACACACACATATACATATATACATATATATATATATATATATACACACACACATATATATATATATATATATATATATATATATAGATATATATATATATATATATATATATATATATATATATATATATAGATATATATAGATATATATGTGTATATATACAGTCTTTTACAGCCACAAAGATCCAATTAATGTTCTCCAACAAAATAGTTAGTCCACCACAAGTCTGGCGTCCACAATCCACCAACTTTGGAAGTCCACTGCTTCTCCCATTTGCTGCATTTTTCTCCCTTGTAATGCGATGTTATTGTTGTACCGCAGCCATGGTGACAGAACTGGACAACGTAGACCTCCAGCCGTAAGGACTAATAATCCCTCATTGCACTCTTAGTTTCAACGAAAAGAAGAAATTTCATGCATGTGGCATCATCACCCCTAAACAATGGTCTGCCTAACGTGGATCAGATTCCACCAAAGAGAGAGAAAGCCTGGCGTTGCCGCTCTGCTGAGCCAATCTTCTTACCCGAAGCTACTGGGCCGAGAGTTGCCCTTGAAAAAGGACCCGTCCGTGGGGGAAGAAAGGAGCCGAAAGCTACTGAGCAGAGTCAAGCTGAATGTTAGGTCAATCCAACGTCCGAGCTAACGGTGGCTAGCTGCGGCCCCACTAGCCACACACATACAAGGTCTTGCTGCTAGCTGCAACCAATGCTAACACCCCATGCAGGTGTTTCCCTGTAACGCTATTTCCCCCCAGACAACGGATTCACCCTGCTGCCGAGATCTAAGGATCGTTCAAGAAAGATTGTGTCTGGGCACAAAACACAGATCGGCTTTAAATTAGGTAGTTTAAACACTGAAAACAAGTCTTCTAAGTCGTTTTTGAACCGACTTCTTAGTATGTTAAAATGTTAAAATTAGATCAATCACTGCAGTGACTGATCTATAAAATAGAAATAAAATACCTTTGGAGAATTTATTCTAATTCAGCAAATTATTTAATGAAACATTATTACGTCCAAATAATGTATTGTCTTCACTTCTACTTTGCTTTGTGAAATAGTTGTTTGAACAAGAACCATAACCCCCAATTTCCACTGCATGCGCTCTAGTCCGCAGCCCAGAGGTGCTCAAAGAAGCATGCGCGGGAATTGCGAGATCTTGCGAAAAAAGCCAGTAATAAATGCGGAAGTCAGAACAAAATTCTTCATTCCATGGAAGACAAACAGAAAAGAACAGTTATTCTCTGTTACTCTGTGTCAAGTTATTTTGGACAACATATGTATAAATATACACGGGTTAATATTAATATAGCTTTGCATACAAAACATTCTAGTCCGTCTTTATTGGTTTATTTTGAAAGACACCCAAAAATTTGGTTGTTCTATATCCTGTTGGTGCTTAGTGATTAGTGTAGATTGACTGCAGACTTGCTCCGGCAAAAATAGAATCGATCCAATTTTTTCCACTCGGCGGCGGCAGTGGAAATTTGGGGGAAGGTGCTAGTCTTAAACTAATGACAATTAGTTTAAACTAACTTAGCCTCACTTTCAAACTCTTCCATACTAGCCCTGGTCTTTAAGAATACATATTCATACTGAACTGTGACATCACAATCAAGTCATTGGTTATTGCTTCCACTTCTATGAACATTGGTACATTTTTGCTGTTCTTTTGGTAGTTAGTTTTATTATTCATTTTTCTTTTACTTAGTAGTTTAGTTGTGTGTTATCAGCTTAGTGAGTTTTGTTGATTAAAGTATTTTGAATGGAAAGTTCAAATATTTTTGTTAATAAACTCTTGTGTTTTGGAAAGTCGTTTATTATTATTTCATATACATATGTAGTAACTTGCTGTTCAACGTAGCCCAATAACTTATTGCTTCATCAATTGTTTATTACATCAGCCTAATCAGGCAGGTAATCATAAAAATTAACTGAGACTGAACTATTTGGCTATTATTATTATCCTGGGCCCTCATTTATCAACCTCAATATTTCGTGCGATGGAACCATTTTACGCATAGTGTGGTATTTACCATCTTGTACTTGTGCGTAGAAATGTTCTTAAATATAAGAACAGATCTGACCATGCAGGAACTGCAACACTGAAACAGTTTTACTTTGACTGAATATGTATCTCATCAGTATATTACCTCCTCCAAGGATGCTAATGTTGGCGTCTGTCTGTCTTTTAGCAAAATAACTAAAAGAGTTATGGGCGGATTTTAATCAAACCTACAGGAAATTTTGCCAAGGATTTAATGATTAAATTTTGGGGGTGATCTTGCATGGGGCTCTTGTGAATCGCAATCTGGGGGCGTGGGGGGTGTGAGGTTGATCGCGGAGATTTGCATTCGCCGTGTGTTTATTTTACCAGTCCCATCAAGCACTTCAGTTTAAAAGGATGTTGTTACACTTATAATAAAAGGTGTGCAAACTGTACTGTGGAAACTGGATGGTCTTGCTTATCGGTGAAGCAGGTTGTCGCTGTCTCCATGCTTACTGATGCCAGCCAAAGTAGTGTTTCCAATAACGCTTGCCACATGTGTGTGAGATGTAGTTAGCTCTGAGAAGATCTGTTGACACCTGGTAACAGATCTAGCCCAGCTGTGTGCTGAGGGACGTTTAATTGTGTTTAGTTCGTTCAATATCGATCAATTTTTTTCCCTTTATTTCCAACAGGAACCTCTCCAGTGCCCCATTTACTGCCTCTGTCACTTTCTCCCAGCCATTGTTTTTTTTATTCGTTACCACTGAGCTGATAGAACCAAATAGCACTGTTCGAGACTAATTTAACTGATATAATCTGTTTAAAAAAGTATTTCCACAGAAGTGAATACCAGCAAATGAAATAATTATTTGCTACATTTTTTATGTCTGCAGCAGGAATATAACTGCTGGAGGGGGAGGGAGGACATGAAACAGAGGAACCGCTTATAACAGAGGGCAAAAACTATCGGTGACAAAAAAAAATTGCATTAACTGACAAATTTCAAAAAGTCTGTTTATCATGACTCTTTTTATTTGCCCCATTTATGTTCCACCTCAATTTCGGTGTCACTGAAATTCCTTTTTTTTTCGATTTAATGCATGTGTTGGAGGATGTGGTGTGACCAAATATTGTTAATTGAAAGCGTTTCTGTATGCAAATGACTATGAACGGGCACGAGGCCCTAGGTACGCACATGAGGGATTTATCAACACATGATTGCAGAGGAACATGTGTACGAGTGGTAGCCGCATATTTGATAAATTCAGCTTTTGACTGTTCGTACAAGCATTCTAAATTTCATTAATGCGGGCCCTGGATCCCAGGAATTACCCAAACTTGGTAATTTGACATAAAATTATTCATTTTATTAATAATTGCCCTTGTGGCGGACCACCAGGAGGCTCCACTCACACCCAGAGAACAGGATGTTTGGATTTAAAAAATGTATGAATTTTTGGCGCGATTATGTGTTCTTATGTTATGTGTTCTGGCTTACCATTGTTCAGTGTGAAGTCAGAGCTGAGATAAAGAGGTGATTGAACCTAGCTCCTGTGTGTCGTCCATTTATTCCTCCATACCCTAAGCAATCATTGATAATTGTTCATAGCCAAAACAAACCTATTGTGTCACATAATACACTCTCCAGCGCTTTTAACACCATAAAGCCTCCCATACTGAGAAACAAACTTATGGGTATGGTATTAGCCCCCTCCCTGACATCCTGGATTATTATCTAAAATCCAGATCTCAATACGTCAGGTTGGGGAGATGTGTTTCTGGGACACTGGAATGCAGCACTGGGGTCCCACAGGGAACTGTTTTGGCTCCCTTTCTGTTCACTCTCTACACATTAGACTTCAGATCCAACTCAAGAGTCCTGCCACATCCAGAAGTATTCAGATGATACAGCTGTTGTGGCATGTGTGAGCAGTGGAGGGGAAGGGGAGTACAGGGACCTGGGGGAGACCTTCACTGACAGGAGCAAAAACAACTGTCTTCTCCTGAACACCACCAAGACTAAGGAGCTGGTGGTGGAGTTCAGGAGATCTAAACCACCAAGACAGCCAGTCTGCATAGATGGGGAGGAAATAGAAACTATGAAGTCCTACTGAAACCTGGGTGTGGTTCTGGGACAGAAACTGGAGTGGACCACCAACACAGACACAGCATACAGGAAGGGACAGAGTCGCCTTTACTTCATCAGGCGGCTAAGGTAAAGTCTGTATGTCTGTACAATGTTTTACCATTTTATGATGGGTAATGACCAGAAGCAGCATTTTGTAGTTCCTAAAAAAATGAAAAGTATGTTTGATTACAATAATCAGGAAGGTTGAGCTTATTTCAGGACACAAGTAGTGCATCAAGACAGCCCTTAACTGAAGTACTTCTACAAGTCCAAAAACAGCCTGTATGATGACAGCTGCAACACAAATATGCCCTACTGCTGTGTAGACCAGCATCATTAGGGTTATTCTAAACTGAACAAATTGTTGTGAAAATCTAATAAAGGAAATTTAAAAGAAGGAACAACAAAAGTGTTCCACCTGATCAGGCCACCTTGTTCTTGTTAGTCAGAAAACAACAGAAGCCATATTTCTACTTTAGTTTCTGATTCTAATGGTGCATAATGGCTAAACAACAATGTTAAGATGTTAAATGGCGAGTTAGGCGCATTGATATGCTTGGCTTGCTTTGGGAAGCCCTTTACTCTTATCACTCTGCTACTGCTCTGAACCACAACCCCTCTAAAACAATATGTGGGCTGAAAAAAAGGAAAGTTGACAGTGAGTGCCGAGTGTTTAATAAGGACTGGATAACTAAATATTTTTTCACTGAAGTTCGGTCAAAGGCTGTATCTCTTATTTGCCAAGAGACTGTTTGCATTTTTTAAGGATTACAACATCACCAAGAATGCTGACTACGGCAGAAACAAGTCGCAAGAACGAGCGGCTACAGCTCAGAGACTGGCAGCTAGTTTGAAAGCTCAGCAATACACCTTTATTTGACAAACTGCTATCCAAGAGTCAAGCACGAAGGCAAGTTATTTGCTGGCATTCAAATTGGCAAAGACCAGCAAGCCTTTCTCTAAAGGAGAGTTTCTCACTGCATGGTAGACACAGCAGGTATCTTGTGTCCGAAGAACAAAAACTAATTTGAAAAAATATGCTTGTCACGAAGGACAGTGACTCGCTGTGTTGAGCTAACTGATGAAGACTTAGCTAGCAAGCTAAACAAAAAAGCGGGGTCATTAACATTATATTCCTTGGCATTGGACGGAAGTATTAACATAAAGGACACTGCTCAGCTTTTGATTATTATCAGAGGGATTAATGACAATTCTGAGATTACGGAGGAGTTTTTGGCCATGGAGTCCCTAAAGGGGAAAACACGGGGAGAGGACTTGTATGACAGCGTGTTGGGGGTCATAAACAGGTACAACCTACCTTGGAGTACGCTCACCAACGTTACCACAGATGGATCGCCAAACCTGACTGGAAAAAACGTCAGACTGCTCAAAACAATCCAGGACAAGGTGAAAGAGGACAGGAGGTAATTTTCATATACTGCATTATCCACCAGGAAGCACTGTGTAAATCTGTACTTCAACTTGACCACGTAGTGAAGCCAGTTGTAAAACGTGTTAACTTTATTTGAGAGAGAGGACTTAACTTTGCTGTGGACATACTGACACACATGAATGAGCTAAACGTGAAGCTACAAGGGAAAGACCAGTTTGTGCGTGAAATGAACACAAACATCAGAGTCTTCAAAACCAAGCTAGCTTTGTTCTCAAAGCAAATTTTGAACAAGTCACTCTGTCATTTCCCCACACTGGCTACGTTGAAAGAGGCACCCCGACATGTGAAAAAATACAGGAGATCTCTGGATGACCTGCATGGAGAATTCGAGCATCGGTTCTCTGATTTTGGGAAAATCAACAAGTCACTTCTGCTGGTGTCATGTCCCTTCACACAAGACCCAGAAACAACCCCACAGGAGTTGCAGTCAGAACTGATTGATCTCCAATGTGACACCGTCTTAAAGGAGACGTTCAATTCCCTTTAGTTGGATGAGTTTTATGCTTCATAAAGCACAGCACAAATTTCCAAACATCCAGAAGATGCTGGTGTTGTTTGGCTCCACGTATGTGTTTGAACAGACTTTTAGTGTGATGAACACCAACAAAGCCCCCCACAGATCCCAGCTGAGTGATGAACATCTCAGGTCTGTTCTGAGAATTGCCACAACAAAGCTAACATCAGACTTTGATACACTTGCAAAAAATGGTGATCAACAACACTGTTCCCACTAAAAGTAAATAAAGTATTACCAGTGTGATGACTTTTAAGTTTATATATCATATGTATTTGTCTGGTGCTGGCTCGGCCCGTCTGTTAAAGTTAAAAGTCAATGTGGCCTCGGAACCAAAAAGTTTGCCCACCCCTGATCTAAACCATTCTATTGTAGCTTTGGCTGTATGTTTAGGGTTGTTGTCCTCTGTACACCTTTGTTAGAGTCTGCAGTCTTTTACATATTTTCTATCAGAATTGAAATTCATTAAGCTCCATTGATTGTGACACCGACTCTGACAAGCCTCCCTGTCCCTGCTAAAGAAATGCATCACCACAGGTTAATGCTGTCACCACCTTGTGTCATGGTAGGGATTCTGTTCAGGATGATGTACAGTGTGTTTTTTTGTTTTTATTTTGGCAGGCCAAAGAATTTAATTTTAGCATGATTTGACCACAGCTAGCAGAGTTACTCAGAAGCCCCAAAATGTTCTTTTTCATTTCCTTATACCACTTTGGATTTGTACATGCTCCAAAAGCGAAGTTTTTTTGATATGGTGAGCACTAACTCTTAAATATAACATTGTTCATGTTAGCTTTATATGTATTATATGCTAGGGTGACCAACCGTCCTCTTTTCCTTGTACATATCCACTGTGCTAAACCAGGGGGATTTCATAGATTGATGAAAATGTCCAGGTTTTCATTGTTTTTAAATGGACCAATAAGCATACTTAAATTGACTGGTGAAATGCATTCAATACGACACCCTTTCTCTCATCTGACGTCCTCCCCGAGCTGCTGCCTAGTGGATGGCTCTGATCCATTCCTAGACAGAACAGACAGCAGGCTGTGCTGTGCAGCAATGCGCTGCATCGTGTTGCCCTGTGCTGCCAGTGCGACTGTTTACCTGATATCAAAGCGCAAGTGTTGCTTTACAGACAAACAGACCTGGCATAGATGGCATATGTGTTTCTGCGTGTGACAAACGTAGCAAAGATCCAGTAGGTCCACATAAACACAAAAACATTAATAATGCTATGCAAAGTTAAAGTTCATTTATAATTTGACATAAGAGAATAGAGATTAAACCTACAGAATAGATTAGGCAACTTTTTTCTTCTTTTTGAGTAATCTGCTTTTTACTTTTATTATTAGATTGGAAAGAAAATACTTGTTTTCTCAGAATATTATTTCAGATTTTTGTTTAATGTTTGTCCAGTATGACTTAAAAAGTGAACTTTTATTGTTACTGGTAAATTTTTGAATTCGGAACAGTAATTATTTATATTATTCATTAAATTACAGAGATTTTAAAGTCATTTTTGTACTTGTAAAAGCCTATCTGAAGTTTGTTATTTAACTGTTCATTCTTACCACATGGAGAATGCACGCTTTAAATATGCTAAAATCAAAATTCTTGGCACTTAAACGTGTTTCAGGATTGGGCCAAATGGCTTCTTTTTTGGAAATCAAAATATGGTCACCCTATTATTTGCAGCGTCTTTTTGCTCTTCCATTGGGCTTCCTCATATAGTGGCTTTCCTGCAGCTCATAATTCACAGTTCTGGTTCAGGGGTATCCTATTTGAGTAGCCTGCTACACATGTATTGAGTTTAATCACATCTTTGAGTGGCTATTGGATCATTTGGGTGGCTGTACTAAATTTTCTTCTTGATTTCTGTCAAAGAAGAACCTGCAATGAGCTTTTATGCATATTATTGGACTACATTTTATGGACTTCCTGACTAGTTCTGACTCTGAATGTGCAGTAATAGAAATAAAGCTGAACATCGCTACATGTCAGACAGATCTCACCACCCACTTTATCTCCCACTCATTTTTTTTTTTTTTTTTTTTATCAAAGCAGAATAATAAAAAGACAGCTTTTCTCATTCTGTCAGCAGCTCTGAGTATGTTTTTTGAAACTAAACCTTTTAAATCACATACATATTGTGAACCTTCCAAAAACCATCCATTGTAAACAGGATGAACTACACAGTCTGGGCTGGAAGCTAAACGATGGCTGGCACCAACAATATGATCGAGCAAGGAAAACCTATGTGTACACAGTCAATGGTGTACACTCTAATTTGAGCTTTGTAAAAAGGGTGCTTCACACAACCTGGAAAAAAACATCTATTTAGAGACTAAAACAAGGACAGGACACACACCCTGGGTTTAACTGTGTGCTAAAAGCATTAACAGGTTTTTTTTACTGGACTAAACAGTAAGCAGTACTGTTCACAAGTCATTTTTCCAAGTCCAAGTCAAGTCTCAAGTCTCAAAGGAACAGGGGGCAGGATTTGTAAATGAAGTAAACATCCATGTCCAGTTTTTTTAATGCTGTTGGGTTATGAAGCGTTATAAACCAAAAAGAATGAGCCCACCCATGTATCGTTCAATTTTCTTAAACTGGCTGTGTGCTGCAAAATGTGCTGCAGTTCGGGGCCCGAATTTCCCGTGCTGTCTTAGTGTGACGTCAATTGACACTGCGTGTGCGTTCTCGACAGCTTTAAAAGAGGAAGAAAAGTGGTCGCAGACCTCCATTGATTCAATTGTGAAAATGGATTCTTCTGCAACTGGGAGACAACCAAGGACGAATCACAACCCACTAAAAAGTGGCACTAAGAAAAAGAAGTATGTTACTGTGAAGAGGTATGTTTTTTTTGTAAAGCGATTGTGCGCGCTCCCGTGCGGCTGGCTGCAGCTACTTGCAGCGCCGGCTGCGTCGCTCATGAGTTTTGTTTCTTCATTCTGCCCCATGCTCCTTTAAAGAAACAATTCCAAGTCAAGTCTCGAGTTTTGGCCTCAATTCAGAGTCAAGTCTGTAATGCCTGGAATAAACATTTTCTTATCAAATCCATGACTTTTAGGTCACATCTAACCCTGAATCTCTATAGGTTAAGATACCAAATCTGTTCTTTGTCCTCAGGACAAAATACTACATTAAACATTTATAAAATGTATTTTAATATTTATTGATTATTATCTTTTAATCATTTACATTTTTGAATAATTTCAAAACATAATCTAAACTTCACCTGGATGGTATTAAATTTGCCTTCAGTAATAACGTAAAGAACTTCGGCATTATTTTTGTCCAAGACATGGCATTCAAATCCCATATTAAACAGGTTTCTTGATTCCTTCTTTCATCTCCAGAATATTGCTAAAATTAGAAACATCCTGTCCAAGAGGGATGCTGAGAAACTGGTTCATGGATTTGTTACTTCAAGGCTGGACTACTGTAATTCTTTACTATCAGAACGTCCACAAAATGCAATAAAAAGCGTTCAGTTGATCCAAAATGCTGCATGAAGAGTTCTGATGAATATTAAATAGAGAGATCACATTTCTGTTGTTTTAGCTTCCCTTCATTGGTTCCCTGTTAAAATCCGGAATATAATATAAGCTCCTCCTTCATACATATAAAACCCTTAATAATCAAGCTCCATCCTGCATCAGAGATCCGATTGTTCCATATGTTCCTAGCAGAGCACTTGGCTCTCAGACCGCAGGTTTACTGCTGGTTCCTAGGATTTCTAAAAGTAAAATGGGATGCAGATCTTTTAGTTATCAGAGTCCTCTCCTGTGGAACCAGCTCCCAGTTTTAGTCCGTGAGACAGACACTCTGTCTACTTTTAAAGCCAATCTTAAAACTTTCCTTTTTGGTAAAACTTATAGTTAGAGTGGCTTAGGTCTTAGGCCGTGAAACTCATATTTTGCTCCTTGCAGACAAAGTGAACGCCAGGGGCGAACTGGGGCACTAAAATCCACAGGGAAGATTCTGACCGCACCAACCTCCCCCCCAGCCCACTGGATGAAGACCCAGATTATGTTGTATTTCTGTTTGTTTCTTTGTGACTACGCATTTTGGAAGGACTTACCGGATATATGAACCCTGACCACTAGATGGCACTAGACAAATGCACATTATTGACAATAAATTGTAGGTTTAAAGCTTTTATGGGTTTTCCATTAATAAACAGAAGCTGAAATATAACATTTGTGTACATTTGGGGAAAGGAACTATGAATAGTTGGATGAATTTCTTTTGGGAATCAATAAAGTATCTATTTATCTGTCTGTCTGTCTGTCTGTCTACATATATATTATTGGTCAGTAAATATATTAGGTATTATACTATTGTTATATCATGGTATATATTACATTATATTCACATCATATTCAATATTAGGCTTTAGCAATATAATATATTGTTGATAACATTAGGCTATACATTATAGTTACACTCTATTCTATATTAAGCCTAGGCTATATGATATTCTATGTAAGTTATATTATAGTTATATTCAGTATTAGGCTTTAGCTATATACTATATTGTTAAATAACATCAGCCTATATATTATAGTTACACTCTATTCTAAATTAGGCTTAGGCTATATGATATTCAATGTTAGTTAAATTATAGTTATATTATATTCAGTCTTAGGCTTTAGCCATTTAATATATTGTTAAATAAACATTAGGCTATATATTATAGTTACACTCTATTCTATACTAGGCTTAGGCTATATGATATTCTATGTAAGTTATATTATATAGGGTGGGCCATTTATATGGATACACCGTAATAACATAAGAATGGTAGGTGATATCAAAGTCCTGTTTGTGGCACATTAGGATATGTGAGGGGGGAAACTCCTTAAGATGGGTGGTGACCATGGTGGCCATTTAGAAGTCGGCCATCTTGGATACAACTTTTGTTTATTCAATAAGAAGAGGGCCATGTGACACAACAAACTTATTGGTAATGTCACAAGAAAAACAATGGTGTGCTTGGTTTCAACGTAACTTTATTCTTTCATGAGTTATTTACAAGTTTCTGACCACTTATAATATGTGTTCAATGTGCTGCCCATTGTGTTGGATTGTCAATGCAACCCTCTTCTCCCACTCGTCACACACTGATTGCAACACCGCAGGAGAAATGCCAGCACAGGCATCCAGTATCCGTAATTTCAGGTGCTGCACATCTCGTATCTTCACACCATAGACAATTGCTTTCAGATGACCCCAAAGATAAAAGTCTAAGGGGGTCAGATCGGGAGACCTTGGGGGCCATTCAACTGGCCCACGACGGCCAATCCACTTTCCAGGAAACTGTTCATCTAGGAATGGTCGGACCTGGCACCCATAATGTGGTGGTGCACCATCTTGCTGGAAAAACTCAGGGAACGTGCCAGCTTCAGTGCATAAAGAGGGAAACACATCATCATGTAGCAATTTCAAATATCCAGTGGCCTTGAGGTTTCCATTGATGAAGAATGGACCCACTATCGTTGTACCCCATATACCACACCAAACCATCACTTTTGTTGTTCCAACAGTCTTGGAGGGATCAATCCAATGTGGGTTAGTGTCAGACCAATAGCGGTGGTTTTGTTTGTTAACTTCACCATTCACATGAAAGTTTGCCTCATCACTGAACAAAATCTTCTGCGGAAACTGAGGGTCCTGTTCCAATTTTTGTTTTGCCCATTCTGCAAATTCTGTGCGCCGATCTGGGTCATCCTCGTTGAGATGCTGCAGTAGCTGGAGTTTGTAAGGGTGCCATTTGTGAGTAGCTAATATCCGCCGAAGGGATGTTCGACTAATGCCACTCTCCAGTGACGTGCGGCGAGTGCTACGCTGTGGGCTCTTGCTGAATGAAGCTAGGACAGCCACTGATGTTTCTTCATTAGTGACAGTTTTCTTGCGTCCACATTTTGACAAATCCAACACTGAACCAGTTTCACGAAACTTAGCAAGCAGTTTGCTGACTGTAGCATGGGAGATGGGTGGTCTCGTAGGGTGTCTTGCATTGAAATCTGCTGCAATGACCCGGTTACTGCGTTCATCAGACATCAACACGATTTCGATCCGCTCCTCACGTGTTAACCTCTTCGACATATCAATGGCTGTGAACAAAGAGAAACTTGTAAATAACTCATGAAAGAATAAAGTTACGTTGAAACCAAGCACACCATTGTTTTTCTTGTGACATTACCAATAAGTTTGATGTGTCACATGGCCCTCTTCCTATTGAAAAAACAAAAGTTGTATCCAAGATGGCCGACTTCTAAATGGCCACCATGGTCACCACCCATCTTAAGGAGTTTCCCCCCTCACATATCCTAATGTGCCATAAACAGGACTTTGATATCACCTACTATTCTCATGTTATTACGGTGTATCCATATAAATGGCCCACCCTGTAGTTACAGCACATCCAATCAAAAGTGTATATATGTCCTGCTATGTTTTATACAATTGAATTGGAAGACTAAGCTACGTCACGTTTGTTTCCTTGTATTTTTATTGGGTGGGAAGGCACTCTGTTTGGTTGGGCATTGCCCACCCTTGCCCACCCGTAGAGCCAGCCCTGTCTCCACGATCATTCTGTGCAGTGCATTCAAACAAATCAGGGTGAAACAGTCTCACTCACAGGGCTATATCACAATCGACATCCACACAATGACATAAACACCTCAATTTGGATAGAACAGGTTAAATACATTTTAGGAAACGATTATTTACTATGAGTCTACAACGTGAACCCTGCTCGCTTGCATCTGCTAACATTACTTAACTTCTGCTAGTGAAGGCTATTGGTCAAACAGCTTCTAACCTATTCATTAGTAGCAACAAGGCTATAACGAACACTTACTAATCACTGACAAACAAATGGTCGAATTCAATAGCCACTCAAGGATTACTATGGCAAAGTCATTAATTCATCTGAAATATACCAGCTTTGGCAGAGTAGTGGGCCACTAAGTCATTAACCATACCAACATTAGACTAGCTTCTGCTAGTTCACGCCTAGCTAGCAATAACGTCAATTCACCTGCAGCACTCGTTGATGCCTGATTTGGGAATAAATCCGCAATTTTCAAGCACTTTGATGCATCCTCCTCCAGCATCCGCTTCTTCTTAATTCTGGCCTTTTTGTGCCCCTCTTTTCTCCTTTCTCTTCTTGCCGTCCATGGGTAAAACGTCAAAATGTTAGCAAAAAAACACGCAGTCCACTGCCAAACAATTTACATAGTTTTCCTCTAACTTGCTGCAACTAGCTGTCTGAGACGTTCAGACTTGACCTGCAATCGGTTCATTGGATAAACGCATTCCCCATTCCCAATTCCCAAGAGGCTTTGCTCCATTCTACATTAGATAGATAGATAGATAGATAGATAGATAGATAGATAGATAGATAGATAGATAGATAGATAGATAGATAGATAGATAGATAGATAGATAGATAGATAGATAGATAGATAGATAGATAGATAGATAGATAGATAAGACTATGACTAAGATATAGAGAGTGAACAACTGATATACATACCGGTTGGACGTTTTACATAGTTTAAGTGGGAGTATATAGCCGCTATTCTTGGTGAATTTAATAACGACAATGATATTGATAAGCTCAGAGTCAGGCCGGTCGGGTTTGCTTCGCGGCCGCTTATAATGTAGTCCGCTGTGTAAATCCTTCAGCCGGCCGACTGGGAAAAGTCCCGGTCGTCCCGATTGCCACTCCGCCTCTGGTACAAGCCTTCATACAAAAACTAGACCCCTGGCATGGGCGCATCAGTCGAGGGAACTGCAACATGTTCCCCAGCCTTGTAGACTTTATCACTGAGGCAGGCATGTCACACGATTTCTCCCTATTTCAATCAGCATCTGAGCCCCTGTCAGCAAAGGGAAAACCATTTGTGACGTACTTTAAAAAGGATTATCGCTCTTTTGCGTGGGTTCGAGATCCGTTTATGTGCACAGCAAACGAGCTGTCAATTTAGGGTGACCAACCATCCGCTTTTCCCCGGACATGTCCACTTTTCATGTGCTGTCCGGGGCATTTGGGTTTTTATTGTTTTACTTAAACTGACTGGTGTGATGCATGCAGTATGACAGCCTTTCTCTCATGTGACGTCCCAGGAGCTGCTGTCTAAACTGCCTGGTTCTGATCCGTTTATTGACGGCACAGACAGCAGGCTGTGCGCTGATTTGGGCCGCACCGCACCACACCGCGTTATGCTGCATTGCACAATGCAATTGCCCAGCGCTGAGTTACTGCTGTTTACAAGAAGTCAAAGCACAAGCTTCATGCGCGAACCACAAAAGATATACTGTCAAGTCGCAACAAATGGGTGGCGGAGTGCACCATTCACAAAGCTGGCATGTGTGTTTCTGTTTGTGGCAAATATCCCATAGATCACATGGACACAAAAACTATAAAAAGGCTGAGCAAAGTGAGAGTTCATCTATAAACTGACTGTGGAGGATGAAGATGCAAACTAAACAGAGTAAGCACTTTTTTATTGTGTTTTTGAGTCTGCGGCTGTTTACTTTTATTACAGTGAAAATAAAATAATACTTGTTTTCTCAGAAGATTATTTCAGATCTTTCTTCAGTTTTTGTCCAGTGCAATTTAAAAAGTAAACTAATATTGCTGCTGGTAACTTTTTTTTTTTTTATTCAGAAGAGTAATTATTTCTATTATAATTTATTTCCAGAGATTATAAATTCTACTTGTGAAAGCGTTTTTGAAGTTTGTTCTTGTCTAACCACATTGAGAATGCACACTTTAAATATGTTAAAGCCAAAAGTCTTGGCCAAGTCCTGAAAGTGTTTCAGTACTGTGCCAGATGTCTTCTTTGTTGGAAATCAAAATATGGTCACCCTATGTCAATTGACATGCAGGAATAGCTTATTGAGCTGAAGAGTGACAGTAGACTGAACTCTTTAACTCCTGCCCTCTTTAGTCATTCTGGGCAGCATTGATGCAGGAATACACTAAACTCTGTGATGTCGCCTTGAAGCTGGCAAACGGTTGACAAACCCTGGCCTAAAAGATCAAATTTCGTTTAATCAGCTCAAAACATGTTCAACAAGGTTAAGGCAGATTTTAGCCAGCCCTGAATATTTTCTTTGGAAGAAAAGTTTGTGTTTAAATTTTTTTTCTTATTCCAGACACATAGAGAATACCCATGTAGAACAGAAGTACTAACCAAAAGTTCCTGCAGCTCCTTCAGTATCGCTGTCAGCCCCCAGTTTCAGTTTTGTCTTTTATTTTCAGTTTTAATAATATCCCTGTCCCATACCATGTCATTGTCCTCTTTTCCTGAGTGATAACTTTTTACATGGAGATTCAGTTGATCCTTTGTAACCTCTCTATGAACTCTGGCTTTAGGAAGAAATTGCAAATGATCAAATATTGGGAAAATTCTACTACGCCTAAATCCAGGTTTATCAGATTCATTGTAATTTAGGCAAGGCAAGGCAATTTTATTTGTATAGCACACTTTCAACAGCAGGGTACTTCAAGGTGCTTTACATGATTTGGTGATAAAAAAAACAACATGGAATATAACATTGGAAATTAAAAGTACACACATTACACATGATTCACAAATCAAAAAAGCAAGAGAGCATGAACGTATTTCATACATATGACATCAAGCATTTGCTCGAAGGCAATTCTAAACAGATGGGTTTTTAGATTTAAAGCAGTTCAGAGTTTGAGCAGCTCTACACTCATCAGGAAGTCTGTTCCAGATAAGGGGAGCATAGAAACTGAAAGATGCTTCTGCATGTTTAGTTCTGAGTCTAGGGATGTTTAGTAGGCTAGAGTTGGAGGACCTGAGTGGTCTTGGTGGTTGGTACTGTGACAACAGTTCTTCAACATATTTTGGTGCTAAGCCATGTAATGATTTATAAACTAGTAGGAGTATTTTGAAGTCTATTCTCTGAGCTACAGGGAGCTAGTGCAAGGACTTTAGAACTGGGGTGATGTGCTCTACTTTCCTGGTTCTAGTGAGGACGCGAGCAGCAGCGTTCTGGATCAGCTGCAGCTGTCTAATTGACTTTTTAGGCAGACCTGTGAAGATGCTGTTGCAGTAATCAATCAGACTAAAGATAAACGCATGGATGAGTTTTTCTAGGTCCTGTTGCGACATCAGTCGTTCGAAATCCTAGAAATGTTCTTCAGGTGATAGAAGGCTGACCTTGTGATTGCCTTTATGTGACCCTGGAGGTTCAGGTCTGAGTCCATTACTACACCTAGGTTTCGAGCCCGATCAGTAGTTTCTAGCTGTATTAACTGAAGCTGTGTGCTGACTCTTGATCGTTCCTCCTTGGGTCCAAAAATAATTACTTCAGTTTTGTTTTAATTCAGCTGGAGAAAGTTATGGCACATCCATCCATTTATTTGGTCAATGCATTGATTTAGGGTTTGAATGGGTTCAGAGTCACCTGGTGACATTGTAATGTAGAGCTGAGTATCATCCGCGTAGTTATGGTAGCTAATGTTAATAGTTGCTATAATCTTGCCTAGTGGGAGCATCTAGATATTAAATAAGAGGGGCCCCAGGATGGAGCCCTGGGGCACCCCACATGTGATTTCTGTTCGTTCTGATGAAAAGTTTCCTATTGAAACATCTATTCAGTCTCTCTTTGTAGATCTCACAGTGAACCTGGAGTCGAGTTTTCCACCATTTTCTCTCGGCTCGTCGACACTCTCTTTTTTCACTGCGTACCAGTGGATTACTTGTCCACAGAGACTTCTTTCTATTCTACCTGAGACTACTTTCACTTTAGTTGGAGGAATGGAATCCATGATGTCTGAGATTTTCGCAAGTAAATTATCTACCAACGTATTTACTGAGTTTGAGTTGGGAGATGAGGGGGATGTGGTGGAAGGGTAAATACGTTTAAAGGTTTCTACTGAACTGTCCCCTAGAAAACGCTTTTTTACAGTGGTCTAACTGTGGCTGGATAATTTAGCAGAGATGGTACTTTCAAAGAAAATACAGAAATGGTCAGATAATGCAATATTAATTACCGAGATGTTGGAAATATTTAAACCTTTGCAGATAATTAAGTCCAGAGTGTGTCCTTTATTGTGTGTTGGTTGTTTGACATGCTGGGTCAGGCCGAAGTTGTGGAGAGTATCATCTAATGTTTTTGCTTGTCTATCTTGGGGGTTGTCGGTATGGATGTTAAAATCCCCCACAATGATTAGTTGGTCATAGTCGATCCATATTACAGAAAGAAGGTCATTGAAATCATTAAAGAAGTTAGGGTTAAGTTTTGGTGGTTTATATAAACTTAGAAATAAAGCTTTGTTAGGCTCGTTTATCTGGGTGGCTAGGTATTCAAAAGATTTAAACGTGCCCAGGGTTACCTTTTTAAAGTTCATTGAGTTGTGAAAAATGGTGGCTACACCTCCACCTGTGTTTCCTCCTCTCGCTTAAGAAATTGTAATTTGGAGGAGTAGATTCTATCAATGCAGTTGTTTCGTTTTTTCATCTAGCCAAGTGTCTGATAAAAAAAGGGCTTGTAAATTATGCTCAGTGATAATAAATAATAAAGCTAACTAAAGTATTGTGATGATGGGCAGCTGAACCTTCTGAAAGGTTATCAATTTGAGATTTTGTTTAATATGAGAGCGTTTGGTTAACGGTTCATGTTTCCTACTGCTGATAATTGCTGATATGCTAAGTTCTGGGGGACAGTAGGGGTAGATTTACTGCCCGGTTTCCTCAAATATCAGATATCTGTAATAATCAGTGGGGGAAGCTTCAAAGGCTTATTGACACTAGTCCCAGGAATTTGGTGTAGTCTAAGTTTAGATGTTAATTGTGTCCCAAATTTGATTTGGTCGTTCAGTCTGTCTGTAAAGTTTCTAAATGGAGACTCATTTGATGTGAATGAGTCACAGGAAGATGAAGACTTAACCTCTGATGGTTGTTTCTGTTCGGTCCTGTGGTGTCATCATGACTTCCTGTTTTTGTTCTCTGATATCCATGGGCGCCTCAAGGAGCAAGTGTTTGATTTCTGATTTTGATAAATTTTTTTTGCTGCTAACAGCCTTACTCCAGCCTTGTTAAGATAATGGCCTGCTTTGCTTTTAGTGAATTGAAGAAGTCTGAATGCTAACATCAAATTACATGTGCTTCAACGAAGTGTTAGTTTAAAGGTTTCGGTCAGTCACGGAGTTACAAATGCTTGCTGCACATTTCTTCAACCCCTGTTGCCTGCCTTAGCTCGAGAAAGGAAATAGATGGCAAAAACGAGCCAGTCAGAAAAAGATAGTCCTTTCTACGTCACAACCTACCTTGACTTGTGACCACCCACAAGGCTGTATTGATTCTGCAGCCAGAAAAAAGAGCAGCACGTTTCTGCTAGTAGAAGCTAAATGTTCGCAACTCCAGAAGATGGTAAAACACGGTCAGGCTTGATTTATTTGTGGAAATAACACATCAGCGTTGCATTTTTTACCTAAGAAAGAAGAACTGAGGAAGAAACTGTTGGAATTTGTCTTGGAAATCCGCCAGAGAAGTAAGTTAAGTTAGTTATTTGAACGAAGGCACCATAAAAGTCGAGTTGCTGTTAGCCAATCAGAGGAGAGATGTTTGCAAAACATGAATATTAATGAATTGGACTTGTAATCCTATGGTTTCCCACCACCCACTCCTCCAACAAACTACAACCTCCTGAAACAGGAGAAAGGGAGCATTTTTCCACAAAAAACGACTCAAAGCATTCAGTTAAGCTACAGACCACAGCAAATTAATTAAAAGAAACAAGTGATTGAGACCTTTAAGACTGTGCACGTTTATGCATGGTACTGTAAATAGAGAGGCCTTTCAAGGACCTTATCCTGTAAACATTTCATATAGAGATTAAAATTTATTTCAAGAGGCCAGAAGGTAGTAATACATACAAAAAAATAAATAAAACAACAATATTTAATACAAAATAAAAACCAACTAGTACTCAATCAAAGCAGGTAACAAGTAAATCAGGAACCATCACACTGACCAGGTGAACCGTCCTCGTCTCACATAAAATGGACCGAAACACTGAGACATTGAAGCTAATGTGAACAAAAAGATTTTAGTGGGAAGCCCGACAACTATGAAGATGGGCTCCTTTACGGTTTTGTGTCTGCAGATTTGTGTGTTTTCAAGGCTTATATTAAATGCAGAAAAAATCTCTTTTTATGTTCTCTTTGTTACTTTGCTTAGTTTGTATTCTAAAAGCTGGTGGTTTTTAAAGGGTTTAATCAGAGCCGAGACTGGCAGCAACAGTATCTGGAACACATTCTCTGTCGACCATGTCTGTTCCCCATGGAGATTCACTGTGATAAACACACACGTAGAGAGAGAAAGGAGTGAAGGGGGAGCACAATTTAGCTGTCTGAATTCTTCCCTGGCTATCATTGCTTTCTGCTGCAATAAAATACAGGTCAGGCTATCATGGCAGGTGCATGAATAACAGCTTTTACTGGTAAACAGAATTCTGTTCTAATAATTTGAAATAAATCCAATCTTATTTAATTTTACGTGGTATGTTGTTCTGAGTTGTAATTGAAAGGATAGCAATTGCTGTGCAAAAAAGATTGGCAACAATGTTTTAAGTTCATATATTGAAAAAGCACAAACAACTTCTCAAAGTCTGAAAATGTATTAACAAAACAGTTTAACATTACAGTCAAAATATTAAGCCAATAAACACTGTACCTAAACTGCTAACATGCAACTAAGCCAAAAAGGGAAAAATGTATATTAAGCAAACTGATCAAATCAAATAACTAATAATTTATGATAATGAAATAAAATGGAATAATAAGGGATAACTGGGAAACTAGGACTGCACAGTGTGCAGTTGGTAGCAGCAATGGCTTGCAGCAAGAAGCTCCTGGCTTCGAATCCCGGCCGGGGGTTTTTCTGCACTGAGTTTGCATGTTCTCCCTGTGCATGCGTGGGTTCCTTTCGTGTACTCAGGCTTCCTCTAACAGTCCAGAAACATGAATGTTAGGTTAACTGGGTTCTCTAAATTGGCCCTAGGTGTGAATGTGAAGAGTTTTGTCTGGTGTGTCTCTATGGTGCCCTGCAATGGATTGGCAACATGTCCAGGGTGTACGATTCCACTTGCCCAATGATTGCTGGAGATAGGCACCAGCAGGAATATGCTCAGAGTTCTACACAGCTGGACTGCATGCAGCGAGTCTCAGGCAAAAAAGAGAAGTATTGTAGGATACACAAACAACAAATCCTAAATCTTTCATCAGCGCATCCTTCGAAGATTTAAAAGCTCACACAAGTTCATATACGCTCTGGGCAGCTGCGATACCGCGGGTAAGTAGCCAAGATTGTTCAAAGTCAGAGTCCTTTATAATTTCAGTGACAGCAGCGGAATTCTCAGGGTGCTATGAATGCTAGGAGGTGCCGTTTGATGAGTCCATTTTCAGAAAGTTGTCGCAACACAGTGGCGAAACATGGCACAATAGGTCAGCACTTTACCTATTTAAGGGTTCATGTTCAAGAACCAACACTGCTAACTGTAGTAGATGTAAAAACACCTGGGCCCTCATTTATTAAACGTTCATAGAACATTCATAAAAACGGTCCGATATTCTATCCTACAAAAGAAATTTAGGAGCAGTCAAAATCCGGATTTATCAAATGTGTGGTGCCCAGTCGTACACATGTTCCTCCGCAGTCATCTGTTGATGACATGTGCGTGCCTAGGTGTTTGTGCCCATTCACAGTTGTTTGATTACAAAAATGCCCTCAATTAACCATATATCCTCTAACATATACATTAAATCCTTTTGTTCTTCCCGAAAAGAATGGCCAAGCAAGCGAAAAAAGGAATTTCAGTGACACCGAGATCTAGGTGCAAAATAAGTGTGGCAAAAAAAGGAGTAAAAATGAACAAACTTTTTGAAAACTGTCATAGACAATGCAAATTGATTTTAACACAGAAAACTTTTACCCTGTGTTATCAGCAGTTCCTCTGCTTCATGTCTCCTTCTCTCCAGCACGCAGCAGTTATATTCCTGATGCAGACGTAAAAAAGTGTGGCAAAGAATCATTTCATGTGCTGTTATTCACCTCAGTGGGAACACTTGACTTCCATCCATCCATTTTCTGTACCCGTCCATCCTAATACAGGGTTGCGGGGGGGCTGGTGCCTATCTCCAGCGGTCAAGGGGCGGGGTATACCCTGGACGGGTCGCCAGTCCATCGCAGGGCAACACAGAGACATACAGGACAAACAACCATACATGCACACACTCATACCTAAGGACAATTTAGAGAGACCAATTTACTTAACAGTCATGTTTTTGGACTGTGGGAGGAAGCCAGAGTACCCGGAGAGAACCACGCATGCACAGGAAGAACATGCAAACTCCATGCAGAAAGACCCCAGGCTGGGATTTGAACCCTGGACCTTCTTGCTGCAAGGCAACAGTGCTACCAACTGTGCCACTGTGCAGCCCGGAACACTTAACTTCTTTCAACAAATTAAATCTGTCCCAAACATTGCTGACTGGTTCTATCAGCTCTAGGGTAACCAATTAAAAAAGAATACTCCCAGGGAGAAAGTGACAGAGGCAGGAAGGAAAGGCAACTTTATTTGTATCGCACACTTTCACGAACAAAGCAATTCAATGTGCTTTGGGTGATTAGGGGAGAACAGTAAAAGCTGGGATAGTTTTCACTTCCTGCGCACGCTACGCCTTCATCCATTCATTCTACCTCGCAGTTCTCACCGGGTTCTGTTGAAAATGGCAGAGAGTCGCAAGAGAAAAGGTGTGTTCGAAGTGTATGAGAAGAAGAGAAAGGCCTCAGAAGAGAGAAAAAAGGCGTTTTTAGGTGTTTTTAGGAGATTCTTTCCAACGATGGCGTGCACTGAAAGCCAAGGTTGGGCTCCCTACTGATGTCTCCTTCATTTTCAAGCTTCTGACTCATCAACCTATCTGACACTCTTTTCACTTCCAGAACATTCCTAACAAACTCCTACTTCAAGATAACTCCTACATTTCTCTTTCCATCGATACAATGGTAGAACAACTTGAACCCTTCTCCTGAGCTTCTAGCCTTGATACCTTTCCACCTGATCTCCTGATTACATAGTATATCCACCATCCTTCCTTCTTCATCATGTCTTCCAGCTCTCTAGCTTTACCTGTCATAGTCCTACATTCAAAGTCCCTAATCTCATTTCCAAACTCTTGAGTTTCCTTTTCTCTCTCTGCCTACGAACATGTCTTCCTCCTCTCCTCCATAATGGGAATGGAAAAAGAAATCACTCCCTTGTGACCCCTTATGGTTGCTATGGTGATATGGATTAAAAATAAAATCTTCGATTTTGTCATGCCACATTTTCTCCCTTTCTATTCTTAAAAAGTAACTGCAAATGACATTTTTTTAAAACTTACTTTTATTTCAGTCATCCCCTCTTGGAGTTGACCTGAATTCAAAGTCAAAATAAATGTAAACATTATAAAACAAGATTGAAGGCCTTGGGTGGGCTGACATCACTTTGAACGATTGAACCCGAGGTGCATTGATATATGGTATATTGGTCAAAAAAATCTTGATATTGTAAAAATCTAATCTTCATAAATACAAAAATTAGATAAAACAATATAATCGATAATTGCCCAGCCCTAGCTGACACTTGATTTACCTCTTTAAAAGCAACGAAAACTACAGTTTTGATTCTATTCAGCTGGAGAAAATTAAGGGACATCCATCCATTGATTTGCTCAATGCATTCATTTGAGCATTCACTAATCTTATTGGTTGCTATAGTCTTAACTTATGGGAGCATGTAGATATTAAGCAGGAGGGGCACCAGGATGGGCCCTGGGCGACCCCACATGTGGTTTTCTGTCTGTTCTGATGAAAAATTGCCTATCGACACAAAGAAGTGTTTTGGGAGGGGCCTTGATACATCGGATTCAAAAAATCTCCTCCCTCAAATACTCCGGACTGTAGCTTTAACTGTTGAAACATAGCTCTTTCAATAATATTGCTACTAAATGGAAGATTAGGGATTGGCCTGTAGTTCTGCTTTAACGTGCAGTACAGGTTGTTCTTCAGTAATTGTTTAAAAACTGCTGTTTTAAAACCCTGGGGGCTTTGGGACCTGACAGAAAGGATAAATGAATTGTTGGAATAAGATCAGACCCAATGACAAAGATAAAAGGAAAACTTTCTTAAGAAAAACTGTGGATAAGATATCGAGGCAGCAAGAGGAGGAGCTTAATTGCTTGATGATTTCTTCAAGGTTTTGTCAGGAGCCAGTGATCAGACAGAGATCACTGGTTGGAAGATGGATCTTCAAAACGCAGGTTGAGGATGGAGCCGAAGGTCCGGCTGGACCGGAGGGAAATGTTGAGCTGGGAATTAAGCTGGATGTCCTTGCTGGAACTCTTTCTACGAGGGGCTTGGATAAGCTCTTAGCTGAAGCAAGCAGCTGAAGCTTGGATTGGACTCGGGTTGGATTCGCAGGAGCGGATCGGGAGCTACGCGTCATAACAAGGACGATGACTGAGCGCCATAGAGGTGAGTGAAGGGAGCTTTTGAGTGTGAGAAGGAGGAGATCTAGCCAATGGCTGGTGAGAAGCTCATCAGGAGCAGCTGCGCTGAGTTGGGCCACTAGTGTAAAGTGGGGATGACACTAGTAATGGGTTTGGTACTGATGTACAAATTGACCCTCTTCTTGTCAGAATCTTTTTAGTAAAAAAGCTGGCAAATTAATTGCAACCCCTGGTGGATATTTAGTTCAGGGGCTATTGTCACAGGAGCATTACTTATTCTTTCCACCGTTGCAAATGAAGTCCACACATTATTAATGTTTCTGTTAATGATTTCAGAATGGAACGTTTTCCTTGCAAATTTCTTAAGTGATATCTGTTCAGTCCATCTTTGTAGATCTCAAAGTGAACCTGATGCTGAGTTTTCCACCATTATCTCTCGGCTTGTCGACACTCCCTTTTCTTACTACCTACCACTGGATCCCTACGGAGACTTCTTTCTAACCGAGACTACTTTGACTTAGTTGGAGCAATGGTATCAATGATGTCTGAAATTTTAGAGAGAAAGTTATCTACCAGCATGTTCACTGAGTTTGTGTAGGAGGATGAAGTGGATGGGGGTGGGAGAATAAATCTGTTTAAAGGTTTCAACTGAGCTGTCCACCTGAAAACGCTTCTTTATAGCAGTCTCACTGTGACTGGATAATTTAGCAAAGATGGTGCTTTCAAAGAAAACACAGAAATGGTTGGATAATATCATTTACCGAGATGTTGGAGATGACCTTTGCTAATAATTAAGTCCAGAGTGTGTCCTCGATTGTGTGTTGGTTGTTTGACATGCTGGGTCAGGGAGAAGTTATGAAGAGTGTCACTTAATGTTTTTGCTCATCTATTGGGGGGTTGTCAGTATGGATGTTGAAATCCCCCACAATGATAAATTGGTAATAGTCGATACATATTACAGAAAGAAGGTCACTAAGATCAATGAAGAATTTAGCGTTCTGGTAGTTTATATGCAGTTAAAAATTAAGCTTTTTTTAGGGTCTTTTATCTGGAGAGCTAGATACTCAAAAGTGCACAGGAATACCTTTTTAAAGGTTATTGAGTTATGAAAAACTGTAGCTACGCCTCCACCCGTCTGTGTTTCCTGCTCTCGCTTAGAAAATTGTAATTTGACAGAGTAGACTCTATCAATGCAGATGATTCCTTATTACTGTCTAACCAGGTTTCTGATAGAAATAGAGCATCTAGATTGTGCTCAGTGATGAAGTCATTAAGTAGAAAAGACTTCCCTGACAAAGACCTAATGTTTAATAAGGCTAATTTAAGAGGTTTGGTGGTCAGTAACAGATTCTTCTGACAGATGATCACTTCGTGATTTGGTTGAATATGGCAGAACTTTCTCCTGGTTATAAGCACCGGAATACTACGACCTGAAAGTAGTTGGAACTAGATCCAACTACTTTCAGGTCCTAGTATTCTAGATTTATTGTCCGGTTCCTTTCTACATCAGATGTCTGTTATTACCAGTGGTGGTAGAGAAGAACTACATCTAATATGAGTTCCAGAGGCCTGGTGTAGTATAAGTCTTGGTATAAGCTGGGTTCCAATTCTAATTTGAGCATTCAGCTCATCAGATAAAGTTTTAAAGGGAGATTCATTTGGCGATGACGACAAGTAGGATGACGTTGGAGAATGCTGGAATGAAGGCTGTACGTTTCTGCCTGCAGTTGTTTGTGCCGATGGAGTCGTCTTTGCTTGTTTTACATTTATGTTTGCTGTTGTTAGTGCTGGGGGTGTCATCTTTGCTCTGTGTGCTTCTGGGGAGGCAGGGAGTGCTTGTTCTCTTGTCTCTGTGGGCTGTGTGTGATGATCAGCCCTGCTTTGTCACATGTTTTGGAACATCTCAGTCCAGTCTCAGTCCAGTTTTGTTCAGATAACGTGCATTGCTTGTGAAGAAATGTTTTGTACCACAAAATACTTTAAAATTGTTGATAAATAAAAATGGAATTGAACGGTTAGCACAGGTGTTCTTCAGGAATCTATGAAGCATACAAAGTCTGCTGAATCTTCCATCAATCCTTTTAGGCAGTGGTCTGCTGATAAAGATGCTTATATTGTGTCCCCCGAGTCTGTGTAGCAGATCAGAGAAATCTCTTTTCAAAATCTCTGGCTGTTGTTTGGCTACATCAGTAGATCCTATATGGATAACGAGCTTTTCCAGTTTCGGGTGCTGATTTAAGAGTGTTTTCTTTTATGTCTTTTAGTGTATTATGGAAGCAACTGTTAACACTAGTTTACTTGCTGCAGAAATGTTCCATTCCTTTTAATGAACCGTTATGAATTATTAGAACTTTTGCTGGGGGAGTTCTTACTTTGTGTGTCCGCTTCATGTTGAAATTGAATTGTTGAATTGTTCTCCTGGAGACCTTAGCTGGTCCTAGGGTTTTTTTTGTTTTTCAGCTTGATTCTAAGCGGAGTATTGTCTCATGTTTTGGGTTAGAATTTCTTTTGTTTTCTTTTCCTCGGAGTAGGTGTAGATGTGTTGATGCGCTTAAAAGCAGGCTAGTGTTCATCCAATTGTGAATGTGGTGTCCTTCCAGTTAAGCGCCTTGTTTTGGCTGAAGGAGTAGTGTTTCCCGGTGGCTTCTGTCCGAGACTTTTGGACCGGGTAGCGATTAACACAGGGCTGACAGGTTCTTTTCCCTGCTTGTATTAATCAGTAAAGTTTTCTCATTTCATATCCAGTATTTACTTCCACATTCACTTCGAGGCAACAAATCTTAATCTCCATTAAGTGTATAAAGTAACTAAGAAACAAGCACCAGTGCAGTCGGGACAGTGGAGAGGTTCCAGCCGGAAATAAAGGAAAAAATGGTTCAATATCAAACTGAAAACAGTAAAATGTCCCTCAGCACACAGCTATGCCAGATCTTCTACCAGCGGTGCACAAATCACCACAGAGCTGACCATTTTTGACACACATGTGGCTAACGATATTGGAGGCACTGCTTTGGCTGGCATCAGTACACATGGAGACAGCGACGACCTGCTTCACCGATAAGAGAGACCATCCAGTTTCCACAGTACAGTTTACAAACCTTTTATTTATAAGTGTAACAACATCCTTTTAAGCTGAAGCGCTTGATGTGACAAGTAAAATAAGCACACGTACATGCAGAGCTCCAGAATAGCCCCCCCCCCAAAATGCACCTGAATCACAAATGTAAGTGATGGGAATGCACACTGCACAGATTTAATGATTTACTCTGTGCCAACACCCCTCCCCACACACAAACCGGTCAATATTATCTTTAAATTGTTGCTTGAATTGCAGTGCAGGTCAGCGGGTGAAATGACCTGAAACTAAAAGCAGAGCAGCTATCAAAGCGACCAGTCAACTATGACCGCAGAGCACATGCATGCAGCTCAGCAGTCACTCCCTCTAACACACCTAACCTGTCGTCTCACACCCTCACGCTTACACTACAAACAAGCTCATTGGGAGCCTTGTTGTTGAAACTTGTGTGTACAGAAAATTGTCAAACCTATAAAGCCTCATTAAAGGTAATGATCCCTTCAGGTTTGGATGAATATTCCAGTTTCCAACATCAAAGAAAAAAGATAATGAGTCTTACTTACTGGCTATGTAAGTCTATTCTATGTCAAAAACAAAAACTCCGGACTGCAGCTTTAACACCAATTTGCCTACTGACCTCTGTATCGGTGTGTAAATGTGTGCGCAAGTGCGCAAGTGCGAATGGGTGAATGTGGCTTCAGTCTAAAGTACTTTGAGTGGTCAGCATGACAGAAAACAGTTATATAAGTTCAATCCATTTAGGTACTATGAAAGTTTGTAACAGCCCTGTTGTTTTGCAGAAAAGCTATGGTAAAAGATGGGTTTTACGTCATACAAGAAAAATCATAGAATCCATGGTACTGGATGATAATGTCGTTGAAGCACATTTCAAATGTTTACATTTCTGTAATTTGTACTTATCTATTCTATAGCTTTGTAAATGTGTTTCAGAACCTTATAAAACACATCTTTACATTAATGTTTTTAAGAATAACATTTCAAAGCTGGACAGTGTTCTGGAGTAATAATTCCTTATGTTAAGCCATGGTAGGTTGATGTAAACTAACTGCTGAAAGAAAATCTGCCCCCACGCAGTGTAAGCATCTAAACTGTGATCTTGCTTCCTGCTTTGCTGTTATCGGCTGCTTCGCTCTCCCTTCTGCTTGCGTTTTTCTGCATTTTTCTGCTTATTTTTATTTTTCCCCCCCTTATGATCCGACCTGAGGGACTTTTGAATACATATCAATTTATGGGAAAAAAACTTTTTTAGTAGTAACGACAATATTTTATAGATCTTTTATCTTCAGCGCTCTGTGTGCGTGGCACACAGCTGAAGCCTGATCTACAGCATCTAAGTATTTAGCATTCAGCTGAAGCTAGATATAGCTCGTAAGGGTGCAAACGCTAAGGTACAGCAACAATATGCCTTCCGTCTCCACAACGGACTACCAGGACCTTCTACAAAAGATAACAGCACTGGAGAGGAAAGTTCAACGGATAGAAGTTAATGTGGAGGTAAATGGATTGTGTGGAAATGAAACAACCTTACCACTGTTTCATAACAGTGGAAATGAGCAAGCTAACACACGGCTAAGAGGCAGAGATAACACGACCAAGAAAGAGGGAGCCTCTGCTCATTACATTAAATCACCGAGTGGAAATCCTCCCTGGAGCTGTCTTGGTGCTAAGCCAAAAACTAAATCATGTCTCTGGGAAACGGGAGGACGTAGTGCAGGCTGGACACAGTGAGCGGAAATCTGTGATGAGACCGACTGGCCTGCACTCCCTACAAGAGAGAGGGCTTCTTCTACTCCCGTACATGAGAGGACACGGGACAGAACAGCTGCAGATGGGAAAGTTAGCCACAGACTTTCAAAACAACCGAATATGAAGCTGCATAACAGATTTGCTCCACTGTTGGAGAACCCTGGATCTTTATCTGACGACCATCCACCCCAAGGCAGCGAGATGAGGACGGATAACCTGTCAGAGAGTGAGAGGCCACAAAAAAAGCAAAAGACTGGGCCTGAAACTCTGATTGTAGGTGATTCCTCTGTAAAGGACGTTCAGTGGATGTGTGGAAAGAACACCAAAGTCCTCTGCTTTCCAAAGGATATGGTCGGTGACATGCAGAAGAGGATTCTGAAAACTGTGACTAAATATTCAACAGTGAAAAACATTGTTCTCCACACAGGGTCGAATGATGTGTCCAAGCAACAATCGAAGGTTCTGAAACGGGACTTCACTGGATTACTGAACACCGTGAGCTCGTTGGATGCAGCAGTATTCATCAGTGGACCTTTACCACCCATCAGAGGAAGAGGAGAAAGATTTAGCCGTCTTTTGGCATTAAATAAGTGGATTTTATCTGCATGTGCTGACAAAAAACTGCAATTTATTAACAACTTTCAGATTTTTTGGGAGCGCAGACATCTTTTTAAGGCAACTGGATTTAGTTTGAACAGGTCAGGTGTAAGACTGTTTACCTCCAATATTTTCTACTTCCTGCGTCATCCCTCTGTGCTTGGAGCCAAAAAGGAGATACACAAAGACTTATCTCAAAAGGAAGACCAAACAAAGCTGAGTGCAAAGAGGAAGGAACTTCTTCTGCCCTCACTCATGGGAAGCTTCGAACAGAAGCAAGAAGAAGGATCTTTATTTGCCCCAAAAGCCCTCAACAGCCCTAAAGAACAGGACAGCGGACCTCCATCGCCTCCACAAACCCCTGACAGCCCACCGTCTTCCCTACCGCCCCCCTCCCCCCCCTCCCCCCATCTGAAATTCACTGAGCAGATGATGGAGCGGGTCAACATTGGGCTCAGATCTACCCCCCAGACCAATCTGTTTTCTTTACCCATAAACCCCACACCGGGACGATCAAAGGTAGGGCAACAATCCCAGCCCCCTCCTAACCCACCACGTAAGCATGTACAATCTCCACAGTCTGATGTACGATGTGTTAAGGGTCCAGGCTGCGTGGATATCAGCAGTCAGAACTTTTCCCAGGACAAGCTGGGACCCTGTTCATTAGAAGATTCGATCATTTCTGAACTTGTAAGTAACAGAAGGAATGTAGTTATGTCAAAACACAGAGCACTGCATTCTAAAAGGTTTTTAAGTAAAGTAAACATACGCTGTACACAGCCCGCCCCAAAACACAAGGGGCACAATAATACTCTTAATCCTGTTAAGATGGCCTTATTAAATGTCAGGTCTATAGTAGGGAAGACATTTTTAATCAATGATCTCATCACTGAGCACAGCCTTGATTTTATGTTTTTAACTGAAACTTGGTTAGATCAGAATAGCAGTGTTTCTCTTATCGAATCAACCCCTCCCAACTTTAGTTTTGTCAACCAGGCCAGACAGAACAGGAGAGGTGGAGGAGTTGCTGTTTTATTTAATGAATCATTCCAGTGTAAGCAGTTATCTCTTGGAAGTTTTCCTTCTTTTGAATATGTTGCTGTACAGCTGAAGGCCTCATCTAAAGCCATGTTTCTTAACATTTATCGGCCTCCAAATTACTGTGCTGACTTTAATGATGATTTTAGTGAACTGCTGTCTTTGATCTGTGTTGATTTTGACTGTATAATTATTGGTGGTGATTTTAACATCCATGTTGACAATCCCCAGAACAAAGGGTCTAAAGACCTGAGTAACACTCTGGACAACTTTGGGCTGACTCAGCATATAACAGAGCCCACGCATAATAAGGGTCATGTTTTGGACTTACTGATCTCGAAGGGTCTGGGCATTTCCAAGATTAATGTGCGTGATGTGGGCTTGTCTGACCATTGTTGTGTTTTCTATGAGAGTATAATTTTGGGTCACATAAATGTTTTAACAGAGGTTATCACAAAACGATGTATTTCAATTTCAATTCAGTTTATTTATATAGTGCCAATTCACAACAGATGTCATCTCAAGGCACTTAACAAGAAGTCATTTCAATACATTTATACAAACATTCCAATCAGTTAAAAAGTTTCCTATTTAAGGAATCCCAGCAGATTGCGTCAGTCATTGGCGTGAGGTTGGGCCCCATTGATGCAGACTTTCCAACCACAGCAATCCTTCAGCAATCCCTCATACTGAGCATGCATGTAGCGACGGTGGAGAGGAAAAACTCCCCTTTAACAGGAAGAAACCTCCAACAGAACCAGGCTCAGTAGGAGTGGCCATCTGCCACGACCGTCTGGGGGTTTGAGAAGACAGAGCAGAGACACAGAAGGAAAAAGAAGATCCGATATAAGAGTACTTTCTATGTTACAGAAAGTAAAAAGTTAATAACAGGACACAGTGGATGTTCAGTTACTGGGAGGATCATCCCAGTCGATGCCCCCCGTCCAACAGGGCATTGCAGCCAAGCAGGATACCAGACCAGGTATATCTTCTATGGAGAGAAAAACACTGAGAGAAAACAAAGTTAACAGTCGAAATAACAGAATGTACTGTAATACAACTGGAGAGTCGTAGGAGAAAAGGAAGTAGCAGAGTGAAGAAAATTGGTAAGTCTGTCCTCCAGCAGTCTAAGCCTATAGCAGCATAACTACAGAGATAGCTCAGGATGCCCTTAGCCACTCTAACTATAAGCTTTATCAAAAAGGAAAGTTTTAAGCCTGGCCTTAAAAGTAAACAGAGTGTCTGCCTCACGGACTAAAGCTGGGAGCTGGTTCCACAGGAGAGGAGCCTGATAACTAAAAGATCTGCCTCCCATTCTACTTTTAGAAATCCTAGGAACTACAAGTAAACCTGCAGTCTGTGAGCGAAGGGCTCTGTTAGGAACATATGGAACAATTAGATCTCTGATGTATGATGGAGCTTGGTTATTAAAGGCTTTGTATGTAAGAAGAAGGATCTTAAATTCTATTCGGGATTTAACAGGGAGCCAATGAAGGGAAGCTAAAACAGGAGAAATGTGATCTCTCTTTTTAATATTCATCAGAACTCTTGCTGCCGCATTTTGGATCGACTGAAGGCTTTTAATGGCATTTTGTTGACTTCCTGATAGTATTAATAGTAAGAATTACAGTAGTCCAGCCTTGAGGTAACAAATGCATGGACTAGTTTCTCAGCATCACTCCTGGACAGGATGTTTCTAATTTTAGTAATATTCCGGAGGTGAAAGAAAGAAATCCTAGAAACCTGTTTAATATGGGATTTAAATGTCAAGTCTCGGTCAAAAATAACGCCGAGGTTCTTTACATTATTACTGGGGGCCGATTTAATGCCATCCAGATGAAGTGATTGACTAATCAGTTTCTGTTTAAGAACTTCTGGTCCAAAGACAGCAACTTCTGTTTTGTCAGAATTTAAAAGCAAAAAGTTTAGGGTCCTCCATGTTTTTATGTCTTCCAGACATGCCTGTAATCTACCTAACTGACTGGGTTCATCAGGATTTATGGATAAATATAGTTGTGTATCATCTGCATAGCTGTGGAAATTTATCCCATGCTGTTTAATGATTCTACCAATTGGGAGCATATATATGGTGAACAGAATTGGTCCAAGCACAGAACCCTGTGGAACTCCACAAGTAACCCTTGAGAGTGAAGAAGATTTATCATTTAGATGAACAAACTGGAAACTATCAGATACATATGATTTAAACCAGCCTAGTGCTGTTCCTTTGATCCCTGCAACATGTTCAAGCATTTCTAGGAGAATATTATGATCGACTGTGTCGAAAGCAGCACTGAGATCTAACAAAACCAGAACAGACACAAGTCCATTATCTGAGGCCATGAGAATATCATTAGTAACCTTCACCAGTGCTGTTTCAGTGCTATGATGAGCTCTAAAACCTGACTGAAACTATTCAAACAGCTCGTTACTGTTTAGATGCTCACAGACTTGATTAGCAACAATTTTCTCAAGGACTTTGGATAAGAAAGGAAGGTTAGATATAGGTCTGTAATTCACTAAGTCATCTTGATCAAGCGAAGGTTTCTTGAGTAAAGGTTTAATTACAGCTATTTTAAATTCCTGTGGTACGTATCCGTTTACTAAGGATAGATTCATCATATCCAAAATGGGGCCAGGAACCAAATGGAACACTTCTTTAAATAATTTGGTTGGAATTGGGTCCGACATACAAGTTGAAGGTTTAGATGAGGCTAATATTTTTGATAATTCCGAAAGCTCGACTGAATCAAAACAGCCTAAGCACAACTGAGGTTCTACAATTCTTTCCGATACTGCCTCATTTACTGAGGAAGAAGTAATCATGTTTGGGAGGATGCCAATGATTTTATTTTTAATAGAATTAATTTATGAAGAATCCCATAAAATCATCACTGCTAAGAGCTGGGGGAATAGTTGGCTCAACAGAGCTATGACTCTGTGTAAGTTTGGCAACTGTACTAAAAAGAAACCTAGGATTGTTTTTATTCGCCTCTATTAATGATGAAAAATATGCTGTTCTAGCTTGTCGAAGGGTCTTTTTATACAGCAGTAGACTGTTATTCCAGGTTAAATAGGAATCCTCTAGGTGTGTAGAGCGCCATTTTCTCTCCAACTTCCTAGTATTCTGCTTTAAAGTATGCAACTCTGCATTGAACCAAGGAGTCAGCCTCCTATGGATAAAGCTCTACTACAATGAAATTTTCTTTCAGATTTAAGATGGTCACTTAAAGTAAATTAAAAAGTTATTAAGAAGTGTTCAGACAGGACCGGGTTATGTGGGTGGACAGTAATTTCCTCACACTCAATACTGTATGTCAGTACAAGGTCCAAAGTGTGTTTACCCGAGTGGGTCGATCCCTGTACTTTTTGAGTAAAGCCAATTGAGAGTAAAATAGCAATGTATAACTGAAAACACTAGTGAGATCTTTAACCAGGTCTTCTCTCTACCACCTGCCCTGTCAGGGGGTTCAGTCAATGAACTTGTCAACAGCTTTAATGCTAAAATATTGAATGTTATGGATACTATTGCTCCCACTAAGATGAAGGTTATCTCTGGAAGGAAAAAGTGAAGGAAAAAGTCTCCATGGAAAAATTCCACACTGGTGAGAAATGAAAAAAGGGAGTGTCTGAAATCCGAGCGCAGATGGAGAAAAACAAAACTTCAGGTTCATTATGACATCTATAAAGAGAAACTTCACTCTTATAACTTACAACTGAGGAATGCAAGGAACTTATATTTTTCTGATATCACCAGAAATAGTCATAGTGCTCGCGCATTATTTGCTGTAGTCGACAGGCTAACAAACTCTCCTGTGTCAGTAGCACCTGAACTCTATTCCACCAAGGCCTGCAATGACTTTGCCAAATTCTTCACAGACAAAATCCAAAATATTAGACAAGCGGTTAGTTCATTAACGGCAGGTTCAGGTTATGTACAGTGTCCATGGAAAATCTGTTTAAACACCATGAAACAGTTTTATCTCAATGATCTGGAGGACATCTTACGTCAACAGAACTCCTACTCTTGCTGCTTAGACATCCTGCCCACAGGCTTTTTCAAAAAGGTCTCAAAGATCTTGGACTCAGATCTGTTACAGATTGTGAACTCATCTTTAACGTTGGGTGTTTTCCCAGAGCCCCTGAAAACAGCTGTAATTAAACCCCTGCTGAAAAGAGACAATCTGGATAAGACACAAATGAACAACTACAGTCCCATCTCCAATCTTCCATTTTTAAGTAAAATCATTGAAAAGACTGTTTTTCATCAGCTAAATGACTTCTTAAGACAAAGCAACTGCTATGACGTCTTTCAGTCAGGTTTTAGACAGCACCACAGCACTGAGACTGCTCTGACCAAAGTCATCAATGACATCCGTCTATATACTGACAGTGGAAAAATGTCAGTGTTAGTTTTACTGGATCTCAGTGCTGCATTTGATACTGTTGACTACATTATTTTACTCAAACGACTGGAGAACTGCGTGGGTCTCTCTGGCACTGTACTAAACTGGTTCAAAATGTACTTGGAGAACAGTAAGTACTTTGTGTCAATAGGTAATTTTACATCTGAGCAGACGGGAATTACATGTGGGGTTCACCAGGGTTCCATCCTGGGACCTCTTCTGTTTAACATCTATATGCTCCCACTCGCACAGGTAATAAGTAACAACAATATAAGTTACCATAGCTACGCAGATGAAAAACAGATATATATTAGAATGTCACTAGAAGACCAAGGGCCTGTACAGGCTCTTGGCAATTGCATTGAGGAAATTAATGACTGGATGTGCCACAATTTTCTGCAGTTGAACAAAAACAAAACTGAGGTAATTGTCTTTGGAGCTAAAGAGAAAAGATTGAAGGTCACCACAGGGCTTCAGTCCATACACCTAAAAACCACCAACCACGTCAGAAATCTGGGTATAGTGATGGACTCAGACCTAAACTTTGAAAAACACAGGCAATCACAAAATCAGCCTACTATCACCTTAAGAATATCTCAAGGATAAAAGATCTGATGTCTCAGCAGGACCTGGAAAAACTAGTCCATGCATTCATATTTAGTCGGCTTGATTATTGAAACAGCGTCTTTACAGGTCTACCTAAAAAATCAATTAGGAAACTGCAGCTCATCCAGAACTCTGCTGCTCGAGTTCTCACTAAGACCAAAAAAGTGGACCACATCAGTCCAGCTCTGAGGTCTTTACACTGGCTGCCTGTCTGTCGGAGGATAGACTTCAAAGTTCTGCTGCTGGTCTATAAAGCGCTGAATGGTTTAGGACCAAAATACATCAGTGATCTCCTGATCCAGTATGAACCTACTCGACCCCTCAGGTCATCTGGATCCGCTCTTTTATCAGTTCCCAGAGTCAGAACCAGACATGGAGAAGCTACATTCAGCTTCTATGCTCCCAGAAAGCCTCAAATCCAGGTTAAAGACCCACCTGTTCTCAGCTGCTTTTGATTAGGTATTTATTCTAAGTTTTAAATCTTCACGGCTTCTTTTAAGATAGATTTTTTTTTTTTTCATTTTAAATCATGTTTTTTTTTATTCCTCTACTTTTGCTTTTTCTGCACCCTGCAGTAATGCTTTTGATGTTTTATGTAAAGCACTTTGAATTGTCTTGTAACATGAATTGTGCTATACAAATAAACTTGCCTTGCCTTGCCTTGCATCTGTGCTACATTAATTCAACGGTGACCTTGATCAAACCTTGAGAACTCCCACAAACCTGTTGATAAAAACAGAGCAACAAAATATAGTTCTTCCTCAGTAATTTGAATTAAACCTCCCTAAAGTAACAACATATGGAGCTAAGTACCGAAATATTTTACCGGCTATCAAAAATCTGTTTCTGCTTTTAGCTGAATGGTCATTGCTTGACATCCAGCAACACTCCCTCAAGGAAAAGGCTAAGCTGCTGGTCAAAGAAAGATTAAGCCAATAGTAAAGTATGTTAATCCAAAAATACAGTTAGCTGAACTGCTAGAATCATGCCTCTGTAGGTGTGTGCGTGTGTGTGTTGCAGCAGGTGTCTCAGCATACAGCCATGAGCAGATGGCATCATCCATGGTTTCATTCTCCTTCCCAGCAGCACCAACACACCCCCCCCCCACCATCCATCATGGCCAGCCTGTGGTGCAGCTGTGCTCCACTCTCCACTTTCCGTTCGCTTCCACCTCGATTTCAATCCATGAATTTATTTAAAATAATAATATATATCAAACAGTGTATGTGACTTGTTCATGTAAGTCTCTTGAACTGTAGTTGAAGTAATATTAACAGAGCCATCACCCATTTTTTTAAAGGATTTTGCAATAATTGTAAGACTCAACACAGAGTGTAACAACACACAGCTCACAACAAAAAAACTATACCAGGGCTGCCATCTCTCACACAATGAGAGTGAGAGTCACGCATTTCACTGTCTTCACAAGCTCACACGCCACACATTTAATCTCAATCTCACGCGCAGAAAAAATTACATTGCGCTACCCACTCCCATACAGTAGGTGGCGCACCTTGCCGAACTCGTTTGATAAAAGAACACGTGGAAAAACCAGAACAACAACCGCTAACGCAGGAGCAGCGGAGAAGTGCCTGAAAACAGGTTTGTAAATGCAACTCTTAATGTCTCGTTATGGGGATGGCTAGCGTGACATCACAACATCACTTCCGGGTCCAACCCGCCGCTGCTCCTAATGTAAACACAATGGCGGTTGCCAAGGTTGATTATTTTAAATGACTTAATCATGTAAATTATTACTTAAATCTCATAAATTATTTTAATCTTCTAAATTATAACTAATTCTCGTAAATTACTTTATTTTCGTAAATGAGTTTATTTTCGTAAAATATGACTTTTCATAAATAACTACCATCATTTTCGGACTGTTGAGCACACCTGAATGAGCCGTACCAGCTAAATTTTAAAAGAAAGTACATTTTGTTCATATATATGCCGCACTGAATGTAAACCAGATGTTTTCATGTTGTAACGTGAGATATTTACACAGAAAGACGGTAGATGGAAGATGTCTTTTTTTATTACCTCCACCAGGACGTAATGTTTTCGTGCCCAATTATCTGTCTGTTAGCAACATAACTTAGGAAGTTATGGATGGATTTTGATAAGATTTTAAGGAAATGTCAGCAATGGGAATAGGAACAAGTGATTCCATCTTGGGGTTGAAGCGCACATGAAGCGCCTATTCACCCACCGACCTGCTGTGCTAAACTCCACTCCTCCCCCATGTCAAAGAGCTCACAATCGGCATCCCTCGCGCAGCAGCCCCGAATCTCGCTCTCCGCTGGAAAAGCGCAGCCATGCATCTCATTAACAGACATTTTATTGGTAAAGAACAGAATATTAGAAATATAACAACATGGTGATGGGGGGGATGAGTGGCCCTGGCGGAGGTCTGTGCTCTCCGAGTGTTCAACTATACTATATATATATATATATATATATATATATATATATATATATATATATATATATATATATATATATATATATATATATATATATATATATATATATATGGAAATGTTTTCTGTTTTTATTTTTGGATTTTAATGTCTCATTTTGTCTTGATTGTACAGCACCTTGTTTTTGACTTTTGGTCATCTTAAAGGACTTTATAAATAAATTGACAGATTAAACTAGTAAATGACAACTTTATTCTCATAAATATTGACTTTAATCTCGTTTATTTTATGTGGCCCCACTCCATCATAACAGCAACAGGTAACGTCATTTCTTTTTTTTTTCTTTTTCTTTTTTTACGTGTTCTGTTTGGCAGTGTGGAGCTCAGAATTGGTGTCTGAGTACCAAGTAGAAGCCCAACAGATTTACTGTCCCAAGCGGAGCAGTACAGCTTTTGCTATAGTCCTCCACTTGATATATGTGTGAAAAATCTTTATTATGAATTGTTGGGGTTTTTATTTCCTGATGTTATGGACACGGAGACGGAAAATTAAGGAGAAGAAAGAAGGAAGATGAAGAAGAAAGGTAGGAAACAAAAAGTCAAGAGAGAGGGTGAGTTGAAAATACAAGAGAGGAAGGGGAACAAAGAAAACACAGGAAGACATTGAAGTCTGCCTCCATACCCACAGGACGGCAGAGAGAGGGGGAAAAACAAAACACGAAAAAGGAACATTGACAAAACAAACCAAACATTGTGAACTAAGAATTACACAACCACATCACACAAAAATAGATATAAAAATACAACAACAATGTCACAGAAAAACTCATGGTACCGATTAATCAAGCTCTAGTAATGATAACCTCAGCCCAAGAATATATCCTTAAACACCAGAGATCCCACATCTATGTGTGTGTGTTAGCATGCTGGTGCATATAAGGTTTCTCCATAAGAGTGTTCGATAGTTGGTGTGAGCAGGCATCAATCCGTCTCCCAGGAATCGATGCCGACATGAAGGAGATCGGAGCAAAGACGTCCAAAGGACCGCCAGAGCCCCAGGCGGACCCGGCGGGGCCGACCGCATCCCCCAAGAGTGGAGCAAAGGAGAACCCCAGGGGAACGTCCAGCGGCTACTATGCAGGGGCCCGGGGGGCGGCAGTGACGAGCCCACGGGCCCCGCCGGCAACCGGCCGTGCCAGGACGGGCTGGTCAATGGACCGGGAGAGCCGGGGCCCAGGGGCACCCCACCCCCCAGCAGGGACCCGACAAGGGACCGGCCGACGAGGGGCCCCTGGCACTGCAGGCCGCCGGCCGCCACGCACCGCCGCCACCCTAGGCCAATCCCCACCGCCAACATCCCAGCGACCCACCCCGGGCCTACGTTGGGGCGCCCCACCGATAGCCGCAGGGGACGGACAGCATCCCCAGGCCGGGCTCAGCCAGCATCTGGACACCAAGTTGTACCAGCTCCCGGGTCCTGATCCCGCTTAACGCAGAGCGCCGAGACCAGGCATCCAACGAGCGCCAGGGCCGGTCCAACCCACCAATGAACCGACCACGCAACGGTGCGCACAGAACAGGTGATCAAACGAGCATAGACACCGGATCCGCATCCCGCCGAGCCACCGACAAGGCACCGCCGAACAATCCCAAACCTGGCACCCCTAAAAGAGGTGCCCCAACCAACCAAAGGAAGATATCGGCCCAGCGCATCGGCCGACCAACACACAGGCCCCCCCAGGCCCGGCCAGGCACGCACCAGGTCCGAACCGGATTGACCACCGATGCTCGGGCAGGCAGGGGCCCCCGTCACCAGCGGGGAGTGACGAAGGGGAAATAGGCCCCCCATTAAGTGTAAGGCCTGAGGTGCGCCAGGCGAGGGGGCAGACCAAGATCTACCTGACAGGTAGACAAAGACATACAGACACAGTCATACGTTCCCTCCCTCTTAAACCCATACATTCTCACTAACTCACCAAGACACCCAAAAAAATTACGCTGTACCCTCACTCACCCCATACACACTTTATGCTCCCAGGTCCAGGTACCGATGCCCCAGTAGAGCCACCAGCCCCCGGACCCGGCAGATGGACCCCCTACCTTCTAGGACGGAGACAAGCAGACCGCCAAGGGCCCCACAGTGGCAAAGCAGCCCGACAGCCCAGGACCCCGACTAGACCGCCTGTTCCTCCTCCGGACCCCCACCCCTGATGGCCCGTAGCGAACAGGGGTGTGAAAAGACCCCTAGCCTCCATCCTCCCGCTCGAGTATGGTGTTGATGCGTGTTGTTATAATGTGCATTTAAAACAGAGGGGTGGGATGTGGGGAAGTCAGCCCACATTCCCCAACCCCCACCCCGAGCCCTCAGTGTCTATATGTGGTTTAACAGTGGGCACCGGCGCCAGAGGTGAAGCTGATTGAACCGCTCCCCCTCTGGATGCCGAAAAGTGTGCCCACCCCAAAGTCCCTACATATGTGTCGCGTGAGAATGTTATAAGTGGGAGTGTCTAAGTTGTATATTAAAATTGGGACCAAGGACGCCACGGGATGGCGAGGAGGGAAGCCCCTCCTCACACCCCAGTGATGTGCGCATGCCCCAAGACCCTATATGAGTGGTAAAGTGATGGAGCGGGTGGACAGAGGTGTCCAGGGATGGGGAGGGAAGGACTGGGAGACAAAAGACACAAAAGACACTAGACAATTATGATTCTGCAAAGTTTAAAGAGATGTTTATTAGTTGTTATGAGAGCAACAAGACAGAAAAATCCACGGCAAGATAACTGTAGGAAGTTCAGTAAGAAGCTTAATAAAAGAATTTAAAACAGATAACCTTGAGGAAACGTTGATATATGTACCTGATATGAAGTGGTCGCCACATAGGGTTGCCAACCGTCCCCTAAAAAACGGAATCGTCCCGTATTCATACAAAATGTTACATGTTCCGTATTGAGGTAAAAAGTAATGCAATTTGTCCAGTATTTCAGCTAGAATAAAAAAAAAGGCACAAAGCTGGAATTATTCGGTCTTTACGCTGCGCAGCTGCTTCTTCTTTCTTCTCCCCCTTCCCTCTCCTGTTGCTCCTTAAATCATGAAACTGATCAATGATCAGCTGATCGCCTTTTCAGTCGCAAGTCTCTTGTTTATCGCCCACGTAGTGCAGAAAGAGGAAACCAATGGATGTCGCACTAAACAATAGCAGCATGTTTAAGCTTGATAACCTGCTTAAACGTTCCTGTTCATCAGAACTAAGCAGGTGATGGAGAAACAGGTTAACGTTTTAGGTGACATGAATGAGTTGAAGGGAAGTTATGAACTGTTTCTGAGATACAAATAACAACGGGATCCTTTTGTACATTTCTCTATGCAGGGCCGGCTCTAGCAAAGTTTTGCCAGGGGTCCAGGTAGGGCATTAACAGGGAAAGGGGGGCACAAATACATACTTTTCTTTCTTATTCTCGTTTAAAACTTCTAACTTTTAATAAATATCTGAATCTTACAACCAAAGTAGTCATCTGATGTTTAGTGCATAGAAATCCATTTTCGTATTTAGTAAATATTAAGTCTAATATATACTCTAGTAAGCTATAGTACTTTTTTCCTTTGGGATGGTACCATCTGTGCAGTCTGGAATTCTGTCAAAGAAAGATGTTCAATCTATTTAACTATTGTAGAAAAATAATTGATTTATGTGCATTTGTTTTACACTCGCATTAAATTAAATTTGAGTACTTCAATTAAGCATCATGAGGCGGAGGATGGGGGGTGGTTCCTCATTTTTTTTGCTGGGAGTTGGCAACCCTATCGCCACATAAGCAGAAGCCTTTGCTCGTGGGGGTCTCACAGCTTCATTTTAGCTGATCGCTAGTCCTTTTCATTGCAATACTCCAACATTTTCTGCTTTCTGGATCATTATGTTCCCAATTGGTAGAATCATTAGACAGCATGGGATAAATTTCCACAGCTATGCAGATGATACACAACTATATTTATCCATAAATCCTGATGAACCCAGTCAGTTAGGTAGATTACAGGCATGTCTGGAAAACATAAAAACATGGATGACCCTAAACTTTTTGCTTTTAAATTCTGACAAAACAGAAGTTGCTGTCTTTGGACCAGAAGTTCTTAAACAGAAACTGATTAGTCAATCACTTCATCTGGATGGCATTAAATTGGCCCCCAGTAATAACGTAAAGAACCTCAGCGTTATTTTTGACCGAGACTTGACATTTAAATCTCATATTAAAACAGGTTTCTAGGATTTCTTTATTTCACCTCCGGAATATTGCTAGAATTAGAAACATCCTGTCCAGGAGTGATGCTGAGAAACTAGTCCATGCATTTGTTACCTCAAGGCTGGACTACTGTAATTCTTTACTATCAGCTAGTCCACAAAATGCCATTAAAAGCCTTCAGTTGATCCAAAATGCGGCAGCAAGAGTTCTGATGAATATTAAAAAGAGAGATCACATTGCTCTTGTTTTAGCTTCCCTTCATTGGCTCCCTGTTAAATCTAGAATAGAATTTAAGATCCTTCTTCTTACATTCAAAGCCCTTAATAATCAAGCTCCATCATACATCAGAGATCTAATTGTTCCTTATGTTCCTAACAGAGCCCTTCGCTCTCAGACTGCAGGTTTACTTGTAGTTCCTAGGATCTCTAAAAGTAGAATGGGAGGCAGATCTTTTAGTTATCAGGCTCCTCTCCTGTGGAACCAGCTCCCAGCTTTAGTCCGTGAGGCAGACACACTGTTTACTTTTAAGGCCAGGCTTAAAACGTTCCTTTTTGATAAAGTTTATAGTTAGAGTGGCGGAGGTCATCCTGAGCTATCTCTGTAGTTATGCTGCTATAGGCTCAGACTGCTGGAGGACAGACTTACCAATTTTTTCCACTCTGCTACTTCCTTTTCTCCTACGACTCTCCAGTTGTATTACAGTACATTCTGTTATTTCGACTGTTAACTTTGTTTTCTCTCAGTGTTTTTCTCTCCATAGAAGATATACCTGGTCTGGTATCCTGCTTGGCTGCAATGCCCTGTTGGACGGGGGGCATCGACTGGGATGATCCTCCCAGTAACTGAACATCCACTGTGTCCTGTTATTAACTTTTTACTTTCTGTAACATAGAAAGTTCTCTTATATCAGATCTTCTGTTCCTTCTGTGTTTCTGCTCTGTCTTCTCAAACCCCCAGACGGTCGTGGCAGATGGCCGCTCCTACTGAGCCTGGTTCTGTTGGAGGTTTCTTCCTGTTAAAGGGGAGTTTTTCCTCTCCACCGTCGCTACATGCTTGCTCAGTAGGAGGGATTACTGAAGGATTGCTGTGGTTGGAAAGTCTGCATCAACGGGGCCCAACCTCACGCCAATGACTGATGCAATCTCCTGGGATTCCTTAAATAGGAAACTTTTTAACTGATTGGAATGTTTGTATAAATGTATTGAAATGACTTCTTGTTAAGTGCCTTGAGATGACATCTGTTGTGAATTGGCGCTATATAAATAAACTGAATTGAAACTGAATTGAATTAGGAATCTTGTTAAATTCTCTTCCCTTATCCCTTACACATCTGTTGTGGGATATTGTTGTATCCACATCTGTTGTAGCATGTGTTATATTTTTATTGCTACTTCTTAACTTTTTCTTCTGAAGCCAATGTTGTGAAAAGAATTTGAATGATTAATAAATATCTGGCAGGCCAAGTTTGTAATTTTTGCAAAACCTAATGTTCTTCAGACAGTGCACCCCGCAGAACCACCCCCCCCAAAAAAAATAATCTCACTCCCACAGTTCTCCAAAAATTGGCAGCCCTGCTATACATAATCCGGGGTTCACGAAAATGGGACAGGACAAGTTTTTAGAGATTTTCTTTGAAAACTACAAATCTCTTTTTTCCTAACAACTGTGAAAGAGTTATTTAGTTTAGTATCAACAGGATGCTTTAAGCAGAAGCTAACTTAGCATTAGTTGCTAACGGTTATCCATCTGAAGGTTTCTTAGTGCTTAGAGTTGTCCTCATGTAGTCTTTCTTTGTCATTATATTCATTCTTCATGTTAGATTTTACTTAATATTGTAAGATGTGCCACAAGATCGCATTCCATCCCTACCAAAACTATTATAGAGAATATACACAACAGTACAGATCTGCCCGTCTACTGAAGCTTTTAGTGGGCCACTAAGACAGCAAAGCTTTACTATGAGGAAAAAAGAAGTTCAAAGAAAGATTCAGTAAATGAACCTGCAGGACGATCACAATAAGGTTTGGTAGTAGCTTGGCCAAGGCTTCTTCCTGTCGTAGTCGCTTTAACCGCTCTTACTAACCACCTGTTCACCCCCCTTCCACAACTCACAGACACAATTTCACCATTTGATCCCTCTATCTTGAGGCTTCCGAAACCAAAGTCGTCAATCCTTGACCTCCCTGATCTTTGATGTAGTTTGATTTTTTGATGGAGATCTGGTGTAGTTGTGCCTAGTGCTTAATTAAAAAATTCAAAATACCTGTTATATTAATGCATACATGTATATATTGGGTGAAGTAATTCTGGCAACTGCTTGACAACTGTGGTAAAGCTGAAGTTTGCTTAGCCAACTATATTGAACATGTACTTTTCACCCTTGGCAAAAATTTTGCAATCCCTTGCATCTTTTTAGGTTTTGGGAAATAATCTTATTTCAATCTAACTAACTGCATCTTGTTACACTTATAAAGTAAGACTAGAACAAAAGTTCAAAGTTGAACACTTGGCTTGCTTCTTTTTTTATTTTTTGCTTTAATCATCATTAAAGTTTCTTATCACCCAATCTAGTTTAAGAAAAAAAAAATAATATTTTATTAATATATTTTCCTGTTTCACATCCCTTTTAACACACACCATTTTGGCAATGTGCATTTCTTCCCAGTCTAAGGTTCTCAGCTAATTACACCTTTTTTTCATTTATTGTTGGATGCAACATTAGAACTTTTGAAATAATCTATAATATTTTCAGCAGGTATAAGTACCCAGGCGTAGTAACATAACTGGCATGCCACAATTGAAACATTCAAGGGAATCCATTATATTAAAATTAATATTTATATGAAGCAATTCTGATCAGTATTTAATTTGCTCCTAATCAAGTATTGCACAAAATATATATATATATATATATTTTTTTTCTGGTCACAGGGGTGTGAGGAGGTTTACTCCATGCAGCTAATTCATTGACAGAAATGCTTCCAATAATCAATTTTAAGATTAACAACAAATCAAATTATCATGATAAAGTCAGGGAGCTCCTTCCCAATGATATTAACCCACTTATTTAATTGCACACATTTATATACATTTTTTGGGGGGATTTTGCAGTTTAACACATTCAGTGTATAATTACCTCTCCTTGTGCTCATTAACCTTTGCTTCAGCAGCAGCAGTTAGAAGCATACTTATCAACTGCTCATATATAAATGTGGCATCAATAAAGCTTAACTTGGTCAGTGAAGGATAAACTACACCAAAAAGTGAAGGAAACAGGATTTACGCTTGACTGGAGCTTCTCCTCAGGACATTAAACTGTGCCTCTTTCACATGTTCAAGTTATCTCCAAATATGTTTAATCCCATTCATTCCAATACAATCCAAATACTTGCAGTTTAATGCTTTATGCTTATTCCAGTTGGACTGTTGACTGGGCTTTGTTAGTCCAGAAAACACTTTTCAAAGTTAGCCTGGACACTGAGAGCCATGATCATTTGGCATATGTGATCAGAAAATACAACTCAACCACACTTGGAAATCATCAGATCTCCCCATGTGGACTTATATATATATATATATATATATATATATATATATATATATATATATATATATATATATATATATATATATATATATATATATATATATATATATATATTAGGGATGGGCATTCGATTAAACAGTCTTCATCGATCATCGGGAGAATTAATGATCGTTTTTCGATTAATCATTGATATTTTTATATTAAAATTCAGTGAGAATAGGCTATATTAAAATTCAGTGAGAATAGAAAAATAGCGTGTTTCCTCACTGAGATCTTCATTACAAGTGGGACACCTCTTGTGGCAGATAAACGGAATAAATTCACGGTAGTTGCACAAAGAAAATAAGCAGCGGAGCCGACAGCTAAAAGACGGTACTCATTCAAACAACTGACGACTGTTGAGGCTATGGCCTTTACTGAACGAACTGGATCTCCCATCATCCTTTCACTGAACGAACTGCATCTCCCAGCATCCTTCCACTGAACGAACTGCATCTCCCAGCACTCATTGCGCTGCCCTCGACCCATTCTCATTGGTCTGTGGCCAGTGATGACATCACAGAGTTGATAAAAGCAGCGCGAATATTGAAATCTTGGTCTTTTGGTCCCGGTACCGTAAGGAGACGCTTTAATCCACTGCTAGCATTGTCCCTTTTTCCGTTCGAACCTGCAGGACCAGGAAGACCTTCCCTTTTAAACTTCGAAGTGAATCGGCCGAGCAAACAGACTTTCTTGTACGGGTAACCAAGGAGTCAGCTGGCCATCTGAGCTCTTTTGAAAACAGGCCTGAGTCCCTCAGCGCCTAAAGTTGGACGTCCGCTTTTTCTGACCTCGGTTTTGCGCAAACCGCTCCTTTAAACTGGACACTTTCTACGTTCTTCGTCGTGGACTGTGGAGAGCTGCCCCCACCAAGTAGGATTAAACTGATTTATTTATCTCGGTCTGGGTAGAGGAGAATTAGGTCTTGACGGTTAATATGCGTTTTCTGTTGGTTAAAATAAGTCTATCAACTTGTTAACCACTGTTATTCTTGGTCATCTGTCGCCGTACACCAACCCTGAATGTGCATGCTTTTTGTGTTTTATTATTTGACTTTGGTTGCAACCAGAAGCAGTATATTATATTGTATTATTTCCTTGTTTGTTTATTGTCCGCTGCGGTCGACACGTGTCTGTTTAGACAGGTCGCGTGGACTCAGTAGATCTCCTTTCTCCGTCGCCCTCGTTTCCTTTGTCCAAGCCACCATTGCTAATGAAACTAGCCTTTGTTGAATCGCCACGCGGTCTTCCTTTGTCTTCCTTTGTGAACCGATCGTGCCAATTGATGAGGCTTGAGTTATTTATCGCATTGAGGGGGTGAGCTGAACCCCCCCTCATTCGCTCGCTGTCTCCCACACACACACACAGCTGCACACACACAGCCGCACACACACGCCCCTTTCCTTCGACGTTAACTTTGTTCTATATTTTTGCATGCGTTAGAAAGGATGGAAATTATGAATGAAATGTAATCTGTAAGGTTGACCTATTTCATTAATAAATTCCCTTAAATAACAAGAAGTTTCCTGTGCTATTTCAGTGTGTGCTGTGAAGTTTGTTTTAACCCCGCGGACGAACTCTATGACTTTTCAGAGAGACTGACAGTCTGGTTTAATTAAAATTATCTCATTTATGAGATTGGTGCCCCTATATCTTTAATAAACAGGTTAAACTCGAACGTCATCAATAATTATATTAATATTAAATAATTGATTATAATTATTGATGCTCAGAAAACCAGACAGCAAATATTTATTAGTAGTAGTTACAACACGACGCTCATATTTTTTTTCTTCTCCAAAAAAGTAAAAAAAAACAAAAAAAACGTAATGTTAAACAATAAGTTAATAAAAAAAAAATACTTTTAGGTCTGATAGTTTTGTGTTGCATTTGGCAAAAAGAGTCGAGAAAGAGAGATCAGCGTAGCGTACCTAACAATAAATTAGGCTCATTAACAGAGTAAAAAAGACAACAAAAAAAGAAACTGTAACTTATATACAACTTTAGCACCAGTCTACTGATTTTTGTTGAGAAAGTTTAGCATGTTAACATGCGCTGGGGTCAGAAGCGAAAGCAGCCTGTTGAGCAGACTGACGGTCCAGGCTGCTGTCGCGTCTGACCTGCAGCGCCGAGATCATCTGCTGTGAGGGGAAAGACATTGCTGTGATACACATTCCTCCATGCTAACTTGGCAAGCCTCTGGAATCTTGTTGGATTAATTTTCCACCAGTCTGTAGGGGTGCAATCCAGAGGTGGCGGTGCCTCCCTCGGAAAGTAATCGGTGAGTAAGTTTCTCTGCTCGTTCTGCATCTCGGCTCCTCCGTGCTAACACCGACTTGATGCTAGGTTGAGACCAAGAGCAGGATGCTCCGCTTCTAACCAGGGTTGGAAGTTTGTTCAAGTAATTATACACAGCTTTGCAGTGTTGGCAGTGAACCGAGACTTTTTTGTTTGTTTGTTTTTTTTTTGTCAAAGTGGTCCCACGCCACACTTTGCTGCGACCTCTTCATGACAATGCTACATTTGAAATACACAGAAACTCCCAAGAAACTGAGTCGGCCTGTGTGTTTTAATTTCAGTCATCGCCCTCGTGTGGTAAAGTGTTTAATTACTCCCACATAGCAAAATTAATTGCATTCCTTCAAAACTCACACTACGCAACAGAACATGCGTTAATTGATCGGTAAAAAAAAAATGTCATCGATGAAATTCTTAATGATCAATTAATCAATCATTGATTAATTATGCCCATCCCTAATATATATATCTATATATATATATATATATATATATATAGATATATATATATATATATATATATATATATATATATATATATATATATATATATATAGATATATATATATAGATATATATATACACACACACCATACCATACCAATTTATTTATAAAGCACATTTACAAACGGCATCAAACCGACCAAAGTGCTGTAGAAGGTAGAACCAGTAGATAAGGATTCACACAGATAAAACCAAAATTTTAAATAAGATAATAAAACAATAAAACAGGCCGGACCAAAACGAGACTAAAGCTAAAACTAGTTTAAAAACAGAGATAAAACAAGGTAAAATCAAAAATAAAACTCAAACGAAAACAAATACAAATACAAATACAAAAAAAAAAACGGACAGGCTATACTGGACTGAAAGCTATAGGATAAAAATATGTTTTTAATAAAGATTTAAAAGAGGAAAGAGAGGGTGCCAATCTGAGTGTAAGGGGCAGTTTGTTCCACAATTTCGGAGCACAGACCGAAAAAGCCCGCTCGGCTCGAGCTCTAGACCGGGCGGATGGGACCGATAGCAGATGTTGGTCCGCCGATCTAAGAGTTCGCCCTGGGACATAGGGGAAAAGCAAATCAGACAAATATTGCGCATGGAGTGATTTGTAGACTAGTAAAATAATTTTGTATTGAATACGATAGCGAATCGGAAGCCAATGAACCCGAGCCAACACAGGGGTAATGTGTTCTCTCCTGGCTGTCCCTGTCAGAAAGCGAGCAGCGGCATTCTGTACAAGCTGGAGGCGCCTAATAGAAGAACCTGATACACCAAATAAAATTTAATTTGCGTAGTCCAGACGAGAGGTCACAAAAGCATGTACCACAGAGTGCAAGTCCTGCTTCCTCACAAACGGCTTGAGTTTGTACAACCGATGAAGCTTGAAGAAACAGGACCTTACTATCTGGTTTATGTGTGCATTCATCTGTAATAAAGGGTTCATGTTTACCCCGAGATTTGAAATGGTGGATTTCAACAGGGCCGTGAGACAAGGTGGGAGAATAGGTTTTGGAATCGAGGACGTACTAGGGGTAAAAACAATCGCCTCCAACTTTGACTCATTTAAATGAAGAAAGTTAATAGATAGCCAGGCCTTCACATCTTTCAGACAATCAATAAGAGGTTGCACCGGGTCCAGGGATTTTAGCGAAAGGTGCAGCTGACAGTTGTCGGCATACAAGTGATAATGAACTGAGTGCCGTCGAAAAATAGCAGCTAAGGGAAAAATATACAAGTATATTATATATATATATATATATATTAGGGCCGGGACTTTAACGCGTTAATCAAGATTAATTAATTACACAACAATAACACGTTAAACATTTATTAGCCATTTTAATCGCACTTATTTTTACACCGCGGAACGTTTCTCACTGGATGAGTTTCAGCGGACCGATTATACTGGAGCACCAACAGCGTTCATTAGACAGTTAACAACAAACCACAGTGAACATGGACAAAGAAGCTGATGAGACCGCTTTGGTTGGCCCTGTGGATGTGAAATGTTGTTATAAAAAACGAATTGATGGAAGCATCGATGAGAGCATGGTTGTGTGCAAGCTATGCAACAAGGAATCCGCATAACACTGCAGCAAATCGAGCCTCAAGTATCACCTCAATGCTAAACATATAGAAGCTAGCGTGGACTCTATTGTTTTGGCCAAGGTTATTGAGAGTTGGACTGAAATTAATTGTATTTTCTTAAACCAGCTGTTGGTAAATCAACAGTCTGTTATGGCCTCTGAAGCAACAGAGAGATGTTTTCCACAGTAATAGTCAGGATTTCCAATGTTCTGAATGTTCTTGAAAGTATTGTGTTTTACTTAAAAAAACAGTTTACAAAAGGTCTACCTACCTAAAGGGTACCTGAATTTCTGAAATGTAGGCTACTATATTTTTTAAATATGCTATTTCTACACTTTATGGCAAAATAACACTGGTCTGTTGGACTTGGTTGAACAAAAATAAACAATATTTCGTTGCTTAAGCTTATGTATTCAGGCATTATTCAGTGGTATACTAAAAATCCATTTGAAAAACTTACTTCTCACTGTTCGCAGGTCAAATATTTCTATGGGATTAAAATGCGATTAGTTTCGATAAATTAATTACAAAGCCTCTAGGGCAAACACCTAGGCCATCAGCAGGGGGTAGCAGGGAGAGATCCCTGTCATCGCTCCGCCACCACGAGACGTACTGGGGTTAAAGGAGCGAAACGTTGATGAGTGGTGGTCCCCAGCTGATGACCCGCTTAGGCCCACAGAGGTGTTCAGTGAGGTGTCAAGGCACACCTATTCAAAAGGCACTGGAGGAGGTGCGTCAGGCAGCAATGCCCAGCAGGAAAACCAACATCTGTATCTTGATATATATATATATATATATATATATATATATATATATATATATATATATATATATATATATATATGATAACCATGTCACTCATTACATATTTTTCTAAATTCTGCACTTTTACTTCAACATTTTTTAAAGTACTGTACTCAGTTACATTTTAAAAAGTAAGTTATCGGTCAGTTCCAGTGGCATGCAGTCACCTGCCATCATGACACGTAAAACAGGTACTAACAATGATGAGAGAAAATTAATTTGTCCACCTTTGTGTTCTATGAATTTGTTTTCTGTATAATTTCACATTTTTAAAAACCAAATTCAAACATTGCTTATTCAATAAGTGCCTCAGCTCTGGCTGCGACAGATGATCTTCTTCTATGCATTGAAAAGACTGGAAACAATCATAAAAAGACAGCTGGAATACAGTTGGAAACTCTCCTCTTTGGCGATCATTGCCTCAATAGTCATGAATGGCACTGCACGTCGCTGGTCAGTTTATAGCCATGGGAAAAATGGATCAAATAGAATTGTGTTTCTCTTGTCTTTTTCGACGCATGTCCAGAGTTTCCATGTTAGCGTACTACTAAACCAGCTAACTGATGTCCAGTTGGTTCAAGAGATGTTATCGTGGAGCCAGTCAGGGCAATTTAGCTGGAGGGGCTGTGGCTTACTTTGGTGGGGCCCAGTTATTTAACCCCAACTCTGCATTTCCCGACACCCTTTCTATGTACATATTCATATTATACATCATTTCAAAGCTGAGATTCTTTCAGGAGCGGGCTGGCGAGAGGGAGGTTTGGGAGTTTTCCCGAACGGCCGGTCTGTTCTAGATCAGTGGTCAGAACGTTTTGTTTTTGTACTCCACAAGCAGCTGCGGTTGAGCCACTGTCATGGTCCTGCTGTGTGTGTCCTTGAGTACTTGAGTGAGGCATCTTTCTTGATATAAGATCTTTGTATACATGCATACTGGTGGTGCTGCAGCTGCAAGTGATTAGTACTTCTTGCTGCTGCGCATGATTCTACTGTCAACTATTTTGGCATTGTTTGCTAGCTGCTACCAGATGTCAGTAGCTCTCTTCTGCTTTGAAATGAAGACTAACCTTGCAGGGCTTCCAAAAATAGGTCGCCTCGGTGCCAGAAAGTTTGAGACATTCATGGGGAAAAAAAACATTCTTATCCATGACCCACCTGAAGTAAAAAAACTTCCAAGCTCCCGGGCTGATTTTCAACACCATCCTATCCCTGTTTGTGATTCAAAAGATGTATGCCAATCAATGATACAATCATAACTGTAGACACAGTACACACTTTTTTCAAAAGCCAAATTTCAAAACCCAGAACAGAGCTATCTCGTACAATAAGATAGCTCTGTTCTGTTTTGTTGTGGATCTAACAGTCTTTTACATCCACAACGTTCAACCAATGTCCTCCTTTCAAATAGTTAGTCCACAACAAGTCTTGTGTTCAAACTCCACCATCATCTCCCGCTCAAAACCTTGATAATTCCCTTTTTTATGTGCATTTCTCATATAGTTTCCATCAGAACTACCGTTAGCATGCAGGGTCTTTCTGCATGGAGTTTGCATGTTCTCCTTGTGCAAGTGTGGGTTTTCTCCAGGTACTCTGGCTTCTTCCCACAGTCCAAAAAACATGAGTGTTAGACTGATTGGCCTTTCTAAATTGCCTTTAGGCATGAGTGTGTGTGTGTGGGTGTGTGTGTGTGTGTGTGTGTGTGTGCGTGTGTGTGTATGCATGGTTGTTTGTCCCATGTGTCTCTATGTTGCTCTGCGATGGAATGGCGACCTGTCCAGGGTGTACCCTGCCTCTCACTGGATGATTGCTGGAGATAGGCACCAGTCCCCCTGCAGAGAATGGACGAGTATAGATAATGGAAGGATGTTTCTATTTCTGGATGATGAGTTGAACAGTGCTTCATCAGATATTTAAAGCTTAGGAAGTTGTTTTACAACCTAAATCTACTTTAAACTTCTCCACAACTTTCTCCCTGACTTGTCTGCTGTGTTCCTTGAGCTTCATAATGCTGTTTGCTGTCTAACAAACATCTGGACAGTTGTATTTACTGTAAGCCAAAATTCAAAAACACTGAGTCAGACTCTTTACTCAAGTATTTTATTTTACTTTATAAACAAAATGTTGAAAACAAGGCTTTATTTTTATTTATTTTTGCTTTAATTTCTAATTAGGGGTGTCAAATTGTCGCATTAATTGCGATTAATTAATTACAGCCATATTTAGCGCGCTAATCACGTTAATCTAGTTTTTAATCTTTCATTTTACTGTTTCTGCATGTGAGTTGCCTTTGAATAAAATCCGTTTTTATCCTTTGGACTTCTTTTGCTTGATTTGTTAGAGGTTAACCACACCCTGAAGTGCACAACTGCCATAGACATATGGCAGTTTGTAGACCTTCTTATCATGAGAAAACGTTGTAGTGGCAAGGGCAAGATGAGTGAGGATGAGCAGTGAGTTGCAGACAGTGTTGCCAATTTATAGTTTTTATTGATTTATTTAGTGAGTTTTTAAACCCCTCCAGTGCTTATGTTTTTAAAAATCGACTAGCAAAATATCTAGCAACCTTTTCTGGGGTTATTGGAGTTTTGGGTTAAGCATGTGTCGTTGTTACTCTCACTGAGCAGCGGTGCAGCCGTGGGCTCGTCTCCCGTCTCAGAACGCTTACAGCAGGCAGGCACTCCGCGCGCTGCAGCTCCGCCTACCCCCAGGTCCATCTGGACTCAGAGGAGATATTTATCCCAGTGAGTCCAGAATGCTAATGAACCACGCATGCTCAAAGCCAAAGTTGCAGGCCGGCAGCACTGGGACTAGTGTCAAAAACAGAGAAATGTAAATGGCTGGGAGTGCATCTGTTAAAGTCTGTCAAAAACAATAGATGACTTCATAAAGCCACTTTTTTGTTATATATTTGTTCTGCCACAATAATGTAATGCATTAAAATGAAAATACCTCAAGATGACAGGTCTCTTAGCAATTATTAGGTGGGATTAAAAAAGAGATTAGTTAGATAAAATAATTACAGATCATAATTAATTAATCTCAAAGTTTTTTAATCTCATGACAGCACTATGTCTAATTATGTGCTACTCTTTGCTTATCTATCACAATAAAGTGCAATAAATATTGTGGAAAAGTTTAAAGGGAAATAAATAGTGTCCTTAGTCAAAAATTTTGTCATAGCCGCTGTAATACAGACTGCTACAGGATATCCTTCTGTGTCCACAGCCATCAGTAGCTACAACTCTTTGAAGGAAATTGTGTAATATGAATTGAAACAACATTTTATTTCCTTCTGGGATTAATAAAGCTTTTTCTGTAAAAAATCTCATCTAAAGAAATTAATCCTTTTCCTATATGATAAATGTAAATCTTAGTTTGTGGACTTCCGATGGCAAAATTTAGAGGGATACATGTTAACCTGTTCTGTGTCAGAGCTCCCAGATGGTTGGTCATGACAGATAAATACTAACACCTCCTGGAGTCTCACAATTCAAGTTTCAGATTACATTTTATAAATCTGTCTGGCATAACATTAGGTTGATCTTAAGAACTAGAAGGTCTCATCAGTGAAGAGTAGCAAACAGCGTTTATTTATCACGAAACATAAATGAGGTTGTAGGAACGAACATACAGACAGTACCAATGAAGGTACTGCATTCTAAGCTGCAGCGGCTTTAAGACTCCGTGTCTTCTCATGTGAAAATATTTAATCCTCGTGTGGATTAAATGTCCTCAAAAAGAAAGCAAAGAGAGGCAAGTATGGCACAGTATGAATATTTCTACTTCTTTTCAGGGCACTTCAGATTTGGATGTGGGTTTAGGGCTAAGATTAGAGCAGGATTAGGTGGAAATGTCAGAGAGGGAACGCTTTGGGAATAAATACAGTCAATGAAATTCCTGACAAGCACACAGTAGGAATACAAATGTGTGTGTAAGTGTGTCTGTGTGCTGACGGCGAAGTGTTCAGTGGGCACTCTGTTCAGTGAAAACATTGCTGTTAGAGTAAACTTGCAGACAGAAGTCATTGAAACCCTCCTCACACTCCTGCCTGTCTTCACTCCTACCACACCTTCACTCTCTTCACTATGTACTCCTTCAGTACCCCACCCTGGGGGTGGGGTACTGAAGGAGAGTGAAGCCATAGAAAACAGACATCTCTACCTATCTGCACGGTTCGTATTCCTTGTCCATCCATCCATCCATCCATCCATTAGATAATGGAAGCCAAAGCTTGATATTTAGTCCTTTTTTTATTTATCAGGCGGCAGATTTTGTGCATTATATATATATCTGTCAGTTTTTTTATTCCTATAATTGACCCTTTAGTTTGAAATATGGAAATAATTAAATTTTTGTGCTTCAACTGTAAAAGAAAATGATACTTTAATGTTAGGTATTTCCTTGTTCTTGTTTATGTTGGTTAGACCCATTTGATGCTTTTAAAGGAAATCTAAAGACTGATTTGTTCTCCAAGCATTTACATCATAGTACACACAGGGTTGTTTCACGGTCATGTATTTTAAAATTGTTGTTAACTTAATTATTTAATCTGTAATTTAAGATGTACTTTTTTCTGTATTGCTATCTTGTGAAGCACTTTGTGACTATGTCTGTGAAAGGTGCTATATGAATAAATTTAGCTTGCTTGCTTGTTCTGAAACCTTTAAAGGGAAATTTACTTCTGATTGTTTAATTTCCCCATAAAAACACCAGATGTGTTTACATAGTGCGTATTTCTAACAATTGACATGTTTTTTTGTTGTTTTAGATTTTGTGTCTTTAGACATTTTTTAGCAGGAAGCAGGTTAAACAAGATTATTTGGGGTAGTAAAGGTTACTGAACCCTATTCTATATCTTGCAATCTATAAGGATGTTACTTTGAAACATAGCGACAACTGAAGCATGGTTGCAAATGATGAACACTCTTTTATGGAAAAAACATTCCCTGGTGACTGTGGCATTTTTCAGCAGGATAGCGCAAAATGGTTCCGAAATGATTTGAGAAGATCTTGACTTGATATTCAGAATTCCCCAACTCTAACCCAATGGAGCATCTGTGGAGTGTGCTGGAGAAAGCAAGCTAAATCCACAGGGCAACACCTTCGAACTCAAATCAACAGGGTTTGAAGGACAGATTCCATGGCACAGTATAGTGGAGTCCATCCCTCAATGGCCAAGTTTCCTTCAGATTCTTCAGTTTGAAATCTGGAAACTGCTGTGTAGTGCAGGTAAGGTACTGACTGCTTATAAGTACTCAACACAACACCTATTTAAAAAATCCCTTTACCTACTCTGTTAACTAGTAAAGTTGATTAAAATATTTGACTTTATGTACATCAGATGTAGTGGTACATCGGTTGATCTCAGTCATCCAACAGTTGTAGAGTTTTGTAAAAGGAGGAAAAGATACAACAGTAAAATGTATCCCTGTCCAAGCTTTTATCAGAATTCTCCCTCAACTGAAATCTCACTGGTGAAAAGTAGCCATCTTTTCAAAGTCCTTGTCAAACTAATGCTTATGAGGCTTATCAATATGAGAACTATTTGACTCGTCACTGAAAGGGTTTCATAATATTTGTTAGGGTATTCTTTTTAAACCGCCGTGTTGCCTGATCATATATTTGTTTAGATCTATGTTCTATCTGGCTGGCAGATAAGTACTTTTTTTGACAGTTGTTTCCTTTTCTATTTACCAAGTAATTTGAACCAAAGACTGAGTTTGAGTTTGGATATCTTTATTTCCTGTTGTGAAGGACTTATAAATGCTAGGAGCATGTATAGCTTGTTCAGATGGCTTTGTTAAAGTATATTTCATTGTTGCAGTTTCTAGCACAGTAGCCGTTCAATGATTTTAATTTGTCATTGAGACAACATACTCTAATTTGAATCTGAATTCTAATTCTTAAATCCTAATTTCTTGAAACCAGTTTCTTGAAACCAGTTATGATTATGTGTGCATTGTTCAAGTCCAGGGGCCCACATCTTCCTAAATCAGGCCCTGGCTACAGACCACACAAAATTCATTGAAAAAATGAGTGAATGAGATATTTTACTTGTATAGCTATGTAATAGCTGAAGGTGAAGAGGGATTTTTTCAACACAGTGAGTTCAAGCAAACATCCAAAATAAGAATACATCAACATTTCCTTCTAGCGCCATTGAGTGGTTGTGGTGACGGGGTAAGCCGTATTGCGTCATTTCCTGTTGTCACTGCTGTGGTCCGTGGAGCTGTTTTGGTGTTCAAACGCTCTTGAATTGATCTTATTTTCTCTGTGCTGAGGCTTTTCTAAGTTATTTTAACACACAATCACACTAAAACACACATTTTGTGGTGGTGTACTTTACGTTTTGGGAACTCCTCGTGTTTCACACAGTTTTTCTTTGGGTGGAAGGTCTCGCTAGCTCAGTTAGCTTAGCTTCATTGCGGCTATGGCTACTCTTCTTTCTCCTGTCTCTAACTCTTCTCTTCTCTCTTGCTCTCTCTGTCAGATGTTTAGTTACTTCCCTGCCTCCTTTAGTGATAATGGTAACTGTAATAAATGTAATATTTTTGTAGCTTTGGAGGCGAGGGTATCAGAATTAGAAGCACGGCTCCGCGCTGTTGAAAAACCAGCAGATAGCCGAAGCCCATTAGCCAGCGCGGAGCCAATAAGGATAGAACCCCCTAGCTGTCCTCCGGTAGAGCCCGCGCAGCCGGGACCTCTAGGCGGCTGGGTGACTGTACGTAGGAAGCATAGTTCTAGGACCCAGCCCCCGGGCCACCACCAACCGGTCCGCGTTTCTAACAGATTTTCCCCGCTCAGCGACACACCCGCTGAGAAGCCGGCCCTGGTAATTGGCAGCTCCATAGTCAGAAACGTGGCATTAGAGACACCATTGACCATAGTCAAATGCTTGCCAGGGGCCAGAACGGGCGACATCAAATCCAACCTGAAACTGCTGGCTAAAGATAAGCGTAAATACAGTAAGATTGTTATTCACGCTGGCGGTAATGACACCTGGTTACGCCAATCGGAGGTCACTAAAATTAGTGTTGCTTCGGTGTGTAAGTTTGCCAAAACAATGTCAGACTCGGTAATCTTTTCTGGTCCCCTGCCTGATCGGACCAGTGACGACATGTTTAGCCGCATGCTGTCATTCCATCAATGGTTGTCTAGGTGGTGTCCTGCAAACGATGTGGGCTACATTGATAACTGGAGAACTTTTTGGGGAAAACCTGGTCTGATCCGGAGAGACGGCATCCATCCCACTTTGGATGGAGCAGCTCTTCTTTCTAGGAATATGGCCGAATTTATTAATCCTCCAAAACACTGACAACCCAGGGTCCAGACCAGGAAGCAGAGTCGTAGTTTAACCCACCTCTCTGCTGCTTCTGTACTGTTACCCACCCATTACCCTATAGAAACAGTGTCTTGCCCACGGCCAAAATTAAATGGATTAAAAGTTAAGCCAACAAAAGCAAATTATGGAAATCTCATAAAAATAAATACAACTTTGACTGAAAATAAATCTATTAAATGTGGTTTATTAAACATAAGATCTCTCTCCTCAAAGACTTTGTTAGTAAATGACTTGATTTGTGATAATCACATTGATTTCCTTTGTCTCACAGAAACCTGGTTGCAGCAGGAGGATTATGTCAGTATAAATGAGTCAACTTCTTCCAGTCATTTAAATTTTCACATTCCTAGAAATACTGGGCGAGGAGGAGGAGTTGCAGCCATTTTCCGTTCTGATTTACTAATTAGTCCCAGACCAATTGATAGCTACAGTTCTTTTGAGCATCTAACCCTTAATTTTCCTCATCCAAGTTGCAAAACATTAAGACCATTTTTGTTTGTGGTTTTGTATCGTCCACCAGGCCCTTACTCTCAATTCTTGGATCAGATCTCACATTTTTTATCTGATATAGTATTAAATACTGATAGGGTTATTATAGTGGGGGACTTCAATATTCATGTGGATACTGAAAGTGATAGCCTAAATGCAGCCTTTAATGCTATTTTAGACTCAATTGGCTTTACTCAAAAAGTACAGGGATCGACCCACTCAGGTAAACACACTTTGGACCTTGTACTGACATACGGTATTGAGTGTGAGGAAATAACAGTCCACCCACATAACCCGGTCCTGTCTGACCACTTCTTGATAACTTTTGAATTTACTTTAACTGACCATCTTAAATCTGAAAGAAAATTTCATTATAGTAGAACTTTATCAGACAATGCTGTAACAATTTTTAAAGAATCTGTACCATTCTTACTTTCCTCAGTGTCTCAGAGTAACACAGTGGATGGCAGCAATTCTATATCTAACCCATCAGAAATTGATGGTCTGGTTCACAGCGTTACGTCCTCATGGCGTTTGGCATTAGATAGTGTAGCCCCATTAAAAAAGAAAGTGGCTAGCCATAGGAGGCTGACTCCTTGGTTTAACGCAGAGTTGCGTACTTTAAAGCAGAATACTAGGAAGTTGGAGAGAAAATGGCGCTTTACACATCTAGAGGATTCCTATTTAACCTGGAATAACAGTCTACTGCTGTATAAAAAGACCCTTCGACAAGCTAGAACAGCATATTTTTCATCATTAATAGAGGCGAATAAAAACAATCCTAGGTTTCTTTTTAGTACAGTTGCCAAACTTACACAGAGTCATAGCTCTGTTGAGCAAACTATTCCCCCGGCTCTTAGCAGTGATGATTTTATGAGATTCTTCATAAATAAAATAAATTTTATTAAAAATAAAATCATTGGCACCCTCCCAAACATGATTACTTCTTCCTCAGTAAATGAGTCAGTATCGGAAAGAACTGTAGAACCTCAGTATTGCTTAGGCTGTTTTGATTCAGTCGAGCTTTCAGAATTATCAAAAATATTAGCCTCATCTAAATCTTCAACTTGTATTTTGGACCCAATCTCAACCAAATTATTTAAAGAAGTGTTCCATTTGGTTCCTGGCCCCATTTTGGATATGATGAATCTATCCTTAGTAAACGGATACGTACCACAGGAATTTAAAATAGCTGTAATTAAACCTTTACTCAAGAAACCTTCCCTTGATCAAGATGACTTAGTGAATTACAGACCTATATCTAACCTTCCTTTCTTATCCAAAGTCCTTGAGAAAATAGTTGCTAATCAAGTCTGTGAACATCTAAACAGTAACGAGCTGTTTGAAGAGTTTCAGTCAGGTTTTAGAGCTCATCATAGCACTGAAACAGCACTGGTGAAGGTTACTAATGATATTCTCATGGCCTCAGATAATGGACTGGTGTCTGTTCTGGTTTTGTTAGATCTCAGTGCTGCTTTTGACACAGTCGATCATAATATTCTCTTAGAAAGGCTTGAACATGTTGCAGGGATCAAAGGAACAGCACTAGGCTGGTTTAAATCATATTTGTCTGATAGATTCCAGTTTGTTCATCTAAATGATAAATCATCTTCACTCTCAAGGGTTACTTGTGGAGTTCCACAGGGTTCTGTCCTTGGACCAATTCTTTTCACCATATATATGCTTCCAATTGGTAGAATCATTAGACAGCATGGGATAAATTTCCACAGCTATGCCGATGATACACAACTATATTTATCCATAAATCCTGATGAACCCAGTCAGTTAGGTAGATTACAGGCATGTCTGGAAGACATAAAAGCATGGATGACCCTAAACTTTTTGCTTTTAAATTCTGACAAGACAGAAGTTGCTGTCTTTGGACCAGAAGTTCTTAAACAGAAACTGATTAGTCAATCACTTCATCTGGATGGCATTAAATTGTCCCCCAGTAATAACGTAAAGAACCTCGGCGTTATTTTTGACCAAGACTTGACATTTAAATCCCATATTAAACAGGTTTCTAGGATTTCTTTCTTTCACCTCCGGAATATTGCTAAAATTAGAAACATCCTGTCCAGGAGTGATGCTGAGAAACTAGTCCATGCATTTGTTACCTCAAGGCTGGACTACTGTAATTCTTTACTATCAGGAAGTCCACAAAATGCCATTAAAAGCCTTCAGTTGATCCAAAATGCGGCAGCAAGAGTTCTGATGAATATTAAAAAGAGAGATCACATTTCTCCTGTTTTAGCTTCCCTTCATTGGCTCCCTGTTAAATCCAGAATAGAATTTAAGATCCTTCTTCTTACATACAAAGCCCTTAATAATCAAGCTCCATCATACATCAGAGAACTAATTGTTCCATATGTTCCTAAAAGAGCACTTCGCTCTCAGACTGCAGGTTTACTTGTAGTTCCTAGGATCTCTAAAAGTAGAATGGGAGGCAGATCTTTTAGTTATCAGGCTCCTCTCCTGTGGAACCAGCTCCCAGCTTTAGTCCGTGAGGCAGACACTCTGTTTACTTTTAAGGCCAGGCTTAAAACTTTCCTTTTTGATAAAGCTTATAGTTAGAGTGGCTTAGGTCATCCTGAGCTATCTCTGTAGTTATGCTGCTATAGGCTTAGACTGCTGGAGGACAGACTTACCAATTTTCTTCACTCTGCTACTTCCTTTTCTCCTACGACTCTCCAGTTGTATTACAGTACATTCTGTTATTTCGACTGTTAACTTTGTTTTCTCTCAGTGTTTTTCTCCTCATCGAAGATACACCTGGTCTGGTATCCTGCTTGGCTGCAATGCCCTGTTGGACGGGGGTCATCGACTGGGATGATCCTCTCAGTAACTGAACATCCACTGTGTCCTGTTATCAACTTTTTACTTTCTGTAACATAGAAAGTTCTCTTATATCGGATCTTCTGTTCCTTCTGTGTTCTGCTCTGTCTTCTCAAACCCCCAGACGGTCGTGGCAGATGGCCGCTCCTACTGAGCCTGGTTCTGTTGGAGGTTTCTTCCTGTTAAAGGGGAGTTTTTCCTCTCCACTGTCGCTACATGCTTGCTCAGTATGAGGGATTGCTGAAGGATTGCTGTGGTTGGAAATCTGCCCAACCTCACGCCAATGACTGACGCAATCTGCTGGGATTCCTTAAATAGGAAACTTTTTAACTGATTGGAATGTTTGTATAATTGTATTGAAATGACTTCTTGTTAAGTGCCTTGAGATGACATCTGTTGTGAATTGGCGCTATATAAATAAACTGAATTGAATTGAATTGAATGTGAGAAAGGTTGTCATTTTGGAATGACATAACCAGAGTCCAGAACTAAATCTGGATAGAAAATCTCCGGAGGGCTTGTTGGTAAGAAAGGTCCTCACAATTTGTACGATTTGAAAAACTTTAGGTAGAGTGGGCAAATATTGTAAAGTCAAGATGTGGAATGCTCAAGGTTTCTTACCAAAGAAGACTGAAAATGGGTCAAACGTTGCTTCAACATAATCTTAGCTAAAGTGTCTGCATAATTATGCACCCTGATTATTTATTTTTTTACTTTAAAAACAATTCATTGTTTTAAAGCTGAACTTTACAGGTTAAATGTGATATGTGGAAAAGAATCCGAGATGATTTATCATCATCATCAGGAGTGTGTAGGCCACTGTATATATGATCACTGTCACACAGACAAGTGTGTGTGTCTGACACCCTGTCACAGGTATGTGGGCTCTGTGCTTTTAATCCATGAATAAAATAAAAGGTGGAGTGGATCTCCTCACATGCTTCATCAAATGTTAAAGAAGCCAAGAGCTGGGAAGGGTCAGAGAAGAAAGGAGGAATGCTTTTAAGGTGATCCTCACAGTAGTCATGACCCAAAAGTCAACATGAAGAACATCTAGTTATAAATAATGAAGCAAAAGAGCAATATCTATATGCTGGGTGAGAGAGAAACACAGACCGACGATGCTCTCAAGTCAGGATTGTGGTTCAGAAGTACCCGACTACCTTTTTTTTCAATCTATCAGATTTGTTCAATACATTTTTTTCTGTACATTATTGTAGTCAGATTCCTAATGTTTGGTTATTTAGAGAATAAATAAAGCTTTTTAATCCTATTATTTTGTGTGCTCCAAAAGCTGAGAATTTACATATCCAGGCTCATATGACAGCGTTTCCCAGAAGTGGCATGGGGGGAAGTTCAAGTGAGGGAGAGAGCTATTCCACAAGGTCCAAAAAAAACCTGGCAGTTGGGTAAACATTGATTAGAGTTTAGGAGACTTTCTCTCCCTGACATTATAGTCTAGCTTTAAAATATGATGATTGTGTCAACCCAAGAAAAGGTCAAACAAAAATGTACGTTGCTGCAGTCTTTTCTTTTACCTGCCACATGATGGATTTCATTCTCAAAATCCTATTTCAAAATATCCAAAAGGATCAGCAGTGTAGCTTGTTGTTGTCAAACTTATTGATTCAGAGTGAAATACATCAATAAATACAGCTGTATGCAGTGATGTGTTGGACACACAGTTCATCAGGACACAATCCCTATTAAAATCTATCTGATCATGTTAAGAGCGTTTTTGTAAGCTCTGTTCAAACTGGATCAAGGTCAGTCTATGGTCTCCATGACCTTCATAACTGTTTGAATGTTTGAATGCTGCTGGATTGAAGTGAATTTGGAAAGCCTCAGGTGTGAAGGCAAGCAGGACGCTACTGCACTGTTGGTTACTTACCAAATAGGATTTTTTTTTTCTGCACTTGCTTTCCCACCATGGGTATCACATCTCCACCAGTATCCCTCCTAACAATCTGCAGAATCTATCAGAAAATATAAGAGGTTTCAGCCTTAAAGTGAAGAAGTCAACATTAGTATTTTCATCAGCTTACCAGCTGTATTGACGAATCCAAGTGAGAGGGTTTTCGGTACAAAGCACTGCGTACCACAAACTGTGCTATCCTGCACCCAACGATGTGCATATCCCTGCAATTTTGCATTTAAACTAAAGTTTGGAAACTTAGAACTTCTTCTTTCAGTCTGTCAGCATATAGCCTATGTGCACAATTTGGAGGTGTGTGAATGGTTCCCCCTGACAGTAGCACTATTCAATAGGGAGTACCTGATTATGGCACGGTTCTTATTTTAGTGAAAATTGTGGATATTTTGTTTCAGTTGCTTGGTGAAATCTCATTAGTTGCAACCACAGCACTGGGCTACCCTTACCCCTAACCCTGCTTCCAAATCCAACTTACTTAGAGTCTTACTAGACCAGTGTGAGTGGGATGAAGTCAAACAGCCAGTCCTGCTTTAAATTCTGTGAAGACCAATCTTTTTTTTTTTTTTTTTACACTGTAGGCAATGATAGGTCATGGACACATGGTGCCATCAGTCTTCACATGTGAAACTCAAACAACAAAACTGAATATATTTGGGAACAGTACTAGAATGAGAAAATGGACTTCAGTGTTAAAATCAATATGGTAGGGTTCAAGTGAACCATTATAGTCAAGAAAAAAAGACATTTACTTTAAAGTTCCAGGATTTTACTAATGTAACATCAGATATCATACCTTGGATAGAATAAAATCCACTGATTGGTTAAGCAGTCCCTCATATCTCCTCACCCAGAACCTCAGTCTCCAGTTGAACTGGTGAGTCCAAGCTTTAGAACTTATCACCCTTACAGGATCAGATTGCAATAATAATTTTTGTTATTTAATTTAATGTGCGGTCAGTTTTACTTAGTAATTTTCTTTAAGTGCTTTTTCCTTAATATTGCCTGTGCCACAACTGAGGGCTTGCCAGTCTCAGGCAGGAGAGGAAGGGAAACAATGAAAACACAAAAAACCTCCCAGTCCGCCTCCACACCCACAGGATGGCAGGGAGAGGGAAAAAGAACAACAATAAAACAAATCAAACAATGCAAACCGAGAACTACATAACCACTACCCACATATATATATATATAAATACAATAGCAGGATCACTGAAAAGCTCATGGTACCGATTATTACAAGATTTAGTAATAGTAACCTAGCCCCAAGAATGCATCTGCAAACACCGGAATCCTCACACCTGTGTGTGTGTGTGTGTGTGTGTGTGTGTGTGTGTGTGTGTGTGTGTGTGTGTGTGTGTGTGTGTGTGTATATAAGGTTTCTCCATATGAGTGTTCAATAGATGGTGTGAGGAGCCATCAATCCACCTCCCAGGAGTCGACGCAGACACAAAGGAGATCAGAGCCATAGACATCCAAAGGACCCCCAGAGAACAGGAGCCCCAGGAGAACCAACAAATCAAAAAACTATCTGAAAAAAGCAGTTTCATTTTACAATTAGTGTATAGATCAAAAGGTGCAATATGTAAAAATTACATATTGTGTTCAAATTTGAGTACTGCAGTTCATGTAGAAAAACAAATTAGTCCACTCTTTGCCACTCACCCCCTCTCCTTCGTGAGTTTCATGCCGCATTGCCAGTGACGGATCAGTGGCACAACAATCAAGATGACAAGCGAAGAGGAGTCATACACAGTAAGTTGATAAGTAGATAAATAAATTTCACTGCAATATTGAGTTGTTGGTAATTGTAAAAAGTAGCTTGAGATATTTTTTAGAGCCGACTACTTTTTTCAAATTTACTGCTAGCATTGTTAGCTCAATGTTAGCCTCTAGCCCAGTCGGAATTGAATTATAAATGCCTGCATTGTGCTTGTGTTGAAGACTTGGCAACCTTGCGGCCTCGCATGTGACATAACATAAATACTTGTTTTGATACAAAATAAAATATTTATAGTCTTTCTTAATTTACTTTAGAAATAAATTATCATTTTAGACCTGACATTTTTAATACATGTAACCATTAAATTATATGAAATGTTTTTATGAACATTGAAGCTGTTGTTCACACCATTAGAGCTGAGTAGTTTTACTAAAACCAAACAGTGTATACCACCAAATGCCAGCTCTTACTACTTTTATTGCTTTGGTAACATATCGCATGTTATGAGTGAAACAGTGGATTGGGCCATTCTGCATGGCCTTCAGATTTCTCTCCATCTCTACTTTTTCTCCAGGTAAGAAGAAAAACATGCTCTGAGAGGCAGCTCGTCACTGATAGTACGGATCCTGTTATTATGGCATGAAACGAGGGTGTTAGGTTAAAAAAGTGGTTGACCTACAAAGAATCACACACAAGGGTCGGAGAGAATATGGAGTCAATAAGCTCTGCAGAGGTAGATGTGGATAATCAGTTCTGCAGAGGGAGACCAGGAAAATACTATAAGGAATGAGCCAATCGTGTCTGTCTGTTCTCAGCCTCCCAGTGTCATAGTCTCTGGTCTCCAAGAGCATCCCCTCTGCAGTCTCTCTTTATTTAGTCACACTTCATTAACATATTAAAAGAACAGGATGTCATGCAAAGGAGCATGTGACTGAAACCAAAATGACATTTAAAAAGTACATTAGAAAGACACGCTAAGAAAATAATAATACATTATTATTTTACCTAACAGAGGGAGTGTCGGATGACCAAACATCCTCCTTTCCCAGGACATGCCACTTTTAACGTTCTGTCTGCGGGATCCAGGGGACATTGATTTCTAACCACAAAGAGAAGGAACACTTTCCATATGGTAAAACCAAAAGCCTTATTTAAGTAAACATAGTATCGCTGAAGTGTTTCAGGACTGGGCCAAGTGTCCCCTTTAATGGGAATTAAAATATGATCACCCTAACTGTGTTTAAGGGAGGCATTTCATCTACAACATGCTGCCAGATCAACCTGTAATCTCCCCCAATAACCAGTTTTGCAATGAAGTTCAGCTGTTGTTTGGGTGTTGGGGGACCTCCTGCAAGTAGTCACAACTCTCTGCTTCACAGCCCCTGGTGAGACTGTCTCTGTAGGTTTGACTGTACTGTGCTGCAGCTCCAAAAGATTCTTCAAATGTGCCGTAGTGTTTTTGAAGCTAGATAAGGCGGTGAGATAAGATTTCCTATGCATTAAAACCCTAGAATTAACTGAGGGTGCATTTTATGCAATGCAATAAAGATAACTGTTTAGTCTTCCTACAGAGAAAGAAAGCGACCTACAGAAAGCCTTTGTTCACAGGAAAAGGCCACAGTTTTTTAAAAGGCTTTTCTGCCATCTGACTGAAGAGTAAAGTACAACGGTATAATTTAGGGGCTCTTGGTTCTGGCTCACAGTTTATCCTGTCACGTCCTTTGACATTTAGCATTTTCATCTTTTTGAGCTCATCATCTGTGACAGGTTTTCTCCCGGCTTCATTTTAGCTATAAACGCATCGAGAGACTGGATGACCTTGTTTTTTGGTGTTATAAATTTATTTCCTATGTGGCAACAACACATCTAATGAGGGCCCTTCAGAAACTCTTGAAAGTAAACCAGGACTAACCAGCCAACCTCCGGGCTGACTGACTTGCTTTAAAGTCACAGAAAACATGCACTACTCTGATGTTACACTCCTTATTCAGCACACTCGACTATCCCTTCCAATCTACATCTCACTGTGTAGATCAAACATAAGATTGCTTACACTCTTCTTTATCCACGATCTCTTGAGAAATGTTGAGCATATTTGTTGTTTACCCTAAAGGTCTTGCACAGTCACTTCCTTTAGAAGGATGTACGTTCACAGATATGATAAAAACAGAAATATGCATCATGCATATTGCCAAAAAGGTGAGAGAGGGGCATTTATACTGTTGAAACCAGAAGTTTACATACACCGGAAAAAAAGACACATACGCCTTTTAATTCTCACTCTAAAAGTTAAATCAGGCCAAATCTCTCTAGTTTTAGGTCAGTTACAATTACCAAAATTATTTCTACTTGCTCATTGCCATAATACTAAGATAAAGAATATATCAGAGATGTATTTATTATTGTCTTAAAAATCAAAAGTTGACATACAGAATGAATACTATCCCTTTAAAAAATGAGGGACATATCTGATGTACCCTGCAATGGACTGTAGACTGTACTTTGTATCTCGCCCAATGATCCCTGGAGATAGGCACCAGCCCCTCTGTGCCCTTGCAAGAACAAGCGGGTTATACATGGATGGATGGATGGAAAGTACAGATGATGATGTCATGGCTTTGGAAACTTCTGATAGGTTAAATGACACATTGGAGTTAAATGGAGGCACACCTGTAGATGTATATTAAGACACACTTTGAACACACTGCTTTCTTGTTTGACACCAGTAGTCAAGTTGTAAAAAAAATTCAGCGGGGATGGTCATTTTTTTTGCCAATTAAAAAAAGCTGGATTTTAATTTATAAAAAAGGTGGTGTTTATACAGTATTTTTTATCGCCGAATTGGCCAGAATGTTAGGGGACTACAACTGAATAACCTGCATTAGAATTAAACAAGATCGGGTGAAATGGAGGCTTTATATATCTGTGAAGCAAAGCCGATACCAGCACCTTGCAAATAAGCCTTAACAAATAAATGCAGTGCAGAAGAAGTTTTTTCGTGCAAACTAGGCCTATACAAAACAAAGTATTGGATTAATTTAACATGAAAGACCAAACAAAATTACTCATTTCTATTTTATTCATTACAACCCTCACTTAATCCACATGCTCATAGCAGTAATCATGTTTTTTTTCTACAGTTTTTCTTGCTCTTGTTCACATTCGTCCTGATTATGGCTAAATGTCGGCACTGTCAGATGAGCTCTGACAAGGTGATCATTTTTCCTAGGCCGATTGTGGCTGGATGTGTAAAAAGAGTCGACATCTAGTGCAGATTCAGCAAACCGCATGCGTGTCTTGGCTGAATGACAAGTCGTGTATTTTAGCAAGCTAATTAACAAGAGAGATGTGGGGGGTCGCCCGTTCATCTTCGCTAGTTTGGAGGGTAGCATCCTGGGATCTGTGCGTACACCTGTGGCGAGTCGGGTGGTCTTTAGATAACAAAAAGTAGGCTAGATTAATTATTGAGATTAATAGCTCACCTGTAATTTTTTTCTTTTAAAAAAAATCCTGGACATCCCGCTGACCAGCCGCTCATTTGGGCATGTTTGCACTTCTGTAATGCAGCTTTTGCCGCTCTCTAGGCCATAAGCCGAAAATGTCTTTAGAAATGAATCTCATTCCGACCTCTGGCAAACTCTACAAACTGTTTACTTCATAAAATAAATACGTTCGCACTTAGTTCAAAAGTAAAAGTTCTCCTTCTGTAATGCCGCAGTTTTTTATGACCAATGTTTTATTTCGGGACTAGTTTGTTTTCGCCGTAGTGAGAAAGGAGTGATACGGCTGCTACGTACCCGTTTTAGACCAATGCGGTGCCAGAGTTTAACCGGCGTGATGACGTATGCGGATATGGAGACAGCTAAGGTCGTGATGAAAACTTCTTTAAAACTTTTACAAAACCGAGTAAAAGCATGTAGGCCTATGTAAAATGTGTTACATGCATTTAACTTCAATGAAACATGAACAAGACATGGATTTCATGTTAAATCCATCTCTTGGTCTAGAACGCGTACGTAGCAGCCGTGTCACTCCTTTCTCACTAAGGTGAAAACAAACTAGTCCCGAATTATAACGTAGATCATAAAAAACTGTGCTATTACAGAAGGAGAACTTTTACTGTTGAACTCAGTGCGAACGTATAGATTTTATGAAGTAAAGTTTTTGTAGATGCCAGAGGTCGGAACGAGATGAAACGAAAACTGGGTTCACCTGGCCTACTCTCAGGCATTAACCAAAACAATGTTGCATCATTGCGTTTCGTGCCCCTGTCCCCCGGATTTTATTAGACTGTTTATTTTCGCTCTACATGCGGAGATCTAACATTTTCTGATGATGAAATTATTTCATATAGGCTAAGCCTATTTGTGATTTATATTTCCAATATAAATATATAATATAAATTACAAAATTTACTGTAAAATGGAAGGGATGGAGATGGAGGATGGGACCTTTACTGGTGAGACGTTATATGTCGGATTTCTTTTTAAGGGGACCGGCATCCCCCTCCGCTCCGCCTCAACTCGACTACTGTTTGACACAATAGGAAAGTAAAAATAAACTCAGCTAAGATATCGGGAAGAGAATTATGGAGCTGCTCCAGTCTGGTTCATCCTTCAACACAATTCCCAGATGCTTGATGGTGCCGCATTCATCTGTTCAAACAATTATACACAAGTATACACTTGATTGGAATGTCCAACCATCATACAGCTCAGGAAGGGTTCTGTGTCCTAGAGATGAACAGGTTTGGATCCAAAATGTGCATATCATAAGAAAAGCTACAGACCTTGTGATAGGGCTGGACGATAATTCGATAGCAATATATATCGATCGATAGACATGTGGTGCGATAGAAAAAAGTGGTCGATAAAAAAGTTTGATAGAAAAAAAAGTTTTCCCTTATTTTTTCATTATAGCCTATCAGGTAGCTTAATACAACACTTATTACTTACTCCAAACAAATCATTACCGCTGATAGGCAGCTGTCAGCCACCCCTCTCTCCTTTCAAACAACAAAAAGGATTAAATGATTTGAGCTGAAACATAATTTTTTGATAGTCCCTAAGCGAACCATCGCTGTAACTTCACGTCGGTCAGATCTCACAGCAAGGGAGCAGCGGAGGAAGTTGTTCCGGATAAATGTTTCAGTGACTCAGGTAAAGGTTGCATTCCGTTTTGAACCGATCCCCGACGCGCTAACACACTAAAGGTAGCAATAATAAACCAAATAAAATACTACGATCAGTTGTCTTAGCAGGACTCCCCTCTCCAGGCTCGCTGCCAATCCGTTACAGAGAGACACAGGAAACTTACCCAGGTCGCGCTGCTAACAACACCTATGGCTTTTAAAATGCCCCCCTCGGTTCTGCCCCCGATCCTCAGAAGCGAAAAACGCTTTAAAAAACACAACAGGGTTGGATAGGCCAGCCGGCTGAATTGAATTAGAATAAGGCCCCGTTTACACGAAGGAAAAACGCAGATATTTCCCTGCGGTTTGGCCTCTCATTTACACGAAAACCCCGTTTTTATCATAGAAAACAATTATTTCTAAAAACTCTGGCCAAAGCGGAGATTTGCGTTTTCTTTGTTTTACGTGTTTGCGTGCGCACAGAAATAAGCGGAGTTTTCAACTGGGCAACATCACTTTCCGGGACAATAAGGCTCCAACATCACTTGTGCTATCTGTGTTTACACAGAAACAGCATTTATGCCCTCAGAGATGTGGCATCATTGATTGTCCAAACACTTTTTGCTTGCTAGCCTTTACAAACTCATATAGAAGTTAGAGGTTAGAACATAGAAAGTTACTTTGAGTGGATAGGATTTGGGGGAACTACTGCCCCCTACAGGTTTGGCATGTCTATGAATGTGCTTAACAACACACTTATGCAGTTAGGTGTGGACGGAGATTTTTTTTAAAGCGAGGTGGTGAAAATATTTGTTAAAAAAAAAAAAACGGCTAAGTGTGCACATAGCTAAGCTTTATTGACAAACTAAACCAAAGGTTTCAGCCATTAATATTATAACGTGTCATAAAAAGCATCAAGATAAGCCTTTAATTTCAATTACTAACAATTAAAAAATCTATAATATAATGGTTAATAATATGACTTTTCTTTGTATTTACTGAGTTACTCAGGTCTCTTTGTTTCTGTGTCTTACAAACTTATTAATGATAAAAAGAGGTGTTTATTTTTAAAATTATTTTATTTAATTCTTAGTTAAAATTAGTTCATTGAAGAATAACAAAATGACAGGGGAGGCACTTAAAATATTTTTTTTACGTTTTGTGATATTTATTGATAATTATCGATATCGATCAATATGACTATTCCCTTTACCGATATGCTCTTTTTCTATATCGTCTAGCCCTACCTTGTGAAGATGCTGGCTGAAGCTGGTAAAACAGTGTCATTATCCACAGTCAAACATGTCCAAAAGACTTCAAAAGAAACATAAAAAGCCAGAGTGCAGTTTGCAAATTTCCTCACAGGAGATTCTTTTAGCTTTTTAGATTAGTTGTTCTTAGTTTGACAAAACACGTTTAAATGGTTACAGTGGTTATAATGGCTACAAAATTATTCATACCCCTTAAACATTTACACATTTTGTCAGATTACAACCACAAACCTTAAATATTATAGTGATGGGAAGGAGGCCTTCAGCCATTAAGACTTGGAGATCAAGACTAAAGATTCATCTTCAAAATACAAATGGAAACATGCAAAAGAAGCTGTTTCGTGTTGATAACGTTTTTAATGTTGTAATGACAATAACGTTTCTTCAATTGATCATTGAGAAGGGTATAAATACTGTTTGGCTTTCTATTTTCCCCCTATTTCCAAGAATCTGACTCACTGACATCAGTTTACCCTCAGAGCAATGGAGCAAACAACAGAGTGCCACATATTTCACAATTTCTGAAGATCAACTGTCAAACAGAAGCAAAGGCTTTTTCCTGGATTGTTCTATGTAACTGCAACAATTTCTTAATCTGACATAAACAACATTCCACTACCGCATAGACTGACTGGTAGCCGTCATCCTGCAGTGAGGATTCAGGTTTAAATGATGGCCTCACTTCTCTCTTCAGACTTAATATTCATTCTTGCTGCAAAACATTTGGACTAAAAAATTTCAAATGCACCACAGGGCTTTGCTTTTGTGAGAATCTTGCACACCCCATGACAGGAATCAATCAATCAAACAGTGGACCAGCCAGCAGAACACAGCATGTCTAATACATTGAACGCCAAGCCCAGGCAGTGGCCAGCCAAGAGAAAACGACACATCCTGCCTTTATTCCACTGTGCTTGTTTCGGCACTATCAGAGCTGCTCGTGTGGAGGTACAAACGTACCGACTCGAGAGTGTGACAGGCAGAGCTATCAGTGTCTCTCTGAGCACCGTGGATTATCACACACACAGACACTATTTGTCGAAAACGTCCACAGAGCTACTTCAGCTCCGTCCTCATATCAAAGGCAGATAGATAACGGTGCAGAGCGGTGGATTAGTGTAAGCTTTGAAGCAAAAGAGAACTGAAATATTAACCTTTTAAAAGGCTTGGGGAATGACACACTTGACTGTGCCAATGTACTTTGAAGGACTTTGACGAGATGACGTGTCAAGGCCAGTTTGTGGGCGAGTCAGACAGAAAATACAAATTGATACTCTGATCCCAGCCACCGGCTTGGAATCTCTTTCTAGATCAGGAGCATCAGATAAACCTTTCCAATGACCTCTCCAGCTGCATTGTGCCATTCAATGCAAACACCTTTCTTGGATAGGAAACATTTTATAGTTTCCCATACATTCCTTTATTTGCTTTGTTCTCATTCCCACATACCTCATAATAAAGACTGAAGGAATTTCTATTTAACCAATTGAGAGATCCACTAATGTGCAGTTTCTCATTCCTTACTGATATGATTTACAATAGGGGAGTAACAAGTTCTCTTTGCACAAGATATAGTAATATGATTATTATAATAATATCTGTTTCATGGGTAGCTATCCCATCTATGCCATTGCTTTCATGGGGAGCTATACCATCAGGAAGGCTTCCTGGTGTTATAGCAAGGAGGAGTTTTATTCTAAGAGTAATTTACAATACCATGAGGATTTTATGGAGATTTGACAGAAAGTGATGAAGGGAAGAAAAATACTTCTGTTAGGAAACATGAGAGGGTGCTACATAGGAGGGGAAGATAACTCCTCTTCCTGTGCATTTGTTGTAATTTTGGTCATTATGTGAAATCACAAGGCTATATTTTAGGTGTTAAGCAGGTACTTTTTTGTGGGGTTATGTTTGGAAACATCATCTTAATTGATCATTTATATGAACTGGAGCATGTTTATGTAAACAAACAGCATGAGGTGTCTCATAGGAGGAGTTTACAGCATGCTGTTCTTTATCACTACAAATCCAATGAGAACAATTTAGAGGATGATTTGTTATTACCTGAATAAACTAACTGATGAAACATACTGAAAAATAATCTACTGAATCTAGCCCGGTGCATCTTAGTGCGAAGAACAACAGTAGCACAGCTTTTTTTCGGGTTTAATTCTTTCTCCTCCGTTCCTTCCTACCTAATGAATAGTGCTGGAGTATATGGACCAAAAGTTATATCTCGATATTTTTCAGCTGATATCTCATTTCTGACATATATCTAGATATTTTTCGTCCCAAAATGTATTGACAACATAATTAAGAATCTAAGCTGTCTCAAATGTCACACAGGCACTTTTATTGGCATACAGCTGTAGATTTACATTAGAAACAGTGTCAAAAATAAAGTATCAGCATAATATTATTACTTTCTTAATAATAATAATGGCTTGCATTTATATATTTTTGAGACCCTTAAAGCCCTTTACAACTCCATTATTCATTCACTCTCACATTCACACACGGGTGGAAGCAAGCTATGATTGTAGCCACAGCTGCCCTGGGGCAGACTGACCGAAGCGAGGCTGCCATATCATGCCATCGGCCCCTCTGGCCATCATCAGTTGGCGGGTAGGTGAAGTGTCCTGCCCAAGGACACAATGACATGTAGCAGATAGAAGCAGGAATCGAACCCACGATTTCTGTTTCACAGGTCAGCAACTCACTAAACCTAAATAGTTATAGCTCTGCTATCAAAAAGTACTGCTTTTGGTCAGGACAGTTACTGTTTTGAGCAGGGGTGGGCTGGTGTTGAAATTCAGCCTGGGAGCATCTGACACTTTGAATCAGAACAATCTTCAGAAAATTGAGCAAGTAGTTTTTTTTTACTAATTAGCGGCTCCTCTTCAATGCTTTTCCTCATGCCTTCGTCTGTTTCCATGCTGTCGCTGCCTTCCAGAATGAGTGCAGCAGTGGGGTTGGCAGTCAGTGTGAGATGCGTTCAGCGAGGAAGGAAGGTGGAGCAAGGTGAAGTAACAAGAGATAGATGGGGAGGCAAGAAAACATACTAGTATATTTATATCGATATGAAAGATACTGGGACTTATATGAAAATGTGATGATATTTTTGAAAAACTCGAAATATCATCCAGCCCTACTAATGATCAGATATTGCTTAATTTGTATATACTCACACTTTCAACATAATGTCATTTTCCATAAATGGAAAGGATGAGCATTTTAACCAATCTCTTAAAAAGTTTATCTATGACTTACAAATCTTTATCCAACTTATCGGATCTTCTGTTCCTTCTGTCTCTGCGCTGTCTTCTCAAACCCCCAGACGGTCGTGGCAGATGGCCGCTCCTACTGAGCCTGGTTCTGTTGGAGGTTTCTTCCTGTTAAAGGGGAGTTTTTCCTCTCCACCATCGCTACATGCTTGCTCAGTATGAGGGATTGCTGAAGGATTGCTGTGGTTGGAAAGTCTGCCCAACCTCACGCCAATGACTGACGCAATCTGCTGGGATTCCTTAAAAAGGAAACTTTTTAACTGATTGGAATGTTTGTATAAATGTATTGAAATGACTTCTTGTTAAGTGCCTTGAGATGACATCTGTTGTGAACTGGCGCTATATAAATAAACTGAATTGAAACTGAATTGAATTAAGCAACATTTTTATATGTGTTCATTTTATTTGTTCAAATTCATTTATATTATTGTTGTGGAAAACATAGGTGGGAGAAAACTTTTGCGTGACCCAGATTTGAAGATGTTGGCTTTACAGGGATAGTTTCGGATTTCTGAAGTGTAGTTCCCTATGAAGGTCATAAGCAGATAATATATAGCTTTAGATAACTCTGCAGGTGTATTCATTTACTTAAAATCAATATAAGTTCGAATCAGATGCTGAAGCTAGAAGACCAAGGGGGATTTTATCTTAAAACAACTTCAGTCTCAATGTCATACCACTGTGTTTGAATGCTATTTTATGAACCTATATGAAACTCATCATATTTGCATTGGAAATTCATTCACAAACAAGCTTCATATTTAAAGGTCTGAGATCCTGCTTAGCTGCAATGCCCTGTTGGACGGGGGGCATCCCAGTCACTGAGCATCCTCTGTGTCCTGTTATCAACTTTTTACTTTCTTATATTGTAAATATATACTTTCTTATAATATAGAAAGTACTCTTGCAGAGTCCTAGAGTCCAAAACAAATAACAAAAAAAACCAATCCAACCAGGGTGGGCAGAGGGGGCCTCGGAAGGAGGGCAAGAGTCAAATAACAGGCTAAAGTCCTGAGGCCTGTGACGAAGGAGCAGGAACCTGGGAGGCCTGCGAAGAAGGAGCAGGAACCTGGGAGGCCTGCGACGAAGGAGCAGGAACCTGGGAGGCCTGCGACGAAGGAGCAGGAACCTGGGAGGCCTGCGACGAAGGAGCAGGAACCTGGGAGGCCTGCGACGAAGGAGCAGGAACCTGGGAGGCCTGCGACGAAGGAGCAGGAACCTGGGAGGCCTGCGATGAGGAACCAGGAGACGAGGAGGTCTGTGACGAGGAACCTTGTCGCGTGGAGGCCTGCGGCGAGGAACCCTGTGGCGTGGAGGCGACGAGGAACCTTGTGGCGTGGAGGCGACGAGGAACCTTGTGGCGTGGAGGCCTGCGGCGGAGAACCTTGTGGCGTGGAGGCCTGCGGCGGAGAACCTTGTGGCGTGGAGGCCTGCGGCGGGGAACCTTGTGGCGTGGAGGCCTGCGGCGGAGAACCTTGTGGCGTGGAGGCCTTGATGGACGGTTGCGAAACTGAACCTTGTGTTTTGGGAAATGGCTGCAGAGCTGAACCTTGTGTATTGGGGACCAGATGCAGAGAACCTTGTGTATTGGGAACCGGATGCAGAGAACCTTGTGTCTTGGGAACCGGATGCAGAGAACCTTGTGTCTTGGGAACCGGATGCAGAGAACCTTGTGTCTTGGGAACCGGATGCAGAGAACCTTGTGTCTTGGGAACCGGATGCAGTGAACCGCTTGTCTTGGGAACCGGATGCAGTGAACCGCTTGTCTTGGGAACCGGATGCAGTGAACCGCTTGTCTTGGGAACCGGATGCAGTGAACCTTGTGTCTAGGGAGCCGGCGTCAACTGAGGGGACCTCTGTAGAACGCTGGGGACCCTCGAGAGGACGGAGCGGAGGACCCTTGAGAGGACGGAGCAGAGGACCCTCGAGAGGACGGAGCAGAGGACCCACGGCGTGGTGTAGAAGACCCACGGCGTGGTGTAAAAGACCTACAGTGGCGTAGAAGAACCACGGCGTGGTGTAGAAGAACCACGGCGTGGCGTAGAAGAACCACGGCGTGGCATAGAAGAACCACGGCGTGGCATAGAAGAACCACGGCGTGGGGTAGAAGACCCACGACGTGGCGTCGAAGACCCACGACGTGGTGCTGAACCCGAGGTTGTGTCCCTCTGGAGACCCTTGGCAGAGTCAGGAGCCAGAGGCATGTTCTCCGGAACACCCCCTGCGGAATCAGGAATCAGAGGTGTGTCCTCCAGAACACCCTCTGCGGACTCAGGAGTCAGACGCGTGTCTGCCGGAACACCCCCTGCGGAGTCAGGAGCCAGAAGCGTGTCTTCCGGAACACCCCCTGCGGAGTCAGGAGCCAGAGGCGTGTCTTCTGGAACACCCCCTGCGGAATCAGGAGCCAGAGGTGTGTCCTCCAGAACACCCTCTGCGGACTCAGGAGTCAGACGCGTGTCTGCCGGAACACCCCCTGCGGAGTCAGGAGCCAGAAGCGTGTCTTCCGGAACACCCCCTGCGGAGTCAGGAGCCAGAGGCGTGTCTTCTGGAACACCCCCTGCGGAATCAGGAGCCTGAGGCGTGTCTTCTGGAACACCCTCTGTGGGGTCAGGAGTCCGAGGCGAGTCCTTTTGGACACCCTCGGTGGAGTCAGGAGCCAGGGGCGTGTCCTCTTGGGCACCCCCTGAGGAAACAGGAATCAGAGGCGTGTCCCTTTGGACACCCCTCTGGAACGAGGAATCAGAGGCGTGTCCCTTTGGACACCCCCTCTGGAACGAGGAGTCAGGGACGTGTCCTTCTGGACATCCTCTGAGAGCTGGGAGACTGCCAAGGCTGATCCAAAAACAAAAGGCTACAACTGGGGTCGAGGTGGAGGAGGCCTTCCCAGCTGGCCAGCAAACGCTGCCCGATTATTCCACCTAGCCTCCTACCAAAATGCAGTCAACCCCAGTTCAGGAAATAATGGCACATGAGGCCTTAGCAAGTCCATTAAATTATCAGAACCCAAGGCGGGCTGAGACTGGCTATACAGTCCAAATTCTTCCTTAAATTAAGGTGTAGTGTGGACAGACTGAGAGCTGCTGGGTCTACTTGGCTGGTCCGTTCTGTCATGTTTGTTGGATTTAAGGACCCAAAGGAAGGCAAAAAATAAAACTTTAATGATTTATTTGGAACAAAAACAAGTAGCAAAAACTTACAGAACTAGGAGAACCAAAAATGCAGAGATGAAGAAGAAAACAGGAACTGGGCAGAAAACAGGCACCAGACAGGGAAAGAATGACGACGGACCAGCGAGTAGTGAGTGAATGCAAGCAGAATATATACTGGGGAGGAAATGAGGAAGTGAGAGGAGACCAATGACCAATTAGGGGAATCAGATGCAGGTGAGAGGGAGAGAGCAGGTGGAAACAATTAACAGCTGGGAAGAGAGGTAGAATGGTTATGGAGACAGAAAACTCTTAAGAAACTAAAAACTAAAGATAATATGTCTGGAAGGGAATCTAAAGAAAACACTGGAAAACAGAAGGAAAAAATAAATTTGTGAACTATCTAGAGGGAATAAACTAAGGAAACAAATGAGGACACAAACAAAAGGTGAAAATATCTAAGAGCAAGAAGAGGAAACAGAAACAAGGAAGAGCCAGAATAAACTAATAAAGACAAGGAATAATCTAACATTAAAACAACTAGATAAGGAAAAAAACTAAGTTTAAACACCAACAGGAGGGACAAGAAAGCAGCTTGGGGCACAGAGGGGAAGAAAATCAAGTGGAAGGAAAAAAAGCAAAAATCCACAGAAACTGACAATGTCTTCCAGACATGACTATAATCTACCTAACCGACTAGATTCATCAGGATTCATGGAGAAATATAGTTCTGTATCATTGGCATAGCTGTGGAAATTTATCCCTAATAATTTTACAAATTGGAAGCATATATATATATATATATATATATATATATATATATATAAACTCAGCAAAAAAAGAAATGTCCTCTGACTTTCAACTGTTTTTACTTTCAGTAAACTTAATGTGTAAACATAATATGTGTAAATATTTGTATGAACACTAAAAGAGTCAACACCATAAGACGTAAACTAAAAATGTTTCACAGACACGTGACTAACAGAAATAGAATAATGTGTCCTTGAATGAAGGGAGGCTCAAAATCAAAAGTACCAGTCAGTATCTGGTGTGGCCACCAGCTGCTTGAAGTACTGCAGTGCATCTCCTCCTCATGGACTGGACCAGATTTGTCAGTTCTTGCTGTGAGATGTTACCCCACTCTTCCACCAAGGCACTTGCAAGTTCCTGGACATTTCTGGGGGGAATGGCCCTAGCCCTCACCCTACGATCCAACAGGTCCCAGACGTGCTCAATGGGATTGAGATCCGAGCTCTTCGCTGGCCATGGCAGAACACTGACATTGCTGTCATGCAGAAACTCACGCACAGAATGAGCAGTACGGCTGGTGGCATTGTCCTGCTGGAGGATCATGTCCGGATGAGCATGCATAAAGGGTACCACATGAGGGAGGAGGATGTCTTCCCTGTACTGCAAGGCATTGAAATTGCCTGCAATGACAACAAGCTCAGTCCTATGGTGATGTGGTATACCGCCCCCACCTCCAAATCGATCCTGCTCCAGGGTACAGGCCTAGGTGTAACGCTCATTCCTTCGACAATAAACACGACTCCGTCCATCACCCCTAGTGAGACAAAACCGTGACTCATCAGTGAAGAGCACTTTTTGCCACTCCTGTCTGGTCCAGCGAAGCTGGGTTTGTGCCCATAGGCGGCGTTGTTGCTGGTGATGTCTGGTAAGGACCTGCCTTACAACAGGCCTAAAGCCCTCAGTCCAGCCTCTCTCAGCCTATTGCGGACAGTCTGAGCACTGATGGAGGGATTGTGTGTTCCTGGTGTGACTCGGGCAGTTGTTGTGGCCATCCTGTACCTGTCACGCAGGTGTGATATGTGATATTCGGATGTACCGATCCTGTGCAGGTGTTGTTACAGGTGGTCTTCCACTGCAAGGATGATCAGCTGTCCTTCCTGTCTCCCTGTAGCACTGTCTTAGTCGTCTCACAGTGCGGACATGGCAATTTATAGCCCTAACCACATCAACAGTCCTCATTCCTCCCTGCAGCATGCCTAATGCACGTTCACGCAGATGAGCAGGAACCCTGGGCATCTTTCTTTGGGTGTTTTTCACAGTCGGTAGACAAGTCTCTTTAGTGTCCTGCGTTTTTAGAACTGTGACTTTAAATGCCTACTTTCTGTAAGCTGTTAAGGTCTTAACAACCATTCCACTGGTGCATGTTAATTAATTGATTATGGGTAATTGAACATGCATGTAAAACATTGTTTAAACCCTTTACAATGAAGATCTGTAAAGTAATTTGGATTTTTACAACATTATTGTTGAAATACACAGTCCTGAAAAAGGGACGTTTCTTTTTTTGCTGAGTTTATATATATATATATATATATATATATATACATATATATATATATAAATAATCACATAAGCCTGTGGTACAAGTAATCCTTGACTGTGAAGAAGATTTATCATTTACATAAACAAACTAGAATCTGTCTGGGAAATATGATTTGAACCAGCCTAGTGCTGATCCTTCGATCCCTGCAACATGTTCAAGCCTTTCTAAAAGTGTATTATGATCGACTGTGTCAAAAACAGCACCGAGATCTGACAAGACCAGAACAATCACTAGTTAATTATCTGAGGCCATGAGATTATCATTAGTAACCTTCACCAGTGCTTTTTCAGTGCTATGATGAGCTCTAAAACCTGACAGAAATTATTCAAACAGGTCATTACTCTTTAGATGATTTTTACTTGATTAGCAACAATTTTCTTAAAGAGTAACTAAACCCCAAAACAACTTTTTTGCCTATAAACTGTATAAATGGGTCTTTACCAATGCAATCTTTCAGTTTCTGGGGATTTTTTTACATTTTCGTGTAAACTTGTATTATTCAACACTTTTTGGTCTAAAAACGTCTTAGTGCTGCCCTCTTAGGGTTGAAATGTGGTTACTGCATTGGAATTTTGTGATTGGCAGAGAACGGTACATCTTTTCCACTCTTTATGTCACAGGCATGGTCTTACAAACACGCCCTGTGGGTTTCTCTTAGACACACTCACCCCGTGGCGAGTTTGAAGTTGGAATTGCGAGTTATGATTATGATCGATTGCGTTTTTCAGGTTACCATTATTATCACATTAGCACTTAGCATTGCTAACATACTGTTTTGAACGTTAGCCTATGTTAGCCAGAGACTGGACCCATCCCTTCAGTCTCGCCTCGAGGCTTTGCCCCCTCGTTCTCCTTCAGTAGCTTTGGACTGATCGGCCCAAGCTCCCTCCCATTCTCGCAGGGCGTCCTCGCTTCGCTCTGGGATCTCCACCGGAACAAAAAAAGCTCCTTAGTAACTGCTACGGCCCGTCCGGCCCAAGCTTCCTCTTCTCCTCGATCTCGTCAGGCTCCCTCCTCAATGAGAACTCAGCGCTCCACTCTTGTCTTCTCTGGCCGTCCAGCTAGGAGAATTTCTCCTCCTAGTACCTGCAGGCTTTGCTCCGCTCCACGATCTCATCTAGGGCTCGTCGTCCTTCCCCCTCTGCGTCGACCCACCCGGACATGTCTGGATGGACAGTGGCTTGCCTGCAATCTGCGCTCAGGGAAAGAGGCATCCCCTTTAGCCGCTCAGATAATGAATCTTGCCTCTTCAAACTTCTTTTCTCCATTACTACGCTATTAATCGAGGCTCCCTCCTCTCGCAATCTTCCTCCTAGTTCAGCCACAACATCCACTTCCTCTCAGGGCAGATCCCAGCCCACAGCTGCCGGGTTAACCCCCACAGCTCCCCTGCTGGTGGGGAAGCTTCATCTATTCCATTTCCCCCTCCTTCCCTAAATTTCGTTTCATTTATGACTATTTTTTTTTCTTTCTCTTCCTTGGTATCTCAGGCCGCACCCTACATATACTCAATCATCCCTTTTCCCTCTCATCCCCCCTCCTACCTTTCCTTCTTCCTTAGGTACAGTTCCGGCTTCCGCTCATGCTCCAGAATCCCCCCTCCAGTTCTTCAGGCGTGCCCTATTCAGCAATCGGCATTACCTCAAGGATCCATTGGTCCGCCGTCCTCTATTCAGTTGCCAGCTTCTTCCATTTACTCTCCTGCCGCTTACCATTACTTTCTTTCTATAGCAGTACACCCCATTCGCCCGCCTTCTTCCATTCATTGCTCTTCCCCAGTTTCACCTGCTCTGTGTCAACAGATTGACGGTCGATTCCTTACTCCTTCAGGAGGTTAAGGAGGGGTTCATGATTGGTCCTTTCGCCCGCCCCCCTTTCGCAGTTTTCCAGGTCAGCCCCTTCGGGGTGGCCACCCATAAATACTCAGGAAAGAAAAGATGATCATTGACCTGTCGTCACCTATTGTGGAAAAATGTAATATTAAGAATGATCTGTTCTGTGTAGTTCACATACTGATAGTTACTGTGTCTTTTCTTTATGATCTGGTAACCAATCTGATTATATGACACTGTATGAATTTAGGTCAGGACCAACCTGCTGATTCAGGCTCTTACAGCCTGGGTTGGCATGGCAACTCTCTTTTACGTCTAAGAACATCCTGACATACATTGATTATGCTTTCGATATCAAATCTTCTATGCCTGTGAGTCAAATGTTCTACCGACTGAAGAAAAGTTGTCTGACTTGATAGGCTCAGCATTTCTGAACCTATATAATCCTGGGTCTTGTTTTGGAAGGCAGGTCAGTATTGCATATTCTCTGTTAACCCTGTACCTCCTTGCTTGATCAACCAAGTCTGTATTAAAACCTCTGAATATCTGAAGGAATCTCTCTCATCTCTTTTCTCAAAGAACTTCATTTACAATTTGGCGCCCAATGTGGGGCAGAATTGTAAATGAAGAGAGATTCCTTCAGATATTCGGA